>CM076409.1:19914768-20514768 GCA_038363315.1 Mugilogobius chulae
TTGTTGTTTCCATGGTTACGTTCTGGGTGGTTTTACTCGGTGGAGCAGTTTTTTGAAACAAAACACATGACCGTGTCCAGGTTCTGGCCTGCTCCTTTTTGATTATTTCAGTTTTTTACTAGACTTCCACAGCATCGTTCTGTATTTGGCCAAACACTCCAGTTAAACTGAAAGTTTAACTGTTGAATTTCATGTTGCTTAGTTACCTGTTACCGGGGGTTGACAATCACCAGAGGGCTAGACAGAACAACGGCCGTGTTGGACGTCACAGCCAAGACAAAATGAGCAGCCATGTGATTTTTTAAAAACATGATTTTGGATAAAAGCTACAAATACCTTTCAAGGGTTTTGTTACTGAATGTTTTATAAATAGTGATGATTTATAGGAGTGTTTTTAGGGTAAACATGTGATTGTAGCCAGGGTGTCGCCTGTTAAGCTGTCGCCGCCCCATGCCGAGTTTGGGTTTGGGTTAGTGGTTTCGTCCGTTATTTATATTAAGGTCTGTACAGGTCATTGGTTGTGTTATTTTTATTTAGGTGGCGATGAGAACATCTGTGATTTCAGATTTTCGAGTGTCATTTGCCTTGGGTGGCCAGGCTGGCTGACTCAGTGTCAAAGGTTTTCTGGGGCAGAGTTGGTGAACCGGCGGGAACCGGCTGAGAAGGGGAGACCGAGGGCTTGGTTGTCTCGACTTTTGAATTCATGCCATTAATCTTTGGATCTTTAGTATCAGTACACTTGATAAAAAGTAAACCAAATGGAAAGAGAACACAGTCTTGGCTTCAATGTCTGTTCATGTCATTTTTGTGAATGACTCCAGTAAAGACAGTTTAAAATAGACGGGCTGTGACTTTTGTGCAACTGTGACCGCAGTACGGAATTAAGTTGTCACAGCAAGTGGGGAATGTTGTCACTGTAATTAACATAAATTGTGACCAATATTGTTATAATGATAGTTTCTGGATTTTTAAGCAAAGTGATGGAGCTGAAGCATCACATTGTACATTTATGTCATAGACATTTCTACTAATGGAATGCAAACTGTTGACACATTTGGAATTTATTTTTGTTTTGTCTTATAGTGAACAAAGAAAAAAACAACATCAATGTATTACTTTTTATTATACCTGAAATTGAAAGCAATTCATAAAAACTCTGAACATTGAGTAGAATTTGTGCTACAAAATATTACTTATTGAAATAATAGGGCAAAACTGCTATTAGGATTTTGAGCTGCTCTCCAGGTTTTGGGAAACAACTGTACCAGGTGTGACAACATGCCCCGGTCCTGCTTGCGCGTAATAATATCCTTTAAAAAGGAAGTTTGGAGATTTAGTATGAGGTTAGCGATCTTAAAATGCTTGATTGGTTAACATTATCTTACAGAAAATTTATATTCAGCATGGTCACAATCAAGAGTTTTAGGTGTGAGTAGCACCGAGAGGGCAGTTGTTGGATCAGGATCAGGGTACCGAGAGAGAGAAGAGAGAGAGAGAGAGAGACAGAGAGGAGAGAAGAGAGGGAGGAGAGAGAAGAGAGAGACAGAGGGAATGGAGAGAGAGGAGAGGAAGAGAGAGAGAAGAGAGAGAGAGAAGAGGGAAAGGAGAGAGAGAGGGGAAGGAGAGAGAGGAGAGAGAGACAGAGGGAGAGAGAGAGAGACAGAGGGAGGAGAGAGAGGAGAGAGAGGGAGAGGAAGAGAGAGAGACAGAGGGCAGAGCAGAGGGCGAGAGGGAGAGAGGAGAAGAGAGAGGAGAGGGAGAGAGAGACAGAGAGGAGAGAGAGAGAGAGAGAGGGAGAGAGAGAAGGAGAGGAGATGGAGAGAGAGAGAGAAGAAGAGAGAGGGAGAGAGAGAGAGAAGAGAGAGACAGAGAAGAGAGAAACAGAGGGATGGACAGAGAGAGGGAGAGAGAGACAGAAGGGAGAAGACGAGAGAAGAGAGAGGGAGAGAGAGAGACAGAGAGAGGGAGAGAAGAGGAGAGAGAGAGGGAGAGAGAGAGAGAAGAGAGAGAAGGAGGAGAGAGAGAGAGAGGAACAGGGATGAGAGGACAGAGGGAGAGAGAGGAGAAAGAGGACAAGGGAGAGAGAGAGAAAGAGGAGACGAGGGAGAGAGAGAGAGAGGAGAGAGAGAGAGAGAGAGGGAGAGAGAGAGAGAGAGAGAAGCATGAGCATAGGTGAATTCAAATTATCGCTACAGATCAGTCCTACATTTATACGTAGCCTGTGCATTATAATGGTAAACAACTGTCCAGTAGCGGGTTGAAACAAATCAAAAAACAAAATATTGTTAAATAAACAAATACAGCCGAATAAATATTACAAATAGCACAGGAAACTTCAGATAAAATTATAACATTTGAAAGACCAATACATATTTAAAATCTGGCAAGCTAACATGTTTTTAAAATCTCACATGTGTAAAGTTTGGACACTGTAGTTGACATTTTGGAAAAAAATCACTGAACCTATAAAGTGTTTGTGTGTTAAAAGTTTCTTACTGTAGTAAACTTATTTTCAGAATCACTTATTTTCTTTTGACAGAACATGACATACTATATTTGGACATAATTTCGAAGAAAACTGAAGCACTTTTATCAGCCAAACAAAAGTCAGACTCCAGAGCTGCACACTTATCCAAGTAGAACCAACAAATGTGCAGCATTAAAATATTTTATCAGTTTAATAAATATTTAGTTAAAATGTAACGGATTTGTCACATCTTAATTTTCCCAGTGTGCCAAAATGAGCAGATTTTGTCTTCCCCAGGCAGAAAATATAATAATTTGAAGCATGTCAATGATAAATCCTAATTTTGATTTGTATTTAAATGTTTATTTGAGACGAGATGATGATTAAATGTCCTTTATTACATGTTATATGAGGTTACAGCCAGAGTTCTTGTCCTTGAAGTCTTTTCAACCTTTGACAAAATTTTATCAAAGTTTATCTAACAAACTTATTTAGGACAAAATTATAACTTGCTGCACTTGCAACAAGAAAAACACAAAAACAAAAAAAAACTTATACAAAATAAGAAAAGGGTTGGAGGTAAAAATGTCTTAATGTCAAGTGAAATAATCTGCTGGTGCAGTAGGGGAGAGCGGGGTAGGTTGTCACAGTCACTGTGTCTGAGTTTGTGATTGGTGCATTTGAAAAAAAGTCAGATTAAAATGTTCATTAAATGAATCAAAATTCACTCACTAAAACATTTTTGTAAACATTTGTTCAAGATTGTGACATAGACGAAATAAAAAAAATGTAGCAAAAAGTTCATTTTCAGATGTTAAGAAAAAATGTTCTATTTTTCCAAAAATGCTCAAAACTGTTGACTTTACAAAGAGGAGAGTCAGAGTGACAATTAGGACAGTTTTTTTTCTGAGCTGGTTTAAAAATGTAGAAGAAATCTGAGGTGAGAGTAAAACAGTCCAGTCGGGGTTGGTTGTCACACTTTTACAAAAAACAGATTTTCTCAAAAATACTGTATTTTAAATATTCCAATTCAATGCAGGAAATCAGTCTAAAGTTTCAACAAAAAAATAAATCTAATTATTGTCATGGAGCTTATTCTGTTCAAAAGTTATTAATCACTAATTCACATTAAAAATATAGTTTACATTATCATTAGAATCTTGATAAAATGCATTTTTTTTCCAGTTGCCTTTTTCTTGTATTAACGTCTCCTGATTCAGAAAATGTAAATATTCTTGAATCAAAATGAAATCAGACATAAAAAAAGCAAACCCAAAGACAAGACACATTTGTCATCGGTCTCCCATTGACATAACACTGTGACAACCAACCCAGACTTGGGGTTGGTTGTCACAGGGAACGATAAACATTTAATGATCAATAACTTTTGATCAGAATAAGACAGAGAACAGCAGGTGGATTCATTAGTTACACAAGACTTTAAGCTTTTCTCTGTTGTTAAAATGGTTCATGTGAGATTTTTTGAGAAATTCAAATCAAAGTAAAAAATGTCGCTCTCCTGTAAGAAATTTTGACTAACCTGTTTTTTTTTTTTTTTTTTTTAAACAAGACAAAATGACAAATCTTGTTTTGAGCAGAAAATGCTAGTTTCAAGTTGTCTTGACCAGATTATTAAACAAATCTATTCTTGATTCAAGCAATTATGGCTTAAAACAGATACAAACTTGTTTAAAATACGTTTTTTTATCTAGATATGGTAAATCAGGATATATATCTTAAAACAAGTCAAATACTCTTAGTAAGACTTATTAATTCAAGTAATTTTATCTAAGTTAGATTTGCCTTTTTTGCAGTGTGGAGGTCTGACTTAACCACTTTGGGCACCTTTATCAAAAACATGTAAAAGGACAAGACCCATTATTAAATTCAAGTGTATGAATTATTAAAATCTTCTCCATGGCAACAGTAACCAGACCTTTGCCTCACGAGAAACGCTTCGTCACTGGAGCCGCAGTGTGAGTTTTGTGACTCCGGAGGCAACAAGTGCAAACAGAGGAAACATTCATCTGTGTTTAGTGTTCAGCTTCTTCAGACAATGCTTTGACTCATCTTCTCTGGTAAGAAACAGGACTCTTAATGTTTTACCTAGAACATATGAAAGTAAAAAGAAAATAGACTTCTTTCTATTCAGGGTTTTAAATGTTTAAGCATGAAATAGTTTAAAAATAGCTTTACTTGTTGTACTTTAACAGTTTGCAGTGAAACATAATAAATCTTGCCTTTTGCTCAGGACTGTCCCACGTGGCCGACTGGATAGTTAACTGCTGTGGATCATCGAAGACCAAACCATCAGCAGGATGACAGCTCCAAAAGAAAGGTCTGAATAATCATGAACTATCTGCTTAGAAAACAAGAACTGTTCACTGTTTGTGTCCCACGTGCAGGACAGGACGTGTGGACGGTCTCCAACAGTGAAGAGAAGAAAGACAAACCTCCGTCTTAATGAACAAGGCCTAATAATAACAACACATGTCTACAGAAGGTTGTGTTCTTGTTGTAATGACGACTTTTCTGAAAACTTCTCTCTGGGAAGTAAGATTGTGTCTGATGAATTAACAAGAGCAACAGTGAAGTGGATAATTAAGACATGCTGAATATAAATGATAATAAACTGATGTTCATCTGTTTTTGTTGTACAGTTTTAGTACATTTAGTAAGACACATTCACCTTTATGTTGTACACAGTTTAAGGCATAACATAGGTTTACAAAAAACATCTGTATTTTACAATGCTGATAAAACACATCAGTTTGTCTGAATGTGTGCTGCTGGTGGTGACTGTCAGTCCAAAAGCTGTACTATTTCAATGATAAAACATACAACAGATTATTTTTATTAATTGCATTTATTTAATTTTAACAAAAGAAAGCACAAATGTATTTACATTCACTTGTATATAACTTTGGGAATACATACTTGTCGGTAGAATACTTTCTGTACAAGATTAAAGTGGCCATGTCAGTGTACAGTGCTCTTTCTCCAGAGTCAGTGAGATTCAACTCACTGTCGGAGTCTGACCGCTCGGATCACCTGAGTCAGCAGGGCTTTGACTTAAACAAACACATCTGCAATAAGTTGATTATAACAACAAACAACAGACAATCAAATCCAAAGTTTCTGATTGAATTGTGATCACATGATCATTCGTTTTAAAGCAACAAACCCCATTCTCCACTGACCTAAAGTGCAACATTGTCCAGTTTGTGTCAGTTGTCCGTATGGTATCATAAGACCATGGTGGGGATGTGGTGCACAAGAGGCATCTGGTGCTGGTGGGACATGGGGGGCATCTGTGGGGGAGGAGGAGACCCCTGTGATGGGCCGTCCGGGCCTGAAGCTGCTGGTTTGTGTCGGGCACTTTTCTGATGAGCTCTGAGGCCTGCCAGCTGAGAGTAGGCGCTCTGGCACACGTGGCACTTGTAGGGCCGCTCTCCCGTGTGCAGCCGGACGTGGTTACGGAGAGTGGACGACTGGCTGAAGCGCCGGTTACAGAAGCGGCACACAAAAGGTTTGTCCAGAGTGTGGATGCGCATGTGAGAGCGAAGGTTGCTCCGCGAGTTAAAGCCACGATGACAAATGACACAGCGCATCCGACCAGCTGTGGATGTGGAGGAGGAGAGCAGGAGGACGAGCCGTCACAAGGATGATCATCTGAGGGAAAAGGAGGCAGGAGAGATAAGTTTTATTGTGCTTAGACTCTGGATTATTTATATTTGTATTCATTTATTCATATGTAGATAGAGTTTTGAGGTTCTCACCGGTTCTGCTTTTCTTCTGCTGCTCCTCCTCTGTCCCTGGCACACCTGGATCCAAGGAATGTGTTGTGTGTATTTCCATACCAAACAAGAAGCTCTTGATCTGGAGGGATTGTCTGGAAAGGATAATACAACAGGTTGGTTTAATATGCCATTCTTTTGAACGACCACTAGATGGAGGTGATGTGTTATAAAAGGCTCACCTCTACGGCCTTGTAGAAGATGCTGCTGCCAATCTGCACCACTTCTAAGTTCTGCTCCTGCTCGTTGCGCGCGCACTTGATGTAAGTCATCCAGCTGCGTTGATCCTCTTGACTGGCGTCTATGAAGTACCGCACTGTCCCGTCTTCGTTAAACACCTGTAAAACACATTGTTGTTGAATGTTTCTGCGCTTGTTGCAGTGACTTTGAGGATGACAGTGAGTGTGCTCAAAGCTCTCTCACCTCCCACATGAGGTTGTTGTTTTTGAGCAGGTCCACGTGCTCAGGAGACAGCACTCTGCCGGTGAAAGGCCCCATCTCGGTCCCTGCTTTGATCCACGTTTTTGAGAAAATGCCCAGGCCTTCTCCGGGGATAGAGCTCTGAGCGATGATCACCTCACTGGGCAACACCAGACTGGACAACTTCTGCACCTCTGAAAGGATAAAGAGTGAATGTGTGAGTAGAACAAAAGCTCCATTTAAGAGTTAAACTGGTGGAATTCCACAAGTACAAGTCTGAACCTCAGAAACCCGGTGCGTAAAGTTGTCTCACAGTCTGTCATACACATTAAATACACTCACACAAACCCTGAAAGAACTAAATGAGCTGAGTCTTATTTTAGTCACGAAATATTAAGCTTCACATTATCCTCCGTTAAATTCGATTACGTGGTTGAATTGAAAGTTTTGTTGAGCACAAAAACCTATTGGACACCATTTTTCTCCCGAGTAGAAAGGATGGAAAAGAAAAAAACTCGCGCTTCTTTAAAGTCAGAATCAAAGATTTTTTTTTCTGTCAGTTTACTAAATGGATGAACTGAAGAAAAGTTAAATGGTCCTCTGTTGCTCAGGGTCCCGCAATTTGTCATGCTTCAGATGTGATATTCATTAAAGTTACTGGAAAAGAAACGGCTAATTCCAAATTCATTATCCTTTTAAGAACTTTGTAGCAATAAATTTGCACTGAATGAGACGAGAAGTTGTTTAAAAGACTCAGGAATTTGGGCAACAAAAAAATGGAAAGGCGATTAGATGGTTGACATGCTATGAATAGCATTAGATTTAGCCTTCACGGTGCATTATGTGAGGAACAGCAAATCTTTTAAGGAGGGAGAAAGAGAAAGGCTGCGGAGCCCCATAGCTGCCAAGAGAGGAAAAGAGACTGTCCGGAGATTGATGAATGCGTGATAAAAACCCAGGACATCTCAAAGAATAGACACTTTTCTCTCTGCGTGGTTTAAGTGGAAACTTTCCCAGGTCAAGCACAAAGTTAACCAAATAATTTAATGCCAGGCGCCCAGCGTCAGGCCTCGAGACGCAGTTTAACGCGCAAAAAGGCTCGAACCGGAGTAAAATAAACGAATACACTGATAGTAATAATTTAAAAAGAAGAAAAGAAACGAATAATGACGCGATAAGTTAAGAAAATAAGAAAAGCTACACATTGGTGTAGTGTTATAAGCAGTGTGTCCACGACAAATGTTTGTAATGTAGGTTATTGTTTAAGGAACTTCTAAATAACAGTTTTAGTTTTATTTTATAGGCTGAACACATTTGGTCCTGGAAGAGTTTTGTCATGACACAACGTTGTGTAATGGCAGAAGGTCAAATCCAAAATAAAACAGCTGTGCGTAAATGGACATAAACGTGCAAACATAAACGCTTCTTACCTCCAGCGAAGGACTGCGCGAGCACCTCTGCGGTGAAGGCGGTTTTGGGGCTGGTGCCGGTGCTCCGCTCCTCGCCCAGGTGCTCCCCGATCACGTTCCTCCACCTGCCGTAGAGGAAACTGTGCAGGATGTCCGACGTGATCACATCTGACAGAGACCGGCTGGGACACTTAAATCCAGACTTCATCGCCAGCGGGTCTGCGGGTAACACGGAGCCCATCGCGAGGAACGACCAGAGACTTAATAATGGAAAGGGAAGAGAAAGTGCGCTCGCTCCTCTCTCCACGCGGTCTGTGCGTAAAGCTGCGCGTCTCCGCTGCGAGGGGAGCTTTTATACAAGTGGCTGTGTGACCCCTGTCTAATTACTTATTAATGACACACCCCTCGCCGTGTGGACCAGCCTGCCGCCGCTGCTTTTGCTGCCTCTCATGCAAACACTGACATTACACCCACAAAAAGCTCAGACAAAACTTCTCACACTCTTGGAGAATTAAGTTAACAATTAGCCTATGTTGTTCGTTTACATAATTTAAACAAAGACCAATGATATTTTTTTTCTTTTAAACTTGACATTATTAAGGCAAATAATCAATTTTTTCTTACTTAAATTCACTCAGCTGTTATATTTTCTCCAATAATTCACTCAAAACTTAAACATTACTCATTCAAAGTGTTTATAAAAGCCAAACCTTGCAGTCCATCGCGTCTTTTACCACCTTTTGTCTCTATTTCTCTAACGATATAAACTGGGTCATGGGTCTGGGAGTGCTTGGCTCATTTTTTCTCAGGCATTGCGTATTCATGTGGTGGTTAATATTATTTTTTGTCAAAGAGTTAGCGCGGGAAGGACAAGAATGGAAACAAGCTCGCCGTGTTTTTACAGCATTGTTCGCATGCAAAGCTGTTTTGACGTGGTTCACTCCTGCGGCCCTTGTTGAGGTATAAGCGGTTTAATATTCATGGATGTTGCGGAGCCCCTTGGTATTGTGGCGGCGTTTAGATGAGTCTACGGCCCCTTTCTTCTCAATAGTCTCAATCCGCTGCGTTTTTTCCTCCCTTGCCTATTTTTCTAGCTTGATGGACTGGGGCTAAATGGGCAGTTTTCCTTCTTTTCCAGCAGAGAGGACATCTTTATTCCATCCCGGGCTCACAGGTTTCCTATTCAGCTCCCCTCCAAGTAATGTCAGGGACCTGAAAAGTGCTGCAAATCAATCTTTCATGGTGTTTTGAGGGCAATTTGACATCCATGCACTCCCTTTTCTCTCCTACAACTACAAGGGGGATTGTCCGAGAAAACCGGGCAAGTTGTGCGCTCTCTTTTCTCTCTCCGGTCGAGTACGGACGGAGCGGTGTAATGGGAAAGAAGATATGGCAGCTAAATACAAAGGCGCGGAGTTGTCGGGCTGCGCAAGGTGAGTGACAGGGCAAGAAAAAAGATTACTGCGAAACAGCTGCTTTTTATGAGGCCGCCCCTCCCTCGTTTGTCTCCCGTTCCCAGATGAAATTTCTCCGCTGTGTGAATAGGATTCTTTCTCATCTAGATTGATTTACATTTATGGCATTCACCGCACAAATCCGAGGTAAATGGCAGAGACAGGGGGGCGGGGCCGCTCTTTATTAAAGAGGAATTAAACGAATTGAATTGGGGTAACGCATGGATTTGATTTGCTTATTTATGCATTAACCTATGGCATTATTTATCTGTGGTAAAGCCTCGGGCATGTCAAGAACACCACATCATCCAGCTTAACAGTCCTATTGTAAAACTATTTACTCCATTATTCTCTCCATTTAAAGCCTATCAATTTCATGAGGATGATTGACAATTATTGCACAAAAGATTGTCGTAATTGTTTATTTCAAAAGAGCCGTTTGGAAGCCATCAAAGACAATCGTTCGTTTGGAAATAAACGAATGAATTAATTTGCGTAAATTTGGACGCACGCGGACAAACGGGCTTTCTGTAGATATTCTGAGAAAAACAGCAAATGTTTCACTTTGTCGGAAAAGGCCAACCTAAGACCTGCGCGTCCTCACTTTTATTACAACATTAGGATTAAACCCGGGGCCTAAACCTTTGATAAAGCTCCAGCAGCAGCAGCAGGCTGTGCTCCGGCTGAGGCCCGTCAGGCCGACACCTGGAGCGGCCTGAGGAGCGCACAGCCCGGGGTCCTCGGGGACAGAGGCCTCCTCTAAACACGGTCATTAAAACAGATTAACGCAGGAGCCACGTTGGCCGAATAAAGACGCGTGGCTTCGCTGACGCAAAGGTGCGCGAGGTGAGAGGCTCTGCGGATAAACAGAGTCCGCAGAGAGAGACCTGTCTGCGGGGGACACGGAGGGACACGGAGGGACACACGGGACAGACAGGTTTACTTTAGTGTTGCCCCTTTACAAAACAATTAAGTAATTTACGGTTTACTTGAAGCCAGTGCTTTACGCGTCTCTTTTTGTGTTGAATTAAATTAAGATAAGATAGCCTATCCTTTATTTGTCCCACAAAGGGGAAATTCCAGTGTTGCAACGCAGAGTTTAAGAACAGCTGGGAAAATGGAAACATGCAATCAAACAAGATCATATTAAAACAGACTAAATAAAACAAAAAGTATATATATAAAGCTATAATAGTTTAAAAACTCGTATTTACAATAAGTGTTTGTTATGACTCAGTGCAGAATATGAAAGGATTAATTAGTCCAATAGGATGAAGCCTGATACAAACAAAGCAACTACCTTAACATAGATCAAAAGGATAGTACAGGTACAGTCACGTCTGAAAAAGCTGAAATGATGACATTAAAACATTAAAAATGAAAGGATGAATTTGGAAACAGCTGCAGAGTGTCACTGAGGCTCAGAGCCGCTGGAGGTGGACTCCCGACAGAGAGCAGAGTGACAAAGAGGCGCTGCCTGTCCGAAGGGGGTCAACACATCATCACACACTTTACACACAACACACATTAAACACATCATCACACACATCTCAGATATCAGACACTTTACACACATTATTACACACATCACACATCATCATCACACTAAACACATTAAACACAAAGTGCCAGTTTTACATGGACTCTTTTAACGCTGCAACTAACATTATTTTGCTAATCGATTAGCTGAAAACACATTTTTTGCCAAATCTGAGTTGATCTGAGGTGCACTAGAAAAATGTACCATCTTAATAAGATGACAAGTGTTTGAAATGTTAATCTTGTTTTGAGTAGGTTTTAAACGTCTTAAAGGTGCATTATGTATGTAGCTACTGGGAGTAAAAAGTCACCACACAATTCACTAGAATTAGAAAGTTAAAACCATACTTGGGTCTAAATATATCTTAAGCCATAATGTGAGAAAATATTGTTACAGTAACCATTTTGTTATAAAATAAACATGAGCGGGCTCTCCTCCAGTCAAATAACAGTTCATGTTGAGGTCATACAAGTCTGTTCAAAATATAGACACAGATTTTTGTATAATTGTATTGCAACAAAGATTATCTAATGCAAAAATATGCTTTTATTGAAGTCTATTTTTGGCCAAAAACTTACTCAATGCACCTTTAAGATATAATTTGCAGATGGAACAAAAAGATTTTTCGATATCATTTTATAATAATGTTCAGAAACAAATCATTTACAAATGTTAGTTAATTAATATAACATCTAATCATTACTAATGATTAGATAGTATTTACTAATAATAAATAAACATTTACTAATCATTTACTTCCGCCCCTGATCTAAAGTGATGTGCATGTGGTGGTTAGATCATCTACACTTCTGAGGTAAACCAGTATCAAAGTGAGCATCTTCATTGGTTCTGTGACGTTTGTGACGTAACAACCTCACTAGGGGAAACATTAACGACCAATTGGCAACGTTTAGGCACAATTCTATGGTTAAGTTTAGGATTGTGACTTGGGATATTGGTACTGATATCAAGAATCAGATAACACAGTATATCACTAAATACTGTTTTTGGTAAAGCTATAAATGGTCATCACTTTAGAACAGGGGCCGGAAGTAAATGATCAGCCAATGTTTGCTCATTATTAGTAAATACTATCTAATCATTTACTTATGATCAGGTAATGTTATCTTAATGGTTAACTAACATTTATAAATGATTTGTATCTGGACATTATTATAAAGTGTTACCCATTTTTCACCTGAAAACAGACAAAAGTAATTTAATATCAAATAAGAATGTTTGTTCTATGAGCAGTTCTTAGAATGAGTCAAAAATGACTAAAATAAATACATTTACACAAACCTAATCCAGGCACTTTTTTGTATCATCTTATTTAAATCTGTATTTTTTCCAGTGTAACGTTGAGAACATTCTGGAGAATCGAGTGTTTACATCTCAAAACCAATATAAACACAAGTTTCATTGCTCATCATCATAAATTCTCTTCAATCTGAGGTTTTCTCGGTACATGAAATGTTTTGAAACTTATAAAACCAGTTAATCGATCACTAAATGAGCTGGTGATTATTTCAATAATCGATTAGTTGCGATTAATGGACTAACTTGTTGCAGTCCTTCTTTAAACTCTACATTGCTTTTGTGTGACAGTTATGTTTGCTTTGTTTGATGAGCACCTGGTTGTTCTCTCGTCGTTCCGGTAGCACTCACTACTATTGTTTAATGTTTCCCAAAAATACTCTGAATTCCAGATGCTCATACGATAAGATCAGACCAAAGGAACTTCACAAAACCATGAAGAACACTGCTGAACTTGTGAAAAAACAGAGAGAGATTAGTAGTCTGACGTGTTTAATACATGGTTTAGATAACGAAAACAAACACCATGATTATACAATTAGAAATTAATATCCCTTTTTCAATCAAATAAAATTAGCATCATTACCATAATCACATTTCCACAATGTTCATGTCATTTTCATATTAGATCACATGAAAGAAATAAAATAATTAAAACATATGATTGGACTAAATCTCAAAAGCCCGCAGCCCAAAAGTCTGAGCGGGACATTTAAACCAAGAGGTACCAAATAAGAACTTTGATAATACTTAAAACATAAAATACTATCATTAATCATCACACACAGTTACAAAGGCTTAGCAGTCTTGAATAGTTACAAGAGAATACACAAAAATCAGTTATTTTCTTCATAAAGATGCAACATCAGATTTCAAGACATTCACGCTCTTTGAACATTTTCAGTATGAAAAACAGAAAGGGACCATTCCCCTGTAATTATGATCACAGGAAAGTTCTGGAACATAGACACTTTAAATTAACAGTCAAATATGAGCATATATACATGTTTTACAAAGGTAGTAAAGGCAACAAAGCTATATGCAACATTCCCATTAATCCTATATCAGATCAATGCAATAAATTATCAATGACATTTCCATTTGAAAAAGAAAAAAAAAAAAGTTAAAACTACAAGTTAAAACTTTGTCAAAGTATTAGCAAAGCATCTTTGATTCAAAAGTGAAATGAGATATTGCACCTTCGTGTTTTTTTAAACGAGACAACAATAAAATGACAATGAAACAGTTTACAATGCACAAGAATTAAATTAAACAACTCATGGATTGAACCCTTAGCTTAAACCTTGTAACAAAAATACACTTCTGTAACAAACAGTGTTGACTCACTGAATTATGAAGGAAAACACATTTCAACATTTAACGACAAACAGCACCATTCAAGACTGCTAAGCTAATTATCATAGTCTCATTATAGTTCAAGAAAACAAGATTATATTGCCTTTTGAAATGTTACAACAGTTGGATTGGTTTTGGCAGTACAATCTGTGTCAGACAGAAAAACATAAACCAAAAGTCCAAAAGGGATCTTTAATACAATCTATTCAAAATAACAGTGTACAGAAGCATTTAGTAACAAACAAAAGTTCCTGATTTATTTAGAAATATTACTTCATTATTCTACAGCTAGTGTTGCTCACTAAGAAAAGATCTTCAAGGCGTTGCAAGTCTAAAACCCTCACAAAGCGGGTCGTTTCATCCTTTATGTCATTCAAGTCCATATTCCTAATGATCCTGCACATGTACAATGAGCGTTAGTAAATATATTTGAGTATATTTGTCTGTTCAGAGGTCGTGTGTCTGACCTGTAAGCCTGGAGCTGTGGTCTGCTGTGCACCCTGATTGAAGAAGGCCATCGGTTGTCTGTAAAAATCCACCCAGGCGTTGTAGTCGCTCGAAGTCGGCTGAGATGAAGGGCCAGAGGTTTGTCCTGGAAAGTGACAGAAGCTGTAACTATAATCGTGAGCTCATCCCTGCTGTGAGAATCAGCTTTTTTAATGAAATGTCATATCATATTTACTTTCTCTCTTTAATGCATCTGTCTGTTCAAAAAGAGACTATTTTTCTAACATACTTTTCTCCGTCTCAGAGTTTAGTCCATTCTTTAGGTTTTATTTTTCAAAGTCTCTTTGAATTTTAATGGCTGAGACTGAGCTGCTCGATTAGGATGAAATAATAATTACAATTAATTAAATCCTAATTCAAATCACCATTATTAAAACAATTATTCGCTTAGAGCACATGTGTCAACTCAAGGCCCGGGGGCCAGATGCGGCCCTTCACCTCATTTCATGCGGCCCTCAAGGTCCTTTAAGGTTTACTTTAATTTTATATCAGTGTTATAACCTAATGAAACAATTGGTCTGAAAGTTAAAGAGTCAAGCTTAGTTTATGCCTTCTGCACGTGACGTCCTCATGGAAATTAGACGCATGGACTAGAGCGGAGTAGACGCTGACAGTGTTTATAGTTTCTGTGTGTTTCAAGCGGCTGCTTGTAGAGGGCAGTAGGGATCTGCCATTGAAAGCCCGTTGATTTCCGCGCAGACCGTCCACGTAGTCACAAATTTTTCGCTGACGCGGAAAACCTGATCCACGCGGACGACACTTGAGGGGCGTGTCTGCCAAAATTGCGTAGTTCCGCCGCGGACCCACGCAGTCCTCGCGGATGCGTCAAGTATGAAATAAGCGTAAGTCATTTTTCAGACTAATGCAGATGTATATTCAGTTGTTGTCACTTCAAAAAATATACACTAATCAAATACAACTATTATTTGTTAGATTGGTAAGATTAATTTTAGATACAACCGCCCTTGAAGACAATCCCGATGCCAATGTGGCCCTTTGTCAAAATGAGCTCACACCGCTGGCTTAGAGTGATTGCAGAGCGTTAGTGCTCTTTAATTATAAAGAGCAAAGAGATAAAGTGAATTTTTTTTACAGCTTTTTCTGTCGTATTTTTACTCCAAACGATAAACTCGATATTGTGTTTTTGCATATCTTCAAAACAACAGTCACAAGTTTATCTAAAATTCTACATATTGCACACCTCTGTCCACGTGTCGTCAAAAAGTGACAAAAATAACCTCAAAGGAAATAAGAAAAACACATAAGCTACAAGAATCATACAACAAACTCACCCCAGCCCTTGTATTCAGGACTAGTCTGCGCTTGTGTCTGCTGGCCTGCAAAAAGAACAAACAATTACCACCAAAAAACAGCATCAAAACAGACTTAAACCTGATGAAAAACTAATGAAAAGCTAATGCATCTCAATGTAGCCTTTAATAACGTGGCCTTTGACACTCCTTTTAGCTCCGAGTGAGATTTGATTTATGTTTAGACAAAGAATAGCTCCACACATGCACTTTCTATAGACCACACGCCTCATTCAGCCGGCGTGAAAGAAGCTGTCAGATTTATTCACGACATAAATAATTACCGCCTGGCTTTGTCCGGTACAAAACAATACATATATCACCATGTTAATGTGAACCAAATGTGGCGCTAATTCTGTGAGTGACACTTGCCGAGCTTTTTATAATACTGCTCCCAGTCCATCTGTCCTGTCTGGGATCCATTGTGACCTGAAACCAGACGTAACAGTGTCAATGGAGCCTGCAGCAGGACCCTTTATTCCACCTGCTTTCTTTGGTCTGTTTGAGTCTATCTAAGCGGGTTTTTAGCTCTTTCTAACGAGGCTGTGTTCACTCACTGTGGTCCTGCTGGCCCTGGGGTTGCCAGATCTGAAACGAAGTGCCCCATCTTCCAGTCATGTAAGTCTGAGGACCGCTGCGAGGACAGAAAAAGTTGTTTTTTAGTCAAACAGCAGGATAAGGTTTGTACAGATTGAATTAAAGGGGAGGTACCTAGTTCTCCAAGGTATTAAAATCTACTGAACTGATTCCTAGCTCTCACAATGATTAAACACAAGGTTAATATCCACTATGCGTTAATTTTTGGATGGAATTACAGCTAAAAACATCTTTTTACAAACAGCAAAGTGAAACTGGAGTTTACCACCCAATCTCAACCAATCAGAGAGCTGCTTTTGATTAATAATGAGAAACAAACTGCTCTTTTGTTCGATTCAGACAGTACACAGCAATCTGATATTTTCACAAAGAGTGGCATTACAATATGCTTTTGGTGGAAAAGGCAAAGTTTACCAATTTAAAAATATATGTATCCAGGCTTTAAAGGGCCTATATTGTTAATGTTATAACACAATTTCCTAATAAGAAAAACACAGCTGGAGTTTAGTTTTGTTTATTTTCCACATGATTAACATTCAAATCTTTCAAATTTAAGCCGCTTACTTCTGTCAAAGTGAAAACACTGTTTCACCTTGTGATGTCACTGTGTTTATAAAATTCAAACACCTTTACTGGCATTTTTGAATGATTCCTGTCTTTGAAAAGTCAAACTACAGACATATTCACTGCTCGGTGTAAAAGAAACTATTGAGAGCTTTCCATCTCATTGTAACAAAAGCTCAAATAATAATAATATTAATAACTATTTCCATAAAAAATTCTATTCAAGGCGCTATTGTTTTGTAGAGTAAAACTCTTTAGTTGAGCCTAAAAAACAGAGTTAAGTTTAAAACTCCACTTGATGACATCACAATGTGGACTGAGCGTTTTCAACTTTAGAAATGTAGAAAACTAAAAGCTCACTAGAGTCAATAAAAGCAATTGAAACAAATTTAAACTAAAATGTGGAAATGAAGCATTAACTTTTTTAAATGTAGTTTAAGTGTAGTGTAAGGTACAGGATGCATTTGAACAGGGACAGTGCACAACAATACATTATCCAGGACAAAAGTCCCAGGAGAGATGCTGGTGCCAGGTTATAGCATGTATGTTAATTTACACTTGTAATCCCAGAGCAGGTTGGTTTTAGTCGTTTTTAATGAAAATACAGATGATTTACATCGTAAAAAGACCATAGTCTAAAGCAGGAAAACGTTATTACTTGGGGTCACATCACATCAGCATGATTGATTCCAGTGTCAAATAATAAATTCACCTTGAAAAATCTATTTAGTTTGTTTAATAAAGGAACAATGTATTTTTTAGAGCCGAGCAACAATTAAATTTTTTAATCGCGATTAATTGCATTTTACACATGAAGTTCAATAAATAGTTTCTTAACCTATTTTTTCTGCAAAAGATTTTTTAAAGTATATTTAAGGTTCTTCATTTTGTAGAGTGTACAATCCTGCAAATTTTGTGGTATTTTGGCTTAGATGCATAAGTGTACATTTTAAAATTGTCTTATTTAGAGTTCAATGAATAAACTCAGTTTTACATAATAAATATTAACAGTGTTTGTTTAGGCCGGGGGTCGGCAACCCCCTTTAGCGCCCCCCTTGTGGCTCCCTGGAGCTTGTCCAAAAAATATAAAAGTTAAAAATTGTGTGAACATATTTTTTGTTTTAATATAATTTGTGTTGGAGGAAAAATATGTCAAACACTTACAAAGTTTTCCGATGCTGATTAGCGTGTAAAATAAATATTTAATTTCAACATTTCTGTCAACGAAGGCTTATGTCATAGCTGGGCGACACGTGTTTCTTTCAGGTCCGCGGGTCTGCGCGCTGTTGTAAACACACCGCAGATGCGTCGAGCCATGGATCCAAAGCGAAAAAGAAAGAGATGGAACAACGGATTCAACAGTTTTTGGACCAAATCATTTGCTTTCATTGCAAATGTGGAAGTTTTATCGCAACCAGGAAGGTAACAAGCGGGGAAGCTAGCTGTTCATCGACGATGAGGACTCGAGATCAACAAGCAGCGCGGAGGAAAAGCTACCCAAAGAATGAATGAAGGACTGTTTTTAATGCACGAAGACACTGAAATAACACGTGGAGTTCGTGGAAAATAAACTGGATTTAGCGGAAAGAGATGTGTGGGACTGTGCGTCAGGTAAGAGGCTACACTCCAGTCACGCATTGTTGAAAGTCAAATGGACCTGTTATTTGTTGCAGATGATTTAGTGACACTTCAAGAACTGATTTATGCAGAGTTTAGTCATGTTTTGATTTGCGTCGTGTAGTTTTACCTCATATCAGCGCAGCCCTTGGCCTTGGTGTAATCTTAAACAGGAGCAGGAGCAGGGTGGACAAACGTGTCCCGCGTCTGTTTGTGGGGTCGAATTATGTCATTAATTACACCCCAAAAGTGCCACTTGTAGTCCGCGGTGCGATATATACGCGTTTTTTCCCCCTAACATATGTATTTTGGCTTGTGCGACTTACATTTTGGAGCAACTTGTAGTACGCTAATCATGAATGTTCATTTTGTTACATTTTGATAACAGGTTGTTAAAGCTAATAGACACTTACAGCATGTGTTGTATTCATTGTAAGACTTTAACAAGGCTTTTCATTTTTTGCGGCTCCAGACAGATTCAGTTTTTGTTTTTTTTGGTCCAAAATGGCTCTTTGAGCATTTTGGGTTGCCGACCCCTGGTTTAGGCTAATCAGAAATGTATAAAACCAAGCTAATAGTTTTAGCTTTAGCTACTCATAGAACTATAGTTACTTAGGTAACTAACATTCTCAGTCCTGATGAAAACCTGGTCCAGTTCATGGTAGACCTGGTTAAAACCATCTCAGTGCTCATAAATAAACAGTGGGAAGTGAAACAAAGCTTTTTTTTTATAGTTTTGAAAGTAAACATCACAAACACGTGTAAAAGTTCGCGCATCGCCGCTGATTGAGGTTGATTCTCCGTGCGCATATTTAATGAAGTGTTAGCGGTTTGAAGTCTTTCACTGGCCGTATCTCCGGGATTCTTGGGTCTTTTTGGATGATTTACCTCACTCTCTCCGTCTCTCTCTCCGTCTCTCTCCTTGTCTTTCTCTCGCTCTCTCCTTGTCTTTCTCTCTCTCTCCTTGTCTCCCTCTCCGTCTCTCTCTCGCCTTGTCTCTCTCTCTCTCCCTTCCCCCGTCTGTCCCTCTTCCTCTCTCCCTGTCTTTCTCTCACAACAGGGTTCCAGTTAGATAAGGAGTAATTATTAGACACAAACGTGACATTTCATTCAGTTTTCTTACAGCAATTTAACCAAGACTCATTTTTAACTTAAAAACTTTTACAAAACAACGACATTTCAACGTTTCTCTAGACCTTGGAATATTAATGTTATTTTTCATTGCTTTTTCTGTGTTTTTCATGACATAAAACTCCTGACTCTTACTGTTGTGGCGGAGTGGATGATCCTTGGTTGTAGGGGCTCACGTTGAAGTTTCCGTTGCCTCCTATTCCCGGGCCCTGGAGCAGAAGGACGACACCATTTAGAGACCACACTCGTGTTTAAAGCCAGCCAACAGGCGGTGTCAAAGGGCAGGGCCGGCCGCTCATGCACTCCATTAAGTCTATTTGATGGATTCTTCACGTTTAACCTCTGCTGACACCCCTGCCGGCCACCAGCCCCACACAAACTCATGAATATGTGACCGGACAATAGTGTACGGACGGACCACCTACCCCAATTCTCTCATCGATCAGCTGACGGGCCTTCTCCAACTGCTGAGGCGTCCCGCGGATGGAGAAGATGCGCATGTTGGGGTCTGTGTTGGGTGGAGGGTTTCTCTGCAGTTCAACGAAAGCTCTCGACTGCTCCTTGATGTTTTTGATGGTTTCTCCACCTAAAAAAAAAATGTTACAGGCAAAATGTTGCAGGATTCAACTTACAAAACAAACCATGAACTAGTCAGGAAGTCACGCTTGATCAAAGTGTCCAAAACGATAGTTACATACAGTCCAGTGTAGCACAAATTTGTTATTGGGATCACATATTGGTGCAGATCTATGAGGTTTTGTATTGGGATTAGAGAGGTTTTTTATAGTTCATTCTATAGAAATTAGGGTCGGTAATATATCGAGTTTACAGCAATAAAGATATGTGTTTTATCCCAGATTTTTTTTTGTTACAGTGAAAAGTTAAAGAGCAGAGATCATTAAAAAAAAATAAATGAACCTATCTCTAATCATGACCATTTAGAAGCAAAGTACTTTCTTCCAACCTACAGAAAAAAAGAAAAAAACAACAAGTGTATGTCACATTATTATTTTTTCATTTAGAAAGTTGGATTTGATAAAACGCATCACGAACTTGTGATCAGTTAGACAATGAGAAAAAAATTTGACTAATCGTGAATAATTGCAAAATTTTTATCTTTTGCCTTGTAAGAATCGGGATATTAAAATGTGTTTTCGTGACATCCCTAATTGGGATCACTCTCACAATATTAGTTCTAGTGATAGATCGACACATATCAAAAAGTTGGGACTGATATTTTGACTTTTATAGGGATGCAACAAGTTAATCAATGAATCACAATTTATGCATTTTTTAAGAAATGGTCAACAAATTTAGTAATCGAATAATTGTTAACATGTTTTTTATAGGTTCCCAAACATGCATGAACTGAAAAAAATAAAATAAAAATACATTTTATGACATTGGCAAAGCTTTTTAAAGCAGCAAAAATCTAATTTAGTCAATTATGAACGCATGGTCTAATCTAATTTTAGGCTTTGTCTGGATAAAAATATCTTGTAAAGATGTAAAGATCTTGTCTAAAGAACTAATCTATTAATCAAAAGAATAATCTCTTAACTAATCAATTCCCAAAAAGATTGTTAGTTGCTGCCCAGACTTTTTTGCCCTCCTCCAAGGAGGGGAGAGGGAAGCTGAGGAAACTGTCATATGGGGAAAAATGTCTAGCAAGGGCAGTGCCGACCACAAAGGTTTATTCTTTACAAAGTTTACCACAATGTTCATTCATCATTTTCTACCGCTTAATCCCGTTAGGGGTCGCGGGTGACTGGAGCCTATCCCAGTAACTTTGGCCTTAGCGGGGAAACACCTGGACAGTGGCCAACTTGCCGCAGGGTTAGTTTACCACAATGTTTATAAGACGTAATTTGCTCAAGAGCAGCAACAAATTAATCGATTATTGAAATAATGTCAACTGATTTACTGGTTTAGTAAGTGAATAATCGTTAACTTGTCTTCATACATGTTCCAAATGTCCCAGGAGCCTCAGAATAAACAGAAATAAGTGTTTTTGATGTAAAAACTTGTCTACATCTTGTCTTCAAGTCACTTTTGTGTTCTAAACAACTAATCAAAATTAACTTAACTTAATCAAAAGAATAATCTGCCAATTAATTAATTATGAAAATAATCATTAGTTGCAGCCCTAATTTGCCCATTAAATAATAGTTGTAAAACACTACATGACCACAAGTGAACATAGTTTAGAGAATAAAAAAGTTTATGTCAGTCTCTACACTTGTATCGGTCGATCAGAAGTATTTGCAGAAACATAAAGCCAGAGTATTAAAACTTGTATTGAAGTTGAAAAAGCTGGATCGGTGCATCACTCTTGTATCACTCTTGTATCACCGGTTGTAACACTGGTTGTATCGCTGGTTGTATCGCCGGTTGTATCGCCGGTTGTATCGCCGGTTGTATCGCCGGTTGTATCACTCTTGTATCGCTGGTTGTATCGCTGGTTGTATGGCTGGTTGTATGGCTGGCTGTATCGCTGGTTGCATCGCTGGTTGCATCGCTGGTTGTATCGCCGGTGTATCGGTTGTATCGCCGGTTGTATCACTCTTGTATCGCTGGTTGTATGGCTGGCTGTATCGCTGGTTGTATCGCTGGCTGTATCGCTGGTTGTATCACTCTTGTATCACTGGTTGTATCACTGGCTGTATCGCCGGTTGTATCACTCTTGTATCGCTGGTTGTATGGCCGGTTGTATCGCTGGTTGTATCACTCGTTGTATCACTGGTTGTATCACTGGTTGTATCGCTGGTTGTATCACTGGTTGTATCACTGGTTGTATCACCGGTTGTATCACTCTTGTATACCCTGAAGAGTTGGCATGTGTCTCCCACTTATCTACCATTCTCTGATAACAGCCATGAAAATCAGGAAACAAAAGGGGACATATTCTACCCCCCGTCCTGAAGCCCAGATGCCAGCTTCTTGTCGTATGGAAAGCAATTACATCAGCAGGGGGAATGCAACACAGTTAGTGGGAGAAAAGGACAAAATTGAAGCGTATCCTCCTTCTGGGATATTGTTTGTGTCTTTTAGCCTTTTCATTCTTGACTCGGTGTTGTCCTGTGATGTGCAGAGGGAGTGGCGCGGGGCACCTCACCCCCTTATGCCCATGTGAAGGAGAAAGGCCGAGGGTGCGTACCCGGGGGACACCGGGGCTGGTCCAACATCAATTACACATTTGTTCACTTGTGGTTGACACTTAGACGACCTCTCCTGACCCCTCAGTGAAAACGCTCATCAAAACCCTCTCCTCCTCCACAAGACTATTGCTGCTACCAACAGACTGAGCACAGGCCATTAACCTATTGTCAACCAAATGAAACTTCTGCCTTAATGAAGCCATTATGAGCTCTTCTAGTCAGACAGCAGAGAGCAATGAAGACCCCGACTATTCATTTCATGGACTGAGCTGCAGTTAGAGCAGATAATACAGGCCGTATTAATGAGACTGGTTTAGTGAGCTGGAGAAAAGAGGCCATACAACACTGCAACTGGTGACTGTATTCTCAGCAGTCCACAGGGCTGGCTGCTGCTTCAAGGCACAAAATGTGGTTTGTTTTAATTCAATTAGGTTTTTAATTTAAGCTATAAAGGTATACCTAACTGACAGAAACTGTACTCATCTAAAACAGACTTAAAATGTCAATGTTTTACAAATGCAAGGATTTGGTTCAAAAATGTTAAAAGCTCAAGTACTTTGATCTTTTAGACCTGTTCTTTACCACACGTATTATCTGGCTTGGAAAGACAAACTCCATAAAATCAGATATAAAAAACGTAGAGTTAGAAACTAAGAGTAGCTGATTTTCACGCAGAAAATAATTTAGGTTTAAATCTGACAACTCTCATAAATGCTTCAACACTTGGTTATTATCCACATGTATTCATTTGGTTGCAAATATGGTCAATAAGTGTTGTTTTACAAACAAAGTGAAACTGGAGAGGACCAAACAAGCTCAGCCAATCAGAGCGCAGCATTCAGCTCCTGATTAGAACAAAATTCTTATTCATTTCAGACAGTTCTCAGTGGTCATGTTGCATTTATCATATACTTACACTTTGTGTTTAAGTATACTTACACTCAAACACAAAGTTTACTAATTTACAACTAAAAAAGTTAGTTTTCAAAGGAGAAATATATATACACACACAACAAAAACTGGGAATTTGAGTTGGCTGCTGCATCTTGGACTCCTGTGGGTTAAAAAAATAAATAAATAAATAAAAATAATTTATAGCCTTTTTGCACTTATTTCATTTTCATTATTTCAGTTATATAAAGTTTTCCAACAACATACATTTTTTTCAATTCCTATTTGAATGTTTTCATAACATAATAGAAAAGGATAAACAAAGTGCTGCACAGACACAAATAGAAAAAAAAACATACTGGTAATGAATGCTCAATTGTCTCTGTGCACGGAACTTCAGTTGGCTTGTTTATGTTTAAAATAGCTAACTTCTGTACATACAAGCATTTCCTGTTCAGTTGTTTTCTATGGAGGTTAAAAAAAAAAAAAAAAAAGGTTACAAGTTCTTTTTTTTGGGGGGGGGGGGGGGGTTCGTCGGTTTGAATGTACACTTTCTTTTTAACCTTACCATTTCCAGTAGATTAATAATTTATTTTCATCAGAGAACAAAATGTAATTATGAAAGCAAGATTTCTGCAGGAATCGAGGTCAAATTTGGGACTTTTTAAGACATTTTTAAGATCACAAATCACACAAATTAAGACCTGAGCGCAAGTCAAGGTCTATAGTATTTCACACTGGCTGCTTCTGCTACACTGATGAAAATCTAATGAAAGAACAAAAATAATGCAATTTATTGACCCTATTTTGTCCCGCCTACTTTTCTAGGACGTGCACTTCCTGTTTAGCTGCATTTAGCCTGTAGATTTCACTTGATGGGTTATTTAATTGTCATTATATTTAATTAAAATTGCCCCACAAGACAGACAAACAAACCCGTTAGCTACCTTAACAGAGCTAAACAGGAAGTGCATTTCCAAGCCAAGTGGGCGGGACAAAATAGGGTCAATACAGCAACCGAGCATTCACTAACCAAACAACAGAAGATACAAACCAATTGTGAAATATTGTTGAACATTTTCAGACAAAAAAAGCTGACGTAGTGTGAAATAAAAATTGCTTTGTTACAAATTTAAGACCAGTGCAAGCATTTTTAAGACCATAGAAAGTAGGTGTGATAGCCCACAGATGGCCCAAAGTCATTTTCCCATTTCCTATTTTCATTTTATGCTACTAAAGAGTCTAATCTGAGAGCTTTTAAAGTCTAAATTCAATTTAAAGTTGACAAAATGTAGTAATCCCATTTGTATTCAGTGCAGAGAAGTCGAAGCGGGTTTGTGGGTGGCTTGCTTCATCATGTAGTGCCGGGGTCAAGACGGAGGGCCGCTGGGCTACATATGGCATCGTAAAGATATTAATCACCAGGCTCTTTAAGGGTTTTCTGACAGCACCCAGACCCACCGCCATCTTCACCATATTGGTCCACTTCATATGCTAATGCCCGGGTTTATTTGTTTCCCCTGCCGCACTGCACGCACAAAAGCCACTTGACATTTCTATTGCCATGTTTTTATCTTAGGTAAAGAGGCCCCCGGTGACCCCGCCCACAACCGCACGCACACACCGAACGACCGCTAAGCAACACCACACACACACACACACACACACTAGAGTCGCGTCTCCTTCCAATGCAGTGGTCAATGACTTTTAAATAGCTGGCAATAGAGTGGGCATGAATAGCCAATAAGCTAATTCCTTCTATTCATTTCCTCGCTGCACTCTATTGGGCTGAAAGACCCTCATTAGATGCCAGGCAGCCTTCCACATGATTGAGAGCTGTTATTATGCACCTTTAACAATTAATGTCACATTACACGCATTATCCCCGTCATTAAGCCCTTAGTGAAGCCAATGAATGCCACTTGTGCTGTATACATGAGGCCTGCAGGGAGAATAGAGGGTGGTCACTCGCCCCCCTGCACTTCTCATCAGCTTCACGCAGAGGCTGAGCAAACAGGTCGCACATATTCAAAAGCACAACGCACTCAGACAAATTGAAAATGTTAGTGTTGCATTTTGGGTGAACAATAGTAAAGGGCGATATCAAAATAGTATTGTTTGTAGTGGTGTTTGATTTCAATTCTGATGGTGGGTCGATCTCATCTTCTTCCGTAGCTCTGTTTTGTATTTCAAGAGTTAGAAAGGTTTATTCCACTGTCGTTTCTAGTCAGAGGAAGTCAACAGCAGCTTAATATTGTTATATTCTTATTGAAGGAGTTTTGTCTTAATGTCCCTTTTTGTTTCACAAAAATCGACCCAGGAATAAAATATTCACTTTAAACTAGGGCAGTGAAATTAATCGAATTTCAATTACGATTACGATTATTGCTGTAATCGTTTACGAAAAATGTGTAATCGTGATAAGAGACCGTAACTTCTAAATCTGTTTATAGATGCTCATTTATTTCCTTCATTTGGAAAACAGGTGGTTTCTTTACAACTGAATAATACTTTTACAACAGTTTATTTCTACGAGACCTGTTTCATTTTATCTCTTCACTCGTTTCATGAAGGGCACTAACGCTCTGCAGTCTCTCTAAGCAAATAATCGTTTGAACAATCGTTATTTCAATTATGATTATTATTTTCATCATAATCGAGCAGCCCTACTTTAAACATATTTAGTGATCGATCAATATGGGTTTTTCTTTGGCAGACATCTATCAATGGCCGGTTTTCTTACTTTAGTTTTAAAAGCATATCTGGGGTGAAATAGCATAACCAAAAACACTTTCAAACTAAATTATTATTCACCCAGAGTGTCTGTAGTTGACGGTTTCACACAATGTAATGATGCTAGATTGTATTTTGACCCTAGAAACCATCAGCGTCATGAAAGACATTCATATTGTTCTTATTGACAGCTTGTACTGCACCAAAGACATAGAACAAGAATAAAACTTAAAGACATGTCCATGATAAAATCAAAACTGTAGACTTAGGAAGGGATAGAGATAAAAGTTTCACTCCAAACTAGGGTTGTCAAAATAATCGATTCCCGATACTAATCGATACTAAAATTGGTATGATACCAAATACTCGTTTGAACAAGTATTGAAATTCTTTAAACTTCAGCAGGCGCAGCTCCGTCAGAGAAAACTTTCTCTTCAGCCAGCAAAGCTCTCGTCAGTCCAAGAATTATGTTTTTGTCAAGCCTTTATGATCGCAGAGAAACGTCTGGTTAAGTCCTTAAAAACATATTTGTGTTTAGTTTTAAGTCACCGTGACCGCGGCGCGAACCTCACGGTGAACACCCGCGTAAATACTCTGACAACAAAAGTCACGTCTTTACCTCCAAACTGTCACTAATTGTACTTTTAGTCATTATCACTTAATTTAGTTTATCACAAGTCGAGGCGGACTCTTCAAACGGAGGAAAAGCCCCGCCCCCTTCTCCTCTGAACCAATGGAATGAAATATTAAACAGTGCATATAGTATAGTCTCTATATTCTGTACAAACTGCAAATGTGTCTGATATGGAACAGCCCAGTCTTAATGTAAAGATTCATGAATCAAGTTAATTATAAACTAATACTCCAATAAATTATTATTATTTTGATAAAAACATAAATTACAAAAATGAATTTAAAAATAAAAATTTCATCATAAATAGTACTTTAGTTGATACTGTGGTATCAAAATTGGTATCAAGTATCGAGTTTTTTTTCAAGAATCGAATAGTTTGAATTTTAGTATCGTGACAACACTACTCCAACCAAGTCAGACTCAGCTGAGTGCAGCTTTACAGAGGAAAAGTCCAAACTGCCTGATCAGACATCGGCCAAAAATAAGGCCGATAGCAGATATATCGTCTTTCTCCAATTATATTAACCTCCTGACTTAATTGCCTAAAAACTACATTGAAGCTTATAATTGTTATTTTTTGAAAAGCCATGTTTTATTTAGCAACATCACAGAAAAAGTTTGTTCTTGTGAGGCTTAACAAAGTCAAAAACATAGAAATCATGACCAATGCAAGAGTCGAATTCTGACAAAACAGAATCGTCACATCCCTAATGCACTAGCAAATGGAGAGAAAAATATTTACCTTTTCCAATGACCAGGCCACACTTGTCGGCAGGTACTGGCGTAAGTCACCTCCTGCAAACCGCCAAGTCCACCCGAATTACAGTCTGCTCGCCCACGACGACCCGCCAGGCCTCCAAACCCATCTCGCTCCTAAAACACAAACACTTTGAGTTATGAACAACATCTGACAAGCGTTATGTGTTCAAAATTGTACTAATCAAGTCCTGAATGATCTTTAAGGCTAATAAAAACAAATATTTTATAAGTCATCTATAGAACAATGATTCTTGTTTTTATGAGGACACTAGTCAAATGATTATTTCTATAGAGGGATCATCGGTCAACGTCACTTTCCGCTCGACTGCTCTACATGCTCCAGGCAGAAAGAGATGCTGTCCATCTGGTTAGCTGGGACAACGTCTTTGATTAAAACAACAAAACAAGACGAGAGCAACTGTTTCAATCAAGTGTGAACCAGTGTGACAGACGTTTGGCTCCTGAAGATTGAAAAAGTGTTTTTCTTGCTATTTTTTCACTCACCTGAATGTAACATTAGGGTCAAAATAGGGTCAAATTTCATTACACATGTTGAATAAGCAGCATAACTTTGTTTTCACACAGTTATAAACTCATGTGACAACAGCCCTGGTTCGACTTGTTGCTACAGTCTGAGTCAATTAGCAATAAACAAATAATCCCTCTATTGCACACAAAACTTTTAAACACAGTTTAGGTGACTGGACTGCTTCTAGATTAAACACAACATCATCTTAATATTGTTTTCTATTTTAAATTATCATTGTCGCCATCTTTTTTAAAAAGCCACGCAGAGCTCCAGACTAACCATGTGGATTTGGTTTGTACTAATAACTTTTTCATTATGTACAACATCACCACATTTTTTACCGACACGTTGCAGAGATCTGCCCCAGAAATCTGCTCTGATAAAAAGCGATTGAGCTTCGTAAGTCCAGGTTTAACCCAGAACTTGCCTCGCTAAACCCTACATCTAGGGCTCAGAGCAAATTTTATCCCACTTTTTCAAAACTTGGAAAGCCTGGAAATTAGATTAGATATTCATTGACTTTACACAATTTTCAATGACTACCTGTATATGAACCCTGATCCTTTCAAGTGGTCTGTGGATATCGGATATAAAACACTAATGCAGTTTTGCAGTCAGGCCCTCAAATTATAGCCCTTTAAAAAGTCTGGTCCACTGCTAAACAAACTTAATATACTGTGTGTTTAAAAGTACCTGAGCCGTTTGAACCAGTTCGTTAATGAGGTGAACCGCATGATGACAGTTCTCAGGTTGACCCATCACTTGAGCAACACGTTCAGGATTTATCCCATCATCTAAAAAAATAACAAATAAAACCTTTGGTACAGACTGGATTTTAAAGAAGAATGGCAGCTGTAGTGTTACTGACCTTGCTTAAACTGAATCCTTACACCAGCATCGTTCTGAATCTTCTTGATCATTTCACCGTTTCGACCAATAATAATGCCAACAGCGAATCTGGGCACAGCCATCTGTCACAAAAAGAGAAAAAACACACACAATGTTATTTCTAACAAAGTAAAATGCATATAAAATGTAAAGTGAGCAGCAGCTTACGTCGAGAGTGGTTCCACCCATTTTGTATCCGTTGTCCGCTCTGCCTGATCTGAAGTCCGCTTGGTCTTTCTCTCGGATTAGTTTTGTCACAAGTTCACGGGCTTGCTGTAGAAACAAGAATTACATTATGTACAACAAAACTGACTGCCATACCGAGGTTTTCCACAGGATTATACTGACACTATGGTGGCACAAGCAATCTGTATTTGATACATTTATTTAGCATATTTTTTGGGAGTCTAATGTAGCTAATTGATTGCCTCTACATATGGAAAAAACACAGATTACAAAACAAAAATGGCTACGTTTATATGCATATGACAATCTCACAGTCGCCTTCTTCTTCAAATAAGCTCCAGCAGGCTGTGCGCTGGAGTTGCGTAATGCTGCCCCCTCTAATTATTATTCACACTAAATCATATTGTTGTCTCTAGCAGAAAAAATACCTTTCATCGAAAATGCACCAAGTCCCAGATCTGACAGTTCTTTAAATAAACTCTGCCTTTCTGACGCATAATTAGTTGCCTGCACTGACATAGACAGTTATGTTTACCAACTATATTTAAATACACAGCTAGCCCCACAATGCCCCAGCCTCATTCGTGTTATTTTCACTTGAATAATCCTGGACGATGTCAACACTAACCTACTTTTCTTAATCAAAGCTGACATTCAAAATACTGCCTACCTCTGGTTTCTTTTCCCCCCAACTCCTTTGATATTGTTTCTCTAAAAAATTCTTAAAAAGACTGATACACTCCAGTTTTCCAAGGCCAATATTAAACTCTATTTCACCCTGAAGGAGGGCCTCTTTTGACAATTTATCAGCCATTTCATTACCTGCAATGTCCAGGGATCCAAACAAAAACAACGCTACATCCATTTTTCTCTATTTATGCGAAGGCAGCTACAATGTCCAATAAAATATCACTTCTGGATCTGCATTGCAACTGATGAATTTGAATAAATATAAAAAAGTTCATGATTATTTCACTCAGTCCAGTCCAAAGCCCACCACACAGCCACTAACTCAGAAGAAAATACAGATAATTTGTCAACTGATGTGGTGTACACTTTGGTCTGTATTCTAGTTTAAACTTTGATGTAAACTTGCCTGGACTTTGAGGGGATCTCCGGTGATTCTCAGTGGTTTGTCTGCGCCGGTGGGCATGGGGTCGTCCTGAATCATCATCATCTGTACTCCCGTTCTCTCCTGCAGAGTTAAACAGCAGAGAAATAAAGTAAGTTCAGATTTGAGATTTGAAAAACTTCTTAAGAGGGCATTTATATGAAAAGTGAGGGCTTTGAGGAGAATGGAAATCTTCAGCCAACTACAGTTTACAAATAAACACTAAAACTTTGTCTGGGAGTTCCAGGCAATTTGATTCAAAAGAATTCTCAGTCAATTTTAAAGAGATTTTTATTTCTGGCTTCAAATTAATTATTCTATGTGTCTTAATACATCAGTTTTTCTTTGTTTTTTTTAGTTTTTTAAATTAATTTTGAAAGTTTTCTAATGAAACATAACATTATATCTGAAAAGTCGTGATAGTAGTTAGCTGTCCTCCACCGCTAACAGCGAACCGCAACAACAAAGCACAAACAATGGCGCAAAGAGATTAACAGTAGAAACTAAAATCCCGGACATCTCTCCACTGTCTCAAGTGTGGGATGCAAACCCCTTTTTTTGCTCTGATGTGGAAAGGTACGGAGGTAACGGTGCACAAAGTTTTAATGAAGTTGTAAGATAACAATATTAAAGGATATAAGACTCCACACAGACTTCTAGTCCTGGAGGAGGAAAGTTGGACATGTTTCTTGTGATAGGGAGAAACCCCTGGGATTAAACCCAGCACCTTCTTGCCACGTATGAGGCCAGAGCACGCAAGTGTCGCCCAGTTTCTGACTGTATGAAATGCATGTTTAAACAGAGGATTAACCATTGTAGACTGAACGCAGCACAAGCACTGATGTAATTTCCAGAATTTGTTGCAAATCAACTGGTCAGAGACCAAGAACCGAAATTTACAACGGTCATCCTTGAAGAGCCGCACCATGAATTTTTTAAATTGCTAAGCCACTTCCTATATTTTGGTATGTTTCAGATGTGATAATCGAATTAAGAGATGTCATTTAACTATAATTAAAAAGACATGAGGCAAAAAGAATAATACTAATCATAGGGGCCCCCATTGAGACCATATTTAGGGGGCTCAGCCCTAGATGTCCTTAGCTCCACTCTTGTAAAACTGGGCTTTGGGAGAGTTAGTCAGACTGACTCAACCTGACAGGACAGTTCTGTGATTAGAGCAGAGAAAACACAGAGGGCAGTGTCTAAACTTCTGTTTTGTGTCACACTCATTCAAAAACTGAAAAAAATCAATTTGAAGATTTCTGCGCTTCGCCATTTCACACGATTTTTAATAGAAACTGTCTGTTAAATAGCTCTGCTTTGACATGTGCTTCCCAACGGAGAGGAAGAAAGAGAGAGAGGCGCAAATGTTTCTGAATGAGCCAAAGAGCCGCATGCGACTCCGGAGCCGTGGGTTCGCATATTCTGTTTATGCAAAACAATGCAAAAGGGAAATTATATTTAAGTATAGCTCCACTGAAAAGATCAACACAGTTTATATCCAATACATTGTATGTCGACCAACACTGCGACCATAAACGACCACTTTAAAATGTGTTACTGTCCCATTTTTACAAAAGCATTTAATATTTTCTAAACTACAGTCTAGGTTGCGAGTGCAGTGTGGCCTAAAGGCAGACCTGGAGTTGTTTGATGGTTTCTCCTCCCTTGCCGATGACCAGACCCACTTTGTTGGCAGGGATAAGGATCTGTTGGATGGCACTGTTGCCGTCCATCTCACTGTGGAAGCCTGGCCCATAGCGACACTGCTCCACAATCACATTCAACAGTCTCTTGGCCTGCCTGGGAGTGAGTTTGGACCAAGACATGTTTTATAATCATCATCAATAAAGCTCCTTTACACAACAAACAACTTTTCTAGAACAGTGGAGTGCAGGCGATTTAGTAAACTGAAGATATTTTGATAGTTAAACTGGACTTACTCGATGTTTTCTGGGCTCCCAGTGAGTGTGCACGGTCTGTCCAACATCCCTCCACTGTCTGTAAAATACGCATAGACATGAATCACAAACTAAAAAACTTCATCATTCTACAAATTAGTGACAGGGTTTAATACCTCTACAGATACTTTGGATTTACTGACTATTTTTATATTTTATACCCCCAAAATAACATCATAACTAAACCCCTGGGCTCAGACTGCATGGTCCAGCTCTGGATCTGTCTTGATCTAGTCCTTACGTGGAGAACGGCTCACATTCGGTGCTGCTGCTGCACCTACTTTGATTCTAGCACTCATAAGACCGCGCACTGTCATAAGCATTCATTATTTGTGAAGAAAAAAAAAGGAGGAAAGCAGAAAGTTCATTCCAACAAAAAAAAAAAATCCCATGCTTTGGTGCTTGACTCGATGCATTCTGAGTCAGAGGTAACCCAAAACCAGTGACGTGGTAAATGTACCATCAGGGTTCGTACAGATTGTATTTTGTGATTTTCTATGACTTTTCCAAAACAATTGTCAACATTTCCATGACCTATTCACACATAGTTTCAATTAAATATTTGTTGTCATTAACTTAAGTCCTAAATACAGTATATTAATTTCACAGATTTATAAATTTACACAACAAATGAAAATGTTTTAAACTTGATTCAGTTATAATAGACCAATATTTAACTCGTGCTTTTATGTCCAAACTAAACAAGAGTGGGACCGTGTTAAAGCAAATCATCCTAAATTTTTATTTTTAAATACACTGGAAATTGGATTTTCATTTTCCATGACTTTTCCAGGTTTTCCATGACTGTACGAACCCTGTTCCATAAAGATCACATTAGAGAGCAAACCTGAACATGTCATAACAAAAAACACAGACTGACTGCACCTGTTCATAATAAGTCTATAAAAATCAATAATTTAGGAGCATCGTTGTATAGACCGCAGAGTTTAAAGCTTGTGACAAAAAATAACAGCCAGATATTACAGTCTTTAAAAGAAGTGTGCATAAAACTCAAATCTGCACCGTTACCGTGACAACAAAAAAAGCTACTATATTAAATTACATTTTTGCCAAGCAAACGCTCACAGGAGCCTCAAAAAAAAGCTGAGAAACATTATTTCAGATATTCTGATACATTTGCCTCGGGATGGGCGATATGGCAAAAAATTAATATCACAATGTTCTTGGAGCCAGATCACGATTTCAGTTTATCACGATTCTTGAAAATTGTCTATTTTAAAATTGCTTTTAAGATTAATACAATCATCTGCTTTCTGAACAGAAAGTTCCTTCTTCACGGTCAATGTCTATCCGTCATAGGCTGATCTCTGTTGTTAGATTTTCAGTGAAAAACAAGCGACCAATCCCAAAATAAATGATCTCAACTTTTCATTTAAAAATATTTAAAATAATAATTTAATTAGAACGTTGTGCAGCTCTGCAAAACAAGTTTCTAGCCATTTTTAACATTAATAACAACTTTTAGACATAAAAATTTACTAAAAATTCATTATATTTTTAAACCTGACCTGAAAAATAACTAAAGTCCACCTCTTTTAGGAGTTGAAAGCCCCCAAAAAAACACAAAACAAACAGCCCAATATCGCTATAAAGAAGAAAACCTGGCAATTCTGAGGCTGAGAAAAGTAGCTTAGAAAAAAAGTCTGTATTTGAAGAGACGGATTATATGGAGAAACAGGAAATCTTTCATCAAAAAAGCAGATTGTCACAGGGATGAGCTCACGATTCGATTTTTATCACAATATTACCCAGCCCTACATTTGCCACTCAGTCAGAATGTTGAATGTTTTTTCAAATAAAATAAATGTCCGTGCATAAACTATTGCTATATAGTGCTATGGCTACACTCAGTGGCTTTACATCTGCGGAATTATCTCTTTAATAATGTCAAAAACTTGTGCTGTGAGTGTTTACAGACTAATTACCTGAAGCAATCTGAATTTTACAACCAGACTCCAACTGAATTCTTGATATCTGCTCGCCTCCTTTACCGATAACTGAGAGGAGAAAACAAAGATTATCATGTGTGACTTTTCAAAACTTGGATCATTATTTTAATATGAACCGTCACTTACTGAATCCCACCATTTTGTCAGGCACTTTGAAGTCTTCTGTGGTAAGAGCCCTGAGAGAAAGTACAATGTAATAAGGAACAATATGTACACTTATCTATTGTACTATTCGCACGGCATAATAATTATCCAGGGACGTCAGTAAACTTTAAATACCCCACGACTTCTGAATTCCGGAAACGCCGAGAGATGATTTATGACGACAACCATTTACACATCCACAACATCAGATTTCTTATGAAACAGACACTCTCTTGAATCCATTTACTGTGACAAAGTCCAAACATCCAAACATTGCCGCGTTCTTTCCCGTTCTGTCCAAGCTTTTCCCCAAACAGTCATCTCCTCAATCTTCCGTTGCTACGACAAAGGGATTGTTGCATTTCCAGTAGAGCTGTAGTCGACCAAAAACTAAACGACTAAAGAACTACAGCTCTAACTTCCGGGTCACAGATTCCTAACTGTAGTTTGTTTAGTCTTTAGTTTTTTAATTGTAGAAAAGCAACAATTTAATTTGAGAATGAACCGTGGTGAATAGTAATAATAATTTTGTTTAAATCTGAAGATAAAAGTCATTATTAATTCATTTATAAACGGTTCACGGATTGAAAACACAGACATACACATTCACACAGCTTTAGACAGATTTTAATTTCAAGTTTTCCATGATTTTTCCATGACTTCTCCAAAACAATTGCCAGCTTTTCCATGACCTTTTTACTCAACAACCATCTTTCAACAACTGATTAGAAACAAAAACACAAAGTTTTTGTGGATTTTTAAACATAAAAAAATAAAAATATTAAATCCCAAATAATTTGGATCATAAAATATTTTCAACTTCAGAGAATTTTATTTCAGTTTTAAACAAAATTGCTGAATTTTTCAGTTTTCTAAACAAATTTATTTTTAGTCAATTTTATTGAGCTTCTCCAAAAACAAAATAAAAATTGCTTGAAGTAATGATTTTTAAACACAATTTAAACGCTTAATCATTTTCTATTTTACTGAAAAAAAAATACAGTATATATATATATATATATATATATATATATATATATATATATATATATATATATATATATATATATATATATATATATATATATATATATATATATATATATATATATATATATATATATATATATATATATATATATATAATAACAATATTCTGCCTCAAAGCTTGGCTTTTGATCCAAATCACAAGTTTTTACTGACATAGGATTAGTTATCAATATTTTGATTCAAAACCAAATAACTGACAATTGAACATGACTAAATCTTTGTTTTTTTTAATTAATTGCCCCGCACTACCAGCAGCAAAATTATCCCCAATTTATTTTGAATCTAAATTAAGTTAGATTTTTCGTAGAATCCCAAAACTTTTCGGGGGTCTGGAAATTAGAATAGAATTTCCATGACTTTTCAAGGTTTTCCATGACTGCACAAACCCTGTTTAGAAGCACATGAGCACGTCTGAGTTTGGTGAATTACAGGAGGTAAAATTCGGGGGAAAACTTTACAGACATTTTTAGAGACATGGACGATTCACACGAGAGTAGAAATTCAGACAACATTTGTAAATATTACAATTTACATGAGGTCTCGAGGTAAATATTAGGCTGTGCGAACTTATGAATAAAAATGTACAAACTCACCTTGAATTTAGCATTGCGCTGAACTGATTGCCTGCAAAAGTGACAAACATATTAGAAAGACAATCCCAGCTGCCAATAACATAAAATAAATAAAACACAGAGGCCTTGCTGGAGGGGTTCTGTTTGTGACCCACAGCGGGAGGCCTACATCAGCCTGACAGCGTATGAGTGAGCGTTTCAATCAGACGCACTCAGAGAGAAACCCGGGGCAGTCGGGTCGGAGCTGAATTGAATTTTGACAGGTAGCACTAAGCAAAGGTCCTGCAGGGTCACTGGAGGATGTGCAGCCTTCACGTTGAACACCTGAGCTTAAATCCACCGCCTTCTGCTGTTCTCATGTGTTTCACGGCTGTTTGAGCTGATTCCACCCTGACTGAAGAGAGAACGTCTGATGTGGGAAGATGATCAATGTACACAATGAATAGAAAAAAGATAAAGTAGGAGGAACAAGTATTGGCTGTAGGGCTGTAGTCGACCAACGAAGTCCCTTGTCGACTAAAAAACATGTCCCATTGACCGATTAATCGACTAAAAAGGGAGCACGAGAAATACTCTGAAGCTAAAATTAGGGGTGTCAAATTAGTGCATTAATTGAGACTAATTAACTACAGACATATTAATCGAGTTAATTTTTTAATCGCATTAATCTATTTTGAAATCTTTAACTTCATTGTTTCCATATTCGAGTTGCAAAGTGACATAAGGGTTGTTCAACTTGACAACTTAGCAACAAAAAACTTCCTCAAGTCTTCATTTTTTGCAATATATTAATATTTCCATCTGCAACAATAATGTAATTAATGAAATTGGATGAAAACAAAACAACACTTAAGTTAATTAGATTAAATAATTACAGATCATAATTAATCTCGTCTCTTCTAATAGCTTGACAGCACTAAATACATCTTAAAAAGTACTGTTTTGAGAAAATTGTATCGAGATAAATATGTATCAGAATACATACCGTATTGAAAGGGTTTTGGCATTACCCAACCCAAATTTAAAGAGATTTTTTTTTTTTCAGAGCCAAAAGCTGCTGATTAAAAAGTAGATATATAAATTTACATTCAATAAATTATTTCTGGTCATACCTTTTGCCCAGTCTAAACTAAATAAAATCTAATGCAAAACATACGTTTTGAATTTGACTATTACAACAAATACAAAATTGATCTAATTCTTTTCCACTGTAACTGTGACTGCTGTTTTATCAGCTTTTTTTTTTTTTACCTAGGATTACTTCATTTTTTTTACAATATGGCCAAATTCATATCTTATCCAGTTAATATCTCAATACACGCCATATATCACCCAGTCCTGATTTTAGCCCATATTTACAATGCGGTTGCTAGGTAACAGTTGTGGAATCATCTCTACATGTGACAAATTTGATGAACAAAAGACAACTATATAAACCTCATCAACACAGACAAACTGGTCGAAATGAGCAGCAGAAAGGTTGAGTGTAATCTTAAATATAATCATGTGCACTATGTTTTACTGACAAACGTGGTCTGAACTGTCACATGCTCTTATCTCAGTCCACTTTTTTCGCTGAATCGACACCTGTCCCACGCACAAGCTCAGTTGAGATTAAACTTGTTTCATATTAAAAAGTTTCGCGGCTGTCCACCAATCAAACTGCGGCGTGCCACAGAGAAACAGCGTTACCATGGAAGTCCAAACGGTCAGATCTCTGGTCCTTTCGTGTATAATACGTATAATAATCCCCTGATTTGTAAAGTCTTACACTTGTTGTCAAGTAAAACTGATCACAACTCACTGTTCACTGATTGATCTTCCTGTTCATTTCATTTCTATGGAGGTTTTCACTGCCTCAGTCTAAAATGAATAGTTACAGTAAGATCTGAATTGTGATTGCTCAGACAACATGTTAAAGAATTTACAATACAGGAGAAAACTTCACCAAAAGACCCAAGTGTATTTATAAAAGATGTTTGTGTCTAAATGCAAACGCTAAAGCTTTACAATGGGCCTCTTCCTTTTAGCTCCTGCTCTGGTGCAGGTACTTTCAGTCAAACCATTTGTTGACACAAACACATTTACAACGCTAACTTCGTTTGGAATCATGTTTATACGTTCTCACATTTCAACAAACTGTCCTTTGTTGGAAAAAATGATTTAAAAGCAGTAACTCCCAAAATGTAGCTAGTTAATTTGTAAGTAGTAGCGTAGCCTAATTACTAGGAATCACAGTGAATACCAGTAATTTAGTTTTATTGTTAATTTCAGTGATGTTTTTAGGTTTTGTAAATCATAGTTTTATGTAGAAACGAGAAAAAAAAGACACCTTTTGTTTTCCTAACACCACTTAACGAATTACTTAAATGTTCCAGACTTTACAGATGCTAATGCTAATGCTAGTTAGACCCACTTTCAGAAACTGCTGCTGTGTGAACAGAAACATGGGACAGGGTAGTTCCTCTGATTTAGCAGGGACTAGAGAAACGTGGGGACTAGTTCTTGGCACTTTCATGTGTGAAAACGCCTAATGTGAAAATGAACTGCTCACATGAGTCAATTAGGCTCTTTTTAGGTTATTGCTGTGTCGATGGAAGAGAAAAGTTTTAGAAGGACAAAACAAGCTTCTTTACAAAAGATTTGAAAACTGTCCAGAAAAAGTAAAGTGGTCTTCAGTTTAAATGTTTTTCTAGCGTCTACAGTTACAATACTCACTAAAACACTTTATTAAAACATTCTATTTTACCGATTTCATCACAGTTTTAGCCATGTTTTTAATACCTGATAATAAATTATGACATTTCACTAGGATGTTTAATTAAAAGATTGGTTGTGGAGCTCCAGATTAAAAAAGGACACTTGAATAATTGACTATTCGACAGGACCGTGTTATTTGGGCCAATTCAGTAAGAGCTAACTAAAAGTCTCAGGGCTGCATTTGGTTCCCAGGTCGTAGTTTGAATATGTTTGATCTAGAATTGTAACATTACAATATGGTGATGATTACCTCCATTATCTGGTGATCGTTTGTGAGCTCCAAAACTGTACAGAGAGGCATCGATGACTGGACTGGAGCTGTTCAGGTTGGGCATCTGGTCTCCTCCCATTTTGGCTGCCATCTACAAACACAAGGAAACACAAAAATGTGATTTATACATAATGTTTAACCGGTGTTTCATATGAATTTTTCATACACCGGTGTGTGCGGTATGTCCGGAAGAAAGAGCGGCAAAACGTCGCGCCGCAGAATAACGCGCTGATCCCACCACATACAGCCCGCCCGTTCCGCTCCGACCACCAGACCAGCCGCTTCAATGACTGAAGACAGCCGCCACATCCCCCGCAAGGCCCCGCCGCTGCCCAACCAAACACAGATCAAGGCCACCATCCTCTCCGCCCGAGTCCCCGGCAAAGTGACGCAGCCCATAAGGCACAGAACAGGAAAAAGAAAGTGAACCAGGTCACCGACACGTGGACAGGACAGTGCCACGGAGTTCGTGCTCGCAACACAACAATCTACCCCCAACGGAGGAGGAAAAGACGTCCACCGCCGTGTCCCGAGCATGTCTCGAGCTAAAGCGATCCCACGAAACACATGAGCGGCCCGCGCCCCCGACACAGTTATTTTATCCTCAACGAGGACTTCCATTACACAAACCCGTGCCCTCGGCGCACGCCCCTCTCGAGCTCGCTGGGGCCACGCTGCCCCGCAGAGCGGAGACCCGCAGCACACCCGGAGGCGGACTGGGCGGAGCAGCACGCAGTGGGAGCAGCGCGCAACGCACAATAAAGCGTCCTGTATTTTGACTGCAAGTCATGCATTCTCATTTCTTCACCTCATTACAGTTATGAGTGTCACTGTCTGTCACCTCTTTGAATACAGCAGCATTCGGTGGGACTATTCAAACCTGTGTTATACTAGTCTGCTCATTCTAAGCTAATTTACTGCAGTAATTATTCTCTAAATTATTTGGAAACGGGGTTAACACCTAGTCATGTACATGGATAAAAAATACCGTCAAATACCGTGACACCGACATAATTTTGAAAAATACCGTGATATCAATTTTTGGTCATACTGCCCAGCTCTACTCGCAATTCAAACGCCCATAGGTCAATAGCAACAATAAAGAGATATAATATGATGCTTTTGTCTTCTTTAAAAATATAATCTGACACAATTTTGTTTGTTTCTTAAAAAAAAAAAAAAAAGAAATGTCAAATGTTTTTACATTTGACCTTCTCAGTTTTGACCATTAACATTGGCATATTTTTTAATTAAGATTGTGAAAGTGCACTGCTAGGAAAGGCCGTAGGGGCAGAATAAGGTGAAAAAACAAAAAATATAATTATTAGTTGTTGTTTTTTTACGAAGAATGACAGAAGCAACTTCAACACATGAAACAAAATGAAAACATGCTCAGAGTCTTTTAGGTTGCCTTTGTCGGTCAATTTCTGATTAAAATTAAGCAATGATGAGACTATGAGACACAAGTAAAGTAAACTTTAGTATAATCTTAGACTTGTGTAGAAGGAAACAAGATTAGCTCACAAATGCTCACATCAATTACAGATTTGAAAAGACGTTTCCAGAGTTCGACGTTAATTCCAGGCAGACAGTCTTTTCCTTTTCTCTTCGATTATAGCAAAGTATATAATTACAGAAAATTACACTAGATTGATATCTGTGCACGACAACCTCATTCACGCTTTAAAAATATGAAAATTCTGTCCTGGCTGGCAATCAATCTTCCATCGCCGTCAGGAGTCATTATCTACTTCACTAAAAGCAGCGCAAAAAGAAAGAAAAAGTTAATTCTTCAGCTACGGCTCAATTACCGTCGTATAAAAGCACTTCAGAATGTGAAGTCTGTTTCCTTTTATATGAAAGAGAACATTTGTAAACGTATAATTTCACCCTGAGCTGTGAAGACTCACCTGCCTCAAAGCGAGAGGGTTTGTATTGTAGTTTGTGGCAAAAGCTGGGGCAGGGACACAGAAAATGTCAGATACAAATCCACACATGGGGTTGATCAGTGCAAGAACGAATGTTATTTACTGAGGCCATTCAATCTCCTCAGAACAATTTAGTATTGCAAGAAAGAAGAATGTACTTAATGATTAATTGTGTTTATATGTTCTTGAATATCTTCAAAATATCAATAAAAAATAATTTGGGGCGCATCTCGATAATATTCAGATGGTATTTTATCAGTCCAATAAAGGATTTTCAGTCAACGTCACTTTCCGCCCCTACTGCGCACGCAGAAAACGCTCCTCTCTATCTGCTTACATGGGGAAACGTTAGAGCGGGGCAGTATCGTGATAAAAATCGAATCGTGAGCTCACTGTTGTGACAATCTGCTTTATTGGTGAAATCGTCAAATCGTGATATCAAATTTCTCGATTTAATGCGTCTGTTTGTTAAAAAGATACTACTTCTCTTTGCCTCAGAGTTGCCAAGTTTGTTTCTTTATAACAAATTTTGGGAGTCTGTTTGTAATAGTCTTGTGAGTTTTGAAGGTCATGTGTTGAGGTTTTTAGTGCTGCAGCTTCAAGTCAAGTTCCAGGTGAATTTTAACAACTTTTCAGGTTTGATTTACAAATTATGGCACTTTAAGTGTTAGAAATGCCAAAAATGTATTATCACACTATATTCTAATTAATCCATTATTTGAATAACTACTGCATTTATGGGCTGAGGTCACTTGTCTTTGGATTTTTTCTCAGTCACGTTTTTCTCTGAAAATCTGTCAACACTGGTCAGTCTTTGTTCTGCTCTGAGTGAGTGACAGCTGGAGTTAACCAATCACAGTAAAGTAGGAACTGTCAGAAAAAGCAGATGATTGCATTTACCTCAAAGACAATAAGATAAGAAGTCTAAGAATTGTGATAACATCGAAATCGTGATCTGTCTCCAGGAATATCGTGATAATATTTTTTTGACATATCGCCCAGCCCTAGGAAACATCTTTCAATTAAGCAACGAAATGGGACGAGAGCAGCTGTTTTAATCAGGGCTGAACCGGAACCCTTGAGACAGTTTTTCTTGCAGTTTTTTTACCTAAATGTAATTTTTAAGGGTTGTAGGGTCGAATTCATTCACAATGTTGATTTAGCAGCATAACTTTTGTTTTCGCAAAGTGACAAACTCTTGTAGTTAGCTGGGAACAGTGCTTCTTTGACTTGTTTCCACTGTTTGCATCTGTGAGCAGCATCTCTTTCTGCATAACGAGTGTGTGCGCATCGCCCGTGTTGATAAACTAAAAATCCCTCTTTGAAATGTCTTAAAGGAGACATACTGTGTAAAATTTGTTCTAAGTTTTGACCTTGTTCTATCTGCCTTCTCTTATTAGTTTACTCAAATTTTATTAAGAATGATTCTTGTATGTTTGAGTAATCTTGTATTGTCCTGCAGCTGATGCTCCAGCGCTCAGAAAAGCCCTGTCTTCACCTACCACCTATCCCCGCCCACTTGTCTGTATTTACTTGCGATTACTCAAAAGTTAGGATTGCGTGCTAAACATGTAAGGTTCAAAATGGTCATGTAGACACTTTACAACAACAAAAATATACTTTTTAAAATCTGTTGCGTATTAAAGTTTAAATTTTACAATGAAGAGGCGGAGCTTATCGGGTCTGCAGTTTTACACAAAAAGTCAATGGCCTTGTTTCTTTCTAAACCGTTTTAACTCAGTTCTGTGTTTTGAAATGAACAAAACGTGAATTATTGATCTGCATATGCCATAGTTTCTTCTTTAATACAGAAAAATCACATTAAGTCTCCTTTCAAACGTTTCTTGAAACCTTTTTGTTTACATCTTGCTTTCATGGTGCAGAATTTGACAATGTCATAAGTCCACACGGTTAGCAAAAGCCAATTTTTCCAATTAATACCATTGTATTTTCAAACATTTTAAATCAAGTGATGTTTATTAGTGACTGTTAGACCATAATTTGAGTTTAAAATATTACACTGTCACTTTTAATAGTTTTTTTTTTTAATGGCTCATTTCACAGCATTTCTTCTATAAAGTTCTTCCAAGTTGATTTGTTCAACCGGATCTCCTCCACAAGGCTGCGTCTTATCGTCCTTGCTTTATATCTTGTACACTAATGACTGCAGAAGTGCATTTGATAACAGGCATCTTCTGAAATTCGCAGACGATACTGTATTGCAAGTCTTTTAACTAATGAGAGCAGCCATGGTCCTGTGTTATGATTTTATTGATTGTTATGATTGTTTTTATCTGTCAGTTAATGTCTCAAAGACAAAGGACATGCTGATAGACTTCGAAAGTCACCTCCGAGTGCTTCTCTCTCTGTCATCCCGGGGAAAGGAGGGTTGAAACTGTCTCTCAGTATAAATACCTGGGGACAATCATTGACAACGGGCTACGATTTGAGCCAAACACAGATGCCTTTTGCAAAAAAGTTCAGCAAAGACTGTACTTTTTAAGAAAAATGAATTCTTTTAATCTCAGTAATGTTCTTATGACCCTATTTTACCAGAGTTTTATTGAATCTGTCCTTACATTTTGCATTGTATGTTGGTTTGGTGTGCTTTCTGTGTTCAGTAAAAATCGACTAGCCAGGCTGGTTAAGGTGGCGGCAAAATTATAGGCCTACAGCAGTCCCAGTTGCATGATATTTACAGCTTAAGGGTGATATGCAAGGCCCAACAAATAATGGAAAGCCCCGACCACCCTCTTTTAAGGAGTTTGATCTCCTTTCTTCTGGACGACGACTAAGAATGCCCCGGATCAGAACTCAGCGAGCAAGAGCATCTTTCATTTCTGAAGCTATAATAAAAATGAATGCTTTGTTATAGCTTAAGTTAGCACTCTAGATCATCAGGCAAGGCTGTGTTTTATTATTATTTGTATTTATTTATTATTTTGTATGTGTTTGTCTGCTGTTAACACTGCTGCAAATCAATTTCCCATTGGGATTATAATAAAGTTGAAGTTGAAGTTATAAATGAGATACTCCATATTTGGACGTCTTGAAAACAACATTCATGATATTATTTAAAATCTGGCAGATTGCCCAGCTCCACGTCCCAGTTACAACAGTGTTCTGTCTTTGTTGGTAAAGGAAACCAGGATACTCATGTCTCCGTTTACATGAGCACAGAGAGTATTCTGGATATTTAGACTGGTTACTATGGCAACTATGACATCCACAGGGCAACAAGCTAAACATGTCAACAACTTATGGCTTTTCAACAACAACTATAATACTACAAAGTACAAACAAATAAGAACACAACATTGTAGAAAACAACAACAAAGTCTATGAGCTGAAAGATTTGTCCGAATCCCATCTACAGCGTCCAATTTTGCATTATAGATTACTCTGAGTTGTTTTAAGCAAATAAAAAACTATGTAAGTATAGAACATACACATACTTTTAGATCATTTTGTTGTTTTCTGTTTAATAGGTCTGGGCAATAAGCTAATCCCTATGGAAATATGTGTTCTGGTGAACTCGTCATTTTACATTTTATTTTTCATGCATTTCAAGACTAAAATAAACAGTTGATTGAATGTGAGCTCCAGTCAATGTAATAGTAAGAATGGGCAGAATGCAGGGTTCATATAGATTTTAACTAATGGTCTTCCATGAGTTTACTGTGAGTTCTCCATAAACATCCATAACTTTTCCATTACCTTAAATAAACATGCATTTGAATCGATTATTTCCTTTGGTCAGATTATTTAAACCTAAAAAGACTGAGCATTAGCACCACAGAGTGAATGAAAGGATATCAAATGAAGCAGGTGATATAAATTGTTGAAAACATAAAGTAAAAGTGTAAAAAAATAGAAGTTTTCCCACTCAAGAAAGTTATTATCAGTTAGTGTTAATAATCAAGATTACACATTTTAAGTGAATCCAGTTTACAAAAATACTACTACGTCGACTACAAAGTCTAGAATGTTTAGAGGCTAAACATAAACACGAGATTTAAGATAAAGAACATGTTTTGAGTTTATCAAGTAAAGACAATGCTGCATTTCAGGCAACTGGTATATTTTGAAGGTGGAAAATTCCATTTCCCACTCAACATTTTGGCTAATGCAAACTTTTGGGCTCAACAAAAGTAACGTTAAATAACCTGTAACCAATGTTTACACTGTTTTTGTGGCAGTTAAACGTCTCAGGTTCATTCATTGTGGCGATTAAGAGATGACCGATATGGGATTATCTCAGACAATGACGATTTTAAAAAAAAATTCCGATATCGTGGGCCTATTTTGAAAAAAACTTAAAAAAAAAAATATTTCAGTTTTAGAAAATCATAGCTGGGATCAGATGACATAACCAAGAAAAAGTTGCCCTAAACTATTATTTTTATTTAATGAAAAAAAACATGTTTATGTTATCATACAACATTTTTAAAAAAGCAATTCAAGAAAGTAACATACGACAGTATATTTATGTCACTGAAGCACATGGAGTTCATATTGACAAACAAACGAGCACTTATCAAAGCTTGTGCCGCAGCCAAAATAATAAAACAAGAATAAAACTTTACTTATAAACATGTTCATGATAAAATTAAAGCAGCATCCTATCTGGAAACTCAGCTGATCCCTGCCTGATCAAACATCGGTCAGTCTCTAGTGGTGATTGTTCACAAGTGGTATTGACTAGTTTGAGTGGCGTTCCAACGTGGGAAATATCCCTGGAACGCCACCATTATTAATTTTAGGAATCAAAAACTGTTTGTTCCATTGGTAATTTTGCCTCAAGTAAATCTTGGCATGTTTTAAGAGAGTACTTTTTTCAGTTTTGCTCAAAACATATTTGAGAATGTGCTGCTTTTTTAGTCTAAACGGTGGAGCACAACTTCAACCAAGAATTTCTTTAATCTACTATAACCCTCTGACAATACTGGTCAGCTCTAGTGGCAAATATAAACAACTTATATTAATATATATTATTAAATAATAATAATAAAAAAAAAAAAAAAAAAAAAAAAAAAAAAAAAAAAAAAAATAAATAATAATAATAATAATAATAATACATTTTATGTGTAATGCACTTTACATTTCCAAGAAATCTCAAAGTGCTAATATATAATTAATATATTTGGAAAGTAAGTTTTTTAATGCCAAAAAGCCAATTGTATCGATTTTATGATGTTACACATGTACATTTTCAGGACTAAAGACCTGGGAAGAGAACAGAAACCTCCAGGAATCAGATTTAGTTTATGCACTTGAGAATCATTCAGTCTAATCAATGGGGGAACACATTTTTTAATATACTAAAACCCTATGACAGCTCTAGTAGCCTAAATAAACAACTTATATATTTAGAAAAAAAACTGTTTCATGTCAAAAAGCCAGTGTTGTATATTTATTGATGCTACACATGAACATTTTCTGACTGAAGACTGGAGGAGAGCAGAAACCTCCAGGAATCAGATTTCAGTTTATGCACTACTGATGCTAAATTGACAGTCTGAAACAGTGTTAATGACTAATACGCACGAGAACAAGTGTGTCCACAAAATGCCTCGGCTGCAGATGCCTTACGAGTGTGTTGCAGCGGACAAACACCACAGTTGGGGTGAAGCAGGGCTGTTTGAACAGATGACGATACATGTGTGGCCTGACTCTGCCTGTTGGACCTGACACCACGCAGGCTAGCAAGCTAACTGTAGCTTTGGTACTGTTGGTATAAGCAGCTGTAATATTGTGCTTACATGCGGTTTAATCAGGTTAAAATAACAGTAGTGGCTTATCGGTTAAATCATAATTGTGTCTTCCTTTGTGCTAGTAACAGAATTTCACACAAGCAGCGCTAACTTTTTTGACAGCGCACAGGTTAGCATGCTAGGCTAACCACAAACTTTTGTGACTTGACAACAGGTTGCTGAGTGCTGCCTTTTTTCAGTTAAAAACGGGCGGAAAACTTTGACACAGCAAAGGGACACGTTGTTACTTTGCACGGGGGACTTTCACGTAACCGGGACAGTGGAGACATCACGGCAGCACACTCATTTCGTGGCGCTGTCTAGTTAATCTGTCCCGTTCGAGTGGCTGTTAGCATGTTAGCACGCTGGGGGGGTTTTTTGGAGAGTCCGGGGGGCTGCAGTTTGCTCACGCACGCAACCCGCACGCCACAACTCACGTCTACGGCCCGGGAAGGTCACACTTCGGGGAGCTTTTACCTGTCGGACCCGGCGAATTGTGTCCTCGAAGTCATCTTTTGGAGCTACCGAGGCCTGTCGTGAAAGCAACTCCGCCATCATCCTCCTCCGCCTCGGCAGCAGCTGAGAGCAGGCTGAGGCACACACAGACAAGCGAGCGCAACTTTAAAAAATAAAAAAAGACACGTGCCAGGCAAAGCTGCGAGACTTTACAGATTCCGCGAGGGGAGCTATCAGACAACCCGTGTGATGCGTGTTTCTTATCAAAACAATTACAAAGTCAGATTTAATTGTTAACCTCAATGACTTGAAAATGTAATAAATCTGTGCTTGGTAAAACATTAAAAGTATGTTTCAGATTTTGTAGAACATACATCCCCATATTAAAATTTGCTTAAACATAAAGCAATACATAAACCATTATAAACCTTTTTAAATGGCCAGTACCCAAAATGAAAGAGATTGCCATTTAAAATCATAAACTACATATATCCAAAGTCAAGGTGGATTTGGGCAACAACTCCACAAACCACTAAACACATCTCTTTTCAATGGCCCAATAAACAAAAAAAAAAAAAAAAAAAAAAAAAAAAAAATGCACCAAAAATTCTAACTGCTATTAAATGAGGTCCAAATTCAATTTATATCGATGGTCCTTCCAAAACATCATCCTAAGCTCTGAATATAGTTATAGTAAACATCATGTTCACAAATGTAAATGGAAAAACTGTCGAAATGAAATATTGTTATCATCTAATATTAATGAACAAAATTTTCAATGAACTCGCTCCACCTTCTTTAAAAGAATTTGTAAAAAGAAATTCTAATCGGACAACAAGAGCAGCATCTCACTGTTTTGATGACTTGAGGCTTGACTTGACAAAATGAACACTTGAAGGTCGATGAGTTGGGACTTGACTTTAACTTGGAGCTCTGTGACTTGAGACAATTTGACGCTTCTCATAAAAAAACAAAAATGGTGTAATTTTTCGATAATAAGCTGCAACATTTTCCTCTTGTCCAGGGGTGATATTCTGGGGGGGTAAATTGTGCAGTTTCTCCAGGGCCAGGGCAGGAAAGGGCCACTAAAAGCATTTTTGCTTGTGAGATAGATTGTTCCTCTAAATATATTTATTTGTTTATATCTGTTTAGAGCTCCATCACTACATAACAAATAGACTTGGGCCGAAGAAAAATGTTAATTAAAGAAGAGTATTAACTGGCCAAATTATTATCATTATCAAAGCTAAAAATTCTATATTATAAGCAAGAGTTTGCAGATTTCAATTAACAAATAGCAGGGTTTGACACAAAATGAGTCCAATAAAAGTGCATATTCACTTGAATATTATTTATAGCAGAACTTGTTCAACATTCTAATGTATCAAAAATGTCATATAGATTTTCTAAGTATGTTTTGGTATAATTTAGACCAGTTGGCTTAAAACAAGTTAGCCTAAATGTAAAAGAGTGTGTTTAAAACACATTCCATTTTATTCTCGTCTTATGTGAGTGAATGAATTGGGTTCAATAAACACATAAATGTCTTGTTTTATACTCAGTTAGGGCAATAAAAATCTTTAAAAACCTAATAGCAACATTATTTATGTGTGTAAAGTAGAAATAAATTAATAGGCTGTTTGTGAAAATTCTACAGGGAAAGAAAACCCAAACGCATAGAAAAACAAAAATAGCTGACAAAATAATTGAAAATTTTTTTAAATTGAAACATAAACATTTTTTGGGGGGGCCCATCAACAAAGGTTGTACCTGGGGCCCAGAATTTAATGCTACACCCCTGCTCCTCACTCACTTGTTTTACCAGAAATGTATTTTAAATAGGAAAATCAAAATCAATGAAACTGTGGAAATATGGGATGTCTTCAGTCATTTGGTGTGAAGACAAGGAAACTAAAAGAAAACGTGTGAGGCACTGAGTTGGGACTTGACTCGGACTTGGTTCCACATCTGAAAATGCACAGAACAAAAACACAAATTTTTCACATGATAGCTGCAAACACCTGAACTTGTCTTGGTGCTTTATAGTTTTTTTGACAGCTCTACCAAAGATCAGAGTGTCAGTGTAAATTCCAGTAACCGTACATATTTCCATCGCTGGCTTGGCCCCAGGACATGTTATCACCTCCAGAGATGAAGGAAGCAGAGCCATTCGGTGGGAACAGTTCAGGACAGTTCAGGACCACCACCACATCCACATCCAGACCTGCAATTAACACGAGTGAAGCATGATCCGGCGCTCGCTAACATATTGCTACCATGTGCTGTCAATGTATTCACGACGCCCAGGTGGCTGCAAAACACATCGGTATCAAAGGGTAAAACCAGGGAATGGAAGAAAGAACATGAATGCATAAGCAGCAGGGATACAAGTGCGCACAATGACAGACAATTATGAAATATTCAGCCTTCATCCGGTCAAGAACAGGAGCTATTAAAGCAGGTATGGGTCCCTGGAGTTTTGCCAATCGCAGAAGTGATACACCACCACGCAAGCGCCATGTGTTCGCAGGCTGTGGTTCAGAGCAGACCGATCAAGTGTCCGTCTGTTTTTGTCTCTGGGAGAATAGGCTCTTGTTCCCAGGGTTCACTGCGGTAGATATATCAGCGGAGATCATTTTCAGAGCAAAAAATGAGTTCATAGGATTTAGTCAGTATGAATTATTCAGTAATGTCTTATTCTATTCCACAATGTGTGTTCTTAAATAGAGGATATGTACAAGAAGTGCATCTCCGCTTTGTTCTACTTCCTTCTGAGAAATGGCCCGCAGTGATTGCATTATAATTGCCACAGTTTTGCTAAGGGCATACGATTCTAAAAGCAGGATAATGTTTCGCTTTTAGACCTCAGGGGTGTTCCAAGCACTAGTTTTCACACAGGAACAAATTATCAGCTGCGTATGAAGGAAAAGAACACATGTATTTTGCAGTAGCCTTTACCTGGAGCTCACAAAACAGATTTACAGACAACATCAAAATACATTTATAATAATAATAACTTTTTTATTTATATAGCACTTTTCTAGACACTGAAAGACGCTTTACAGACAAAGGCAGATAAACAAAGGAATAAAATACAAAAACAATGAGTACTTAATACCTGTTTGTCAAAGCCTGATCCCGTCAGATCTCAGAAGCTAAGCAAGTTAGGGCCTGGTTAGTACTGGGATGGGAGACCACTGGAACACCAGGAGCCACAGTGGGACGACAGGAGTGGACTGTTGTTGTGTCTTTGGGCAAGACACTTAACCCACATTGGGTTCAATTATTGTAAAAGCGCTTTGAGTGTCTGGAAAGGTAGAAAAGCGCTATACCATTTAATGAAACATCAAAAGCAGATTTAAACAGATGGGTCTTAAGATTTTTTTAATAGCGTTGAGGTGGGTGCAGTCTCTGTCTCAGAGGTGGGGCAGCGATGGAGGCTCTGTCGCCCCAGGTTTGAAGCTTGGTCCTTAGCTGCAGGAGCAGGTGCAGTTGGAGGTGGAAACCGAAGAGAGAGACACATAACATGACAGTCAGATGGAGCAGGTAAACTTTGTAGTTTCGGGTGATGATAAGGCCATCCCATCCAAATATTCCTCTACTAAAGCTTCTGATCACATCAAAGGTTTATCTAGTATAGATCTGGTGTGGCTACAATAGTTGCTTACCACTACCCAGTATGGAATGAATGAATAATGCACAATGTGAAGCGTCTTTGTGTGTCATGTAAAAGCGCTATATAAATCAAATGCCTTATTATAAGGTTTACACATTAACTGTTCATGTTTATTGCATTTTCATTCACTCATTTTCTCACCGCTTGTTCCTTTAGGGGTCACAGATGACTGGAGTCTATCCCAGTGACTTTGTGCCTTAGGCAGGCAACTCCCTGGACAGTGGCCAACTTGTTGCAGGGTTAAAGAGACAAACATTCACTCTCACATTCACTCACTATGAGAAATTTACAGTGATGCCCAATAAACCTAAACATACATGTTTTTGGAGGTGGAGGAACCGGAGTACCCAGAAAACCCACATGGACACGAGCAGAACATCCAAACTCCATCCAGAGAGATTGTGAGATGTTGACTTGGTTTCCTATGTGCCTAATTCAATTTGTATATCATTTTAAAAACTGTCATCCTGAGGGATTCACAAGACTGTTATTTAGCTTAAACATTCATTGGTCAAAACCATAACAGTATTTGGTCAAGCATGTTAAAGCGATTATTAAACAAACAAATGAATAATTGTCCAAGAGCCTCCTTCTCGGCAAGTAAAAATAAAAAAAAAAAAAGAAGAAGAAGAATGGCGGAAAAAGAGAAACCTTGAGGGAAACCATAGCCTGTAGGAGATCCACTCTCTCACAGGCTTTAGATGTAAGACGCGGATTCTAACTGCAGATATAGAGTTTAAGTCTGTAGAACCAGAATCCTTTAGCAGAGGAAAACGACTTCACAACAAAAATCACAACGTGTGTTTTTAGAATTCAGTTTGTCGGTAAAAAAGTCTTTCTCAAATCAAAGCGACAGTGTCAACAGAGATACCAGACGCATCACTGAGACACAGCGACAGACGACAAACATAAACAGAGTGGCTCTACCGCTATAATGCACTTGTTTTTACCCCTCCTTTACTTCCTGACACTCACTCCCCCCTTTTTTGGGCCACTTCGCTTTCGGAACTGTATCTGTATTTTAAATGACGCAATTACAAAGCATCCTGCGGTGAAATTACGGATGTTTTTCACTGTTTCCCTCCGCTGGGACACCGCGACCCCTCCTGGCCTCTCGTGTGCCTTCTTTCTACACCTGCCCCATTTTCTCCGACATGTTTTTCTTCCTTTCTCCTCCTGATAAACGCTCGCTTTGAGGTGTGATGTATCTGCGACTGAGAGGAAATAATAGCTAAATGGTCTTGTTGCGATCCTTGCACAAAGAGTGTTTGACGTAATTCTTCCGCGCGACAAAAAGACACACAGAGAGAGAGAGTTCCCCGAATGACAGAACACCAGACCTGACAGAAATAAAAGCGCATCAGCAGGCAGAGGTGGGGACGAAATGCTGTTTTTTTATTCATCTAAAAGCAAAACATTGTTGAGATTCAGCGCGGCTCCTTTAAACAACAACCTCTGGGGGTCTGGAGAGTGGAAGCTATCTCTGCAGAAAGACACAAACATGCTTTCAAAATGCAGCCTTTACCCACCGCTGTGTGGCCGAGTAATGCTCAACCAAACTCAGACAGACCAACCTTAAGTCTGCGGGGGAAAACATCTTTACTTTCCTTACGTCGTGCATTCAGAGTGTATGTTTTTGTTTTATCTCTTTGTAAAGTCAAGACAAGACACTTTAATCTTAAAGAAGCACACAACTTTTTGCTTCTAAATGCCTGTTTTTGTTGCTTTTGTTTTATCTTTTAGGGTTGCAGTAGAAAAAAAATCATGAGGCATATTAATACTAATAATAATAACAGCTATTTTGTAGTAGTTTAACTAATCAGTCTCAGGATTGTGACACTTAAACAACTGAGATTTAACCCTTATCATTCTGGCCTATTTTCCCTCACACGTCTGACTGAAATTGTCAAAAGAAAACAGAATATACTCTCACCCTATGTTTTTTTGTTGTTTTTGTAAATATTGGTAAAGGATTGGTAAAGCTGATCTTTACAGCTGAGACCTGAATAACACAAGATTTGTCATATTTTGGTTTTGACAACTCTGCAAAAGCTGAAGGTAACTGGTGAGTTTTAGGGGCCTAAAATGATTTAAAAGATAAAGAAAAAATTAGTAGATAGACGGATTATTTGTTTACAGTGTTGGGTAAGTTACTGTTTAAAATTGTATATACAAGACTTATATGTTTATACTAGTTACACTACTGTGAGTTACTTTGAGCTAATCACACATTTGTTAAGACGTACAATACATTACACTTGATACTGATTAACTGACGGAAATGTGATGTGACACTTTTTCCCCAAAATATTTTATTCCTCTTAAAGGGAACCCTGGTTATGAAGACAAATGGCTAACACTAGTACTAGTCATGCTTATTAAAATAAATTACAAACAAATATATAACTGCTTACTATTTTTTATAAAATTTCATTGTTTATGTTGTTTTCAAGCCACTGGGAGCCGCCATTTTGGTTGATGACATAAAATAGTGTTTCCATGGTTACTCCCACAATTTCATCTGTGAACAGTTGAAACAAAAACACCACTGACAGTGTCCAGTTCTTGCCTCTTCCTCTTGATTATCTTCAGTTTCACTAGATTCCATAATCGTCTTATTTGTCCAATCTCCGGCTCAAACTGAAAAGGTTTAACCTAGGAATTCATGTTGCTTAGTTACCGCCTGTTACCTTGACAACACTATTTTATGTCCCAACCACAGCAGGCAGCCTCCATGTCATTTCTTTAAAACACTATTTTGATAAAACTACAAATACTTCCAAGGTATTTGTCCTGTATTTATATAAGTGATGATATTATAAGTGTTTTAGGGTAAACATGTGATTATAGCAGGGTTCACTTTAAGTTACATTCAGGTGAAAAAACGGCGGGAAAAACACTGTTTCAAGCTTCAAGAGTCAAACGTCTGTCAGACCGGTTCAGACCTGATCCAAACAGCTGCTCTCGTCCTGTTTCATTGTTTTATTTAAAGAAGTTTCCTCAGCTAAGCAGACGGAGAGCGGCTTTTTCTGTGTAAAGAAAGTGGAAAGTGGAAAAAATACATCTAAACTGAGTCATTTTCCTTTATGAGCTGTAACACAAACAATGTTGTGGTGTTTGTGAAACCAGTTAAACACTGGGCAGAACACAAACGTACCCAGTGGTGTAATAACGCAGCATTTATCCGACGCACTACATTAGCATCAATCACCAGATACAACACAACAGCTACACAACCAGCAGCAGCATTAAAGTTTTACATCGACCTGGGACCGAGAGAGAGAGACACGCACGACGACAACACGACTGCACCGGATCCAGCAACAGATCGAAGAGCATAAAGAGCCGAAAACAAACCCCCCGGAGAGGACAGGGGACGGGGCAGACCTCTGACACCGCAGGGTCTGGATCTATTGATCAGAGACACTATAACACAGAACGCCCCGGGGCAAAGGAGGAACAGAGCAGGATAAAACACAGAGAGAGTGAGACTGAACATGTGCAGTGATTTAGTTTTGTGGGTTAAGGTGGGTGGGTTTTATAAAAGACGTAACGGTGGAAAAGTCAGTTCATCTAATGTTAAGACAATGGGGATTTTAAAAGGTTAAATTTGAAGATTTCACTGTAAAAAGTCATAAGAACATATGTTATTTTGGATAAAAGGTTTTCAACTTTACTTTAAGTTATAAAGGTTGTAGAGAGAAAGGGAGAGAAATAAAGAGAGAGAGGAAAGAAGAAAAGGTAAAAGAGAGAGAAGAAGAGAGAGAGAGATAAAGAGAGAGAGAGGAAAAGAAAAAGGTAAAGAGAGAGAGAGAAAGAGAAAGACAGAGAGACAAGAACGAAAGAAGAGAAAGACAGAGAAGAGGAGAGAGATAGGAGAGAGAAAAGAAAGAGAGAGAGAGAAAGAAGAAAAAGTAAAGAGAGAGAGAGAAAGAGAAAGACAGAGAGAGAGGAGAGATAGGATAGAGAAAGAAAAAAAAAAAGAAAGAGAATAGAAAGAAGAGAGGAAAAGAGCGATAGGAAAGAAAGAGAGAGAGAGAGAGAGAGAGGAAAGAAGAGAAAGAAAGAGAGAGGAAAGAAGAGAAAGAAAGAGAGAGAGAAGAGATAAGAGAGAGAAAGAAAGAAAAAAGAGAAAGAAAGAATGATGTAGAAGGAGTATAAAGAGAAGAAAGAGGAGAGAGAAGAGATGAGAGATAGGAGAAAGAAAGAGAGAGAGAGAGAGAGAAAGAGTGAGAGAGAAGAGTGAGAAGAGAGAGAGGAGAAAGAGCGATAGGAAAGAATGAGAGAAGAGAGAGGAAGGAAAGAGTGAGAGAGAAGAGAGGTGAGAGAGATAGGAGAAAGAAAGAGAGAGAGAGAGAAAGAGTGAGAGAGAAGAGAGAAAAGTGAGAAGAGAGAGAGAGGAGAAAGAGAGAGAAGAGAGAGAGAGATAGAGAGAAAGAAAGAAAGAAAAGAAAGAGAGAAAGAAAGAAGAGAAAGAGAGAAAAAAGGAAAGAAAGAGAGAGAAAGGAAAGAAAGAGAGAAGGAAAAAGAGGAGAGAGAAAGGAAAGAAAGAGAGAGAAGGAGATGAAAAGAGAAGAGAGGAGAGAGAGAAAGGAAAGTGAGAGAGAGGAGAGAGAGATAGAAGAGTGAGGAGAGAGAAGTGAGGAGAGAGAGAAATAAAGAGAGAGAAGGAAAGGGAATAGAAAGAGAGGAAAGGAAGAAAAGAGAGTGGGGAAAGAGAAGGAGAGAAAGTGAGGAGAGAGGGAGAGAGAAAGAAACATGGAAGAGAGAAAAGAGAGGAGAGAGAGCGAATGAAAGAGTGAGAGGAGAGAGAGGGGAGAGAGACAGAAAAAGAGTGAGAAAGTGAGAGAGGAGAGAAGAGAGAGAAAAGAGAGAAGAGAAAGGAAAGAGAAGAGAAAAAAGAGGAGAAGAGACAGCAAAAGGAAAGAGTGCAAAAAAGAGAGAAGAAAGAGAAGAGGAGAAGAGAGAGAGAGAAAAGAGGAGAGAGAAAGGAAAGAGTGTGGAAAGAGAAGAGAAAAGTGAGGAGAGGAGAAAGAAACATGGAGAGAAAAAAGAGAGAATGAAAGAGGAGGGGAGAGAGACAGAGAGAGAGAGAGAGAAAGAGAGAGGAGCGAAAGGAAAGAATGAGAGAAAAAGAGTGAGAAAGTGTGAGAGAGAGAGAAAGAGAGAGAAGAGAGAGAACTAAGTGTTTACGTTCCCACAGCAACAGTTTGTAAAAGTGTGGCTTGTTCTTGTCTAAACAAAGCTAGTGTTGCAAATGTGCTTGTGTCACCAAAATAGTTCCTGTCCCAGAACAGGAGCTAATAAAAGACCCTTAACTTTTCTACGTTGCTTTGGCTGATTTATTTTAATGAAATTTTATCAAACCTGCAACAAACATGTCAGATGTGTCATTATTTCCATGGTAACAGCTGTTTTTATTGTTGCTTTCCGGTCTCTCTCTATAAAACTAGAAGATATACATATATTTTTATCAGTTGCTGTTTGTGCCTGATTTTTTATTTTTTAAAAGAAATTGATAATAGATGAAGCTTATGCAATGAAAAGAGAGAAGTTTGTCAGGACTGAAAAGGTTATTGATTCCTGTGAGCGATTCCAGTCGATGTTTGGGGGAAGGAGGCTGCTTTTGTGGTAACACGAGACAGGAACATCAACACTCATTAACCTTTTCAGACGATCACTGAGCAGCAGGCAAAATATTTCTATTTTTACATCAATATTTCATCACTTTCACAGCCAAACAAAGCAGAGTCTAATGGTCCCATCTGTCTATAGATCTGCAGGACATCACCGAGTGTCCTTTGACACCAGAAAAGACTTTCACATCAGAGAAACACAGACAGCTCTGTGGAGGAGAGCGGCCTGGGAGGCAGAGTGGATCCTGCCTGGTTTTCATGGTTGTTCACAGATGGCCTCAATGTTCAACAACAGATCAAGTTTCTCACGTGTCCTTGTGTTCTGGATAATCAGAAGAAAACAAAGAAATACATGCTGGGAACTGTAGTTTATTATTACATAATGTTACATTATTTATTTCTTGAATTAAACAATTTAAGTAGCTAAAATGGTTCTAAATAATGTAATTAATCTGACAATAATCCAGGACCTGATAAAAGGTGAATGTATTTAGTTATTACATGTCTATATCCTGATGTAATGTCCTTTTTCGAGGAGTAAGAATGATCTCATCTCTGCCTGGGCCATTAGCTTTATGCTTCACCCTCGAGGGGCCAGTTCTGCGCCCATTTAACTGCTTAGTAAACTGGCTTTAAGCAAGTTTCATCAAATACAATCCTACTAAGGATGTCTAGTGGATGTTACATTATTTGTTTGCATAAATACAGTTAAAACAGTCATTTAATGATAAGTCAGTGTTGTGGAGCCTGTGTCTGTCCACCTGTGTTTAAACACAGATTATATAGAAACATTGGTGGCCCGGCCCCTGAAACACCCACAGACCTAAAGCAGGTGACAAGACGTCATCACAATAGAGCTGCACACTGAGGCTCAAGCTTAGGTTACATACAAACCACACTCAAGTGGGGCACCACAGACGCCTAATTGAAGGTAATTAGGTCCCCATCGTCATTGTTCCATCTTCATTGTGCAGTGAGCTGCTTTAAAAGGACAATGAAGAAGACAGAAGTAACTTCAAGAGCAAAGGAGAGAGTCCAACAACAGTCACACAGGAAAACAATCTGAAACTTTAATAAAAATACATATTTTATGGTTTGTTGCTCTTGTTAGTGGTCGCTTACACCAGCGGTTCTGAATGTTTTTTGTCTCAAGCCCCAATAACAAATGTCTGACACTCTGGTCCCTTGTTTTAATTATTTTAGAGTACAAGTGCTACAAGTCATAATTAAAAATGTTTACTACAAAACACATTTTAAATCAACTGTCTGTCATTTCACCCTTTTTTTTTTTTAGAATTATGTACCAGTGTGTCCCCAGCTCGGGAAACATTAGTTATAGAGTTTACTTAGAAACAAGTTTACTTCATTCATGAATCTAATATGAGCTGAGAGTCAACAGATGCTTGAGAATCCACAAGTATTGATGAATGGGGTTTTCAGGCTTGGCTGCGTCGCGAGTGGCTCTGTGCACTTGAGGTCACAGGCCTTGATCATGAACAAAAGGCTCTTTGTACTTGTGCCTCTGGAGTGACAAGGTTGTGCAGGTTGGCAGACCTGGGACTCCTGAAGAGACACATAGACTAAAGAATGTCCATTAGGACTTATCCTGCTCCCGGCCCACTTTCATGTCGCACTATTGTTACAGCGCTCTCCCCGGAGAGAAGGTAATGAGGGGTAATTGGTCCAGGGTCAAGGATGATTAATTCCCTCGGTCAGGTGTCAGCTATTTCATACCTGGCTGAGCGAGCAGACAGGTAGACGAGACGGCCAGGTATAACACAGTTTATTAGAGATAATACAGGTGAACCATAACAGCGTATGAGGTGAAGTCAGAGGAAGAACGTCGCGTAAGAAAACACTCTCACTATAATTACATTCTTCAGTAACAAGATAACTGGTTTACAGTAAATTATCAGTAGGAAATGAATGTGAAAATAATTGCCTCTGCTGTTTCAGAACAGATCTAATCTCACCAAAAAGCATTTTATCCAACTTGTTGCATCAGCACAAAGTATAAAAATGTATTTAACAAATAGATAAATAATTTGTTTTATAAAAGGTGTCATATTTTCCAGAGGCCTGTCTAAGGTCACTGCAGGCCTCACAACACACAGAAACCTGGTCCTTTCCTCTACCTTCCTTCAGCTCCACTGACTAATCTGAATACTATCCATCCTTTCATTTGAAACATGCAATTTTGGACACTGATTATTTTACATGGGGTGTGTGCACGACAGTATAAGTGCCCGGGTTGACTGGTAATTGGCTGGGCAAAGACTGAGACGCCTGCCGCGTAATTGAGCGGAGGTCAGAGGGGCTCTTGTGGGACTGAAAGGGTCCGAGGAGCGCTCCTAGCCCATTAGACCTGGCAGGGGGTCCACGTGTGGACTTCAGGCTTATACAGCACACTGACACCTCTGAGGAGGGGTGAAAGAGGTCTGCAGCTGCTGCGTTCAGAGGATTTAAGATCCTAGTTTATCATCTACTTACACTTAGTACTTTCAAAATGCTTAGAAATGCAGCATGAAGAAGGCTCGTCATGTTATGAAAAAAAAACACTTTAATTTGAAGCCTGCAGAGTGCCTTCGTCTCTTTATATCTTTGGCAGACAACTCTTTCTGTTTTTTGTATTTATGAATTCACCTGACTGGGCCTTGTTTATTTAAATCATATAAAGTTTGTATATTTGTTAAGGCCTGCTTGTTGTGACAGCCAGGTCATTTCTCAGGTTTGTCATGTTATCTTAAAAGAAACATTTACATTTTTGTAAAAACAAATCACAATATTATACAAATTGGCTTTGTAATGGAAACCGATTCACTGACTAACCTCTTGTTCAAAACTGTATCATTGATGAGTCTGATGTTTATAATTATGAAAAGTGCTCTGAAAGACTCAACAACTCACCATATATCACTATAAATCTTTACTTTTATTCATACCAAAGTAGAGGGTGTGGCCCGGGTCAGGTGGTAGATCAGTTGGAGGACAAAACACAGTTTACAAATGCTACAACTAGGGATTATTAATTAATTATTATTAATTATTAATATAATTAGTAATAGATTATTTTGCTGATTATTTTTCCATGATTTGAGCAGAACTGCTGAGCTTAGATCACTTAAAAAACATTTCAAATGAGTAAAAGCTCATTGTATGAAACTGTTAAACAACTGCACAATTAAATGTACATTAAAAAAAACAGCTTATTAAATTATGTTTCATGAGGATCGTTTTCAGTTTTTAATGTGCTTACCTATTGCATGTTTGTAGTTGTAAATTAGCTGCTAAAGAAGACCTATTATGTAAATTCAAGTTTTTTGACCATGTTACAGCAGTGTTATCATCAGTAGTTTACCCAAAGTTGTATTTGGATTGATTCATGCATGTTTGAGTAATCTTGTGTTGTCCTGCAGTTGAATATGTACGGTTGAGAATAGTCATGTAAACACTTTGCAACAACAAAAAATAGTTGTTGTTTTTTAACTGTGGCTTATTAAAGTACAAAGAAGAGGCGGAGTTTGTCAGTTCTGCAGTGTTGAACAGGAAGTCAATGATCTGTTCCCATTTCTAAACTGTTTTAGCTCATTTTTATGTTTTGCAATGATTAAAATGTGAATTATTGATTTACTTATGCAATAGTTTCTTCCTAAATAGACAGAAAAATCACAATAGGTCTTCTTTAATCTCTAATGTAATAATATGTAATACATTATGCTAATCAGCTTATGCTGGTACTTTTGCTCAATATATTGAAATGAAATGACTAGCTGTTATGAAAATTGACCAATACCGTAAAAAATGTTAACGTAAGCTAAAATTTCCTGGATTCATATACATATTATCTTGGTTTGATCTGTCAATGGATGAAGATATTTGTCCTTGATGTAGGTGTCATACAAGTACAAAGAAAGTGTGTTTTCTTATTGTTAGCATAAAAAGTCTCGCTCAACTCAGATAATTTTACTTGACAAGGTAATGTGTTCTTGATTTATTAATTCTAACCAGCTTTTTTCTTCATATGTCTAGTGTCATTTTGAAATTATTATCTTCTGTCTGATTCCTAAAAACTCTTTTCTCAGCCCTTGACAGTCTTTTATTATTGGATTATTCGATTACTAAATTAATAAATTAGACAACTATTTGAATAAACGTCTAGTTATGCTTAATCAATTAACTTGTTGCAGCCTTAAAGTGTATTCAAATGTGCAGAAATCAATCAAAATACAACTTTAAGCAAACTAGCACTGTTGAACCAAGCTCATAAAAGTTGCAGAATATAATAATATGATATAATAATATAATAAACAGTGTCGTACGTGATCAAACATTCTCCTGACGTCTCACTCAATTCATAACAAAAGCTTAAGAAGAGAAGGGCTTTGCTAACTGCCTCGTCTTTGTGGCTAAATGCTTCTACCTTTCTTCTATTCTCCGAGCCTAAAGACCGCATGTGGAGCGGGCAAATATACATACGTGACCAATTGGTTTCCCTTCCATCTGACTTGTGCCATTTGAGCTCAAAATGGCGGCTTACTCATGCTCCAGCGGTTATCAGCAAGTCACCACCACCTTCACTTCTGCCTGTGTTCGGCCGCGGTTCAGCCTTTTAAGGGTTTATGACATACAAAAGAGTTTTACAATGACATCACGTATTCTTTTATTCAACCGTTTAAAAGTAGAGACACGTTTATTTTATCTAAAAAAGTAACATCGACAAGCTCTGTTTAGTGTTGATCCAATAAGATAAATAATAGAGTTTCATTGTTTCTAGCGGTTAAAAATAGCATGATATTTATTTCAATGGACTATACCCAATTATTCGTACAATAAAACAACTTAAAATCAATTCTCTCCAGCTCGAATAGACTGTTTTATTGACCCTTTGCACCTACATCACACGCAGAATTTACAGGAGCGCAAAACTGACAAATTCTCACATATTTTCTTATTTTTGGTAAAGAAAGCAGTGGATGCTTCTGGGGCATGTTTAATACATTTGTCAGTGGAAGTAGACATCTTTTAGACGCACTCAACACAAGGTATTTGGAAAAGCTAATGAATGCTAGCTGATGCATGCCCTCTTCCTCCTGCTATGTTTGCCGATTTTAAAGAATACAAATCCTGACTTTACTTATGATTTGTACCATTCTGTGGTAAACATTGCTTTGTCTTACACTGGAGCAGATTTAAAAGCTACAAGAGTTTTCAGTAACTTGGCTGTAGATCATATGAGGCTGGTGTTAGCCACACATGATGCAGGCTGTTTCAGATATTCAATGCATCTTTTTTTTCTCAAAGGTCATATATATTTTTTTCTTATTAGCATTGACTTACCTTGTTTAAAGTGTTTACTGCAAATCTGTAATAATTTATTGCTGCCACCCACTGGCGTTTTCTATCTTCATCAAAATGTAACAAAAAGCTCCAGGCTTAGGATTACAGCCTCCTGCCTGTTTGTGCAGCGTGTCGCACAAGATACAGCCATTTTACAATTGACATCAATAGAGGCTATGCCCCGACATCATTTTATTCCAAAAAATGCAAAGCAACATTTTAGAATGAGTGGCATTTGTTCAATGTATTTCTTTGTTGTCGTATCAACGGCTTGTCTGCTAACAACATAAATGTGAAAAGCTAAAGTCTTGTTGTTTATCAACTTTGCTACAACTGTTGACTTGATTTTCTCTTTTTACATGTCAGTTACAAACCCAGTGCTCAGTAGACTTGTTGTGGGTTGAATTTGTTATAAAACTGTAGTTTATTTTTCCTGTTTTATCTGTTTATTGAACTCTTACAAGAGAAAATGTAATTTCTCTCCATTAACTCTCATGCATCGTTGCCACTCAGCATGAACATTTAGAACGATGTCATGTCACCAGCAGAACCTAAAAGTAACTTGGAAACAGGACAGGTTTTCGGCAAAGTTGTAATGCACAGACAGCGCTTTTTCCTCCATCATGGAGAAGTGGGCGTTCCCTCGAAGAATGTGACGACACGTGCAAAGGGTCAATACTGTTAATGGATCTACTCAGTTGTAAATTAGTCCACAAAGTTCTGTCTATGTCTAGTAATATCCCGTTTGTTCATCAAAATCTATAAAATTCAACTGTTGTTGTTAGATTTGCAGCTAACTGCGGTTAGCATGCAAAATTGGTCTGAAAAAAGCTTAAAACACATCGTGGTGAACAAATCGGAGGCTCTGAATGCATTAGAGCAAAACATGAAGACTGAAGTAAGAAGTTAAAATTAATTATTTCTGTAAGCAAAAATTGGGTATAGTCCTTTAGCTTCTTGAACGAATTACAATAAGGCACAACATTGATTAGATTTCAAGCTACCTGTTGCTATTTTAATAATCTTAAGTAACAGTGACTAAACTTTGACCTATTTCATCGTCTACTTTCTAAGATTAGTGACCCATCTTACAGCATAATTGACCAAAAATACAAAATATTTAACAACACCCTGGAATAACAAACTGCCGTAAAGGTCCCATGTTACGTAAACTGAATCTTGTGAGCGTTAAGTCGTCAAAAACATCAACTTGGTTCTTTTACAGACACTGGAGTGGCTCTGTTTTGTGGCAGTCTACATCTCCAACCGTCAAAATGCTTCGTTCCACCTTGTGATGTCATTGCGTGGTTTTCTCTCTACAGGTTATGCACAAACTATTATTTGAAACATGCTTCTCAACATTCAGTGGCAAAAAAAAAAAAAAAAAAAAAAAAAAACGATAAGAAAAGAAAACACCTGATAAAATAAGTTTTTAAGCTTTTTTGGTCAAATTTGCTTAGCCTTTCTGTTGTCACGGCAACTGTGCAGACTTAAGCTAGCTTGTTTGTCTGAGATTTAGGACATTTTTTACCGTACTCATCAAACAAAGCAAAAACATCAAAGTTGAACTGTGTGTGATCTTAAAGTGTGTGTCAGTGAGAAATGTGAGAGAAACGTAACTGTTGTTGTAGTTGTAGTTTTTCTGCTTTTCTACCACTGTTTACCTCATTTTCTCTTTTTACATGTCGCATACAAACTCAGTATTTTGCAGAATTGTGGTTGTTTATATATTATTTATCATCAAACTTTAGCTGCTTTTCCCTATTCTACAAGTGTTTTGAATCATTAGATGAGAAATTGTAATTTGTCTCCCTTGACTCAGATTCATTTTTACCACTCACTTTGACATTTAGAGTGCCGTGATGTCATCTGCAAAGCTTAAGTTGAATTGTTTGTTCAGAGTCATCTGTTGCACAGAATAGTGATTATGTTTAAAGGAAGGTTAGTGCTAGATAGTCGAGTCCGGAGGGACAAACATACGTAAGCTGGTTGCCATGGTAATGAGTTTAAAGGTTGTATGGAGGATTTTACAAATCCAACAACTGGTTTGTTTTTCAAATGATGCTCATGTGTTTCCTCCCAGGGCCACGCCCTTCACTGCAACTGGGCCAATGAGTTACTTAGGAACACTGAGGGTTTGCCTGACAGGTTCACAGGCCAATAGAAAACGAGGTACCTTGTTTTCTATTGGTCACGTTTTACTGGCCTCATCATGTCCACAGTTTATATATTTTTATAATTATTTTTTTGTTTAGCATAAGTACAAGGTTGTTACAAATCTATGCTACTGTTTTTGACCAAGACTGACAACAAACAAGATTTGAAAATTCTCCATACAACCTTTAAAACTGTTTTAAACAGGCCTAAAACTGTTATATTTTTAACTTTACCCATTTTACCCCCTTACCATAACCGTTTTTACTGTTTACTTACCCGTGTTCCTAAACTTAATCATCATCGTCGGACTCGATGATCCAGCAGTTATCTTAAAAGAACAAATTTAAAAAAAGAAAATTGCTTAAAATCAGTTAATTCAAGTAAAAACTTGTTTTACCGTGTCATGTTTGAGTATGGATCATATCAATAAAAACAGTGGAACAATTCTTGCATTACAACTTATGACATCACAAGGTGGAACAGAGCGTTTCCATTCAAGAGAGGAATAGAGCATTAATGTGCAGGATTGTGTGTCAAACGTGTGAATAAATAAAACACAACTCCAGCCTGGTTTTTGATGAAGAAACGACATTATGCCACAGATACAAATTAGCACAGTACTGTCTCTTTAAGACAGAAGTTACTCTGGACCTGTTACGACGACGATATTGTAGAAGTAGATAATGTTCACTTCTTGACGTCTGATAAGCCCTGCAGACGGTGATGCTCCCTCAGCCTGTGGAGCAAAAACAAGACACAGATTAAAACAGTAAATCACTCTGTATGTAGTAGCAGGGACGATTTTATTCTGATGATGGGTTCAATCCCTGTGTGACTTTGAGATGTAACTTTTGTGCAGTTAGTAAAGAGTTGATCTTGCCATCTTTTTGCAGTTAAAGGAAGTAAACAGTAAGCTTACAGGTGTTCTAATAGAACTGGGTTCAATCTCTGGTTTACAAAAATAGACCCAGGATGGACAAAACAAAGAAATATGAACTCACTTTTGGCTTCACATTCCCAGTAAAAAATCCAGTCACAACCCTCAGAAGAAAAAAATATATTTATATATATATATATATTTTTTAGACATTATCTTCGAATAATGTAATTGAACTACAATTATAGGTGCACTGCTTACATTTTCAATAGATATAGAAGTTAAAGCATACTTTAATGATATTGTAGTGAAATTAACAAAGTAGTTTATGTTCATCTGAGCTCAAAAAAAAAAAAAGGTCCTGGCTTCCACTTCCAGACAGCCCGGGGCCTTTTTATGAGGAGTTTGCATGTTCTACCTGTGTCAGAAAAAAGCTACACACATAATGGTAACCTTTTATTGAAGTCTATTTTTGTTACATAGTAGACTTTTAATTCAGCGCAGATTAAAATAGAGGTTATGCACTGACATCATTTTATTGCAACATGTAGAATGAGTGGCATTTCTTCAATGTATTTCTTTGTTGTCGTGACAACGGCTTGTCTGCTAACAAACAACTGATGATTTAGGACATTTTAACTGCCTCAAAAACATATTTTTTTAAGAAGAAAAAGGTAATAAGTTCAAGTGTGTGTGATTTCAATGTCTGATAAATGTGAGAAGCTAAAGTCTTGTTGTTTATCTGCTTTGCTACAACTGTTGACTTGATTTTCTCTTTTTACATGTCAGTTACAAACCCAGTGCTCATTAGACTTGTTGTGGGTTGAATTTGTTATCAAACAGTACTTTATTTTTCCTGTTTTCGCTGTTTATGAACTCTTACAAGAGAAAATCTTCTTTCTCTCCATTAACTCTCATGCCTGCATAACCTCTATAAAGCACTGATATTGGAGGTTATTGAAAAGTTAAGGTTTATTTAAATAACTAAGTATTTTTTGTTCTTCTGAGGCTTAATAGAATAGAAATATGTTGAATTTGTGACCTAGTATCAAGACAAGACTTGACGCATAACAAAATAGTTTACAGACCTGACAGCGTTGATTCTGATGAAGCCTGAAGCGTCGCATGGATCATAGTCTCCCTGCACATCCATGCTGAGGAGGAGAAGAAGAAAACACTGATAAGAAAATATATTATACAGCAAAAAAATAGTTGGTGTCAGTTTTGAAGCGACACGCAGAGATAATCGCATCACCAATAATCTGCTCTTTTGAAATCATTTCCCGGTGTATTTTTTCTTTTCTTTGGCTTTGTTTGTCCCGAATGGCAGAATCAATACACACGAATGAAAACACAATTGTACACACATGAAGGCAATAGATGGACATAAAGCACATTTCATATTGTATCAACACAGCCATGAGGCAAACAAGTGGATAGGCGTTACAATAGGCTGGGCTTATCGTGATAAAATCAAATATCTGAAATAGTCATATTGGGATTTAAGATTTCTTTGTTTGATGCATCGGTAAGCAGTCATAAAGTTGATAAGTTAAATTGAATATTTAAATGTTTGTGTTGATATAAGGAGAGGAAAAGACAAGAGAGAGAGAAAGAGAGAGAAAAGGAGAGAGACAAGAGAGACAAGAGAGAGAGAAAGAGAGACAGAGAGAGAGAGAGAGAGAAAGAGAGGCAAGAGAGAAAGAGAGGCAAGAGAGAGAGAGAAAGAGAGAGAGGCAAGAGAGAAAGAGAGAGAAAAAGAGAGAGGGAGAGAAAGAGTGAGAAAGAGAGTGAAAGAGAGAGAGACGGAAAAAGAGAGAGGGAAAGAGAGAGAGACGGAAAGAGAGAGAGGGAGAAAGAGAGGGAGAAAGAGAGAGAGGGAGAGAGAGATAAAGAGAGAGAGGGGGAGAGGGGAGAGAGAGAGGGAGAAAGAGAGAGAGAGGGATAGAAAGAGAGAGGGGGAGAGGGGAGAGAGAGAGGGAGAGAAAGAGAGAGAGGGAGAGAGGGGAGAGAGGAGAGAAAGAGAGAGAGAAAGAGAGAGAAGAAAGAAAGAGAGAGAGAGAGAGAGAGAGAGAGGGAGAGAGGAGAGAAAGAGAGAGGGAGAAAGAGAGGGAGGGGGAAGAGAGAGAGAGAAAGGGAGGGAGAGAGGAGAGGGAGAGAAAGAGAGGGAGAAAGAGAGAGAAGAGAGAAAGAGGAGAAAGAGAGAGAGCACAGAAAGAGAAAGGAAAGAGCGGGGGAGTAGAGAGGTAGAGAGAGAGGGGAGCGAGAAGGGGGGCTAGAGAAAAGGAAATAAACAGAAAGAGAGTTGAGGGAGAAAGACAGAGGCAGAGAGGAGAGTGAGAGTGAGAGAGAAAGAAAAAAGCAAGAGAGAGGGAGAAAAGGAAAGAGAGAGACAGAGAGAGAAAGAGTGAGAAAAGAGGGATAGCGAGAAAGGAGAGAGTGCAACAAAAAGAGAGGAAAGAGAGAAACAGAGTTGCGGGAGAAGGAAAGCGATAGAGAGAGAGAGAGCGAGAGAGGAAAGAGATGGACAGAGGAGAGAGGGAAAGAAAGAGGGGGAAGAGAGACAGATAGAAAGAGATAGAGAAAGGAGAGAAAAAAGATGGAGGGAGAGATAGAGGGGGGGCAGAGAAAGGAAAAACAAAGAGTTGGGGGAGAAAGAAAGAAACAGAGTTAGAGCGAGAGAGCACAAGGGAGAGGAGAATAAAAAGAGAGAGTAGAGGGAGAAAGACAGTGGAGAGAGAGTGTAACAGACAACTCACATTCATGAGTAAAACCTTAAGGCAGATATTGTATTGTACATTTTTAGGTCAAACTGCATTAACTTTTTACAGTTTGTCTATTCAACTTGGTTGCTTGTTTCTCTCTGAAGATCTGGCAACACTAGTAAGCTTATGAGAGCTGAATTTAGCCACTGACAGTGAAGTAGCAACTTTCTAAATAAGCAGAAGATTTTATTTACCTCAAAGGTGATCAGAAAATAGTTTACAAGAATCGAAATCGTGATCTGGCTCTGCGAAAATCATGATATATTTTTTTTGTCATATCGCCTAGCCCAGGGGTCGGCAACCTTTTACGTTCAAAGAGCCATATTGGACCAAAAAAACAAAAACTAAATCTGTCTGGAGCCGCAAAAAATTTAAAGCCTTATATAAGCCTTACAGTTAATGCAACAGATGCTGTAAGTGTTTATATAAGCGTTGTCAACCTGTTATCAAAATAATAAGTCGAATACAAATGTAAAATGAGCTTTCATAATTACCATATTATCGTACAACAACTCGCTCTGCAGTGTAAGTGCACAAGCCAAAACACACATATTAGGAGGGAAAAACGTGTATAGGTCGCACCGGACAACAAGTGGCACTTTTTGCGGGTAATTATTACATAAATCGACAGCATGAACAGACGCGGGGCGCGTTTATAATCCTGCTCCTGCTCGAGCCTTTTTGACACAGAGGCCAAGGACCGCTGACATGAGGCAAAACTACAAGATGCAGATCAAAATATGACTAAACTCTGCAAAATCAGCTTTTATATTATCACTCAATCATGTGTCCATTGGCGTTCGATGAGCGATGTGACTGAAGCGCTTACCTGAGACAAAGTTCCACACATCTCTTTCCGCCAAATCCAGCTGATTTTGCCCAAACTCTGCGTGTTATAACCGTGCCTTCGTGCATAAAAACATTCATTCCTCTGTAAAGTTTTCCCCGGCGCTGCTTCTGCTGTTGATCTGCGAGTCCTCGATCGTCTGTGAACGGCCTTCAACGCTTTATCATCTCCCGGGTTGCAACAAAACTTACGCATTTGCAATGAAAGCAAATGATTCGGTCCAAAAACTGTTGAATCCTGTGTTCTATCGTTCTGTTTCCTTTTGGATCCATGGCCCTGACGTACCTGCCGTTTGGCTTGTTTACAACAGCCTCCGCAGACCCACGGCTGAAAAAAACACGTGTCGGCTATGACGAATCTTCGTTGACAGAAATGTTGAAATTAAATATTTATTCTGCACATTTTTACAGCATATAGGAAAACTTTAAGAGTGTTTGACATAATTTTCGTCCTACGAAAATTTTCAAATATATTTATATATGTTCACACAATTTTCCACTTTCATGTTTTTTGAACGGCCCCCAAGGAGCCACTAGGGGGGCGCTAAAGAGCCGCATGCGGCTCCGGAGCCGCAGGTTGCCGACCCCTGGCCTAGCCCAACGTTAAAGCAAGTCTTTTTTTTTTTTTTTGTTCTTCGAGTCGAGTCTTCTCTATTAAATCTGTCACATCCGTGTTATTTAGGACGCTCGAGCGGTCCACTTTCCTCAAGTGTGCCGGTCTTTTCACAAAGAGCGTCTATGTGCCATGTAATTACGGCAGTTTCTACCTGCAGAGCCTAATACTCTCCCTCACTGAGAATTCTCCTGCGCTCAAAACCCCCAACTTCAATGCACGACGCGCACTTATCCCTCACGAGCACTTAGCAAAGGAGGAAATTGCCAACAAATGATAGGATAAACACCATAAAAAAAGAAAAGACCGACAACTAAATCATCGACTCTCAATACACGGCTCCCTACCTAGTACCTGAACGCCATTACGGGGAAAGAATACGGCCGTCTTTGTGCGTGTGTGCAAGCATGAGATGTTAGGGTCTCTTCTGGAGGTGCCCTGCGGTGGGGGGAGGCGGGGGGAGGCGGGTGACATTTGTTTCTCAGGCGGGAGCAGTGATGGGCTGTTATACTACTGTGTTAATGATGCTGTTTACAGAAGCCTGCGGAGGCACAACAGGAGTGGAGAGGATGTCAGCAGGGCCACCGTGATCAAATGTGCACTGTGGGTTTAGCGCTAAAGCAGACTGAGGTAGTAGACTTTTATGTTGCTGCTCATCTCTAACGATAAGACGGCATACTGCAGAGGTGCAACAGGCATCAGGATTAAGAAAGTGATGATCCTGGAGTAATAATTGATGAAGATTTAAGTTGGAAAGCTCACATTAATATACTAAAGGAAAAAGATCTAAAGCCATTGCAGTGTTACATAAAGTCAAGTTCTTACTGAATACTGACGCTTTACTAACCTTGTATAATGCTTTAATTTGACCATATTTGACGTATTGTGTTGAAATATGGGGGTCAACATGCAAAACATATATACAACAACAGAGCATTGAAATAGTAATAGACAGTTATTATAGGGAATCATCTAACCCATTATTTGTCAAACTTAGAGTGTTAAAATGCTGATGCAAGTGTCCTCAAAGTGATGTATAAAGCTACGTGCAAAGCATTACCTGTTAACATTCAAGAATTATTTGAAAAAAGAAAAGTCACTATAATTTAAAAGGAATGAACATCTTCAATAAACCCATATTTAAAACAAAGTGATGGAACGAAGCATTGCTGTAAAAGGAGTTCAGTTATGACAATAAAATCAAAAAATCAGGAACAATATTGATATCAGATTACAATTGCTGTGGTTAAAAGAATGTATTTGTTTGCTGTGAATTGTGTTATGTTACGATTATGTAAATTGAATTGTATTGCGTAACGGGAGACTTAGGTAAACTGAAAAAGGGGCAGATATTATAAGATTACTCTTCTTTCTGCTCCTTTACATTCATTTTTAGTTTGTCAATTTGATTCATACAATATCTCCTTGTATGTACTCAATGAAATTAATAAAAAAGCAAATTAATGTCACTATTGTAATTTTACAGTTTTTCCTCAATCGCGTTGGCACACTTGTCTGTTAAGTCTATTTACAAAACAGCTCACACAGAAAATGTAGTAAATTTAGTTTTACACTCACATATTCTTCAGATGTTCTTACGCGTTTTATTATAGTCCTGATCTCAGAGACAAAGTGACCAAAGGTTCAGTTCAGTCATTGGGATTCATACTTCACACAAATCAATTTCTGAAAATGAATGAATGAAAATAGTTGCAGATAAATGTTGGAATCAAGTGATCAAACTAAACCAAAATTAAAAAAATGTGTCAAAGGGATTGAGAAAAACTGCAGCATAAGGTATAAAGCAGCTCTGTTCAACTTAAGCCCAGAGGCCAGATCAAGCTCTCCAATCAAATAAATCAGTGCTTCCCAAACTTTATTGGGCCAAGGCACACTTTTTTGGCAATATTGCCAAACCGAGCTATTTTTGGAAAACAACATAATTTTGTAAATACTGTCTATTACACTTTAAAGGGAAACTATGCCACTTTTCTGGTAGAGGGCCTGTCTACTTTTTGTATATTTGTGCTTGTGAGTTCTCCAAACATATTTATAAGAATATAAAGGAATAAAGAATAAAGTGTAAACTAAAGTTGAATCATAATATTTAAATTATTATATCAATTTTTGGCAATCCACTGTACTGAATGTAAGGCAGCACTTACAATGAGTTTTGTATTTAGTTCTTTTTACAGATACAGGTCCATCTGTCAATGCCCCGAGGAGTCTGTGACGAACACACAAACTTCAGTCAAGATGTCCTTCCTTTCATCATGGATTAAGCCAAATGGGAGATCAATGTGGCTTTATTAATCACATATTAAATATTAATGAGCAAAAAGGAGTCTGTCATAAAGACTGTGCACATTTTATAGGATTATATTTTCAGTGTTGAGTGTCTTGAGAGTCTGCTCTGGTCTTACTCTCTCTGACCTGCCTAACAAGCATAACTGCCTGGTACTTTGCTGTTAAAAGCCCAGTGAAATCACCTTTCTCCTCTGGCTGAAAACGCCATTAGTTGAATGACTCCAGGGTACGACTGAAGAGAGGGACTCAAGTGGATGTGGAGAGGCATATGGAGGGTTTTGCTTTGGTCAGTGCTTAGCCTGCCCAGAGGGCAGCAGGGTCAGCCCCCTGAACAAACCCACTGTTACCACAGTCATGAGGGGGTGGGGGGGCAGGGCCGGGGTGCTGCCCTCCAGGAATTGAGCTTGACACGTCTCTGATGTCTTTGTGAAGGAGGGTCACTTAGTGTGTTGATGGTTGATGAAGTTGGGCAACAGACTGACGAGAACATGTGCATGAGCTGAACTGTGCCCAGTGCAGCTAAATACAGCTGTCATTTCAACAACCAGATGCCTTCAGACTGACTAGACACACATACACACTCTGATACTACTACACACATACACACACAGAGGACACAGAGCAGTCTATACATACCTGACCAGCTCTTCGTTGTAGAGGGATTTGGGTGACTCACGGCCCAGGATGTAGACATGGCCCTTGTAGACAGATAGCTGTACTTTGCCCTCCACATTCTCCTGAGACTTAGCGATACAGTGACGCACAAACTCACACTCTGGACTGTACCAGAAACCTAAAACACATCATTTGAAGAGTCATCAGGTTTGTTAAACAGGGGCATAAATTAAGAAGGAAATTAAACAGTTAATTTCATTAGCATTTCATTTGAATCAACCCTCAAACAAAAACAAAAAAACACACTAACAATTACCAAAAGCTGTTTTTCGCCTCCTCCCCGCCTCCCCACAATCTCTGCCCTCTCATTTTCTTCAGACGGGCTGTCAGTCTACTGGACAGATGGGCCCGGGACAGTATTTGTTCAGAGGTCAGGAACGCCCCACTCAGCAGGGGTTCTCGTCTCATCAGCAGCCGACCTCCACCTCATTGTCTGGTCACGTTCAAAGGCACAATCCTATCCCATTTCCTTCTTCTTCTACACTGATCGGGGACGAAGAAGCGACAATAAAGAAAGACCGAGATTGTGCTTTTTGAATTGGTCTTACTCAATTTTTCTTTTATTTAACTGACTTGACTATGGATCATTTGTTTGCACTTGTGTTCTTAATAAATATCACAAAAAATTGACACAATAACAGATGAAATTGCAATAATGAGAATTTCGTACACCAATCACTGTGGTTCGGTTCTTTTCTACATGTTTGGTTGTAGATATGGACCTCTGGAAAAAAAAAAAATTGCTCACATCTGCATTTAGAAAAAAATATAGAATACTTTGGTCTTTTTTTGGGAGGAGAGGTCGTTTACAAAATTTGACAGTCGAGATTGTAAGTCTTGTGGCACTTTCATGACATAAAATAAGTGATTTTTGCGCTTTTTTGACTTCATAAATTAAATGCTGGGGATATAACGATACGCAAATCACGTGCTGCAATATTTTTTCAATATGAAGCTCACTAAACAATATTTATCACAATATTACAGAGGGTACACAATATTGAGATTATTCTTACAATAAAAAATATTAAAATCATGTTTTCCAGTCTTTCTTTTGTATCTCTCAGTGATTCCTTTTCTTAGGTGCAAATTCGTGGCATAAGGACAAATAATCTCTCACCATACAGGCTATGAGGCCTTATTTCTTTGCTTGTTTATTAAAACATTTAGAAAGTTAAGATTTTTTTTTATGTTTTGAATGTGGAACTTTGTTTAATGCAAGTCTTGCTGTTTTATATTGTCAGGTTATGACGACAATATATTGTGACAATTTTGGTATCGCAATATCACGATATTATCAATGCCTCTATAGTCTGTATAGAATAAAAGTTAACTGACTCTATCAAGGCACATCTAACAGTATCCATGGGAGTAGATTTCTTCTTCACTGTGGTTCTCCTCGAGGATTCTCTTTTTCCCCTTTTAGTTTTTTTTAGTTTTTCCTTGCCCAGAAGTAGGGTCTAAGGACAGGGGATACTCTGGAAATAATTATATAAATTAATTTGCCTGTTTACTCATACTCACAATCTGCTTTGACATGCTTGATCAATCACTGCTTCTGAATGTTTATTGTTTTATCGAATGTGTACTGTTTTATTTTATTTATCTACCATTCATGTTTGCTACATTAACAATCTTAGGGAGTCTTCAGAGACAACTGTTGTTGTGACTTTGGGCTATGCAAAAACAAATTTGATTATTTGAATTGATTTCTGAAGAAACACTAGTTGAAAAACAAGGCATTAGATTAGAAAAAGTGATGCGTTAGCTCACTAAAATCTGCCATTCGTGTAGCGACAAGCCTGCGTGAATGATTTCTAAATAACCCCTGAAAATGACGTGTGTGTTGTTGCAAAGCAGATGCAGTGGGACAGGTGGGTAGTTAACATAAGCTAAAGTGTGCGGCGGCGGTGGCGGGTGCAGAGTTTAATCTGTGCGCCCGTCTTGAAGGTAGAGCCATAATGCATGCATGCGTTTGTCTCCAGAGGGAACGACCGAAGTGGCCTAGTCCTGAAGCTCTAATGGCACTGATCCTATTATGTGGATAAAGGTGGCGGGGCTGGACACTGAGCAGAAGGGAGGATTAGGACACCTGAGATTACACACAGAATCACACACACACGCGAACGCACAAACATGTAGCAATTACACAGGCAAAAATAAAAAGCAGCTCTTTTATTCAGCCAGTGCAGCAGTGTAATACTTAACACAAGGGATGGGACGATAACGAAAGTAGTGTTGGATTTAGGGATGCAACTAACGATCATTTTGGTAATAGATTAGTTGTTTAGAACACAGACGTCACATGACACAAGATTTTTACAGTTTTGATCCAGATAAAGCATTGTGTTGTCGCTTGAGGACAATTTGGAGGTGTGGCTTATAACTGCTTTTCATCTACACTTAGGGGAAAAAAATATAAGATTAAAATAGACCAGGAGTTCATAACTGACTGATTCAGATTTTTAAAAGAACAAGTATTTCCTAATTTGAAAACAGCAAAAAAGTCTACCATTCTTGAGATAATCACATAAATATCTGGTTCTTAAGTCCCGTTTTGCTCAAGTCAAGATAAAATTTGTGTTTACTAGTGACGCTGACTAATTTAAGATTGAGTTTTTTCAACTGAAGCCATAAAACTTATTTTTTCAGCTCAGGCATGTTTGGGAGCCTATACAGATCAGTTAACAATTACTAAATTACTTTTAAATCTATATTTTGTTTTTGCTCGCCCCGTTACAGACATTTCTATAGAGACATGCAGGTCCAACAGAAACATGCATAGTGCATCATTAAAGGGGCACGGGTGTAAGAAAAAATAAATAAAGTGATCCAAGTAATGTCCACTTTTGAACACCAGGGTGCGCATTTCAAAGTTTGCCAATTACCATATGACATCTAGTGTCAATATACACATTCCGGCCTGTAATAAATCATTTCAATAGTATAAATGTATCACAATTGATGTGGATTGGTTAACAGTGCTCTCTTAAGTATTCATGTTGTAAAGAGTAAATATGATTTAAATGTTTGTGGACTATAAGTGATAATTAAAATTCCTCTCAATCTTACACAGTGCCCCTTTGAAGCTTCAATATTTTTAACGCTTGTACCCATTAGGGGCGCAAGTGACTGGACTTATCCCAGAGACAATAAAACAAACTTGCCTTCCTTTGCCTATTTTCGTTAGTCCTCCTATTTCCCTGTAAGCAACATTTCATTACTAAGTTCGTCCATAATCTGTTCTTTGCTTTTCACATGTGGTCCCTTGTCCACTTCCCTGTGGGGAGTGTGACGGTTTCAGTTTCTGATGCTCCACTGTCGGTGCCTGAACCTCGGATGCCACCTAATTTACACCTCCCTCTCTTTGATCGGCGTCCTCATCCTGCTGGATGAATTGTTTCCCTCTGCCACTGGTTTCTGGCTCCACGAACTTAAAGTTCAAACTGCATCTGGATACGAGTCAGTCCTGGTCACATCTAACAGCCTGTCGTCTATGGAGTGGATCTCTCCATCACTGTGGTTCTCCTCGTGTTTTCTCTTTTTCCCCTTTGAGTTTTTAGTTTTTTTTAGTTTTTCCTTGCCAGGAAGGCAAGGACAGATTCCCAGAACATCTCTGTCTAAGGACAGAGATGCTCTGAGACAATTATTCTTCTTTTTGTTGTTGGAATAGTCTGTCTGTATTTCCTATAATGTTTTCTGATTTTTCAGTGTTTCTGTTGGTATTGACCAAATGTTTTATTGTTTGATTTTCTAACAATTTTGTTTGCTAAATAAACAATCATGTGAAGTCCTCAGAAGTAACTGCTGTTGTGATTTTGGGCTATACAAATAAATTAATTTAATTGAAAAGGTTATATTTTTGTCGAAGAGATGATGATGTAAGTAACTTACCATTATAGACAAGCTCAGAGAACTTGATCCCAAGACCTTGTTTGATCCGGCGGACCTCTTTGTCCATGGTGAAGGTCTCGATGTCCAGGTGAGCGCTCAGCAGAATAGTGCCTCCTGGGGTTTCGTATATTCCTAAAAGCATTCACAAAAGCACATTACATACAAGTTCATTTGCTTTTCTAAGTAACTTCACCATCACTACTCCACTTCAGTGCATGCATTTGTGTTTGAGGAGAAAATAGTCATTCACTCTCAGACTAATCTATGCAATTTACCGCAGAATCAGACATTGATAAAAGATCAGGTAAAAGCTCTTTTCATTTGAACTACTCCGGCTCTATTAGCCACGGGCCTGACAGCGTTTTGATGGACAGGTCTTCAGAGAGCTCAAAAACACAGAGGAGCGTGTCCCGGATAAATGACAGGGTAGCAGGCCCCTGCCAGCTTGGAGTCTGGACCAGGACTCTGTCTACCCTGTAATTTACCCCCTCTGGACCCACGCTGAGGCCGGGACAGAAAAGATGAGGTAGATGCAAGAAGAAATGAAGCTGTCACTCAAACGTCAACTAAGACAATAAAAGAAAAGAACGCCACAAGTCATACTTATCTCAAAATTTAGATTTCTCATAAGACTTGTATTTTATATTGGATGATTGCTGAAATTTTGTGTTGTTTAAGCATGGACTCATATCCTATAAGGCAAAATGTGTAATATCGTAATATTTAGTAGGCTAGACGAGGAAGCATGCTTTGCCTAAACATATGCTCTTTATTATAAAAAGAAACAAAAAGATTTCTGATAAAAAACAAACAAACAAACATGTGTTATTAAACCCCATTGTAAATGCCACAGAAGAGCAGAAAGTCCTTGAAGGTAAAAGTATACATTGACTCATTCTGCATGTAAAGAAATTTAAACGTCTGCAAAAGCTGTGTTTCATATACAGTATTTTAAGAGCAGTAAAGCCTGGCACTGTCTGGCTGCTCTGATTGGCTCTGTTGGAACAATCGAACAAAAAGTCGCAGTGACCCACAGACATGTTGAGTAAAGCAATAAATAATCTCTCCACGCCTTGTCAAACTTGTGAAAATGGGCACATTGGACTTACACAATCTATTATATTGTTATCGCAAATTTTGTTTTTTGTATCATGAATACATTTTAGATCACGCACTGCACATCAAGGAGTCTCTTTATAAACCTTTACGTAGAATTCTTGCTGAAAGTGAACGTACGAACAAAACACAAACTTCCACAACTTCTTAACTCTCTCAGCACAGATCTTTCTGCTACATCTCTGAAATCTTGGAGGCACAAAGTTGCAATTTTTTGGATTGGACTGCTCATTTTCAAGTGTTTTAAATCACTAACCAAGAAAATGATTTACCAAATGTTTTTGTACGTACGTATGCTTTATAAATGTACTTCCAGAGAGTAAATTTTATACAACACAGTCACTTCTTCTTACTGCTCAAACTGATAAAACCTTAAACTGTGGATTAAGAAAATGTAACTAAATTTGAATCACTCTGTATTGTTTTTTTTGCAATCTGTTGTAAATAATATGTAATTTGCCTGGAGACAGCAGATAAAATTAACGTTTTGCCGACACATTTGAACTGTGATTTAAATGTGTTCGTGAATGTGTACTTTCCCCATCAATAAATCAATAAATACACTGCAAAAAAGGAATATCATTCATTCATTTTCTACCGCTTAATCCTGTTAGGGGTCGCGGGTGACTGGAGCTTATCCCAGTAACTTTGGGCCTTAGGCAGGGAAACACCCTGGACAGTGGTCATCGTCGCAGGTTAGACAGACAATCATTCACTCTCTCATTCACTCACTAAGGGAAATTTACAGTGATGCCCAATTAACCTAAACATGCATGTCTTTGGAGGTGGGAGGACACCGGAGTACCCAGAGAAAACCCACGGTGACACGGGGAGAACATACAAACTCCACCCAGAGAGATCGTGAGATGTTGGTATGGTCCGACCCGGGAGTCGAACCCACGACCTCCTAATTGGGAAGCCAGAGCTCTAACCACTTGGCTACCGTGCACCCCAAAAGGAATTTCAAATCAAGTTAAAATTGCTACCCAATTCAGAACAAGTAGACAATTAAAACCATACTTTAGGACATTCTGCATCTGAAAAAAAAATGTTTTATGCCATAGTGTGAAAAACAGTCTATTTAGTGGCCATGCAAGCTTGCTCAATGTAAAGAAGCAAATTTGTATTGTTGATTTAGTGCAGCAAATAAATCTAAATGACAAAAACATGCTTTTGTTCAAGTCTATTTTGGTCAAAAAGTTACACAGTGCACGTTTTAAGAGACCTACATTAAAGCCTTTGTTTTAAACTGTTTTGAAGTGAAAACTCTCAAATCCAACTCCTCTTTTGGACTCAGGTTCTTTTGATGTGTCGCTGCTAATGATTTCTCTTTCTGTTTTTACATGTAAAGTGAGGGATATTTTTAAAGACTTATGTAAATGTTTTACTAAATAAAGGTCATTTTTATGCATTTATCTATATGTTTGTTTTATTAATGATTGTTTTGTGTGTTTTGTCTGACTCCCTCTTCCCTTCCCTTGGGTGGTTTTGAACACAAGGCCAACGTTGTAAATAATAAGTTGTTCTTTATGTTTTGCCTGGCAAAATAAAAGTAAATAATATAATAATATCAAAACATTAGTTACTCCAATTCAAACCAGATAATTTCTGCTGGGTTACATAATTGTATCACCCCTTGTGTTTTTATATTAAGCCAAATTCCCTTTTAAGCAGCTGAAAAACGCCCTGAAACAGTGAATTATTCTACATTACATAAGCAAATAGATCTTCTCCAGTTAAAACAAGTCAAATCCAGATCAACACTGAGAATCCAAGTTACTTTAAAGGTGGAGTAGCTGATATTTACACAGCAAACACTATTTAGGCTTTAAATCTGACGACTTCCTCTCATAAATCCATGTTAATATAGACATGTATTCATTTTGGTTGCAGGTAATGCTTATAAATTTCTTTTTACAAACAAAGTGAAACTGGAGTGACCACTCCAGCTCAGCCAATCAGAAGCAGCATTCATCTCCTGATTAGAACTCAAAACTTTATTATTCAGTTTTAGACAGTTCTCAGAGGTCTCAATTAACTAAAGTCTAGATATATAGTTTTTGCAGTGTAAAGCAGAAATAGTCAAATCTGTGGTCTCGTTACAGAACAGACAAGTGCTCACTTTCGACTTCTGGCAAAAAACGGAGCTTAGCAATGCGGCTAATTCACTTAAGCCTCAAAGGTAAAGAAGAGATTGTGACTTTCAGGTAATCCCCGAACCGAAAGGGGGCGCGCAGGGACATTTCCGCCGCCTCAATCAGATAAATAAGTTAAAACTGCCCTCCAACTCAACCGGGCTTAAGAGCTCAAAAAAAGAGTTAGCTTAGGTGACACGAGTAAACAATGAAATGCAATCTCTGTAAGCTTCAGCAGCGACAGTTTTGTTAAGCTCACGGACAAAACGACAAAAAATGAGTCTTTTTTTTCCGACATTTTTCAACAGCGGCTATGCTAACCTGCCTGTGGGTTTAACAGATTTGACTTAATCTGCTTTGAGCCTGCTACGGGCAAAATGTCACTGCAATTTATTGATGTAAACGCAATGCACTGATTTAGAAGAAAGTAGAAAATACATACAGGGTTGTTATTTACAGCTGTAATCCTACTCAATGACAATATTCAATGACGGATTCTTGAATTTATTTGTTTATTTCAGAGAACAGAGCAGTCAGAGTAGTCAAACATTGTACTAAAGTTAGTTCTATTTAAAAAGAGACAATTGACCAATATTTCTCAAGCAAAAGAACAAAATATGGTTCAATTATTTTAATTAACAGATGAAAATGTTTATTAAGGCTTAGTAACTACCTAATTACTCCAAACCCTATCTCCAACATTAAAGCTTAACCTTAATTAAGTAGTTAAGCCTTAAGGAATCTACTGTGATTTTTCTATGTATTTGGGAATAAACTATAATATATTTGGATCAGCAATTTATTTAGATTTTGTAATTGATGTAAAACAGTTAGAAATAGAAAAGTTCCATTAACTTCCTGTTCAAAACTGCAAAACAGATGAGCCCGCTTCTTCATTGCAAGATTTGAATGTAACAGCAGCAGGTTTTAAGGGTTATTGTGAGGGTTTGAGAGCTTTACTGTAAACTGCATTTTTTGATTAATCACAATTAAATACAGACAAGTGGGCGGGATAGGTGGTAGGTGAGGACAGGGCTTTTCTGAACACTCATCAGCTGCAGAACAAACAAGATTACTCCAAACATGCAGGAGTCATTCTTAATAAAACTTTGAGTGAACTAATGATGAGAGAAGGCAGTAAAAACAACGCTAAAAACAATAACAAAACATAGATTTTACACTGTAAGTCTCCTTAATACACTTTTTTGTTCATTAATTTACGATTAGTTCATGAGTTCATTTATAAAAAGGCTTTATTCAAGCTTTACAAAGGCAAACTGAGGGTGTAGTTATTATAAAGTGCAGAGATGTTGAGTTACAAGTAGGATGTCACGATATCAAATTGTATTCTTCCAATTATTGTGAGACAAAACATCACAATTTTGCAATTATTCACGATTATGCTTGTTACGACCAAATAGCAGAGACATTTTTAATTTCTTGCATTCTCATAGTCTAACATGTCACTTTCCTCAAGTTTTTGACGAGTTTCATGAAATCAAATTTCTGAATGCAAAAATGTTAAAGGTGGCAGAAACATTTAGAAGCCTTTGCTTTAATAGAAATGAATAAAAAACTGAATTTTGCTTCTTAAATGGCAACATTGAGTTGAAGCATACCTGATTTTATCTGATATGTAGCACATCTTTGCCTTAAACTGGAAAAAACGTTTTATTTGCTTCTAAAATGGTCACGATTGTTATTCTTTTGTTCTTGAGATTATTTGGGCTTAAATATTCACGATTAACATGATAATCCTGACATCCCTACTTACAAGTTGTTACTTGAACTTGAATCAGATTTGAATTGATATTTTGATGGCTTGAGACTTGACTTGTCCAAACATGGCCTAAGACTTGGGACTTGAGACGACCATCATTTTATATTAACAAACTGCAACATTTCCCTTCTCACTTTTTTTTTGTGATGAGAAATTCATTTTAAACGTCATAATTTGCAAAAAATCAATGAAGCTATATTCAGTAATTTGATATGGAGACTTGAAAAAACTTGAATCACTGCAAACCAAATAGAAAAAAGGCACTTAAATGGCTGTAATAATTTGAATAAATAAATGTCTCTGCACAAAAGTGAATGCAGAGTTCAGTTGTGAAGTAATAAATACCGACTGTAAACTACAAATTGCAAATCTAATCCTGTTCAGCGGCAGAATCAAAGTGAGCAAAGGGTCTGTTATGGGCTGATTCGAAGATTTCAACAATCTCGCCTTCAAACCGTCAGAGCGAGACACAGACTGCGATTTCTCAACACAGACTGACAACATCCTTGACAAACCATTACAATTGTCCGCCGCCTCCTGACCCAGCACAAACAAAAATGACCCTCCACAAACACGGCAGCGAGCTTCTCTTTTCAATCTAACTGAATATCTATTGTGCAACCAGACTGTCAATCCAAACCGTACAGTGAGCGGTATTTACGCCAGCGCTTGGACATCTCTAGCTCCGCCTCTGTTTTTTTTTTTTCTTCCAGGCGCCGGCGGAGGAGAAAGCTTTGATCTTTTGTTCGCGACGCTCGGAGGAAAAATGGGCTTCCTATTTTCCAATTTCTACCTGCCAAGATGAGCTATATCCGCAGTCTGTCAGCAAGTCAATTTCTCAATCAAAACACGCCGAGTTGTAAGAAGAGGCCCGTGTCCATTGTGCGAGAGGCGAAGAACGGCAGAAGGGCCTGTGAAGGTTTACTGAAAATGTTATATATCTGCAGGCCAACAATGACATTAAATTATTCCTATTAGAGCTGCACAACTGATTAAGATTGAAGTGATTGAATTGTTAGTTCAAAGTCAGTGGGATAGGCTCTAGTTGGGTAGAAAAATGAACAGAAATTGTAATATTAAAACACAAAAGCATCAAACTATCAATGATTTTCTGCATAAAAATAGTTAATACTTTAGTTTACATCTGTATAAACATGTTCTAAAATACTTACTGTGGATATAATTCACTCGCAATTAGACATTTTTCCCAAATTGTGCATGCTCTCTAAAATGATTCAATAGTCAACTTTTGAAGATTAATAATTATGATCGAAATAAAATGCAGATGTTTTTGGAGAACTTATTCCATATCTATTCAACAGTGTCACTTTTTGACCAAAGATAGATTTGGATAAACTATTTAGATGTTTTGTTGCACTAAATAAATAATAAAAAACAATGTATTTACTTTAAGTGGGCTTGCACCACACTTTATTTGGCTTGTATCAGGGCCTTCTCATGTTTGTTGCTTTGGAAACGATATTCCCTCAGCCATATTTTTTTAAACAATAGCATAACGCACAATTATCACTATTAACGATGTTCCAAAGTATGGTTTTTGCTTTCCATTTCCACAGAATTCTGTAGCTGATTCAAAGTTACACAGTGCTGCTTTAAGGCCCAGGGTCCAATCAGGCCCTCCAAATTAAAACATTGTAAAATGTAATTGTTCTTATTTCAACGCAGTCTACGAAGAAAAATGTACAATAAGCAAATTTTCACGCCTTTTTGCGTCAGTGTGTTACGAAAAGCTTTAAGTGTTTAACGGATAAGTTTAGGCTTCAAGTTACCAAAATGTGAAAGTTTAAGACTTGGACTTGGAAAAAGTTAAGATTTAAACCCAAAGAAAATGTCGCCATGTGGGTTCATCCCAAATTCGTGGTTATTTTGCGTTTGGTTTTTCGTAACATATTGATGTAAAAAAAACGTGACGTTATGAAAACGTACTTATTGCACATTTATGACATTTTGTTGTATATATAGTACGTTTTTTTTCGGAGACTGAACTGTTCGACACTTCTGCTTTAAAGCAACAATTCTGTTTGTTGCCTTTCTCTACTAGTGTGAGTGTTTTATTTTAGTTTATACACTGTATTCTACTGTGGCAAAAAATATATATTGCAATATTCTCTGAGCTAGATTGTGATTTAGGTATTGTCACAACTGTCCACTGTCAATTCCAGGCACGTCCAAACTCTGGCCCAGGATCCAAATGTGGCCTCTGACCAAATTTTTGTGGCCCTCAGATTCCCTGAAGAATTGGCTCTAAATGAAAGAATTGGGCATTTTATTTGACCACTTTAAAATGATCAATTTTACTGTCATTTGGAGGTTGCAAGACCGTATTAAGGTAGCTTGATACATTACATTTTTTGGCCCCACACCTTGTCTGTGTGTTAACATGTGGCTTTTCATGAAAAAAAGTTTGAACACTCCTGATCAATTCTCTTGTTGTCTTGAGGTAAATAAATTATTGCGTCTTCCAAATATTCCTACTTCACTGTGACTGGTTAAATTCAGCTCAAAAGGTCGACCTATCAGAGAAACAGACGGGAAAAATGTGTCAAAAAAGCTGATTATCACAGTGATGAACTCACAATATTGCCCTAACTCTACTTTTTAATTACACAAAATCTCTTTACAATATATATATTCTTCTATTCTAACCAAAAGCCACACAAAAGACATAAAGTTACTAAAAACTAACGTGAAAGAAAAAAACATATTTCCCATTGAAATGACAGAGCGGTGATTGAATTCAGCCAGACGTGAAGTGTTATTTTGTTCACAGTGTGTGTTTTCAATCTTGAAGTGCATGTAAATAACTTGGGTTTCTATGACTTCAGGTAAATCACCGGGAAAGAAAATGCTTCCCTTTTCTGACGCTCGGAGCTCCGTCCACTTTTACTGAGTGGAAAGGGAAGAATGACACTTAAAAGACTCATGTCAAATAACTGCAAATTACATGAAAAGCTTTTGGTTCTAAAAGGATTGGAGACATATTTGAGAATGGTGAAAATATGATTGCCTGTCCGTCCTGAATAGTTATTTCTATGTGGAAATGATGCCACCTGTCAGAATCGAAAAGCACAAGGAATAATACAGGAGCTTGTGCGGGTTTCAGCGAATCAAATGTAACCCTTTTTAATAACGACGACATTTTAGGAGCAGACGCAGGTGATTAAGAAAGAAAATACTTATATTAAGAGTTATTAATGTGAAGATTCTGCTGTAGTTTATTCACAAAAATATTCGTCTAAGAGTAAGATTCAAGTTTATACTTTAAGGTGCACTCTGTAACTTTTTAGACCAAATAGACTTAAATAGGTCCTTTTCATGCTGCGGCTTGATAATAACGACTCACCTCTGGACTTCATACCAATGAAGCGATTCTCTACAATATCAATCCTGCCGACGCCGTGTTTCCCCCTGAAACAAAAACACAGTGACACTAAACACGAGGCAAGACACGGCACATAAACAAGAAACAATGTTAAATTTAAATGTATCAGTGTGAACTGCTAGGCACATGTAAGAAAAAATGCTTTACAAGTGTTTTATCGTGTCAAGTTTTCAAATGGAAATAATAGGTAAATTTTAAGAATGGAAATAGTTTGAAAACTTTGAAAATCGTTCAAGGTATGCAATGATTTAATTGAAAGGCTGAATTTTAAATTCCCAATCAGTGTATATGCTTTTCTCATTTACCTAACACATTTTGAGCTTCTAAATTGTTCATCATGATGTGTTTTAAGCTTTTTTCACAGCTGTTAGAAGCGAGATGTGTCAGTATGCTAACAGCAGTTTTGGTGAACAAACCGGACATTATTAGACTTTGAAGTTAATTGATTATTCAAGTTATTAGTGGGAGAATAGAGGTTATGCAGGTGACATCACATCAGTCTAAATGTTCATGCTGAGTGCAAGGATGCATGAGAGTCAATGGAGAGAAAGAACATTTTCTCTTGTAAGAGTTCAATAAACAGCTAAAACAGGAAAAATAAACTACAGTTTGATAACAAATTCAACCCACAACAAGTCTACTGAGCACTGGGTTTGTAACTGACATGTCAACAGTTTTAGCAAAGCAGATAAACAACAAGACTAGCTTCTCTCACATTTGTCAGACATTGAATCACACACAGTTGAACTTATTACCCTTTTCTTCTTGAAATATGTTTTTGAGTCTGTTTGTTGCAGTTAAAATGTCCTAAATCATCAACTGTTGTTAGCAGACAAGCTTGTAGCAGAAAAGCTACAAGCTACAATAAAATTATGTCAGTGCATAACCTCTTTAGTCCCATTAAGGTTGCTAACATGTTAGCTTGTCTGTCTTGTGGGAATATCTGAAATGATATAATAATGACTATTAAAAAAAAAAAAAGAGTTCTACAGAGTAAACGCAGCTTAACCGGAAGTGCACTGCAAGAAGAGTGAGCAGAATAAGGTAAATATCATATTTAACTTGAAAACCATACAAGAAAATTAACACATTAATTAGATTTTGTGTAATCTAAATATAACCGATATTACTTTAAAGACTGACATTTTGGCACATTTCTTTTTTTTTTTTTTTTAAACCTAAATCGTTTCTGTTTCAAGTTCAGAACTGGATATCAACAAACCTTGTGCAAAAACACTTGTCAGTTTGTTTTGTAAAATACATATGCCTTGCACTCAACTTTATATATCTGACTTTGTGGATCCCTCAGAAGCGCAGCAAATGGAAAACACAGAGGGGAGAGGACTCTGGTGAGACTGAATCGAGGTCCAACAGCGATGGACAAAGATAAATAAATCCCAAGGTGGTGAACTTAACCAGAGGAGACTTTTAAGTTTGTGACAGAACTTACCCAATCAGGTTGAGGTAGGAGAAGATTTCCAGCGGTGAATTCTTTGAGGTATTGTCTTTCAGGTTAGTCACTTTAACGGGAACTCCTACAACAACAAAACAACAACATAAATCAGTGCTGGAAGAAAAGGACCCAAATGTTTTAATAACTAATTACAAATGCAGGAGCAAAAATGAACTTCATACGACGATTATTGCATTTTCAGATTCTTAGTTGGTGTGATAGTCTTTGTTGTAAATATTCAACACAATTTTACAACAGTTAAGTTGCAAGTTATGAAGAAATTGACAAATAAAAAAACTGAAAATCACAGCAAATTTGAGGTCTTACAAATGTCGTCAAAAACACCAAAATGCAAAGACAATTTACACACAATTAAAAGTTTTCTGGGAGTTTTAAACAATCATTTACCAACGTTTAAGTGTCACACTACATATCATTGGTCAAAATATAACGTCTGTGTATTTATGTTGCTTTTGGCCCATATTTACAACGTGGTTGCTAAGTAACAGTTGTAGAATTGTCTCCACATGTTATCTTTACTGGACAAAAGACAAAGATAAAACCTCATCAAAACTAGCCAGGCTAACGCCACCTAGTGCCTCCACTCCATTTCATTTCACTGAAGTGAAATGAAACCGGCTGATACATCAGGCTACATATAAAATCATAAAGCTAAACATAATCATGCTCACTATGATTTACTAAAAATCTAGTGTAACATTTCACACATTAAACAAAAGAATAGAAATGTTCAAACTTAAACTTAAGTGCATATATGACAGTTTATTGTTTAATTTAATCTAGTAGATTAACACTAGTTGTAAATATAAATGACATGAATCAAGTTTGTTTGAAAATATGTTGAAAATAAAGTAGAGCAGTTCTAAACTGGTGACTTCACAGGGAGACAAAGACATTTTCAATTTTCTCACAATCAACATGAATGATTCTATGAACATACATTTAACAAAGTGAGCTTGTTGTGTATTTTTATGTCTTAAAAGTGAAAACTGTTACATAGAAGAGTTTTGGTCCAATTTATTACATGGTAAAATCTATTAACAGGAAATAAATTTGTAATCCAAAAAAATATATTTTAATTGGGATGAACTTTGCAAATTGTTTAGTGAAATCTTAAATCTACTGATTTTAACATTATTTTAGTGAATAGGAGTTCGACCTGTCAGAGCACTTTAAATACACTATACCTGATTTTAATACATGAAATAAATATTACCCAAGAACAAATACATTATCAAAACATCTGTTTAGATGAAAATTAGCTCAGTGTCCCATCTAATATGTAATTCTGGACTAATTTCCCATTAAAGTCCAGGAAGTTTGCTTGTGTTAAAAATCCGATCATAGTGAAGAATTTTGAGGTTCAGAACAGGCCTGTAAATCATTGTTTTCGTTTGTTTAGAGAGTTGTTTGAGTGATTACAAAATACACAGTAGTATCAAAGTAATGTTATTCAGTTACTTTCTCTGAACATCTTTAAAAAGTAATACAAAATTGTCCAATTAAATTACTTTTTGAAGCCTTTTCCCCATCATTAACATATTGTTATTAACGTATTATTACATACACAAAACATGCTGACTTGACAACAAAACCACTACCGAATTACTGCAGATATTTTGTATTTAAGCCTATTTTATAATTGAACATACTTTTGCACGCACTAACTTACATCTTACATGTTTTTTTCTCTATAGCTTATAATTAAACATACATTAGGACACGTTATATTTTATTCACTGGTCAATATTTACATTTAATCAAAAAGCTTGTTTCAGATCAAGAAGAAAACACTCTAAAAACCTACAAACAGAATGGAAAGGCTGAAGTAAAGTGCTGACAAGCGCTCATTAGCTGAGTCAGTGACAACACAATAGTATTCACGGCGGAGAGAAAGGCAAATACAAAAGGCGGTGGTGTGAACAGCTAATAAATTCAAAGGCTGAACTCATTTGAAAACTGTGAAATCGTGGGCAGGCCTTTACCTAATGCAATTACACACGCAGCTTTGTTACCCCCAAACTCTCCTCTGCGCTCTGAGTTTGGGGCATTACGGCTTGTTTGTGCGTCCTTGCTCACGGGCACAACACAAAAGCCCGGGCAAATTCATCACTCGTCCAATCAACTTCAGATCTGCGCAGACACAAACACACAAGATGCACTTCCTCCCGCGGAACGACTAAACCAAGGACGCATCAATCACTGTCCCGGACTTGCTTATTCGTGACGTTCAATGAGCTTTAACGGGCAAAGGTGGCAGCTCGGAAAACAAAAACTTTCAGTGAGAAGAAGGCACAGACTCGGAAATATAAAAGACACTAGCTAGACTTGATTTTTATTGTCTTAAAAATGAAGAAATATTTTGTATCACTGCAAAAAGTGAATTTCAAGACAAGTTAAATATGCTTGATTCTAGGATTTGAACCCTCATTCCAAGCATTTGACCTAAACCACACATCATAGCTTTATTTATTGCAGAGATCTAGATCATTTTTCTTGTTTCAAACAGTTTCAAACAGATTTCAAGACATTACTTCATGTATACAGAGCCAATTATTTGCCAATGGGCAAAGAAAACTGTTCTTATCCCATTGGCAAATCTTATTTTAAGACAAGTTTCTTATAACGCATTGAAACAAGTGAAATCTTCTGCATTAGGTGGATAGCTTACTTTTTTGTAAATTAGTAACTTTGTGCTTTCACTAAAAGTATATAGTAAGTACAGCACTTTTGTTGTTTGTAAAAAATAAGTTTATAAGCCATAAATGCAACAAAATGAATACATGTCGATATTAACCATGTGTTGAAGGATTATGGAGAAATGTCAGATTTAAAACCTAATTGTTTGTTTCAAAAAACAGCTACCAACATCTTATCCAGTTAAAACAACTCAAATCCAGATTAAAATTCTGAATCCAAGTCACTTTAAGCAAGTCTAGATACACAGTTTTTGCAGTGTTTAAAGTGACATTGTGTAACTTTCTTGCGGTGAAAAATAGGGCTGGGATAAAATATTGTGTTGTGCTATATAATGGATACAATTTACAGAATCATACCGCGTCATATCGTAGCACATATCGAAATACTTGAATGTATGAATAAAAAACAAAGTACATTTACACAGTTGAAGCTGCTGTTCACATCAGGATTGTGTCAACGCCAAACTTTTCATAATTAATCAGCTCCAAAGTAGATCAACAGAAAAGGAAGACATTTGTATCCCGACCCAGCCAATAATTTGATTTAAAATGTAAATAGATCTGAATAAGCTTCACATTTGCAATTCTTTAAATTATTTCAGCAGCATTAAAGTTCACAATGACTTTTATATATATTTTATCTATTTCTGTTATTGTAAAAAATATCACATTACTTAATTAAAATCAAGGTACAATATCATATGTATTGCAACATACTGTATAATGTATCGCAGCCTCTTCAAGACAAATGTACATCGTCCCAGCCCTAGTTGAAATTAACCTGCTAAATTTAATTCAAAAAGAAAGATAAAACCATACTTTTCACATTCTCTGTCGAACTAGGCTGCTCAATTACGATGAAAATTATAATTATTATTTAAATGATTATTTGCTTAGAAAGAGTGTGCAGAGCCTTAGCGCCGCTTTAATGCAGACAGTGAAGAAATGAAATGGGCGAGATACAGTATCTTATAAGAAAGGACTGTTGTAAATGTAGTCTATAACTGTAAAGCAACAATTATAGAATGCATTTGCCTACATTTGTTTCTACAACTGTTTGTAGAAACAAATGTGTCCTCCTGATTTGTAGAACTGAGTTACGGTTAATAATCACACTTACTCCATTACACCATTTTTGTAAACGATTACAGCAATAATCATAATTGAAATTTAAATTTGATTAATTGCACAGCCCTAGTCGATACTGATCAGTTTTGTGCCTCACTATGGAGTTTTATAGCTAAAGAGAGCAATATTTACATGGAAAAACAATAAGAGACTTTTCCAGGAATTAATTTGTAGATTTTAGAAAGATACAAGCTTGCTAAGAGTAAAAGAACATCTTTATATAATAGCTTCAGACCAAGAAAAACATTCAAATAACAAAACCATGTTTTTATCCAAGCCTATTTTTCTGCAAATAAGTTACAGGGTGGACAATTTCAGCAGTCACATGTTTTGTCCATTCTGAGCCATCACATGATTTGTTTTGAAGCGTTTTTCATCACTTTGTTAGCCAAATGATAACAACATACAGTATTTTCCCAACAAAGTTATGCAATGCACCATCATTTGCATTGGTGGCTATTAATGATGCATCGATCAGATCAACATAAGTCATGTCAGGTTCAGATAATTTCGTTTGTGCATGAAACCATCTGAACCGTTAACTAAACATAATGAAGGTTATTATTTGGCTGATGTTGACCCAGAGCCTCATTTTAGTCACTTTTTTTTCCTTAAAAACAGTTACACACTGCAGATCCATTTAACTGTGTTTCAAGAAAAAAAAAAATCAAGAATCGCAGATACTCAGTAAAACAAAATTTCAAAATCTGAGCTGTTTAGTCCAGATGACAACTTTGAAGCTTTTTTCTACCATGGATAACTTCTGAACAAATGAAGGATTACACTGACAAATGTTTATATTCTATGCTCATGAGATGACCAGCATTGTGCTTTGATTAATTTACAAATGTGTAAGTAATCTTGCATTTTAGGTTGTCTATCTGTACGTGTCAAAATGCTCTGCTCCCCCTTGTGATGTCATTAAGTAGGAGTTAAACTATTTTCAGTGTCAACAGAGCAGAATACAAGAATAACTTTACGTTGCTGTCTTGCTTATAAAAAAATGTTTTACGTTTGTTTCACATTTCAGATTACAACAGAAAGTTTCTATTTTATGTGCCTGTGAAGAAACGCCGCTTAAACAAGGCTAAAACAATAGCTGTGCTTTCAAAATCAGGCAAACTCAAGGCTGATGAAGTGATTCTTGGTTTGCAAAGCTTGCTTGCATCACAAGGCGGAACATACAATAGAATAAAAAAAAAAAAAAGCAGAATTTTATCATTTTGTACTTAATAGTTGTCACATGGTTTCATCTTTAAAACAACTTCAGTTTGTTTATGGAAGGAATAAAACTGCCCCTTACAAATCACATTTGAGTCAACTTTTATCGAAATGACACATGAGGGATTTGACAAACTTTCTTAGACAAGTGCATTGTGGACATCCTATTCTCACATCACGGGAACCTTGCTGGCTCCCATGGGACAAAAAATGGCTAGTATGGACTGGCGTTATTGAAAACTACGCCCCTCCCACATCACTAATAATTAGATTAAAAGTTCAAACAAATTAAGTGAGTGTCTGAACGTGGGAGTGTAGTGCCGGGCTATTCGTCCTTATTCTTCCTCTCTCCATTTTGCCAGTTCTGATCATTCACTGAAGGGTCTTTTTCTCCTCGTGATCCCTTTCTTCAGCTATTTGGAGCCTAACAGTGTGGACAATGGCAGCGCAGACACAGTTGTAGGAAAAATTACTGCTCTACATTTTTCCTCTCTGTCTCCTGTTCCTCTCTAGTCCTTTGGCATGAAAAGAGGGAGGGATGATTTTTGTAGGGAGAAAACCAGAGAACAGAGTATTTGACGGGGAAAAGGTGCCTGTTGTTAAATATTCTTTTTTAATCAGTGAGAAAACTTTGGTGAGAATGGCAGGGATGAAAAGGTGGGAGGGGTAATGAAATGAAACATTCTTGTGCTGATCTTGTGCTCAGAGGGAGGAGCAGGCTCCAGCCTTTGTGTCGACAACTAAAACAGCTTTTGTCGGAGGCTGCTCAATAAAGGCACAGAGAATATGTGTGAAAACAGAGCAAGGCCAGCAAAGAGCCGGCAAAGAGCCCGCGAATCCACTCCAGGCCTTAAACTGCCTGCATGTTGTACAAAAGCATATTTCTTCTCCTGCTGCTCTGGCACCAAACCCCTGGTTTGGAGACTTTGTAGTAAAGTAAAATCCCAAAGCCACTTCAGTCCATTTGTAATTGAAATAAATGTAACCTTCTGAACTGGCCTTAAATTTCCCTTAAAGACCATAAAAGTGTCTGCTTGGCCTGAGCCGTCAGAGGAGCTTGTGTCTGTCTGTCGATTGATGTTAGTCGTCTTCAGCATTTACTGGTGACCAGGAATGAGGACATCTGGGCCAAGCGCCCCAGGCTGGGATGTTTCTTGTCATTTACTCTTTATGCAAACATGTGACACTTTCTACTGCGGAGGCCAAACCTCATGGCATCATATATAATGAATGTTACTCAGGCCCTCGGGGCGCAGGGTATTAAACAGACTTAATGCTTCCGGCCCGTGTGTGTGCCCTCGGGCGAAACACGGCAGCTTTAGACCAGAGCTGGGACGGTTTGTGGATGAGTCTGGGTGGTCAGTAATGGAGACACTGCTGTGAATACCAGTGACAAACAGAATGTGACCTCAGACAAACTGCACAGATATTATACAGATATTACACAAATGTTGGAGCTGTTAGATCATGGAAGACTAAAACAAGATAACACACATATTTTAACATAGTATACCTAGCATACTTAGATGCTGTGTAAAAATAAAATATGATGCTGTGAATCATTCTTGAATTAACTTTCTCCCAACAGTAAAACTGACACAGACTGACCGTTTTTGAACTCAATTTCCAGTAGATCAGGGGTGTCTGGCGAGTCCTGCGGGTTCTTGGTCATCAGGTACAGGTCAGCCGGAGCGTGACTCTGGAAAACACAGCACACAGCTTCATTCTCTCTGTTGCACTCACTTTGTTCCTCACAGACCTCTGCAGACCTCATCACAGGCAGCGCACAAGACCAGCATCGGAGAAGAAAGGGTGAAGTGAGACAAGAAATCAACACGAAAAGGCCGTTATGAAATTAAATGGGAAGAAAAAAAATCAATGTCATATTTTTCTCCTCGATTGGGTTTGATAAATTTGTGCGATCTCTTTGTACAGAAGGGCAGAGGGAAACAATAAGCTCAAAGAGAAAGAGATAAGAAAAGAAACTGATCACATTTTAACACTAATACTGTCTCTGAATTCAAGCTTTAACAGATGTTGGGCCTTATATGACCCAGTTCTCTTTCAACCACACTTTTAAATTCTTCCAACGTCTGAAAAAATAAACTCTTGGAAATCATATAAAAATACAAAGAGTAATACAAACAAAGTAATCATACATTCATTGAGGAAAAGGGAGATCTGATAAGCAGCTAAACATGCAACATAAGTCCTTTTGAATAATGTCAATAGTTTTTATAGACTTTTGATTTGTAATCCAGTAAGAGAACTAAAGTATCTATTTATTTCAATTAGTAATATCTTAAACTATGGTTTACTGTTGGAGTTTCTTGTTTATGAATGTGTAATTTAGCGAATAAAATGAGAGGTTGACCATAAAATAAATTTAGTTTGTTTTGTCCATGACTACAACTGATGTGTTGGTCGCAGTACATACGTAACATCCGATAACGAACAAACGTCAGTGATTGGTTAATGCAAAAAAGGACCCGTCTACCATAGAGCAAACAAGCTCCAATGCTGAGACTTCAGACAGTTTCCATGAAGTGAATGAAACTGGCTGATAAATCAAGCCCAGATAGATAAAACTGACCAAATGGAAAGGACCATAAAACTTGTGTGTTCTGTGCACTATGTTAGCTCAGTCCACGGTTCATACAATATAATATAAAACATTTGAGATAGATTCTGTTAGACTATTAAGTAGGGGTGTGAATTGCCATAAAGCTGGCGATTCGATTTGTATCACGATACACACCTCACGATTCGATTAATTCTGATTAATCCCAATACTCACACAAACGATTATATATTGCAATTAATTGATTCTGTTTTTAAAGATCTATACTAATAAAGTACACATAAAAAACAAAATGTTATTTGTGTGCCAAGGGTTAAATATTAGATTGTCTTCTTAAAGACACAGTGCTGCCCTCTACTGTCCTGGCTGAATATGCACATTTTGAACCACTACTGAAATTGTATTCAGTTGCAATCAAGGATACAAATAATATGCATGACGTCATCAAAATCTCGATATCGGAATTTTAGTATCGCGATATATTGCCGAATTTATATTTTTGGACACCCTACTATTAAGAGCTTTTATAGTAAGGACATCAGCAAAAAATGCTTTTTGATTTTTTGGTGCACTTTTTATACCTTTTTGTTGTTGCGACAGATGGAGAAACAAGACTTGAAGAAATTATTTGTTGTGCAACAGTTGGAAAGCCTTAATCAAACAAAGTATAACATCTTACTTAAGAACAGAAATGTAATGGTAAACTGTGTACATCCAAAGCAAATTTATAGTTCGGTTTTATCGTCTGGCCCTCAGACCATGAACTTCCAAAATTTGTCCCATTTGTAAAATAATAGTGTGTAGGCTGGTGTAGGTTAACAGTGGTTCCCAAGCTTACTTTTCAGACCGGACACACAAATATTGTTGTAACAAACTCGCGACCCTGGCAGCAGAATAAAACGGATGTCTTTAGAAATTTCAAGTTGGAAAACCATTCAAATTGGCTAAAATGCATTTATTTTAGTAATATTATTGCTTTATATGACCAATTCCCAGTCAAACCTGATGCTAAAGTTATAAAAACAGATTAAAAACTAAGTCATAAATGTAAAATTACATCTTGAAATCATCTCGTGACCCCAGATTTTGCTTCGCAACTCACACTTTGGGAACTACTGGTCTACAAGATATCCAAATATTTAATATCAGCATATCGTTTATTGAAAAAATGCTGCGAAATAAGCCATTTGTAAGAAAAAAAATTTAAAAAGTGACCTATAACCTTTCACTCAGGGCACAAATATAATATTTTTGCACAATCATTTCACATTTGTCTGACAACATTCATATTTTATAAAGATGGGATACGCCAATTACAGTGGTATTAATTGGAATAATCTGCTTTTGCTCACCATGTGGACTTTCATAACTCCTGTTGGACTGATAAAACATCGTCTGAATTTTGTTATCTACAGTAGATACACAGATATTAATTTCACCCGGCCCTATCTTATAATACAGACATCTGCCGCTTTGTTCCAGTCGGCATGAGCTGGAAGCAATTTCACTAAGTCGAATTTCAGCAGCCAAAGAGCGAGTGTAGCTCTGATGTATCCGTCCAGCGATGTGCCCCACCAACAATTACACAGCATTAGGAAAAGACGATGGCCAATGTCTCCTGAGCTGAGGCAAATTGCAGGGGGACTATGCAAAATAACTACCGGGTGCATTTAAATGGAAAGCTTTACTAGACACTAAATCATAGAATAACTAATCGGCATTCGCTGGCGGCCTGTCACCGGAGAGAAAACGAGCAATCACTTTCCTTCCTTTTAACTAAACACCAAAATTGACTTGGAGGCATCTGTCTCTCTTTTATTTTCTGCCTGAGTTCACTGAAAGATGCCAAATGAGAGCAAACAGAAGAGGGTAAAATGACTACTCTAAAAGCCCATTGATGCAAACTCTAAGATGAAGCGAAAGGAAGACTGAATTTTAAATACTGGGGTTTTTGGTGATGCTGTATGCAATATATTATAGCTTAACTTAAGGTTTGTTTGCTTTGGTACAGCCAGTGTTGGGAAGTAACTGAATACTGTTGTAGAAATTATGCATTCAGTAGTGTTTTCAGTAGTACTTTTGTTCTTTGGTCGATTAATCGGTCGCTGGCGTCTTGGTCCAATAACATTTGTATTAACGGAATATTTTAACATTGATTCTGATCCTGTTGAAAAGCAACAAAAAAAGTTATTTAGCTAAAGATTTGGGATCAAATTGTTTCTTTCTTAACCCTTATGAGGTGCCCACCATGTTATAAAAATTAACTCTCAAGCTTCCTGGCATGTTATAGATAAAAATCTAATTGAAACCATCTTCTTTACAGTCAAACCAATCATTCTGTGATGGATCAGAAACAGTTTTAACTCTAAACTTACAAAAAAAAAAAAAACCTAATAAATTCTTCATAATTTAATAAGACTTTTTAATGACCACCGCCTTTTTAAGTTAATACAGGTCCCTAAAACCTTTTTTTTGTGTGAAAATGCTTCAGCTTTGAAGTGAATTGTCCAAAACCAAATTGCCAATTCTGTCCCAGGCTAGTGACAGCAGCTGTACAGAGTCTAACATTTATCCAAAAATTTAGGGACTTTAAAACCTATGTTCTTTTGTGCAGAGCTTCTTCTCACTTAAAACTAGAGTTAATCAGACATCAGAGCTAAAACTAAAAAGCCTCAGCTTACAAAGAGTCCAGCAATTGTTTGAGCTCCAGAAGGTTTAGAAACTGTTTCATTTGAATTTTAGAAGATTTTAGTCAGGCGTTTTAACAAAAATGGCCCCCCTCTAAAGGGAGTAATGTAAATACTAAATAGAGATAGATCTATTTATCGGCCGGCCATATTTCGGGGCCGTTTTTTTTTTTTTTTTTTTTGTAGATCAGCCAAATCGGTTATTGACCTCAGTTTTTGCCGATATCAGATAGGCAGTTGTTTGGGCTTTTCCTCTGTATGCATCACGTGATCAGCTAAGTCTGAGTTGGTTTGGAGAGAAACAATAAGACTTTTTTTATCTCTCTCCAATTTAAGTCTGCAGTCTGATTTTATCATTAACATGTCTTTAAGTTTTATCCTTGTTGACTTGGCTGCAGCACAAGTTAAAGTTGTTAAGTGCTTGTTTGTTTGTCAATATGAACAATATGAATTTCTTTCATGACATATGAATTGATTGTTTTTGGGCCAAAATACAATTGAGCGTCATTACATTGTGTGAAACAAATGCACAAATACCGTGGTGAATAATAGTTTATGTTGAAGGTTTTTTGGTTATTGTAACTCACCCCAGTTATGCTAAAATAAGAAACTCGGCCTCAGGAATCGCCTTGAAAATCGGCCACTGATATTGGCTTCGGCTGAGAAAATGTTAAAATATCTGTATCAGCATCGGCCAAAGAAAAGTCCATATCAGCTGATCTCTAAATACTAGTGTAGTAGTCAAGACCGCACTAGTCGAGACCAAGACATTTCCAAGATTAGAATTACAAGACCAAGACCACTGAGGGTGAAGACCAGACAAGACCGAGACTTTTATACGTCAAGACTGAGACTAAACAACTTTTTTAAACTGAACTATGAGAAGGTCAATTGTGAATGTTTTACTTTAATTTATAAAAGTATGTGTATGTAATGGGCACATAAAATTTTTTTTTTGCTCTGCCCGTTTTAGTCGCTCAAATATTATATTTTGATTTGTGAAATTGATGAGATGTGACTGAAATAACAAAATAAACTGAACTGATTGGCTTAAGCTCATTGGTGCAATTTTTTTTAAATTAGTAAGTCATGATGTAATGCTTTTTACTTTTAGACTGAGTGCCTTGGTTTTTTTCGTTGTCTTATTTGCGAAATTTAGCAACGCACAAACAACTATCTGGTTTTCATGTTGGACACATCTTGATATTTGAGCACACGATTTTGAATGTCAGGTAATTCTGTCGAAAAACAGAAAACATGGGTGTTACACTGATGCTTTTGTGATTTTTTTCATCATTACATAACAAAGCTGCCTTAAGTCACGTTTTTACCAGTATAAATCTAATGAAATTCAGTGTGAAACTATTCTAATTATGCAGAAAACAGTCTCTGATTTGACTAATATGAAATACATTTTACATTATGAATACATTTTGCATAGCATTCTGTAACTATAATACATTTTCAAAGTCTTCTTCCTTCTCAGTTTTTTGTTAAACTTGGAAAAACAAATATTTTCACCGAGACAATTGTTTGCAGTAAAATGCTAAAAATGAGCCGCGACTGTAAAGTGATGCATGTTCAAACGCATGCAGCAATAGGCTTGTTTTCTGTGTGAAAGATCAATGCATTTCAATTGTAACCCCTGCAGGTGGACCTGTCCCAAAGCCGTGGCCCTGAAAGAGAGGAAAAGGTGGGCAGGGGGTATTGGTGGGAAATGGGGCGTGAAGCGCACCACCATGCGGCGCAGAGCAGGTCTTTTCTCTTCTCATATTGTTGTGCTAAACGTAAACCTTACACAAACGCAAAGTCTGACGCATGAACTCAAAAGAAATACATTTCTATCTCTCCACACATTAACTGCATCAATGGTTTTCAATGGCGACGTCTGAAAAGGCCTCAAAAGGCAGAGCAATGATGGTAGAAGGTAAGAATGTCAAAAGTATCGAAAAGATGCTAATCCAGTGATGCCCAAAGGTTCATCAGAATATTGTATTAACTTGTCTAGTGAAGATTGGCGTCCTCAAAAGTTCAGTGCTAAACCCTCCCAAAAAATAAAAAATAATAAAATAAGGAATGCACATCTTCTCACATAGTTTTTATTTGACTACATCAAGAGAAACTTTTTGATGTAGTCAATAAAAAACTATGTGAGTATGTGTCCTGAAAATTGTAATTGTATAAAGATGTGCAAACCTTATACATACTGATTAAAGAAAATGTATTAACCTTTATCTTAAACCCTATATGACAGATTATCACATTTTGCTATTTTTGACTTAGTTTGGTGTGATTGTTCTTATGATCAATATTTATCATACTTTTACTGCCGTTAAGTTGCAAATTATGAACAAACTGACAAACAAAAGTTGAAGATTACGAAGTATCTTGAGTTCTGTACAAAATGCACCAAAATGCAAAGACAATTTACACACAACTTGGGATGTCAAGATTTTGGGTTAACCGTCAATCGTGATTATTCAAGTGACAATATAATTGGCTCAACAAAATAATAATCGTGACCATTTTAGAGGCAAAATTAAACTTCGTTTGGTTCTCTGCATTGGAACTATTGATGGGCAATATTTTGAGTTTACAGGAAAATAGGCATTTTTTTGGCGAGATGTGCTTAATACCAAATAAATACAGTTTTTTGTATTTTTTATTATTGTGAAAAGCAGGTTTTGTAAGCTTGTAATGGAACAAATAGAATCTATAATATTCATATGGCTAAACAATTTATTTAAAAAATGTATACATGTATATAAATGTTTTTGTCTTCTTAAATTTTACGTTCAGAAAGTTTATTTCATTTGATTTTGGTCACAAACTTGAGGAAAGGTGATGTGTTAAGACCCTGGAAATTAGAAAATGTCAAATTTCACTATAGTTTGGTCGTGATGATCGTAATTGTGAATAATCGTTAAATCGTGATATTTTGTCGCACAATAATCGTGATACTAACAGTTGATACCGTGACATCCCTACACACAACTCAGTTTCTCTGGTTTAAATAATCATTTAACGCAATTTAAGTGTTATAAATCTAACATCTGTGACATTTATGTGGATTTTGGACCACATTTTTGTACGGTTGCTAGGTAACAGTTGTGGTTAACCTCTGTCATATTTACTGGACAAAATACAACTACAAACCTCATAAAAATAGCCATTCTCAGTGAAAACAAGCAAATTGTTTGATGAAATCTTTTCATGTTTTCTTGCCTTATTGCACTTTAAGTCACAGTTGTCATGGAAACTCTTCTACAACACAGTTTCAGCCAAAGTTGTTTTGATCCTGCCTAATAGGCCTACATACGATTTGAGTCTAAGAAGAGTTTAAGGACAGGGGACATTCTGGGACAATTTTCCATTTGCCCGTTTACTGTAAAATAATCTGCTTCTGCCTTTTTGACCCATGACTGTTTCATATTTTCTGATTTGCTAATGTTTCTGTTTTGACTGTTTTATTGTTTGATTTTCTAACACAGCATTTTGGTATACCAGCAATCTTATGAAGTCCTCGGAGATGACTGTTGTTGTTACCATCTTTTATTAAGGTAAACAATGGTTGAGGTTTTAAAAAATATTTAAAGAAATAGCTCAGCAACAAAGTGTGTGCTTAATATGAGATATTGCATTGCTGTCTTGTCTTGTCTAGACTAGTTATTTTACTTATACTGTATTGCAATTGTATTTTAAATGATAGACCCAAGGAAGACTAGTGGGGATCCATTAGACAAATAAACAATTAAACAATACAACTGAAGGTCAAATTAATACAAATTAAACACAATTATTTTTCTGGGAATTTTAAGTGACAACAAGATACAATAGGTTGAGGCTTAAAGGTCAAACAAATCAGAGCTGAGAGTCGAGAGAGAGGACATGGCATGACCTCTGCCCTCTCTGCTCCACAGCACAGTCACAGTGGCATCAACACACCTACACTTCCTTCCCCTGCAGGCAAGAAGTCTGCGCCGCGAGCTCCAGCGCAGAAAACAAGTATTTATTTCCTCCAGGTGAGCGCGGGGAGTCTGCTGTCACGCTCCTTTAGTCCTGGTCAAACACAGACCGAGGCCCGTCCACGGCTGATCAAAGGCCAGTGAAGGCTGAAGGAAGCTCCGTGACAAACTATAATTAAGACTGAAGTGTTCTAATGAGTCGGGACGAGTGCCGCGCTGCCTCAGGGGCGCAAACGAAACGCAACAATAGTCACAGAATTTACCCACTGCACATTAAAAAAGCGACAATGGTCATTTAATATCCCCACTGCAAATTAAAACGTTACGCAAACTTTGGTACCAATAATAACACCTTGATAATTAAATAAAACCGTAATTATTCGCTTACAAGTTGTGAATTAATTAATGAAAAAGTTCTCCAGGGTTAACTACTTAAATAACAAGCTAAGTTTAGGATTTAGCGTTGGAAATATAGTTTGGAGTGATTAATTGGTTACTAAGCCTTCATAATCATTTGTTCATGATGAATTAAGACTTCATTAATGTTTTATTAAAGCTTTATCAAGGCTAATTGAGGTGTAATTATAATAAAGTGTTTCCCAAACGTCTAACTAGGGCACCAGAAAAGCAGAATGTTTTAGTACAAGCCAACAGTCAACTTTTTACAGAGAACTATTAGTATTAGCAGCAGCAACAAATCAAGTCGTTATAATGCCAATTATAAGTCTTTGTATAATTATAAGTAATTGTCTGACGCTATGAGGCTTGTCTGCACTTGTGTTCTTTATAAAGATTATATAAAATTGATAAAATAATCGACTGAAAAGCCAACAATTTAAAGAAATGTGCTTATAATGATCATAATTTTTGCACCAGTGATTATTGTTCATCATTGCTCTTGATTTTAATGTCACTCGCATTAAAATAACTGCTCACCCTGCTCGAATACATGTATAATGTTGGTAGGTTTATCATTAAATAGGTTCCAAATAGTCAACATAATAAATAAACAGTAGAATAACAAATTTCTTTAAGAAGCTTTTGAGAAGTGGGTGGAGAACAACTGTAAGCTGCCCTGCTTTAGTGCATGAAAAGGATTGTTTCATCAGGGAAAGCATCAGATAAAAAAAAAAGGTTCTTTATCTTTCTACTTGGGAACTTGACATAGGGCATAGTTAATGCCTCCAATCAGGGCTGTGGGTAAGTAAACTGGGTCCTTTGGGCTTTGTACTGCAGAGGCAAAAGGGCTGGAGGTTATCAGGAAGGATACTGTGTTATAATCATAGAGTAACTCGAACTCTAGTGAGTCTTATCAGTAAAAGAACATATGAGCGACCATTTGGACATTTCCTGATGTGGCGGCGTGAGCAGAGAGAGACTATTGTACCACAGGTGGGGGAAGACAGGAGGCCTCAATAGCTGAGGTCCACAGTGAGCCTCTAGGGCTGTAACGGGAGGAGAAAGGACAGCTGATACACAGAACAAGATGACCCCATTCAGGTGACCCCCAAATCTGTCATTTTAAAGCATTCAGGTGAGACTATTACTTTAGCATGGCAGAGCAAACTCTGATTTATAGATATATTTGTTTTGTTTACTTTTAGCAATACATTTTGAGACCATGGTCATTTGAATTGCTCATTGAAGCAGGTTATGTATCTTATGTAATTTATTCAAATCCTTTTTTCCTGTAATTATGCACTATAAATATTTCATTGTATTTATTGAAATAATACACTGGGCTTTAGGGCAAATTATCCAAAGAAACCCCTTCAATCAAAAACACAATACAGTCACCATGCATCGCTATGCCATTGAAGGACCAGTCTTCTTTTCAAAGCTCTCTGAACAGGCCGAAGCGCCGGTGGATTTGTGGGAAAGTGACTGAAAGCGTGAGTTAGATGCAGCCCTGTGAGTTACAGTTGCCATTCCCCTACATCTCCTCTACGTCTCTGCTGCAGCAGGAGCCTCACTTTGACACGCGGTCCATTCGGACTTATCTGTCTGCTGCACGCTCTTTGTACTTTACTGTTACTGGTGACATTTTGGTGTCACGGTGTCACCCTGAAATGGCTCCCCTCCCACGTCGCAGCCCGCGGCGGCGCAATCAGTCGAACAATAAAGTCCCGAGAAGTAGTGGCTGGAACCAAGGAGGCCCCAGCTGGGCGCAACGCCCTAACCCTTCCCCCCTCCCTGGCTCCCATGAAATCGGGAATTAGCCAAAGCGTTGCTGACGACAAGTCAGTGTCTGTGTGTCCCGGGCTCTTCCCAGGGCCCAACAGGACCCAGGGTGAGCAGAGAAAGACACAGACACAGCCACCAAGAGATGGAAGCTTTAGGAGGTCACAAGGGGCAACCTGTATGTACAATTATGACCCTTGACCCCCGGCATTGCTTAGACCTCTCACACACAAGACCGTGGGAGCCCGCTCCCGCCAGATCTGGCAATATACAGCAGAAGTAGAGTGTTTTATTTTCAAAATTAAGTTAAATTCACAACCTGCTGCAATGACAAGTACTAAACTGGCTTTGCATTGTTGGATAATATTTAAAGATTTAAGTATAAAAAAGACAGTGACAGACAATAATCACAGCTCTAACCTTTGGATTCTCAAGTATTCCAGACTCATAGCTGCAAAAAATCAAAAAAACAAACAAGCATTAATTTATATAATTTTTTATTTTTATAAATTGTAAATCAGTGGAGGAACCAAAATCACAAACCTGATGTGCATGAGGTTGGCGTCCATGCTCCACGGAGCTTTGGGAGTGACAGAAACAGGAATACCATGTTTCTGAAAATGCAAAAAGCAGATCACATTTGATCACTTTTCATTTATAAGAACTGACAAACAATTCAGTGAACCCAACTAAAATACCTTCACACACTCAGAGCGGGGTGTTTATGGAAGAGCAAGACCGCCCTCTGGTGTACAAAAACATTACAACCTCCTAAACAGACACTCTTACTCCTGATGATGAAGACAAGCAATCATTTAAAGCTAATATGTTGGGGGAACAAAACAAAACAAAAAAATATAATATGATTTGATAAAAATAGTTTATGCCACTGTTCTAAAGGGGACAGATAAAGTAATATCTATAAAAAAGAAGGAGTAATCTTGTAATGTCTTGCAATTGATACTCAAGGGCTTAGAAAAGTCTTATTTTCACCTGCCACTTATCATGTAGCTACTTCCCAACAACAAAAATGATTAAGGTAAATACATTGTTCGTTACAGCTGTATTTTACTATAATGAGGCGGGGCTTAAAGTATTGGCACTATAGGTTCAGTATTAAGATTTCTGTATGATTTGGTCATAAATGATCTTATCCAAGTCAACAATTGACAAACACACTCTGCTTAAACTAATGCTGCAAAATAAACATACATGATTAATCTTGTTTTATGGAGCATTTATGTAAATATTCACATAATAACTAAATGTATACATCAAAACATAAATGTGTTTTCTTCAGTGTGTTTGGCAACTGTTGTGACTTAAATGAAGATCACACTTTGACAAAATCACGCAGAAATCCTGGTTTTTCCAAGAAGTGCCAAAACTTTTTTATCTTCCCACTCAGTATTAGTCCCTTTTGTCATTTCACCCTTAAATAAAAACGTATTTGTTAGTTTACCAACCTGTGCAACTCCATGAGGTCTGTTCGTCCTTTGAAGCGGTTGTAGAACTCTGGGATCCTCCAAGGAGCAATGATCTGAACACAAGAGTGAATAATTACGTTCGAATGGTTTTAGGGGGTTTTGCGTTTGGTCTTATGAGTGAATAAATGAACTCACCTTCACCTCAGGGTACAAAGCGTAGCAAGACAGTTCAAAACGAATCTGGTCATTTCCCTAAAATATAAAAAGAAAGGAATGACTGTTGGAAATATACTGTATGTCGGTTGTTCAGTGTCTCCATCTAGTGACGAAAAACTATTATGATCTAAAGCACATGTAAATTTTGACTTGGCTTGATGTGTTAGTACTTGTGGAAAATGTTATCACAGTTTTACAGCAGCAAAGATGTAAATTATGAAGAAATTGACAAATAAAAATTGAAAATGATGGGAAATAATTTGACATAGGTCATCAAAATACGCCAAAATGCAAAGAAAATTTACACAGTTTCCTGAGAGCTTAAACAATCATTTGCCAGTAAGTAAGAAAAAACTCAAAACTCAACTAAAATAGGTAAAAATCAGCTACGGTTTGATAATACATATAAACAACCACAAGTGCTGCTGAAAATTAAGTTTGTATGTGACGTGACAGTGGTAGAAAAACAACAGGAAGATTTCTCACACACACAGACTTTAGGATCACACACAGTTCGACTCATTACCGTTTTATCCTTAAAAACATGTTTTTGTTGACATTTTGTTGACTGATCTGAAAACTGTTGTTAGCAAGAAGCTAGCTACAAGTCTGCACTGTTGCCTTGACAACAGAAAAGCCTCTCATTCAATTTCTGGAATCAAACGTCCAAGGAAAAAAAAAATAATAATAATTTAATTGACCTTTATTTAACCTGGAAAGTCTCACAAAGATTCAGAATCCCTTGACAGAGGAGTCCTGGGGGAGGGGAGAGGGGAGGCACTAATGGACATGTTTTTAGTGGTAGGGGAAACCAGAGTATACGGAGGAAACCTACACAGACACAGAGAGAACATACAAACTCGCCCCGAGCCGCCTGGGAATTGGCTGTGTGCACGCAACTTCAGTTGGTGTGTGTTTATTCGAAATAGCTAACTTCTGCACATACAAGCATTTCCTATTAGCGTTAGCATTTAGACACAAACAAGTCTCTTTTTAAACACTCATGTTCCTCTAATATTCCTCTAATATGTAAAGTCTTTAACATGTTTTCTGTAACATTTAGCACAACTGTCTGATCTAAAGAGTATTTATTTGTTTTCAACTGATGTAGTGAAAACCTCATAGAAATGAATTGAACAGGAAATGGTTGTATGTACAGGATGTAGTATTTTGAATGAAACTAAGTCAACTGCACAGAGCCAATTGCTTCTTGCTATGAGGCCAGAGCACCAAAATGTCTATACATAATATCTAAAAGTCAGGCAGCCTATCTTGAATTTATTACATTATATTACCGTATTTGATTTGATTATACTTTCCTCATGCGCTTGTGTCTTTACCTTTCCCGTGGCTCCGTGAGAGACAAACTTGGCCCCCTCTTTCCGGGCGATCTCCACCTGTCGTCGGGCGATGCAAGGTCGAGCGACAGAAGTGCCCAGCAGGTAACGGTCTTCATAAACAGCATTGGCTTGAACCGCTGGCCAGATGAAGTCTTGTACAAACTCTTTACGGAGATCTTCTATGTAAATCTGGACAAGGTAGACAAAGCAATTCACAACATCTACTGTATATGACCTGTTTAACTTATTCCTGCATATGTTACACTCAATTATTCACTTTCATTAACTGATTAGAGGAGCCCTATTGTGTAAAACATAAATACAAAGACATTTATATAAACCTGTTTTTCCCCATTCGAACATGAGAGATATTGTTTGCAAATTATTCAGAGTTTGCCGTGACTTTTCCAGGTTTTTCATGACCGTACGAACCCAGTAGTAACTTTTTTAAATTACTGTATCCTCTAAAGAAAAATATACTTTGTAAATCTGTGAATTACCTTTTTGGCTCCAAGTTTCTGTGCCTTTTCCCGAGCTGCTTCAAAGTCTTCATCTTGTCCAATGTCGGCCTGCACAAACAAAAAACAGACAATGATTAACTCTTTCTTCTGAATCTGTGCCATTTGAGTCCAAAGCATAATTACAATAAAATACCAGTGCTGTTTCCCCATTAATAGATGTGACTATGGAGAACTCGATAGTCTAATTTTGGCCCCTGTAGCCTGTAGCAATGAAATAAACATTTGTAAATAATAATAATCTGGTTTGTAACTAGGTAAAAGTAGATATGTGTTTGGTTTTGCTCTAAAATTCAATCATACTGGATAAACGTTCTGAAGGATTTGGGAAAAATATTCAGAATTACATTAGCTGTTTGTTCCTGGGCTACAGGAACACAAATATTGGGTCAGTCTCAAGAACAGACTATTTAACATACTGACATTTGCTGCCCGTAAAAACATATTTCTTTCATGGATCAGTGACAAGCCCCCATCAAACGTCCTTTGGAATATCTAACTTGTCCTTCATTCTACAATAAATCATTTCATATCTTCAATTTACTGATCTATCGGTAGCCTCAATATTGGACAATGCAATTTTTTTTACTATATTATACATTAGTGTTAGAAAATCAAATAAACATATACTGTATAAAAAAAAAGTAGATATCACGATAATTTTTGGTGTATCTCGATTACGATTTCTGACGATATTATGTCAAACCAGCAGGAAAAGTTCTTTAAATGTATTATTTGAAGTGTAATGATCAAACAAATAAAGGCTGTAGTCGACTTAAGATGGTGTTTCTGACCAAACATCTGAACTACACCACAAGCGTTTTACTTTTAAATAATTATTTGCAAAAAAAATGAAGCTAAATAAGATGGTCGACAATCACGATATTATCTAAAATTTATACATGCACACCTCTTTTGTAAATACAGTTTTTTGTCCTGTATGTAGTGTATGGTCTTGGAGCATGAGCTTGGACACTTTTGAACCTCAGTCGTGTGAATTCTCCTGTAAAATGTCCAGACTACACATACTTATACGAATCTGTGAGTTGTGTCTCAGAGCAGATAATATGAAGGCTGTGAGAACTGTTTTTATATTAAAAGGTAATGGTCTAGAAGTAAATGAGATCACAAAAACTTCAAGTGTATAGTAGATAGGATTGTGGAATTCTCTCCATTAGTGAGTTAGCCTTATGAAACATATATAACATGGCTGAGAGGCGATTGTGGACTCATATGACACCACATGTAAACAGGTAATGTAGCTAAAACTTTATGATGATTTGACAAAATAACTGTCTGAGTAACAGAAAGACAAACTTAAAGTGTTAGTAGTAGGATTGGGTTTCTGTGAGTTGGCTTTACATTAAGTGTGCTAAACTTAAGGCTAAAGTGCATATGACTTGTTACTATCACAAAATAACGTGATACCAAAAAAAAAAAAAAAGGTTGGTTTTTTTTTTTGGTATGTGATACAGCTGGAAAAAAAAAAAATTAAGTAGAGGGTTGGCAGTCTGAGCTAATCGTAGTAAATAGATTCAATATGACTGCAATTTATATATGCACAAAAATACATCCATTGCTGTTTATCTGTATGAAAGAAATGCTTGTAAGTTATGTTATTGTTAGAATATTTTTGGCCTGCATAAGGTTTTTTTAAATGTTTTTGTCAGTTTTGCGCCTCAAAAAACAGTCACCTTAAATAAGTCAGGTAGTCAGACAAGGGTAAATAATGTCCATATCTGCTGGCAGTGCAGTTCTTTAGTGACTGGGGACAAAAAGAAAATCCAGGCAGATTTGTAGGGCTTTAGGAGGTTTAACCAGAGTATGCTTAATGTCTTTCTATTGAAGTTCAAAAACGGTTCAAAACTACTTTCATCATCTGAGGACAAGTCTGAAAATATACAGTAATTCATGCTTTTATTATTTGTTATTTTGTAGCCTTGTTTAACTTGTTTTAATAAGACATGCTTCTGTCCATTTAACCCTATAGACTAAAAAACGGACTCTATTTGGTTTTCCCCTCAAACCAGTTTTGTTCTGTTAAATAAGAGAGTAAACCGAGGAACCTGAAGAGACATGGTTCTGCTTCATCAGGCCCACTACTGTAAGATTTAGGCTGCATTATGTTGAAATATATTGCTAATATTTTTAAATATTTGAAGCAAAGTTGGATGAATGACGTAAAATTTAAATTACACACTGGTCTTTCTGGAACTTTTCTCTTTTTTTCGGTCTTAAACATAGTAAAATATGAGGTTGTGTATGTGTATGCCGTTGTAATTGTTCTAAAAATTATAACTTTATTGTTGGAATGTCCAAAATTTCCAAAACCTGTTTACAGCTCCACAATCGGTCTGCCCGGGTTTACATGTTAAGCAATCAGTTTAAACTGGACAGGCTAGTTATCCAGTTTCCTGGCTTCTATGTAAATGTCCTGAGTGACTCTAGAAAACAGTGCTGGACAATGTGAAAAAAACCTCTTGTGAGCTTAAATAAAGTGTGACTATGTCTCTGTAAATATTGTATTTATCCTTTTAAAAATATTGCCTGGACACAAAAGAGGAGGAGATCTTCTTACGTTTCCATAGAAACACTGTTAAGGTACATTTTTCACATTAAGGCAAAAATATAATATATTGTATATCTCCATTAGGATTGTTCCAAACTATGATTTTAACTTTCAAATCCTACTGAATTATGCAATTGACTTTTCAGGAAAGTGACAAGGTGTCACTTTAAAGAGGACTTATTGCGTTTGTTAATGTATGAATGTATGAATAAACTATAATTTATGTAGATCAGTAATTCACTCTTTTTTTGTAAAACATAAAATTGAGCTTAGAACTAGAAAGACATCTATTTACTTCTTGTTCCTGTTAAACTGTAAGTTCCGCTTCTTCGTCATAAGATTTTAAATTTGTATATTTTTATTGTTGTAAAGTGGCTTTGTGACTATATTGAACTATGCATGCTTTACTGTGAATCTAAATATTTTTGAATAATCACAATTAAATACAGACAAGTGGGCGGGGATAGGTGGTAGGTGAAGACAGGGCTTTTCTGATCTTCAATCATCAGCTGCAGGACAAAACAAGATCACTCAAACATGAGTAAACTAATCTGCCCTAAAAAGGAAAAACACAGTAACTGCGTATTCTATCAACATTGAGTTAAGACCAAAAAACAGTTTTATATCACTTGTTTTACTGTAAAAGTTTAATGGCTCAACTCTTTATCTTTATCTTTAGTCGTCAGTCAGAACATTCAGAGCTGCAGTTACTGCTCTTTTCCTCTGTTTTACTGAGGAATTTGGCTCAAATCGTAATAACTGCAAAATGTTTTTATGTCTCATTTAAACATTAAAAATAGTGTAGACTTGAAACTTTCACGATTTATTATCTAACACATAAATTATAATACTTTTCAATGTGGCCGGTAAAAAATGTCCCCAAATGTGTTTTCTGAGAGGACCTCATTACCGTTTTTAAGTACATATTTAAACGTAAAATGTATTTTAATTGCTAAGTATTTATTTACACACCCTAGGGTATATGATAAACACACAAACCTTAGTTTGTCTCTAACAAACACAGAAGGGACAGTGTCTAAACTTTAAGGTCATTTTCTCAGTTTAACTCCTTTGTAGGGCAGTGATGAGAAAAGGCAGTTATGACAAGGTCAAAAACAGAAACACACTTTAAAGCTACAACTTCAATACTTGTTTCGTCAAATACTTTTAACTCTTACTTGAGTCATTTCTTTCAACCATGATTTATACAGTACAGTAACTTGAGTACTAGTAGTTTTTGCTGAAGACACATGTATAAATAAAGATGATTTATTTGATCCTATTTCGGTGTTGCCTTGATGTGACGCAACACTAGCACCAAGTCATATAAATAAAGTTGACCTCCTTATTGACATAGTACAGTACTTCTATTGCCTCACACAGACACACAGCCAGTTCAACAGCTTTAAGGCCATTGAGTAAAACAATTTGTTCCACGAAGACGTGAGGGTGTTGTTGAAATCGTCTTACCAAATACGTGATGACGTCATAGCCCTGTTCTTTGAGCCAGACTAGAATACAGGACGTGTCCAGACCGCCGCTGTAGGCCAAAACCACTGAGCCTTTGGACATTCTGAGCTCGTTCACTGTGAATGGACAACAGAGGTTAAACATTATCTGTGGGTTTGTCAGTAAATGCAGTTTTGGTATGTTGAGCTATGTCTTAATGCCTGAACAAAGGTGGAATCCTCACAAGGTTTTGCAGGGACGGAGAGGACAAAACATATGCACAACCTATAGTATTTCACAATTCTGCTTCTCTTACATAGGGCTTCTTGAAATATAAATGTTTATTTTGCTACAATTATAACAAAATGTATGAATTTACGAAAAAGAAAACAGTTTATACAGTTAATGAGGATTCCAACTATTTCATCAACAAAACAAAAGCAGAAGAAACACACCAATTGTGTCATAATATTGAGAATTTCTTAAGAATTTTCTGACAGACAAAGCTGCAGCCGTGTGAAATAGAAATTGCTTCATAAAAAGGGTAAGACCTGTGCAAATATTTTTAAGACCTACAATGGCAAATTTAAGACTTTCTAATACTTTTTAATACTTGAATAAGCCTTGGCAGCAACCCTGAACTCAGCTACATTTACTCAATGACTTTTACTTTAGTCGCTCTTTGGAGAAATGGTACTTTTCAAGCAGCAAACTTTTACTCACCACTTCAGTAAGATTAGGTGAAGTTTTTAAAATGGTAATAAAAAGACTAAAATGTGCAGTTAGGGTTGCACCGATTAGAAACTGGGATCGGATATTGGTCTCGATCCAAGACATTTAGCTGGGGTATCGGCTCCATGATTTCGAGCCAATATCATTCAGTTAAGTCGTTACTTGCACTAACAATAACAGATACATGACACTAAATGACAAAATGTGTTATGTTTTATGTCCCTATACTAGTATTGGTTAATATCAGGTATGGGTAGGTACTTAAAGCAAAGTATCGGAATTGAAAAAGCTGGATCAGTGCAAGCCTATGTGCAATATATAAAAACAAACAAAAATGTGAACTATTTTAATAATCAGAAGGATGTTGTTTACATGTTATGTTTATGTCTACTTTTCAGGGAGCGGTGCTTTCAAGTATTTCTGGCTTCTGCCACTCCCATGCACACGTGCCAATTAGAACATTGTGTTTTGTAAATTGTCTTCCTGATACAAGCAGTGCAAAAAAAGAGCAGATACTCTCATCTTCATTTTGAGGCTCAGTCCTGGTAAAATGAACACTTAGGGCCAGATTTATCAAGCATTTGCTCATGTGCAAACCAGATCATTAGGGGGAGCAAAACCTTGGCAGAGATGAAATTTATCTCTGTCACACATTCTAAACATGCAAAATTTGAGGTGGTTCATATTTGTTTTGTTTAGTATTTTGTATGTGCATCTTCCAATATTGAAGTTTGTGCAAAATACTCCAAAATAACACATGATTTGTTTTATTTTTGCACCCGCAATTTAGCATTTAGTATCAGTGCATCCCTGCCTGTGTAAAGCATCCGATACAAAGAAATATACATTCTTCTATTTATTTTTAAAGTCCAATTTAAATAAATAAATAACCAAGCAACCGCTAAAAAAAAAAAAAAAAGAATCAAAGTAGCAAAATTACATCCTGAAACCATCTTGCCCATGTCTCGACCTCCACTTATGTAACTTGAGTAACAGTTTTGATTCCTCTTTCAATGTGAGTCAATTTTAATGACATAATTGTGTGTTAACGATATAAAACTCAAAATGTGGATTTCTTTCACCATTATAATTCTGTGGGTGACTATTTGTAACGTTGTGAGAACCAAAAGTTTTATAAACATTTACATTAAATTAATCCGCCTTCCTTATGGGGACAAAACGCAGGTCCCCAGAATGTAAATCCTTAACTATGAGATCAGCAACATGGTTTTAAGTTCAAATAAGGTAAAGGTTAGGATTAGGGTGAGGGTTAAATTCAGACAAGTAGTCACTATGTTAGGGTAAGTAAGTATCCATGAAAAGGCAAGATTTTGAGAGTTTTTTAATGCTTTTTTATGTAATTCCAATACATCAACTTCAAATAAATGGTTACATGTGAACAGTATGTTTTCTCTTGTTTGTGCTTTTGATGAATGTTTTCCTGCTTTCTAAAGCACTTCGTGTACAAGTTGTGCAATACAAACAAACTTTCCTTGCCTTGCCTTGCCTTGCCTTAGGCTACTTGAGTAATTTCTTACATCACTACTTTTTTTTACTTTATTTGAACAACACTATTTAGAAGAAACTTTATTCTTATGCTTACTTGAATTCACTTGGCTCTGTGCACAAGATATTTATTTTCAAAAATGCTAACATCTTGTTGGCAGGTTCATTTCCTGTTTAGTTCATTCCTATGAGGTTTTCACTACCTCAGCCTAAAATGAAGAATGACTAAAGATCAGGCAGTGAACAGTAAGCAGTTGGTGATTTTCTCTGAAAACATGTAAAATACCTTCCAAAAGAAGAAATATTTCACTAAAAGGTGAGGTAGCTAACTTTTTTAGTTGTTCATTTGTAAACTTTGTGCTTTCCACTAAAAAGTATGTGGTAAATACAGCACTTTGTGAAAAAATTAGACCTCTGAGTACTGTCTGAACTGAATAATAAAGAATTTTACTTCTAATCAGGAGCTGAATGCTGTTCTGATTGGGTGAGCTTGGGGTGGTCACTCCAGTTTCACTTTGTTGTTTGTAAAAAGATGTTTATAAGTCATAAATGCAACTAAAATGAATACATGTCGATGTTAACCATGTGTCGAAGGATTTATGAGAGGAAGTTGTCAGATTTAAAACCTAAATTGTGTCTGCAGTGTAAAAATCAGCTGCCCCACCTTTCACTAAAGGACCAAAGAGGGTTTATAAAACGATGTGTTTGTCAATGCTAACGCTAAAGTCTGACAATTTGAAAATAAACACCTTATATGCACAGAGTCAATTTGCATACTCTACTCACATACAGTATGTTTATAACTGTGACAATGCTACAAAAATCTTTACAGAAAAAAAAAAAAAAAAAATCAGAAGGTGTGATGTGATGACACCTCTCAAGGTTGTTTTGTTCGTTCACACCCAATAGGACAGTTCATCCCTGACGTTGTGACGCAGATGTTGTACTCAGATGTGTTGTGGCATGATGCAACGCGCTGTTCTAGAGTTAAATGTTTTCATGTTTTCTAATGTGAGCTGCACGCGGCTACAAACACGGTATGAACAACAACAGTATGAACAACAGTATGAACGACAGTATGAACAGCTGCCAGTGTCCGCACATGCTTCATTAACCCCATTCATTCAGGCAAAACCTCGTGTAGCTTCGTACAGTGAAGAATTAAATGCATTTAAAGTGAAAAAACACCCGGCATTGTGCAACACAGTAAACACACCGTAAGATTGATAGTCATAACAAACGTTAACCGGCACACGTTAGCTGTATTTTCACCGCTAACGTTTCTTCCAAGTTACATATTAGGAGGCGATAACTTAACATCGATGTGTAACATGTGTGCAATGTAAAATAACGCATCATTAGTTACCTGTACGCTGTCCTTTTCTGTGGTAGATGGGTAAAACGTTGACCGTACGTCTCTGCCTCGAGCGTGACCACGTGTGGCTGAAATGACTGAGAGCTCGCGTGACGCACTGGTTTATATGAATGAGACGGACAGATGCTGCATTCATGTTCCCTACGTAACGATCGAACCTCCCAAAATTAGAGCGTTCATGACAGCTTGTGGAACACACGTGTAGCAGTGACACCAACAAACATTTGCATAACTTCAGCTTGATTTTCTTTGCAGATTCGTGAAAAAGCCATGTGAAAACTCTTATTATTGTAATTAATGAACTTACTGAGGAGCTGTATCTTTTCTTGTTGGTAAAAGTCTGATAAATGAATAATTTCGGACATTACCTGTAAAGGTGCATTGATGTAAACTCATTTAGTCTGCATTAAGGTTTTAAATGTGTTTTACTGGTGAAGCAGAACTCTCAGTGTGATATAAAACTATATCCCTGTCATTTTGTGTCCGTCTCTGTTGCTTAGTTACCTGCTACTGCCTGTTACCTTGACAACACTATTTAATGTCATAACCGCAGCAAAATGGCGGCCTCCATGCAATTTCTTTAAAACACTTTTAATAAAACTACAAATACTTCCAAGGTATTTGTCCTGTATTAATATAAGTGTTTTAGGATAAAGGATAAGGTATAGGATAAGGATATGTGATTATATCCAGGGTTCACTTTAAAGTTGAAGTAACTAACTTTTTTAGTTGTAAATTACTAAACTTTTTGTTTCCACAATTAAGTATTTGATAAGTGTTGAACTTTGAGAAAAACTTAGTACTATCTGAACAGAAAATTAAAGAATTTTAGTTCTCATTAGGAATGGAATGCTTCGCTCTGATTGGCTGTGCTTGGGTGATCCTCTCCAGTTTCACTTTGTTGTTTGTAAAAAGCAGTTTAAAAGACAAATGTGCAACCAAAATGAATACATGTTGATATTAACCATATATCGAAGGTGTGAGTGTGCTTGCATGGCCACAAAATAGTCCATTATTTAGCTTGGGGGAGGGCCCGAACACGTTTTTTACAGAAAAGCGGTTCCTTTAGCTGATTTTGTTCATATTATGGCAAAAAATGTATTCATCTCCATTCAGAAAGTCCCAAAGTATAGTTTTATCTTTCTAATGAATTGTGTAGATGACTTTTCACTTCCAGAAAGTTACACAGTGCACCTTTAAGAGGAAACAGCTGTCACCACAGAGCTTCAGTCACAAAATAAACTTTCAAAAATAGCTGTTTTTTCAATATATTTGTGTATTTACACATTTTTGGTAAAAAGGTAGGCATTAACATCTGTGCCCAGAGTCCCCAAACTCTTAACCCGACCCTGGTGATAGTATTCATACATTACATTTACTCGAGTAACAATTTATAATAATTACGTTTTTTTTAAAAGGACACTTGACATTTACTCATGACTACAATTACGTTTTAAGTAAAGGCCTTGTACTTTTACTTGGATAAGTGGGACAGCTAAAATGTACTGTTAACCCACCTTGTGTTGGTGGGTTAACAGTACACATGGTTGAGTGAATCATAAAACACTATGCTGCCCTATGAAAAAGCAGTTTAGATGCTGTTAATTCTCTGTTTGTCAAAGCTAAACTAATGTTTGTTTGTTTATATTATACCTCAGGGTGTGTAAATACAATTCACAACCATTGAAATGAATTACTTTTAAGCTAAAAATGAGAACTTAAAAACAGTAAATGAGGTCTTCTGAGAAAACACATTTAGGAAAATTTTTAATCAACCAAACTGATAAGTGTTATATTTTATGTGTTGATTATTAAATTGTGAAATTTTCAAGTCTGTATTGTTTTACATTTTTAAATGAGACCTAAAAACACTTTGCAGTATCTCACGATAATTTACTAAACGTATAGGTGTAGTTTAAAGGTCTCTAAAACATTTATTACTGCAGAATTGTATTTTGGTCCAAGTACAATCAGCAATGATTCAATGTGAACAAATGTGAACACAATGTTGAGCAAAAATCATTTAACTTTGTCTCAGTCTGTAATTAACTCTGAATAGACTCATAATCGCGACTATCATCATGTGCGACTATCATCATGTGCGACTATCATCATGTGCAACTATCATCATGTGCAACTATCATCATGTGCGACTATCATCATGTGCAACTATCATCATGTGCAACTATCATCATGTGCGACTATCATCATGTGCGACTATCATCATGTGCAACTATCATCATGTGCGACTATCATCATGTGCAACTATCATCATGTGCGACTATCATCATGTGCGATTATCATCATGTGCGATTATCATCATGTGCGATTATCATCATGTGCGATTATCACTTCACAATTATTTAATTGAAGTCCTTTATAATTGCGATTAACGATAATATCGTATATAGTCCCATTCCTAATTGGTTATTCTTCCCATTGTGAGGAAACTGAAGTGACATTATGCAATAATATGTATATTTAGTTTCCCAAAATACTTACTCTTGCTTGAGCATTTTCTCGGATCAATTAGGCTCGGGAAGCGTCTGTGGTTACCATGGAAATAACTGCGAATCCGCCATGTTTGTTGACAGTTTAGCAGAACTTCCATAGGAATACATTAGACAAAACGATTAAAAAAATTAAACAAAACAACCGTGGAACAACCCAATAAACTGCTGGGTCAGTACTGGTAAATGTACCTATCACTATATGGTGTCAAAATGTGATTTAATAAACGCTATTTTCGGTATTTAGCTACTTAAAATCTCCATTGGTTTAACATGGGACCAACTGAACATTCTACAACTGCGTGATGTCACGTTTCCGAGCCTAATGTTTTTTACTTTTACTCAAGAAATATTAGAGGCAACGGTTCTGTTGCCTACTTTGGACATGATGGAACCATAACTACAGTTAAAACCGTTTTATTTTTTATTATTTTTTTATTTTTTATTTCATTGCCATGAACTTTGAGAAAGAAAAAAAGAAAACTCTGTTGGTCAAAAACAATATAAACTTCTGAAATCAACACGATTCTTTTGTGTTTTATACACAGTAAAAAGCACTGAGAAAAGACAAGCGGCTGTTGTTGGCTCTGCTCAGTTCTCTTTACTTCTCTGACGACGACAAGATGCTGTGTTACTGGTAGAGCCTCACCGCTGGTTAAAACCAAAATTGCACAGTTTACAAGTTTCGGCATTTGCCAAAGACAACCATTCAGTACAAATGTCCATTAAAAAGTCCAGGAACTAACATGTATTTATGCAACATCTATTTGTTAAGCATGACGTCACTTCGACACCCATTGAATTTACAATAAACTCTCCTGATATGTCTCCCCCGTGTGTGACAAGTGTATGACTCCAGCTTAAAGAGCCTATATTATACCATCTTTTATCTGTTATAATCTTTGTTTCTCATAAAAAAACAAACTATTGATTTAATTTATGTGCGCATAATTAACGTGAAAACCCTGCAGAAACTGAAAATGCTCTGTTCCACATAGTGATGTCATAAAGTTGTAATGCTCACTGTGTTTTAAACTCTGTGGTCGTTCACCGTGTATACTTTGAAACTACAACTATTGTTTTAACCTTAACAAAAACAGGTTTACAGTGTTTCGCAATGCAACAGAAAAGATTGTGATGTTTTGTGTGAGGAAATTTTACTGGAACAAAACTAAAATATTTACAAAACAAGACAAAAAAAACTAAAACTTAAACTATAACCAGTGAGAATCCCAATGCTAATGCTGCGTTCCAGGCAACTGGGAACTGGGATATTTCCCACTTGAAAAATACCAGTTCCCAGTTCAAAGCGTTCCAACCTAATCAACTCGTATGTAGGGCTGGGCAATAATATCGTGATAAAAATCGAATCGTGAGCTCATCTCTGTGACAATCTGCTTTTTTATTGAAATCATCATATCATGATTTCCCATGATCTTCTTTTAAAGTCTACTTTTTTGAAATTTGTTAATTTTTGCATATTGAATGTGAATTTTAGCCACTTTTCAAGTTTGATTTACAAAAGTACAGTATGTCTAGTAAGGCTGAAGCATGGATTCTTAGCATATTTTCATGCTTAAAAGTAGATATCGGTGCCGATCCAGGCAAATTTTCTGGATCGGGTATCGGCTCCATGATATCGGTCAGCCGATATTCTTGTTGTGCCTTTAACTGGACATAATGAGACAAATCTACTGGCTTGTGTTGATTCAGAACGTCTCATAATGTTTGACATTTTATTCAGATGAAGTTGTTAAGTTGTGGCTTGCACAATAAATAATAGTTACATAACACTAAATAACCAAATGTCTTATGCTTTGATAAGAAAAATATGGTATTTCCGTCCGTACACTGGTATCGGTTGATATCGAGTATCGGCAAATATTTAAACCAAAGTATCGGAATCGGTATCGGAACAGAAAAAGCTGGATCGATGCATCCCTACTTAAAAGTTGTTGTTAATGTTAGACAAGCTATACACTTAAATCATCAGTACTTGTTTAGTGGCAACACACAATGTTCAAATTAATCGATTTATTTATTTATTTTCAAAGCCTTAATCACTTATTTCTCTCCGACAGTGAAGTGGGAACTTTCTGAAACTTAAATACTTGTTTTTATCTAAAAAAAAAATTAACATGATATCGTGATAAAATCAAAATCGTGATCTGGCTCCAAGAAAATCGTGTTATAAATATTTTGCCATATCGCCCAGCCCTACTCGTATGTAAACATTATGGCTAACCTAAACAAAAGTAACGGTAAATGACCTGTAACCAATGTTTACATAGTTTTTGTGTCTATTAAACCCTCCAAATAAATTTATTGTGGTGATTATTGATCTCGTTTGTTAAGTGGGGCTTCCTCGACCAGGTCCCAGTTCACAAGTTCGAGTTATTTACCAGTTCGAGTGGCGTTCCAGCGCATTTTTACAAGTGGGAAATATACCACTTCCAAGTTGTCTCAAACGCACCATAACTGCCTTTGTCCGGCGACAGTTAATCACATTCTGTATCACTACACCGTGCCCATCACCACAGCAACACATAAACAAGCTGAACTACTGTCAGGAGGGACTATTTTGTCTAAAACTGAATTAAAATATTTAATTATTCAGCCGTATTTTTGCAAACTACTAAATTAAACTGATGCTGCTGAGACACAGTGACATCACAAGGTGGAGCTGAGCATTTTTTAGCAAACTAGTAACAGGATGTGTGAAAAAAAAAAAAAAATCCAGGTATGTTTTTGGTGAACAATGTACCATGGCTAAACGCTCACAGAAGTAAAATGTGCGTTAATACAGGACCTTTAACGGAGTCTGTTCAGTCTGAGAGAAACCGTCTGGAGAGGCCGATATCAGGTCTTGACTCTGCAGGACAGATGAGCGTGCACCAGGGGGCAGTAGGCAGCAAGTATCCAGTCAGTCACTTTCACTTCTCACCAAAAACTAAACTAAAATAAAATACATCTCTGTGGCACAAACAGCGTAGATTTCTTCTTTTAATGTGTGTTGCATTCTTTCTTTAAAGGTGCACTGTGTAACCTTGATTTAAAGCAGTTTTTTTGTCATTTAGAGGTTTATAAAGCAGTAAATAAATAAAGAATCTGTTTTTACGTTGAGTGATTCTTTGGGTTTTTCATGACTTCTCCAAAACAATTCTCCATGATCTTGTTAAAACGTATTCATACATTTGTTTAAATTTAGCTAAACTTCAAACGACTGTCAAAATTATTTTTTTTAAGTTACTGTGATGATGCAAGAGATTTTTATTTTCAGGCACATTCTCTTAAACATGTTTTCCTCCGTCTGAACATGAGCGGGATTGTGAGCAAATTATCCAGAAATTTCGTCTTGAAGCACAAAATTTTCAAAGCTTTTCCAAAACCAGCACAATTTCAAAACTTTTCCATGACTTTTCTATGACTGTATGAACCGCTAATTTGTGTTTTATGCCATAATGTGATTACATTATGGCATAAAACACAAATTAGCAATACACCAATCCACTATTAGGCATGAATATGGGAACTTATTTGTGAAATTTTGCTGTATCGGTTTGTTTCGTGATATAGTTTCAGCAGATATTCTATTTGTGCCTTTAACTCAGTGTAATAAGCCTATTTTTACTGGCTGATGTCTCATATTTGATAGGAATGGGCCGATATGAAATTTTGGGGCCGATACCGATAACCGATAATTGGCCCTCTGCTCTGGCCGATAACAGATAACTGCCGATACGATAGGTATGTTTTAAAGCAGATCTAAGTGACATTTTGGCTTTGTTAAATGTCTTTGTTAGTTTGTGTGATGGTTACTAATGTATTTTCTTCACATTTTAAGCAAACATCTGCTCTCTGCTGCTCCTGCTGGAAAACCTGCACTTATAATTTAAACAGCTCTTCTGAGAAACACTGGCTCTTTTATTTGTACATTTGACAGTGTGTTTGTTTTTTTTGTGATTAGGAATATTCTGAGCACTGTATTGCTATTCTGTAACTCTTTAACTCAGTGTAATAAGCCTGAAATTTAACTTTGGGCTGATGTCTCATATTTGGACACGATATCTGATACATCACAGCGATATCGCATATGTTACACTGTTATTTAAAGGATGCAGCTTCATTAACTCTGCCGTACCCAGTATTGACCGACACCAGTGTAAGAACAGCTTTTCATAAATCCTCAGACTCAATTAACTCGTTAGAAAATGGGTGATGTCACTGTTCTTTCTTGTGCACTAACACAACTTTACGAAAAAATCAACATTACGAGGTGTTGTGGGTCAAATCGGCAAGTTTATTGTCTTATTACGTCTAATTAAAAGGCACAACTATGATCATAGGATTGATACCAAATGCAGCAAATTTTCAAGGATAGTTGCAGATTTTTGATCCCAGTATCAGATTGGCATCATTAAAGTTGGGGTACCTAACTTTTTTAGTCTCAATAGTAAACTTTGTGTTTTCCACTAAAAAGTCTATGATAAATGCAGCACTTTGTGAAAAAATGACATAATTGACCCAAAATGAATACACGTCGATAAGGCTGGAAAATATTGCGATAAAAATCGAATCGTGAGCTCGCTGCTGTGGCATCTGCTTTTTTGGTGAAATCTCTATTTAATGCACCTGTTTGTTAAAATACAGACAATATTTTGAACCTACTTCTCTTAGCCTCAGAGTTACCAAGTTTGTTTCTTTATAGCGAATGTGTCAGTTTTTAATAGTCTTATAAATTGTTGAGGTCATTTTGAGATCAAGTCAAGTTCCAGGTGAATTTTAGCGAATTTTCTCGTTTGATTTACAAAAAATATATCTATCTATGAATGAAAGATGGATTTTTAGCGTATTTTCAAAAGCTGTTATTAGTGTTAGAAATGCCAAAATGTTCTATTAATCAATTATTTAATAACTTAACTGGGCTGAGGTCTGGAGAGATTTTTTTCAAAGGCTTCGTCACATTTTTCTCTGAAAATCTGGCAACACTGGTCAGTCTTTGTTCTGCTCTGAGTGAGTGACAGCTGGATTTAACCAATCACAGTAAAGTAGGAACTGTCAGAAAAAGCAGATGATTGTATTTACCTCAAAGGCAATAAGACAATAGTCTAAGAATTGTGATAAAACAGAAATCATAATCTGTCTCCATGAAAAATCGTGATAATATTTTTTTATCATATCGCCCAGCACTAATGTCGAGATTAACTATCTGTCGAAGAATTTAGGAAAGTAAGTTGTCAAATTTAAACTTAAATTCTGTTTGCAATGTAAAAATCAGCTACCCACTTTAATAGGCACAAATAATTACACTTTATGAACATTTGACAATTAAAAAAAGCCATTTTCAGTTTCTACATTGTCAGATATTGGCAGAAACATTTAAGTAAGCTGAATAGTGTAGTTGATTTTTCACTTCCAGAAGTTTACACAGCGCACCTTTAAGTTGACAAATGTTCAATCAACGGGCACTCAATATCGTTAAAATTACATACAGTAAAGATGTCAAAATATGGCGTGTTAACTTAACTTAAACAACTTCTGGGTGTAAACAGAACGACGTAATCTATGGTCGAGGTGGTCTGCGGACATAGAAAAAGGTGTACCCTGATGGGGAACTGGGGGTCCTTTGTCCTTGGCAGTGGGGGGGAAACCTAGTGGTGCTGTGAAGTCCACCCCACATTTAAACTTTTACCACTCTTTCTTTTTCTCATCCATGGACACTCCACCAGGTCGAGTGCCACCACTAACAGCAGACCGCCGATGACTGAAGTGGTCTGAAAGAAGTCATACTTGAGGAAGTCGTGCATGGGCTTGTAGGCGGGGATGGTCCAGAACGCGTTGAAGTAAACGTTAATCGCCAGAAGCCAAACGACGAGCGTCAAGGCTGCAAGTTTGGTTTTGAAGCCGATGGCAACCAGGATGATCAAGGCCGTTCCCACCATGTTCTGCAGGATCTGGAAAAGTTAGAGAAGGTTATGAGTAGACCTATTAGCCAGTGGTACTCATTCAAGCACAAAGCTTACTCAAGCATAATGGCTCAGCGCACATGTGAGCATTTCTGGCCAGGTTGAATAAGATTAATACACAAAGTCCAGTTTAGTCAAAAAGTCTGTGTTCACATAAAAATTAGCATTAGCAAGTCTCTTATTACCGGTATTTAAACGAACAACAAAGTGAATGCAGTGGTACTCTCTTTCCTTTTATTGTACTCAAGGAAGTTGTTCAGCTTGACTCAAGCATAATGCTTCAGCGTTCAGCATACTCATAATCTGCATTAATGGCACTTTCGCATCATGGCATAGAGCAACTTAGCCGACGACTGCCACTTGGTTTCAGAAGCGTCTCAAAAACTTGTATTCCAAGCAACTCACGGCTTCACAAGCTAGTCAAGCTCAACAGAATTTCAAGACTGCAAGCAGCCTTTTTGCCTATGTCCAAGTCACTGTTGCCATCGGGAAAGAGGTACAGGAGCATAAGCTGCAGGTCTAGCAGGATGCTAAATAGTTTCTTTGCACAAGCTACAAGACTCTTAAATGCGAACTGAACTGATCTGATATGAATTGTATGTGTCGCTGGATGTTGGAGTGTTGTGTGTGTGTCATTGGAATCTGGGTTAGGTTTCTTTTAATATACATTTTAGTAATTATTAATTTTTTTAATTAATCTATTTATTACATTGCACTTTGCTGGTGAGAACGATTTTTCGTTCCTCTGTTTTCAGGAAATACTCTGTGAATGAGAATAAAGTAATTTATCCTTTATCCTTTTATTTATTTAAATAAGTTATTAAGTGGTGCTAGACAAAAGATGTTTTTTTTTATTCCACAAGAACTACAAAACCTAAAAATATTGTTGAAATTAACAATAAAACAAAATTATTCACTGTAATTCCTAGAAAAAGGCCACTACTTGCAATCTAAATAACTATATTTGGGAGTTACTGATTTTAAATATTTTTTTCTCAAAGGGAAGGCAAGTTTATCTAAATGTGAAAACGTATAAATAAGTTATAAAACATGCTTCCAACAAAGTTAACACTGTAAATGTGTTTGTGTCACTAAAAGGTTCCTGGTCTGACTTGAAAGTATTAAAGAAACTAAAAAAAAGTCTCTAAAGCGTGGTCTCTGTCCATAGTTCCTGCTCTGTGTGAACACGCCTAAAATGTGGGAAAAGCCTAATGAGTTGAATCATGCTAAGCTAATAGTGAGCTCATGCGGTCTGCTCCACATACTTCTGTTCCGTGCTCTCGGTCCATCTGACAATTATTTAAATGAAAGGCATCACCGCAAATGCAGTTTCTCCAATACAAACACGCACATTTTTCATTTAACTTTAATCAATCTAAAAAAGCGGTTTTAAAATTAAATTTTCCTTTCTAATTTAAGACATTTTAAGACTTTTTAAGGACCCGCAGTAGCCTTGTTGTATTGACCTTCAGCTGATGCTCGAGTGTTCTAAAAATATGTTTTCACTGATCACCCAACCTGTCCCTGCTCACTTGTCTAGGTCTTCCAGATTTGCAAAATCATACATCTTGTTTTTTTAAGTGCACGAATCATCCAGACTTGCTTTAAAGTGCAGGTTTAAAGGACAGGCTAAACTATTAATTTCACTAAAACAATGTTGCGATAATGATATGTAAGATTTCACTAAACATTTTGCTTCATCAAGTTCATCTCAGTTTAGGGCCCTTTTTTTCCACTGTGTAATTATCTTTGCTGCCAGAGGATGGTGCTCTACCTCTTTGTTTTGCCCAATACATAAAATACTAAAGGTTCTCAAGAGCATTTAAGAAAACAGAACAATGCAAACAATACATAATATTAGTTCTTTATTATGAATGTGTTTTAGTGTTTCCAGCTGAAAAAAGGGCACTGGTTTTGGGCTCTGAGTGATGATGAATGATTTATTTAATTTAATTTGACTTGTGCAATTGTTACAACAAAACAATAAGCAAACCTTTCTGCCTGACAACCCATTAATCATCGACCATTTTAATTTCTATGCTGTGAAATATGACGTACAAACATGGGGTCAGCATCACCTACTAGTGTTAAATATGCTTGGACTCACCTCACCACAGGTCAAACACATTTGTTTTTCTGTCCAACAGTCAATGAACCAAATGAGGTGTAAAGTCTGAGCCAGTGAGGAGATAATGTATTAAACCACTGAAGCTTTTTGTTCCTCGACCAGTTTGTAAATGGACACGGCAAACAAAACCACATCAGGCCATTAGAGAAGTGCCAAAAGCTGTCTTCTCTAATACATCGACTTGAAAGTGACGACATGTTTAAAGCTTATAGATATTTACAGACTGAATAAAAAATCAAATTATGATCCAACACTTTGATAATTCAATAGTATCTTCAAACTGAGATTTAATTTTTGCAGTGCAGTTCTTTAAAGTGAAGCTAAAGACAAAAACTTGGCGTAGCTGACATTTTTCTTTATATAAAGATGCAGAATTTGAGGCGGTGCATCTGTTTTGTGTAATATGTACATCTTCCATTAATAAAGTTTGCATAAATTGCTTGCAAATAACATGATTTTTTTCATTTGCACCTGCAATTTAGCACCTGGCTTGATAAAGGTAAATGCTAGATAGTCAGGTCCGGATGGACAATGATTAAGTTTAACAGAAGGGGTAAGTTTAGGAAAAGGGTTCATTACGACAGAAATAAACTCATTACCATGGCAACCAGCTGACTTGACCAGACTATCTAGCACTAACCCTTGATAAATCAGGCCCTAAGTGCAAGTTCAGTGTGAGTCTCGCAAGATTTAGAAAGTGCTTAAAACCAATGCGTCCCTGTACACAGACCTCGGAGCAGTGTGAGCGCTTTGTCAGAGAGTCGCGAAAAGAATCTGAATTGCAAAGAGAGTCTGTTTATACTGGAGGTTGCAGCAGTCTGATGAGACTTTCAAGTCCCAATACGAGTATTCTCACGGTTTTGGGCAAATATGGACCGCAGTGGACTGGAGCTGGTGTACAAGGCACTTAGCAAGAAACTCACACGTGTCCACAACTCTCCTCACAGTCACTGTACAGGAGGCGTTGAACTATAACACTGTTTTGGCTGTAAAAAATATGGTGTTTAAATAACCTTTTATGTTATTCTGAGTCATGTCTCTGCAATTTTAGTCCAAACTGAGCAAATTAGGAAGATTCATTTGCCTTTGTCTCACTGCAAAAGGCAAATGTCACAGACTCTCTGTGACATCTGCATTGATTTGTTCACTCAAAACTGCGTGCTGATCACAAACACCTGCGGTCAAAATAATCATACTGCTGGTCTCCACTCTCAGCCTCTCCTTTCACCTCCACCTCGTGCTTTTTCAGCAGAAAGTATCGGTGCATTCCAATTTGGTTAAAATTCCTTCTCACTGATAAGGAAGAAGAAAAGAAGGAAAAGGGAGGTATTTTAACCAGTTTGGGTGTAAAGTATTATTTACAATGTTTGTGAGAAAAGTTTAGCAGGTTAACTTCACTTTAAGCAATTTTCCTGGTGGTTTCATGTTTGCAATATTACCCAGTTCAATAAATATCTGAACTGCTCTGATGCTAAACAGTGGCCTTTGTGTGTTGTGACAGTGTGTGTACTCACAGAGAAGAAGTTGGAGTCGAAGTGAAGCAGGGTCATGAACATGAGCACCAGGAGCACTCGGCCTCCCAGCTGCATGTACTGCTTCGGTGAACTCTCACCCATAGAAGGGACACCAGCAAACATGCTTTTACCCTCTGAACGAGACTCAGCGAGCAGCAAGAGCAGACCGCCGCCCAGGGCAAGGTTTCTGACAGAGAGAGCAAAAACTAAATTAATCAGCTGTTGAAATATTGTAATTATTTAGATATTGAAATAGAGGTGTGCAATATATCGAATTTTAGATAATATCGTGATTGTTGTCTGGAAGATATGCAAAAATGGAATATCGAGGATATCGTTTGTGGTAAAAAGGCAACAAAACTGGTTGCTAAAAAAAAAAAACAAATTAAGAAAATTGCATTGTAAATCACATGTGTAAAACTCAGGCCCGGGGGCCAGATGTGGCCCTGCACCTCATTTCATCCGGGCCTCAAGGTCTTATAAGGTTTATTTTAATTTTATATTAGTGTCAGGAGTAATCCGGGTGTCTTGACCCAATATAATTATTTGTCTAAAACTTAAAAGAGTAAGTCATTTTTCAGACTATGCAGATGTATATTCGGTAATTGTCCCTTCAAATACCTATACAACAATCAAATAAAACTAGGTTGTCAATGATTAGAGAGGTTATTTTCAGTTATAATCAGCTTTTCGAGGACTACCACAATGCCAATGTGGTCCTTCATCAAAATAAGTTCGACACCTCTGTTGTAAATGTTAGATAGATGGTGGTATTTTTGCCAAGTGATTACTCATTGGTGTTGTAGTTCAGAGGTTCCCAAACTTTTCAGCCTGGGACCCCCAAAATAGCCGTGCTACCAACTCGCGACCCCCCACTGCAAAAATGATATATTTTTGTATTAATTTTATGTTACAAAACCATTTAAAATAGTCTTAGTGTATTGCTTTATATGACTCTAATTCCCCCAAAAACGGATTAAATGCAAAGCCATAATTGTAAAAGTACATTATGAAATTATCTTGCGACCCCCAGATTTTGCTTCGCGACCCCCCAAGGGGTCCCGACCCCCACTTTGGGAACCACTGTTGTAGTTGACCAAAATTTGTATCACTTAGAAAGCCCATTGCAAACTTATTCAGAATTTTTTGGATCAAAATCTTCTTTTGATATTTTTATTTTTTTATTTGGGTCAGAGTTTTAGACAAATCACTGAGACACTGAGGCTTGTTTAGCTTTTAGTCGACTAATCGATTGGTAGCACATGACTTAAGTAAAAGAATGTCAATCCAGTCAAGACCAATGTTTCTGATCATTACACTTCAACTAATTAGTTTAAACACATGCTGGATGTTTGAATATCGTCTGAATATCGTCATCGAGATACTGTATGTCAAAAAATTATAGATTTTTTCATTTTTGTCAATATCGCCCAGCCCTGTTTTGAAAACTTTTAAAATAATATAGTTCCCAATTTAACCTTAATGAACTGCAAACAAACAAAATAAATAAAAGTTCCAGAGAGACCTACCTCATCAAAAACTTGAGGTCCCATAAAATGCTGTACGCTACAGTCTAAAAAAACAAATCCATGTTACAAATGATTTAATAGCATTCAAAATTACACAACAAATTAAACGTGCACTCACCTGTAGCGCAATGATGCCAAATAGTCCAAAACAAGCATACTGTACAAAATTTCTACTGAGGATAAGGACACAGCCGCCTGCAAGAGAAAAGAGGTGAAATTTGGTTAATAAAACAGATGAACTAATTATTTATAGTTCTAATGCTTCGCTAACTCAAACACTGAAAAATTAGTTTAGCAAAAGATAGTTTCATAGTCAGGGTAAGGTTAAGTTTAGGATTAGAAAATGCTGGAAATGAAAGATGACGCCTTTCACTCAGTCCTTGTAACAGACAGTCACTTTTTACCGGAACAGAATCATCTGGAACTTGTAAAGCTTTAACAAGTTTCAACTTCCTGTTTAAACATTCTGAAGACTTATTCCCTTTCAAAATATACAGGTGTTGGCCAGTAAATTAGAATACCATCAAAAACTTGATTTATCTCAGTAATTCCATTCAAAAAGTGAAACTTGTACATTATATTCATGCAATTGCACACAGACCGATGTATTTCCAATGTTTATTTTTTTTTATTTTGATATTTATAAGTGACAACTAATGAAAACTCCAAATTTGGTATCTCAAAAAATTAGAATATTGAAAAGGCCAATGAAAAAAAAAGTTGTTGTTTTTTTAATGTTGGCCAACTGAAAAGAATGAACATGAAAAGAATGCGCATGTATAGCACTCAATACTTAGTCGGGCTCCTTTTGCCTCAATCACTGCATTAATGCGGCGTGGCATGGACTCGATCAGTCTGTGGCACTGCTCAGGTGTTATGAGAGCCTAGGTTGCTCTGATAGTCGTCTTCAGCTCCTCTGCATTGTTGGGTCTAGCGTCTTGCATCTTCCGCTTCACAATACCCCATAGATTTTCTATGGGTTAAGGTCAGGTGAGTTTGCTGGCCAATGAAGGACAGGGATACCATGGTCCTTGAACCAGGTACTGGTGGTTTTGGCACTGTGTGCAGGTGAATATTCTAATTTTCTGAGATACTGAATTTGGGGTTTTCATTAGCTGTCAGTTGTATAATAAAAATGAAAATTAATAAACACTTGAAATATATCACTATGTGTGGAAGGAAAGTATACAGTATACAAGTTTCACGTTTTGAATGGAATTACTGAAATAATTAAACTTTTTATGATATTCTAATTTACTGGCCAGCACCTGTACTATGTTTTAAAAATGTAAAATATATTTATTCACAGACAAAATGACTCTGTTCACATTGTAGATTGTCAAAAGTCAGATGGTGGGCAAGAGCAAGTTTTTCTTTTGAACAATAATTTAGCTGTGATTTATTTAATTCTAAAAGGTTATTTCACATTTCAATCAATAGTGTTTGCCATTGCCTAAACCCATTAACTTTTTGTATATAACAAAAACAACCTTGCATTTAAACAATCCTGCCTTCAATAATAAACAGTAGGGATGGGCCGATATCAAATTTTGGAGCCAATACCGATAACCGATATTTGGCCCTCTGCTCTGGCCGATAACCAATAACTGCCGATACCGATAATTATATTCTAAAACAGATATCGGCCGTCGAGTCGATATCGGACCGATGCCGATATCTCAAAATGCCGTTGATATCGGCCGATACCGATATCTGTGCCGATATATCGCCCATCCCTAATAAACAGTCTATTCACAAACCCATTGATACATCAGATTATTCAAATGAACTACTTCCAGACTAATGTTAACCATAAACTAACCGAAGTCAAGGGATTCTTTGAACTCTTCTCGTATATATTTTTAATTTTCAGCCTTTTTTTTTAAAACAGCTTTAGTTTAGTTTATTTCTTTGAAGGACAATGTGCAGTTACATTAAAAAGATGGCTGCACCAGATTTAGCACAAAGCTACTTTCCATCTGCAGTCCTCCACATACAAACTCAGTTCAGTGTTTTCCAGAAATTTATGTAGAGATCATGGTGGTACAAATGGTCCATGTTTGATTATGTTTTGTTTCATGGAATTTTTGGAGCATAAATGTTACTTACTGCCCCTACTGATCAAAAACATTGCGTATAGATTAAATCTAACTACTTATCTATGTTTATTGTAATGCTACAACCTTCCAGTATTACTATTTTCCCATCAGTCTAATGTTTTAGACTATGGGGACCGCCATAGTCTCCTCTATGAATGGGGAAACACTGCAGCTTGACATTCACAGTGGCAGCAGAGGCTAAGTTCTGTTTACACAAGTATTAAAGGTAATTGAACCCTTAAAGTGCATAATGACAGGTTTTTATGTTATTTTATTTCAATTTTTACATTGCTGTGTAAGTTGGTACCTGTGATAATAATTATGATAGACAAGTCCATGTCCAAGTCAGTCAAGTAAGTGAACAAGTCCTGGGTCTTATGTGGGCAAATGTGTGACTGCTTACTGTGCTTGGCCTAAGATAACTTTGTGGCTCTGACAAACTTATATTGTTTTAGACTAGTTTTATCTAACCTTTCTCATCTCATGTCCTCTTCTAAATTTAGCTGAATAGTCCATATTGTTCCTCTAAATGCAAGACAAAGATAAAAGAACTCATGTATTCCTGCTGTCAGTCTCTAAATGTAGTGCATTTTCTTTCTTCCTGTTGCTGTGACTAGCAGATGTATAAATGCAAACTAAACAATAAGGATTACCTCGAACCTTCAAGAGACCCCAAACTTTATTACTCTGCGAATAAATTAGTGTATTGTAGCTTTATCTTGTCAATTGATCACGTTTTATAGTCTCTTCTAACGATATTAAAGTCTGAAATGTTTTATAATAAGAATTTATAATTTTCTACAATGCACAGCAAATAGGGGTTATGCAGTAACGTCTTCCGCACTCAGATAGACATAGGCCGCAACATCCGGTGGCGTAGTTGCCATAGTGACAAAGCTGTTTACTCCAAAGGCGATGGACACCATACGAGGTTTTTTGTGCTAGTCCTGAAGCAATCCTCTTTGTCATCTGTTGTAGACGCAGCGACGGCTGTTACAGCAGGCAAAGTGCCGCTTCTGAACCAGGTTTTCATGAGGAAAAGTTGTAAAAGTGAGCGAACAACACGATCTCCACGCATACGGAGGTTTTCACATGAAAAAATAAAACAAGTGAGAACTCCGCGCACAGAGCGAAACTCGCTGCTCATGAGCCCGGGCAGAGGTGCTTTGGGCCGTGAAGAAGTGAGCACACACCCTTGGTGTTGCCAGACAGCTCCGCGGCCCACGGCGCCTCTGCCTGGGCTTATTAGCACAGTCGGCAGGTGCGCGGAGCTTCTCGTATGTGGGCGGAGCTTCTCGTATGTGGGTGGAGCTCGCGTAGTCCGCTCACTTTTACAACTTTTCATTATGAAAACCAAGCTGCACTTTTCTTGCGGTTACAGCCGTCACTACGTCTACAACAGATGACAAAAGAGAACTTTTTCTGAGAGGATTGCTTCAGGACTCGTCTGATGTACATCGCCTTTGGAGTAAACAGCTTTGTCACTATGGCAACGACGCCACCGGATGTTGCGGCCTATGTCTATCTGAGACCGGAAAGACGTTAGTGCATAACCCTATTAAAATACAATACAATTTCAACTTCTTTTTAATCTCAAATCATTCCAAGTATCGCTAAACTCGTGTCTGATAAGTGCAAATCCTCGTACTCCTGTTTGGGAAATGCTATTTAAACAAAAAAACATATCAGAAAAACCTACCGACTAGTCTTAATTTACAATCTAAGTTTTATATACAGAATATTAAGTAATTATTTGGTTTTATTATGCTTTACATTACAGTCCATCTATGTTATCAATACTCACACTTTTACAATTTACGTGCAAAAGAATACATTTCTTGAAACACACATGAACAAAATGAAAGTGTTATATTTTTTCAGCGATTAGGAGGGTTAACATAGTTTTTTGGATTTGCCACAAGTCAGTGTCACTTCTTCAAAATGTCACTAAAAAGCTTGTTCTTAAAGCTTTTCACCTGCAGAAACCATTTTATTCAAGCTCACTTTTTTTTTTCACTGACAAGAACCTTCTGACCTGCTCAGCGCATCAGGTTTTCCCTCATCTACTTTTTACTTTTCTTTTATAGAATCAGACGACACAAAACTGCAGCAATGGCTCAGTTGAAGATCTTTTGTCATCGACTACATGTGATTATTGATTTAACAACTATAGCACAAATTATGTTTACATGGTTTTAAAATATTGATTGGCGTTTATGGTTAAATTCAGTAAAATGTATTAACTTGCTTGCTTCAAATTGCTGGTCTGCAGGTGAACAATCATTGTGTTTGCACTCACATTGGATTATGTCTGCTCAAATATTCTAGTCTGTCACTGTCATCAGATAAATAAATATAAAAGCCTCTTCAAATATTTGGCAGTTCAGTCTGGCTGGGTAAAGTTGCACTGCTTAATAAGTTATAGCTGGATGGATGTTACTGTATTACTGATCATATTACAACAAATAAAAACACACTATTGATATAAAGTATGTACACAGTTACTCAAACTTTCAAAGGACGAAGTAAAAAAAAAAAGTGCACCTCTACTATAATAATAAAAAAACTATTCACAGTAAAAAGACACAATGTTCTCTAACTCACCGAGCTGTCCTACAAGGTTTAGCAGAACAAAACACGTTGCCAGGAAATAGCCACAGCTCCAGGTCGCCTCGATGTAATCTCTCTGCTCGTTCCACTGGAACCACATGCGGATGCCATCTTCAAGAAAGGTGCTGATGAGACAGAGACGAGCCACATGGGGAAGGTACTGCTTTGTGACCCGAAGGAACTGAGGAGGCAAAGAGCAAAACATCAGAAGAACATTAAAGAAAACTGTCTGGTATGCGTGAGTAAGGTTTGTGATCATGAACCTTATAAAAATGCTTAACATTTAAGATGGAAATTTTGATAAAGTAGATATCCTATTCTATATTCAGGGATTTTGCAGAGATTGAGAGGCCAAACTTAATACTCTTTAAACCTTTTTAAGACATTAAAACAAAATAAGACCAAATTGTGAGCTTTGATGTCTTGTATTTCACAGTGATGCTTCTTTTCCAGAGAGCTTCTAAAGATGTAGGTTTTTATATTTTGCTACAATTAAAAAATTCTAATGAATTAACAAAATGACACAAATTTAAATTGCATATTATTTTATATTCCAAGTATTCCATCAACGAAATAAAAGTAGAAGAAACTCACCAATTGTGGTATATTATATGAGAATATTATTGAACATTTCCTACAAGAAAAGCTAGAGCAGTGTGAAAAAAATGAAATAATCTATCTAACAGAAATTGCTTTATTTAAAGGTTAGAACCTGTGCAAACATTTTTAAGACAACAGGAGAATTTAAGATTTTTTAAAACCTTAAATTCAAACTTTTCTGTTTAAGACTTTATTACACTTTTTTAAAACTCTGCAGAAACTCTTATCAGAACTTTAAGCTGAAGTTGTATCTTCTGTCCATGTGCGGTGGATTTATTAAATGGAGGTGGAAAGCGTCAGCAACAGAAATGAACTTTCTCATAATTTATGTTTTTATTGTTACTATTTATTGTGTGCTATTTTTATGTGGCAGTGAGCCAAACTACTCTACTCTACTCTTCAACCCCTTAAGAGGCCACTTCATTCTCTGCATTGATCTATCCATCAATGCCTCCGGGGCATCTCCTCAGGAGCAGCGCTCTGGGATCCATCTCCAGTTCTTTTTGTGAGGCTTGGTCAGCTTTGTATCATAATAAGGAAATTATTATTTATTATAAATAGTTTACTTAAGTTTTTATTATGAACAATAACAACAGGTACTCAGTATTCAATTTTTGCATATTTCAACATTTGTGCAATATTGTCTAATTTGATACACTGCTCACCTGTACTTCCACTCCTCACCTTTTATTATTGAGGTCTTCAGTATACATGCCTCTACCACAGCGTTTAAGTGATTCTAGGTCTCAGCATTAACAATTATCTACAATCGGAGTCTGTCTAACCTCATAACTGAAAGGAAACTAGCTGCTGCACACAGGCAATTATCTCAAAATGTCATACCATCCCCAGAGATAATGATCTGTATTGTGAAACAGCAGCCCCATTGATGATACTACAAAGAGACTCCTCGTTTTATTTATTCGGATTACATAACTACATTTAACCAAGCCATTGACAGAGCCAGACTTTTAACCAGTAGCATTCATATCACATTGTGTTCCTTTAGTAAAGTAGTGGCAGAAGAGGCAGGCTTTGGTCTCCTCATTTCCCACCCCTTTGGCAGTCCACATCAGCACAGTCAGCGCAGCAGCCAATCATCGCCTCCCAACTCCCACTAAATTGCTGCAAAGCATGAATGAGGGCAGTGCAGGCCAAACCCACTCAAGGGGAAGTTACTGAAACAACCCAGAAATAGACTGTCTGCTGAGGTGTTACTGAAAAGCTTTACAACAGGATTAGAAAATACATGTTTAACAAAGTTTTCTTTTGTACTATCAACTTGACTGCAACGGATTGTGCTAAAATATAACATAACATAACACTTGAAATGTGGACAAAATGTGATTAAGGAAGCAGACTAATTCAGGCTATATAGAAGAGCTTGCTTGTCATTTATTTTTGCCAACATCAAAGCTAATGTAGAAGAAATTGCAGAAACTTGAGGGAGTGTCAGGTATAAGAGCATGAAACACTGATTTATCAAGGATGGAGCAAGATAAAAAATGAACACCTCTCCCAATGTCTAATCCCCAAAATCTCCTGTACACCATGACTAATCATAATGACCCACCAATTTGGAGGCAGAGATGTTATTTCACAACTGCAGACTGGATTTATCTGGACAGAATTAATGTTCTGCTGGCTACACTACAGCTAGCATCTGAAAAAAGCCTGAATATTAACCATTTACACTTTATGTTGCGTAGTTAAACAGATTACAGTACAACGTGAAAGCTTTGGGTTGTTTTGCAGCTGTTTCTAAAAAGACACAAGTTGTAGTTAGCTAACATTTGCCACGCACACTTTAAATAATCAAAAAGCCATGCACGTTTTAGAATTACAGTAAGACACGTGCAAACATTAAGTTAGTTTAAGATAATGAAGCAACTCTGAACCACGTCAACATGACAGTTAGCGTAAAAACCAACGCGTTAGCCGCTAGCATGCTAACGGCGCTAGCGCTAACACAACTGTATGCTAACACGAAGTTACCTGGTCTGCCACGTCTTCGGCTGTGTTCATTAGATCCTCCTGTCCCATACTTATTAAATATGGCAACGCGTGATATCTAAGGCTCGGTGCAGCGCAGATTCGGTGTGTTGTTGTCTCCACGCGAAGCAGCACTAGGTTCACTCCCGGTTTAATGTTATTTACTTGAAGATTTCCCGATCTGAGCACCGTGAAAGGCCGCCTCCGCCCCACAATGCCCCGCGATTTGACGAAAGCCCCCTGATGGTACTGCAACCACTGCCTGCCACGTACACCGATCTGCGCGTGGGCTAAAAGCATACACACTGGCCACAATTAGTACATTTATTTGCTCAGGCAAAAATGTCATTTCTCTGCAGGTCTTTCACAGTGCATGTCATTCATTTTGTGCTGCTTATTGCTTAAATTAGACTTATTATTAGACTATCTTTTCTATGTATAAACTATGACATATTTTTTTTCTTGTAAAACACAAAATGTATCTAAATTACAGATTCAACTGCATACTAATAAGCCCGCTCTTATTGTAAAATGTAATTGATACATGCAAATAAGTTTGTTATAAGCAGTAGAAGTAAGCTTAATGTGGGAAAGAACCATAAATGTTTTGCTGTTAATCTGATTGAATGGAAAAGTCACAAGTAATATTGAGCAGAGATGGGTGATAGGTGAAAACAGACTTTGAGCACTTGAGCATCTGCTACAGGACAAACAAGATTACTCAAACATGCACGAATCATTAAAGACTGAATACACCAGATCATGACAGTCACTTTTACATAACATTTAAACTAAACTGAAAACTCAGGAATTACACAACAGACTTGCAACTGAACTCACAATGTTATTTGTTCAAAAGGACTCTGGCTTAAATGTTGAAACAAATTATAAAGAGAACTTGATCATGTCATGTGGGGTTCACCACCTGTTCTACCATGTAGCACAGGTGTTTATATGCTCAAAATAAACATGTATGTTTATTGTGTGACATCTGTGTTTCCAATTGGTTTATTGACGTCATGTGTCGCCATGGAAACAAGTAAATGTCATAGCCTACTATAAAATGATCCAGGAAAGCAATCGCATATTTTGAGCGACTCCACACTTTAGGCCACTAACATTATATAAAAAATTATTTTTCTTCCATTTAGGCCTACAACTTCTCATGGTCTTCTCAGAGTTGAGGAGCAGCAGCTCTACTCAAAGCTCCTCAGCCCAATTCTAAAGAGCACCACCCACTTTTATCCCGGATCTGTCAGCTGAGAGACAGTCTTGAAGTTAATCAAGTGCTTTTCTCTTTTTGTCAATAGTACAAGAAATGCATGCATTTCAGACAACACTAGGAAGGACGATTCAAGTCACAATTATATTCAGTTTTCCGATTTTGCAGCCACGATTTAGATTTTGTTTGATTTTGTTACTTATATTACTCTTTTTTTAACCTTAAGACAAAATAAACCATAATAAATTATATTTAAACAAAGCCACTGTTGTTAGAGCTCAGTAAACAGTAATTTTTAGTGTCCATTATGTAGAGGTCATCTGTTGTTAACACAACATAATGCACATTCAGTCAGCTGCATGAGCAAAACTGATCAATTCTGGTCTTTCGATTTGATCGCTGCAAACTTTGAACAATTTTGTAAATCTACGAACGATTTCCATCCCTGGACAGCACCCATCCACTCTGTAACTTCAGAATAATTAATAGGGCTGCATAAAGTGTATATTCAGGACTATATAAACATAAGCAGTTCTAAGACTGCTTATACAAATGTTCAGTCTCAGAGTTTGAACAGAAGGTATGCACCAAAACAACAATTAATGTTCCATTTATTTATCAGACTGATGTGAGCTCTGTTTGACTGTGTTCCTTTTTTCTGTTTCTTAGAACGAGCAGCTTCCAGTTGTTATTCCTGAATTTCTTCTGAAAACCTGAATTCTGAGCCTGTAAAACAAGAATGAATTTACTGTTGAGAAAAATAAATACAAATACTTTTCATGTTGAAAGTAAACTCACCTTTTTACGCTTTGCTACCACCGGCTTCTCAGTCTCCATTGTCATCTTCATCTGTCAAGAAATCATCTTCCTCAGCACAGCCGCCTTCTTTTTGTTCATCACAAGTTTTCAAAGTGAACATCGTAGCTGTGGAGAAAACAAAGTCGAGTTAATGCGTTTTAACTGAAGAACAGAAAATATCACGAGTCTGGCTGCAGAAAACATACGACACCACAACTGTAGACACAAGTAATAAAGTTGTTTACTTAGTCAGCTGTACTGATCTAAACTGCTTGCTTTGGGTAATAAGCAGTTAAGCAGTTAAACCTTTATTTAACTGCACAATGACGGTCGTAAAGCAGATAATAAGTCATTGTTGCTGTACATGTTGTTATATTATGTTATTTGAAGGATTGAGCAAGTATAGATTTGAGAAATATTTTCTAAACTATTTTTAAGAGTTCATACTTTTAATTTTCGTTCTTTTTTATGAGGAAGGTAGACTATATTCATTGACACAAAGTGGAAAACGAGTTGCAGTTACATAATTGTTCGCGCATGTTAGGATCTTTACATACCGGTAAATATTTTTAAGCTTAGGGAAAACATGTATATTTATAAATGTGTGTTTCTGTCTCTAAACCTAAAGATAAAATTGTTAAAAAAATTCTGATAATCTGCCACTTGAGGAAACTGAGCTAACAAACATGCATAGATAAAAAATGTAAACTTTGATCAGTACTAGCATGTCCTTTTGAGTCAATTATCACTGCATATCTTTAATTCAACCAAAAACTTCTTGAGTTAGTTCATCTATTTTATTTCTCAACTTGGCCAATAGGTCATCTGCTTTATATATGAAGGATTATATACACACAGGCTTCACTAAGTAGTTCATTTGTTCTTGTCGGCTTGAAAAAAATAGGCACTAGTGGGTATTTTTATGCATTGTGGCTTTTTGTAGGCCTATATAGAGGTCAAGGGTTTTGTTACAATTTTAAACTTCAGGTTGTTTCCAAGACTTTTTCCATTGTACTTATCCAAAACTTAAATCCTAACTTTAAAAAGGACATTTAAATTAAAACTATTTCATATTCTTGACAGAACATCAGCTTTCATTTAACTTAGTATCATTGTATCTTCATGAGAGCAACAAGAATTCTTATGGATTTTAAACATAAAAATGAAAATGTCAAATCCATTGCAACATACACTTGAATTTTTAGTTAAATATATCCTCTTTCCTTAGGTTTCTTTAACAAAAGAAGCATAATCTTCAGGTTTCTAACGTAATCATGCAATACCAATCCGTTTCCCCTTTGGTAACTGTTTTTCTTACTTCAGTGTTCTCTTTTGCAAAACAAAATAAAATTTGCCTTTTAGTAGTATTTTATGAACATTAATGAAACAGACGTTTAATTAGTTGTGGGCCATGGTTTTTTTTCCAGATAAAATAATATAATTAGTCTGCATCAAAGGTTGTTTTTTTTTTTGATTAACCAATAATGACCGATTGGACATGACTGAAATCTGACCTGTGTTTCGAACTATTTCCCAATTTATTTTTTGAATCTAAATATAACTTTTGATTTCTACATCTTTTTTCAATAACTTCTTCTTCTTTCAGGGCCTGCTGGAAAACAGTAAAAACGATTGTCCATGACTTTTCAGGTTCCGCTCGATCTGTACTGAACCCCTTAAGTCAGGGTCCCCAACCACCGGTCTGGGCCCAGACCTCGTCTGCGTGCCATCTACTACCCGGCCCTGACGGTCTTCTTCTGCATATATTTTTTGTACTTGGCCTATTTTTTTACTAGTCCATCACTTCTTCTTGTGCTTCTTACTATCGGGCATATATATTTGCGTGCCACTTACAATCCAACTAAACAACGCAACTTTCAAGCAAGTAAGCTGAGCTCTCAATTAAATTATACCAATAATTGTTTTTCGCTTTTACATCTGTTGTATCCGGCGCTACCAACCTCAACCGGTCTGGAAAAGAATTTTGTGGCTGTCGGTCCTGCACGAAAAAGAGGTGGAGACGCTGCTGTAAGTTATGATAATTTGAGTTTTGGTAAGAAAGGCATCTAATTACTGTCCCGATCTTTTGAAGCATTACAGAATAGTCACACAAGAGCCGTTTCGTGAAGGGGTGGAGTATGAGATCTGCAGACAGAAGCCCTTGAAAACCGGGTTGTGTGCCAAAAATACTCACGTGGATAGAGGTCACTCATGCTGTCCTCAGAGTCCGAGTGTTTCCCCGTCACTGGAGGCTGTTTCCCACATGCGTTTCCATGTTTCGAGGAGTTCCCATGTCGACTGTCCTCTCTGTGTCTTTGGGCCTTTTTTGTTTCAGTCTGGCAGGAACAAACTCAATGCCTTGTTTCTGGCACTCTTCATCTACAACAGCAAAGAGGTCACACGTTAGACTTGACTGTGACTAAAGCTCCAATCTCACACTTAATCAGAGATGTAAAGTACTGAAGTCACCACTCAAGTAAAAGTACACTTACTTGTCTGAAAAATAACTCTGCTAAAAGTCAAAGTCCTGCTGAAACTGCTTTACTTGAATAAAAGTAGGACTAGGCGATCTGGGAAAAATCTAATCACCTTTTTTTATCATATTAATCAATTCAATTTTGTTTAACCTTTCAAAAACAAATTAAAAATGCCATTCATGAACATAAACAAAACAAAAACGTTTAGTATGTCCCATTTAATAGATATTTTTAAACTACTGTATAAATCAATATTCTGCCTCAAAGTTTGACTTTTGCTCCAAACTCTACATTTTTACTGATAAAAGATTGGTTTTTGATCTTTTCGATTTAAAACCCACCAACAAATAATTCATTTTTTTTCAATTCAATCTCAATCTCTCGATTTTTTCGATTAATGGCCCAGCTTTAAGTAAAAGTATAAAGTAAAAAAAAAAGTATCACACTGTTAAAAGTTATTCTACTCTTGGATAAAAAATCTGAAATTTGTCAGCTTATTTCACTTGTTTCAAGACATTTCTGATGTTTTCAAGAGATCTGAGCTTGGATCATATTTGCCAATGAGGTGAATTAAAATGTCCTATTTTACTAGCAAATAATTTGGCTTGAAATAAGAACAATTTTTTTAAAACAATCAAAACAATTCTTATAATCTAGGTACATCAAGTAAAACTATCTACTAAATACCAAAAATAAAATAAAAATCTAAATTTTATGACATTTTAACCAAATTAGAAATTCATTTTTTGCAGTGAACAAAGTTGGTTTGAAATGTGTTGGAGTATGAGTTGGGCTTTACAATAAATTATTTATAATTGTGACTTTTATCATGTGATAAATATGTAAAGCGCTGATACACAACAGCAGAGCAGCTCTTTTCTTTATGGGCTCATAAAGTAACGCTCTCTGTTTTAAATGTAGGGAGTAGAAAGTACAGATACTTCATGAAAAATGTAAGAAGTGAAAGTAAAAAATCCCAGAGTTTGTAATACTTAAAGGGACTACTGATTTTTGCATCCTAAAAATGTCAATTGAAAAAATGTAAGAAGTGAGAAGTAGCTAATGATTCAGTCTCTCAGAATTATTTCATGTATAATGTTTACAGTTTTGCAAAGGGATGTACCTGATTTTTGCAGTTATCACAATGCTAACAAAAAGCAAATAATTAATTTTACCTTTTTCCTTCAGTTACATGATTTGTTCCCGTAGCTATGCTTCTGGCTTCAGAATTGTTCATCATGATGAGTTTTAATGTTTTTTCACAGCTTTTAGCAGCGAGGTGAGTCACTATGCTAACAACAGTTAGCCACAATGCTAAAAACAAAAAACAGTAAAAGCTGTACACAAACGAGATTTTCTTAGACATAGACAGGACTTTGGACTAATTTCCACCTGAATAGATACATTAACAAGGCATCAGTGCTAGGGGAAATTGCTTTTAAGTTATCTTGTGCAAAAAAATCGAGTACAGTCCCTTTAAGTAAGAAGTAAAGTACAGATACTCAAGAAAACTACTTAAGTACAGTACTTGAGTTACTTGTGCCTAATAATGTATTTAGTTTGAAAGCTCTATTAAGATGTCATGTCAGCGTACTCACATTTAGCTAGGGCCTTCTGGTAACGTTTACCGGTGACGTGTCTCGTTACGTGATGTGGCTGTCGGTTTAAGTGCCTCAAAGTCAGTTTACAGAAGAGCTGGTTACTGGAAAAGATTAAAATAACAGAATGTTTAAAGTTTGCAAGAGCATTATAAAATATATACAGAATTTAAAAAATGAAAAGGTAGAGCATGTTTTTACCTACAATTTATATTATTTAAATGGGGACAATGTGCCATGTATAGTATAATAATACTGGCACATTGTCCCATTTAAATAACAAAAAATGTTTAAAAAATAAAAAGTATATTATTTTTAATTGGTATGACACGGTGGCAGAGCAGATAGCGCTTTGCATGTTTCTCCCAGTGTCTGGGTGGTTTCCGGCACACCTCACAAACCAATAACATGCAGGTTAGAAAACACAGTGGTCGAGGTTGAGGCGCCAGGTTGTCTAGTGCGGAATCGCCTCTCCGGCCGAGCTGCTCCAGGGTTTGCTACTCACTAAGTTAGGGGGCATTTGGTCGCAGGAACGAACTGGTGTTATGGCAGTGTGAGTTAGCTGGGGTTCCATTCGCGACAGATGTTTAAACGTCTTCCATCTAATATTTCTCGAGCACTTTAGAAGGTTTTTGGTTTTTTTTTTTTTTTCTCATCACTTAGCTTTTAACACATGAAAATGAGAGCACAAATAAAAAAAAAAAAACCAACAAACGTTGCGTACTCAATATTTCACTTATTTATCATATCAATCTACAATAACTCCTCTCTTTATATATGCATTCAATAACTGGCTGAATATATTATTTATGCTATGTCAAAAACAAAAGAGATTTTCGTTGTTATCTATTTCAATCACTGAAACATTGGCTGCATGTTTCATAAATAGATTTTACAATTAACCTCTAAAACTGATCGTGTAGTTCGCTTCAGTTTAAGTTCGGATTCACTTTGTGGTGTTAATGGGGACAGATTAGCGAACTCGTAATCTCAGATGTTTTGTTCAATCATAGGTGCCAAGCACATCCCAAGACCATATCATAAGCTCACTGCAACCTTTAGCACTCAAGCTGCCAATAAATNAATTATTCAGCCGTATTTTTGCAAACTACTAAATTAAACTGATGCTGCTGAGACACAGTGACATCACAAGGTGGAGCTGAGCATTTTTTAGCAAACTAGTAACAGGATGTGTGAAAAAAAAAAAAAAAATCCAGGTATGTTTTTGGTGAACAATGTACCATGGCTAAAACGCTCACAGAAGTAAAATGTGCGTTAATACAGGACCTTTAACGGAGTCTGTTCAGTCTGAGAGAAACCGTCTGGAGAGGCCGATATCAGGTCTTGACTCTGCAGGACAGATGAGCGTGCACCAGGGGGCAGTAGGCAGCAAGTATCCAGTCAGTCACTTTCACTTCTCACCAAAAACTAAACTAAAATAAAATACATCTCTGTGGCACAAACAGCGTAGATTTCTTCTTTTAATGTGTGTTGCATTCTTTCTTTAAAGGTGCACTGTGTAACCTTGATTTAAAGCAGTTTTTTTGTCATTTAGAGGTTTATAAAGCAGTAAATAAATAAAAGTTTTTACGTTGAGTGATTCTTTGGGTTTTTCATGACTTCTCCAAAACAATTCTCCATGATCTTGTTAAAACGTATTCATACATTTGTTTAAAATTTAGCTAAACTTCAAACGACTGTCAAAATTATTTTTTTTAAGTTACTGTGATGATGCAAGAGATTTTTATTTTCAGGCACATTCTCGTAAACATGTTTTCCTCCGTCTGAACATGAGCGGGATTGTAAGCAATTTATCCAGAAATTTCGTTTTGAAGCACAAAATTTTCAAAGCTTTTCCAAAACCAGCTTTTCCATGACTTTTCTATGACTGTAGGAACCCTGTATCATTTTTTTCCACATTATGGCATAAAACACAATTAGCGATACACCAATCCAATATTAAGCTCGAACATGGGCATCTATCTGTGAAACTTTGCTGTATCGGTTTGTTTCGTGATATAGTTTCAGCAGATATTCTATTTGTGCCTTTAACTCAGTGTAATAAGCCTATTTTTACTGGCTGATGTCTCATATTTGACACTGTATTCACATAAAGTTGTCATGTTACTTGCACAAAGGATGCAGCTTCATTAACTCGAATATTGAGGCTTTAAGTATCTGCCAAATACCCAGTTTTGACCGACGCCAGCGTAAGGACTAGAAATAGCTTTTTTTAAATCCTTAGACTCAATTAACTCATTAGAAAATGGGATGTCACTGTTCTTTATTAGGCAACTAACAACAACTTTATGTAAATAAAATGTCCAACATCATGAGACGTTCTGGGTCACAGCAGCAAGTAAATTGTCTTATTACGTCTATTTAAAAGGCAACTGTGATATCATAGGACTGATACCTAATGCAGCAAATTGTCAAGGATAGTTGCAGATTTTTGATCCCAGTATCAGATTGGGCATCATTAAAGTTGGGGTACCTAACTTTTTTAGTCCTCATTTAGTAAACTTTGTGTTTCCACTAAAAAGTCTATGATAAATGCTGCACTTTGTGAAAAAATGACACTACTGAGTACTGTCTGAAGTGAATAATACAGAAAGCCAAATGTAGCTCTCTGATTGGCTGTGCTTAGGCGGGTCCTCTTCAGCTTGATTTTTGTAAAAAGTGTTTATAAGCCATAATTGCACCTAAGATGAATACTTGTCGATAGGGGTGGACAATATCGTGATAAAATTGAATCGTGAGCTCGCTGCTGTGGCAATCTGCTTTTTTGGTGAAATCTCTATTTAATGCACCTGTTTGTTAAAATACAGACAATATTTTGAACCTACTTCTCTTAGCCTCAGAGTTACCAAGTTTGTTTCTTTATAGCGAATCTGAGCGTCAGTTTTTAATAGTCTTATAAATTTTGAAGGTCATGTGTTGAGATCAAGTCAAGTTCCAGGTGAATTTTAGCGAATTTTCTCGTTTGATTTACAAAAAATATATCTATCTATGAATGAAAGATGGATTTTTAGCGTATTTTCAAAAGCTGTTATTAGTGTTAGAAATGCCAAAATGTTCTATTAATCAATTATTTTAATAACTTAACTGGGCTGAGGTCTGGAGAGATTTTTTTCAAAGGCTTCGTCACATTTTTCTCTGAAAATCTGGCAACACTGGTCAGTCTTTGTTCTGCTCTGAGTGAGTGACAGCTGGATTTAACCAATCACAGTAAAGTAGGAACTGTCAGAAAAAGCAGATGATTGTATTTACCTCAAAGGCAATAAGACAATAGTCTAAGAATTGTGATAAAACAGAAATCATAATCTGTCTCCATGAAAAATCGTGATAATATTTTTTTATCATATCGCCCAGCACTATGTCGAGATTAACTATCTGTCGAAGAATTTAGGAAAGTAAGTTGTCAAATTTAAACTTAAATTCTGTTTGCAATGTAAAAATCAGCTACCCCACTTTAATAGGCACAAATAATTACACTTTATGAACATTTGACAATTAAAAAAAGCCATTTTCAGTTTCTACATTGTCAGATATTGGCAGAAACATTTAAGTAAGCTGAATAGTGTAGTTGATTTTTCACTTCCAGAAGTTTACACAGCGCACCTTTAAGTTGACAAATGTTCAATCAACGGGCACTCAATATCGTTAAAATTACATACAGTAAAGATGTCAAAATATGGCATGTTAACTTAACTTAAACAACTCTCTGGGTGTAAAACAGAACGACGTAATCTATGGTCGAGGTGGTCTGCGGACATAGAAAAAGGTGTACCCTGCTGGGGGAACTGGGGGTCCTTTGTCCTTGGCAGTGGGGGGAAACCTAGTGGTGCTGTGAAGTCCACCCCACATTTAAACTTTTACCACTCTTCTTTTTCTCATCCATGGACACTCCACCAGGTCCGAGTGCCACCACTAACAGCAGCCCGCCGATGACTGAAGTGGTCTGAAAAAGTCATACTTGAGGAAGTCGTGCATGGGCTTGTAGGCGGGGATGGTCCAGAACGCGTTGAAGTAAACGTTAATCGCCAGAAGCCAAACGACGAGCGTCAAGGCTGCAAGTTTGGTTTTGAAGCCGATGGCAACCAGGATGATCAAGGCCGTTCCCACCATGTTCTGCAGGATCTGGAAAAAGAAATGGACAAAGTTAGAGAATTGTGGTTACGTCAGCATTAAGTAGACCTATTACCGGTGTGTAAAAAACATGTAATTGCAGTGGTCTCTCATCCTTTTATTTACTCAAAGTTGTTTTTGGATTGATTCAAGCATGTTTGTTCAAAGCTTACTCAAGCATAATGGCTCAGCGCACATGAAATGAGCATTTCAGATGGCCAGGTTGAATACTTCTTGTTTTAGTCCAAAAATAAGTATTCCCAACATTCATCCAGTCCCTGTTTAGTCAGTTTACCCTGTCCCAAAGTCTGTGTTCACATAGCAACAGTTTCTGAAAGTGGCTCTTACTGGCTTTAGCATTAGCATCCGTAAAGTCTTGATAATTTAAATAAGTTATTTAGTGTTGCTAGGTAAACAGAAAATGTCTTTTTTGATTACACATAAATCTAAGAACTACAAAACCTAAAAACATTGCGGAAATTAACAATAGAACAAAATTATTCACTGTAATTCCTAGAAAAAGGCCACTACTTGCAATCTAAATAACTATATTTTGGGAGTTACTGATTTTAAATATTTTTTTCCTAAAGGGAAGGCAAGTTTATCTAAATGTGAAAACGTATAAATAAGTTATAAAACATGCTTCCAACAAAGTTAACACTGTAAATGTGTTTGTGTCACTAAAAGGTTCCTGGTCTGACTTGAAAGTATTAAAGAAACTAAAAAAAGTCTCTAAAGCGTGGTCTCTGTCCATAGTTCCTGCTCTGTGTGAACATGCCTAAAATGTGGGAAAAAGCCTAATGAGTTGAATCATGCTAAGCTAATAGTGAGCTCATGCGCTCTGCTCCACATACTTCTGTTCCGTGCTCTCGGTCCATCTGACAATTATTTAAATGAAAGGCATCACCGCAAATGCAGTTTCTCCAATACAAACACGCACATTTTTCATTTAACTTTAAAATTTCCTTTTCTAATTTAAGACATTTTAAGACTTTTTAAGGACCCGCAGTAGCCTTGTTGTATTGACCTTCAGCTGATGCTCGAGTGTTCTAAAATATGTTTTCACCCACCACCCAACCTGTCCCTGCTCATTGTCTAGGTCTTCCAGATTTGCAAAATCATACATCTTGTTTTTTTAAGTGCACGAATCATCCAGACTTGCTTTAGTGCAAGTGCAGGTTTAAAGGACAAGCTAAACTATTAATTTCACCAAAACAACGTTGCGAAAATATTTAAGATTTCACTAAAAAATTTTGCTTCATCAAGTTCATCTCAGATTAGCAATTTTCCTCCTGTGTAATCTTTTTTTCTGCCAGAGGATGGTGCTCTACCTCTTTGTTTTGCCCAATACATAAAATACTAAAGGTTCTCAAGAGCATTTAAGAAAACAGAACAATGCAAACAATACATGAATATGTTTTAGTGTTGGCAGCTGAAAAAAGGGCACTGGTTTTGGGCTCTGAGTGATGATGAATGATTTATTGACTTGTGCAATTGTTACAACAAAATAATAGGCAAACCTTTCTGCCTGACAACCCATTAATAATCGACCATTTTGATTTCTATGCTGTGAAATATGACATATAAACATGGAGTCAGCATCTAATACTCTTAAATATGCTTAGAATCCCCTCACCACAGGTCAAACACATTTGTTTTTCTGTCCAACAGTAGATGAACCAAATGAGGTGTAAAGTCTGAGCCAGTGAGTAGATAATGTATTAAACCACTAAAGCTTTTTGTTCCTCGACCAGTTTGTAATGGACACGGCAAACAAAACCACATCAGGCCATTAGAGAAGTGCCAAAAGCTGTCTTCTCTAATACAACATGTTTAAAGCTTATACGTAGATATTTACAGACTATGAATAAAAAAAATCTACTTATGATCCAACACTTTGATAATTCAATAGTATCTTCAGACTGAGATTTAATTTTTGCAGTGCAGTTCTTTAAAGTGAAGCTAAAGACAAAAACTGTTACTTACACTGAAGGCCAGATTTCTCAAGCATTTGCTCAAATACAGGTTAAAGGAGCAAAAAACATTTTTCTTTCACACAGACACTAAAGATGCAGAATTTGAGGCGGTGCATCTGTTTTGTGTAATATGTTACATCATGTACATCTTCCATTATTAAGTTTGCATAAATTGCTTGCAAATAACTTTTTTTTTTTATTTGCACCTGCAATTTAGCACCTGGCTTGATAAAGGTAAATTCTAGATAGTCAGGTCCGGATGGACAATGATTAAGTTTAACAGAAGGGGTAAGTTTAGGAAAAGGGTTCATTACAACAGAAATAAACTCATTACCATGGCAACCAGCTGACTTGACCAGACTATCTAGCACTAACCCTTGATAATCAGGCCCTAAGTGCAAGTTCAGTGTGAGTCTCGCAAGATTTAGAAAGTGCTTAAAACCAATGCGCCCCTGTACACAGACCTCGGAGCAGTGTGAGCGCTTTGTCAGAGAGTCGCGAAAAGAATCCAAACTGCAAAGAGAGTCTGTTTATACTGGAGGTTGCAGCAGTCTGATGAGACTTTCAAGTCCCAATACGAGTATTCTCACGGTTTTGGGCAAATATGGACCGCAGTGGACTGGAGCTGGTGTACAAGGCACTTAGCAAGAAACTCACACGTGTCCACAACTCTCCTCACAGTCACTGTACAGGAGGCGTTGAACTATAACACTGTTTTGGCTGTAAAAATATGGTGTTTAAATAACCTTTTATGTTATTCTGAGTCATGTCTCTGCAATTTTAGTCCAAACTGAGCAAATTAGGAAGATTCATTTGCCTTTGTCTCACTGCAAAAGGCAAATGTCACAGACTCTCTGTGACATCTGCATTGATTTGTTCACTCAAAACTGTGTGCTGATCACAAACACCTGCGGTCAAAATAATCATACTGCTGGTCTCCACTCTCAGCCTCTCCTTTCATCTCCACCTCGTGCTTTTTCAGCAGAAGGTATCGGTGGCATTCCAATTTGGTTAAAATTCCTTCTCACTGATAAGGAAGAAAAAAGAAGGAAAAGGGAGGTATTTTAACCAGTTTGGGTGTAAAGTATTATTTACAATGTTTGTGAGAAAAGTTTAGCAGGTTAACTTCACTTTAAGCAATTTTCCTGGTGGTTTCATGTTTGCAATATTACCCAGTTCAATAAATATCTGAACTGCTCTGATGCTAAACAGTGGCCTTTGTGTGTTGTGACAGTGTGTGTACTCACAGAGAAGAAGTTGGAGTCGAAGTGAAGCAGGGTCATGAACATGAGCACCAGGAGCACTCGGCCTCCCAGCTGCATGTACTGCTTCGGTGAACTCTCACCCATAGAAGGGACACCAGCAAACATGCTTTTACCCTCTGAACGAGACTCAGCCAGCAGCAAGAGCAGACCGCCGCCCAGGGCAAGGTTTCTGACAGAGAAAGCAAAACTAAATTAATCAGCTGTTGAAATACTGTAATTATTTAGATATTGAAACAGAGGTGTGCAATATATCGAATTTTAGATAATATCGTGATTGTTGTCTGGAAGATATGCAAAAATGGAATATAGAGTATATCATTTGTGGTAAAAAGGCAACAAAAAACAAATTAAGAAAATTACATTGTAAATAGGCCTGGGCGATATGGCAAAAAATTAATATCACGATTTTTCTGGAGACAGATCACGATTTCGATTAGGGATGCACCGATCCAGCTTTTTCTGTTCCGATATCGATCCCGATATTTGGCTTTAACTATCTGCCGATACCCGATATCAACCGATACCAGTGAAAGGACTGAAATTGCTTCTTTTTCTAATAAAAACGTAATACATTTGGTCATATTGTGTTATGTAACTGTTGTTTATAGTGCAAGTCACAACCTAACAACTTAATCTGAATAAAATGCCCAATATTATGCAATGTTCTGGATCAACACCAGCCTGTAAAATAGTCTCATTATGTCAAATTAAAGACACAACTATGATATCGACTGAACCGATATCATGGGGTCGATACCCGATCCAGCAAAATGTCCTGGATCGGCACCGATATCCGATCCAGGTATCGGATCGGTGCATCCCTAATTTCGATTTTATCACGATTATTAAAGATTGTAGTCTTATTGCCTTTGAGGTAAATACAATCATCTGCTTTTTCTGAAAGTTACTACTTTACTGTGATTGGTTAAATCCAGCTGTCACTCACTCAGAGCAGAACAAAAACTAACCAGTGTTTATAGAAAAAGGCGACCAAGCCCTTGGAAAAAAATCAGAACATTGTGTGATGATACAATTTTGTCATTTCTAACACTAATAACAGCTTTTGAAAATATGCTAAAATCTATGTTTCATTCATAAATGGATATATTTTTGTAAATCAAACATAAAAATTTGCTAAAATGCACCTGGAACTTAACTTGAAGCTGCAGCACAAAATCCTCAACACATGAGCTTCAAAACTCATAAAACTATTAAAAACAGACTCCCAAATTCATTATAAAGAAACAAACTTGGCGATTCTAAGGCTAAGAGAAGTAGGTTGGAAATAAGTGTCTTTGTCTTTGTAGTTGACCAAAATTTCACTTAAAAAGCCACATTCAAACTTATTCAGAATTTTTTTGCATCAAAATCTTCTTTTGATATTTTTATTTTTTTATTTGGGTCAGAGTTTTAGACAAATCACTAAGGCTAGTTTGCTTTTAGTCGACTGATCGATTGGTAGCACATGACTTAAGTTAAAGAATCAATCCAGTCAAGACCAATGTTTCTGATCATTACACTTCAACTAATTAGTTTAAACACATGCTGGATGTTTGAATATCGTCTGAATATCGTCATCGAGATACTGTATGTCAAAAAATTATAGATTTTTTAATTTTTGTCAATATCGCCCAGCCCTGTATTGAAAACTTTTAAAATAATATAGTTCCCAATTTAACCTTAATGAACTGCAAACAAAATAAATAAATAAAAGATCCAGAGAGACCTACCTCATCAAAAACTTGAGGTCCCATAAAATGCTGTACGCTACAGTCTAAAAAAAACCAAATCCATGTTACAAATGATTAAATAACGTTTTAAAAATTACACAACAATTTAAACGTGCACTCACCTGTAGCGCAATGATGCCAAATAGTCCAAAACAAGCATACTGTACAAAATTTCTACTGAGGATAAGGACACAGCCGCCTGCAAGAAAAAAGGTGAAAATGTATTTTAATTATTTATGGGTCTAATGCTTCACTAACTCGAACACTGAGAAATTAGCTTAGCAAAAGATGGTTTCATAGTCAGGGTAAGGTTAAGTTTAGGATTAGAAAATGCTGGAAATGAAAGATGATGCCTTTCACTCATTCCTTGTAACAGACAGTGACTTTTTACCGGAACAGACTCATCTGGAACTTGTAAAGCTTTAACAAGTTTCAACTTCCTGTTTAAACATTCTGAAGACTTATTCCCTTTCAAAATATACTATGTTTCAAAAATGTTAAACCAAATTTTTATTTATTTAACCTTTATTTAACCAGGAAAGTCCCATTGAGATTCGGAGATCTCTTTTTCAAGGGAGTCCTGGCCAAGAGGCTCCAACACACACAACCCAAAACACAGACATTTTAAAATAAACAGAAAAGACATAGTTAAAAACAGTTACAGGTTAATGATTGCATTTCCAGGTCTTTCAGAAGAGAGTCAAAATGAGCCATAGAGACAAAAGTTTGGAGTTTAAAAACTCTCTGTAAAGAATTCCAATCTGTTGGAGCACAATATTGAAAAGACATTTTTCCCTTTTCTGTTCTAACATTGGGAACAATCAATGAGTAGACATCCTGAGAACGCAACTGATGATGTCCTTCAGGCCTACGCTGAAGATACACACTCAGGTATGAAGGAAGTAGACCAACAAGTCCTTTGTATATAAACCTGTACCAATGTGTGAGCCGCCGCGTGGCTAAAGCAGGCCATCCAACACGAGAGTACAAGTCACAATGATGGGTCCGTGCACCACAGTTTGAATATAAAATAATATATTTGTTCAAAGACAAAAGATGACAACAATCTTACTTTTTCATAATATAGAACGTGATAATGCCATGAAGTCAGATAGTTGTTAAGAGTATTTTTTTTTTCTTTTGAACAATATTATTGCTGTGAATTATTTCATTCTAAAAGGTTATTTCATATTATAATTTTCTATCGTGTTTGCCATTATCTAGCCGAATTCAATTTAGTATACAACAAAAACAACCCTGCATTTAAACAATCCTGCCTTATATAATAAACAGTTTATTCACAAACCCATTGATATATCAGATTATACAAATGAACTAAGTCCAGACTAATGTTAACCATAAACTAACCGAAGTCAAGGGATTCTTTGAACTCTTCTCGTATATATTTTTAATTTTCAGCGTTTTTTTTTTTAAACAACTTGACATCCACAGTGGAAGCAGAGGCTAAGTTCTGTTTACACAAGTATTCAAAGTAATTGAACCCTTAAAAGGAACCCGAATATTTACATAAATAGATCGAAAATACTTCGCGTAGGTATACTTACTAAAAAGTAGAACTTAAAGTAAACAAATATTCACCGTTTGACGTAAAATTGTTATGTTTACAATAACTTCCTGATATTACGGGCGCCGCCATCTTGAGGTGATGACGCAGAATTGTGTGGCGCACTGGCGCAGTGAGCGTCAGTCGTGAGACGCACACAACAGCTGCAACAGTTGCCGTTGATCTGGTTAACAGGAGCGTCAGTAGTTTTTCGTCGACAACACATTGTAAAATGGTACATTGAGTGGCTTTTGGTTGTGATTTCGTCTCGGGAGGAACAAGGAGAATGCGGTAAGCTTTCATAACTTTCTCGTAGTTACAGGATTCGACGTCATACTACCCAGAATGCACTGTGTTGTAAACAATGATGGCGTCTTCCGTGAAAATATATTTCGTAAAAGTTTAATAAAACGGTAGATTTTTCAGATTATTTTTGTGTGTATTTATATCTTTGATGATATAAGGAAAACTCGAAAACAAACATTAAAAAATTCTCGGGTTCCTTTTAAGGGTCTTTCACACCAAGCCGAGGGTCGCCCGTCTGAACCGGTTTGGCAACTTCTGCCGACAGGCGGCTCACGTGTGTTTGGTGTGAATGGCGCTGTCGGGGGTCAGAGGAGCGCGGAGCACGTCGTGGAGGCGAGGTTTTGAAGACTTGCTCGTAAAGTCGGCATCGTCAGCGGTCGGTAGTTGCCGCATATGCGGCTGTTTGATTGGCCCGTGGCTAGCGAATCAGTGTGCAATAAAATGGTGCGGAAAACCGAAAATGCCGCTTATGGAAAAATAGTATTTACCTGAGCATGGATTGTTGTTATTTGCCGGGTTCAAACGAGACGTAGGTACGGAGAAGAATGGCTACTATTGGTCCGAGGAAAACAAAGATGGAGGAGTACAGCTGTAGTACGAAGGCTGACTGTAGCGGGAAATAGAAGTTTGGCCTAATCCGTGAGGTAAGATAAAAATCTGTTCGCCACAGAGTTTGACAACTACTCGCGCACAACTTCTGTTTTGTCTTTTCGTCAAGCGTTACGTCACGCGCATGCTCACTCTGCATTTGTTTGCCGACTGTTGGCTGCTTGGATCGTGTTTGTGCGAAGGCTTTTTTACATCGATGCGCCCCAAAGAGACTAGAACAGACGGTGCGTCGCTCCTCCCTACCGACAGCGACTGTGAGTTGTGTTGGTGTGAAAAAGCCTTTAAAGTGCATAATGACAAGTTTTTATGTTATTTTTTTTTCAATTATTACATTGCTGTGTAAGTTGGTACCTGTGATAATAATTATGATAGACAAGTCCATGTCCAAGTCAGTCAAGTAAGTGAACGAGTCCTGGGTCTTATGTGGGCAAATGTGTGACTGCTTACTGTGCTTGGCCTGAGATAACTTTGTGGCTCTGACAAACTTATATTGTTTTAGACTAGTTTTATCTAACCTTTCTCATCTCATGTCCTCATTCTAAATTAGCTTCATAGTCCATATTGTTCCTCTAAATGCAAGACAAAGATAAAAGAACTCATGTATTCCTGCTGTCAGTCCTTAAATGTTGTGCATTTTCTTTCTTCCTGTGACTGTGACTAGCAGATGTATAAATGCAAAGTAAACAATAAGGATTACCTCGAACCTTCAAGAGACCCCAAACTTTAGTACTCTGCTAATAAATTTGTGTATTGTAGCTTTATCTTGTCAATTGATCACGTTTTATAGTCTCTTCTAATGGTATTAAAGTCTAAAATGTTATAGAATTTATAATTTGAAAGCGTTATATTTTTCAGCGATTAGGAGGGTTAACATAGTTTTTTTGGATTTGCCACAAGTCAGTGTAGCTTCTTCAAAATGTCACTGAAAAAGCTTGTTCTTAAAGCTTTTCACTTTCAGAAACCATTTTATTCAAGCTCACTTTTTTTTTCACTGACAAGAACCTTCTGACCTGCTCAGCGCATCAGGTTTTCCCCTTATCTACTTTTTACTTTTCTTTTATAGAATCAGACGACACAAAACTGCAGCAATGGCTCAGTTGAAGATCTTTTGTCATCGACTACATGTGATTATTGATTTAACAACTATAGCACAAATTATGTTTACATGGTTTTAAAATATTGATTGGCCTTTCTGGTTAAATTCAGTAAATGTATTTGCTTGCTTGCTTCAAATTGCTGGTTTGCAGGTTAACAATCATTGTGTTTTTATTCACATTGGATTATGTCTGCTCAAATATTCTAGTCTGTCACTGTCATCAGATAAATAAATATAAAAGCCTCTTCAAATATTTGGCAGTTCAGTCTGGCTGGGTAAAGTTGCACTGCTTAATAAGTTATAGCTGGATGGATATTACTGTATCACCGATCACATTACAACAAATAAAAACACACTATTGATATAAAGTATGTAAACAGTTACTCAAACTTTCAAAGACGAAGTTAAAAAAAAAAGTGCACCATCCTCTACTATAATAATAAAAAAAACTATTCACAGTAAAAAAAACACAACGTTGTCTAACTCACCGAGCTGTCCTACAAGGTTTAGCAGAACAAAACACGTTGCCAGGAAATAGCCACAGCTCCAGGTCGCCTCGATGTAATCTCTCTGCTCGTTCCACTGGAACCACATTCGGATGCCATCTTCAAGAAAGGTGCTGATGAGACAGAGACGAGCCACATGGGGAAGGTACTGCTTTGTGACCCGAAGGAACTGAGGAGGCAAAGAGCAAAACATCAGAAGAACATTAAAGAAAACTGTCTGGTATGCATGAGTAAGGTTTGTGATCAAGAACCTCGTAACTATGTCTATCATTTGTATTAAACAGAAACCAAACATTAGAGATGGAAATTCCAATATTTTTTTTTGTTATTTTTATTTTTTAAACATTTTCAAGTATAATGACAAGAACATGTGGGAAGAGTACCTGAAAATAATAGTAAAAAAAAAAAAACAAAATCTTTACCAAAAGTCAGATCTCACTGGTTTGACATACTCAGTCCATTTTGACCATTGTTCAAAAAAAAATGTCACTTTGGATCCTGAGGGCAAATGAAAGTTTCTCCATGGTATAGATTTCATGAACAACGCTAATCCAGTCCTCTACAGATGGTGGTTCTACTTTCAGCCACTTCCTCGTAACTGCTTTTTTACTAGCACCAAGAGAATTGCCAGTAGTCTTTGCATCTAATTTGCTCCAGTTTGACACATTTACATTTCCCAGAAATATACATTGAAATGTACATGGAATTTGTCTTCTGAAAACATTATTCACATGGTTACAAATCTGAGTCCAAAATGGCTTTAAAACATTACAATCCCAAAGGATGTGAAAATGATTAGCCCCAGATGAACCACAGAGTCTCCAACATGAATCACCACATCCCTGGTGCCTTTTTTGAACAGGTGTAATAAAGAATCGCATTATGTTTCTCCAACCAAACTCTCACCATGTATTGGAGACTGTTGTGGTCCACTGAAGCCGGCAGATTCTCTCCCAATTTTCATTTGAAATATCTACATTGCCTTCAATCTCCCACCTCCTCTTAATGTATTCTGTGTTGGTTCCTTTACCTAGTTGAATTGATTTGTACAATTTGGATATAATGTGATTCAGAGATGAAGATTGAATTAATGTTAGGAAAGTTTGTACAAAACCCAATTCACTGTTTTCCAGTATGCCTTTAATGTTTTGATTATAATGATGTCTTACTTGTAAGTACCTGTAAAATTGTCTTGACCCATATCATATTTTTGTTTTAATGTTTCAAACTCATGAACACCCCCTTGTGGATAAATTTATAATATGCAGTTAACCCCTTTGAAGCCCAAACCTTAAACCTATTATCCTGTGTGTTAGGTAAAAATCTGAGTCATGAACAATCCATCTCAATATTTAGACACTTTTTCCAGTTTGCAAACTTGAATAATTCTGTCACAACATTTCAAAAGAGATTTGTACATAAAATCCTCCATAATACCAATATTTTTTGTAATTTTTTGTCTGCCAATAGAGCGAAATTGGAATATTCTCTATCATTGTACCTTCGACATCTTTCCAGCCTGATAAATATTGGGTGAACACAAACAGATTAACGGTCTTAGTTGAGCAGCGTAAAAATATTCCTGAAGACATGGTAGCCCAATGCCCCCTTCTCTTTCAGTAATGCATTGTTTTATATTTAATTCTTGCTCTTTTATTCTGCAAATGTATTTAGCCAATATTCTATCCCATTCTTCAAATGTTTCTGTGGTATCCAAACTGGTAAGCATTGAAATAAATACAAAAATCGTGGCAGTATGTTCATCTTAACTGATTCCACTCGAGAGTGTAGACTCAAATAAGGAACCGTGCTCCACCTTTGCAAGTCTGTTTTGATCTTTGAGATTAAAGGGCCATAATTGGCTTTAGACAATTCAGACGAATCCTCAGTCAGAACGACCCCCAAATATTTTATGTAAGTTGAGTTCCATTTCCATTTATATGTATTTTAATCTTGATTGTTGGTTTGTAGTTAACTTTTAGTACTTGTGTTTTATTAATATTAATTTTGTATCCCGAAAAGGAACCGTATTCATTCAGCAATTTCATCAATTTGGGGAGCGACTGAGTAGGATTGGTCAAAAAAATCAATATGTCATCAGCAAATAGGGCTAACTTTTGTTCCCCGGATTCAAGGGCAACCCCTGTTATTTCTGCGCTCTGTCTTATATATTGACTCAGAGGTTCAATAAAAAGAGAGAACAAAAGTGCAGAGGCTCCACATCCTTGGCGGGTTCCCCTTTCTAAACCAAAAGATTTTGTCAAATTTCCGTTAATTTTTATTCTGGCGGTCGGTCTACTATACAATGCGGCAACAGTGTCAATTATGTCTGGATGAAAGCCAAATTTAGCCATCACTTTATACAAAAATTCCCATCGTACTGAATCGAATGCTTTTTCTGCATCCAAGCTTATCATGAGCATTTTCAAATTATATTGTTTAACATGTTTCATAATTAATAAAGTTTTCCTAATATTATCCTGTGTTTGTCTTTGCCTGATAAATCCGGTTTGATCTTTATGGATAATTTCGGGTAGAATTGTCTCTAATCGTTTGCAGAGTATTGAAGTAAACAATTTATAATCAATATTTAGTACACTTATTGGGCGGTAGTTCCCACAGTCTAGTTTATCTTTATTTTCTTTAGGTATTATGGAGATTATAGCTTCCTTCCATGAAGGGGTATAATTTTCCTTTCCAGCACACAATTGAACGTCATTACCAATGTTGATACTAGTTGTTCTTGCATAATTTTGTACCATTCTGAATTAAATCCGTCAGCCCCAGGGGCTTTGCCATTTTTCAGTCTTCTAATTGCCTGTAAAACTTCTTCTCTGGTTATTTTGGATATTAGTCTCTTATTCTGATCATTTGTAACTTGAGGTAAATCCAGTATGTTAAAAATTGGTCAATGTCTTCCTTGCAACTACATTCTCTAGGTTGGGAATATAATTTTTTATAGTATTCTTCAAAGCATTCTTGTATCTTTTCAGGGCTAGTTTCTATGATGTTTGTATCTGGGTGTTTAATTTTATGAATTGTTCTTTCAGCCTGTTGTTTCCTTAACCTGTATGACAAAAGTTTGAGTGCTTTTCCTCCTGTGTCATAGTAACGTTGTTTTGTAAAAAGAAGGTTTTTTTGAACCTCGTCTGTGTTTATTGCATCTATTTCCCTCTGTACTTCCTTTATTTTAATTTAACAGAGTTACATAATGAGGTTGAATGCTCTCTCTTTAATTCTTTGAGTCTAAGTTCCAGAGTTTGTAGTTTTTGTTTTTTACGTTTTTTCAACACAGAGGAGATGGCTATTATCTTGCCTCTAACTACTGCTTTTAATGCATCCCATAATATCACTGGTGAAACTTCTTCATTATCGTTATATTTCAAGTAAGATTGAATTTCTAATTTTAAAGTTTCTTTAATTTCATTATTGTTTAAGATGTTTGCATTTAACCTCCAAAGGGTTGACTTTATTGTATTGCTAATATTAAGTGTTAAATACACTGGTTCATGGTCTGAAATGGTACATGTACCAATGTCACATCTTACTGATCTGTATACGTCACTTTGAACAACAGAAAAAAATCAATTCGGGAATAAACATTGTGTCCTGAGGAATAATGGGTATAATCTCGCAATGTGGGATTATTGTCCCTCCATATATCCACTAATCCTAGCTCTTTCATGTATTTATTTATCTTTTTGCTAATGTTTTTGGAGTCTGATTTTCCATTAGAACTGTCCACTTGGGGATGCAGTCTTAAGTTAAAATCTCCCCCACATATTGGAATACCTTGGCTTTTTGTTGCCAATAGCTCAAGTACACGCTTATAAAAAGCCCAGTTACTGCCAGGTGGCATATAAACATTCAGCATTGTAACTAAAATGCCCTCTATTTTACCTATGACCAGAATATACCTTCCTTCTTTATCTTTTTGTTCAGAAATCAATTCAAAATTCACCACATTGGACAGTAAAATCGCGACCCCTCTACGTCTCCCAGAGCTATGAGATGAAAAAAATACTTTGGAAAAGCCCATTCTGCTTAATTTTGTGTGTTCATTATCACTAAGATGAGATTCCTGTACGAAAGCTATTTGAACTTTGTCTCTTTTCAATTGTGAAAGCATTTTTGTTCTCTTAATTGGATTAAGTATGCCATTTATATTTAATGAAACAAACTTAATAGGTCTACTTGACATATGGTTATTGTTTTACAACATCCACAAACAAGATACTCTTCCCTTTTCCGCACAGAACAGAGTGCAACAACACTTAACAACAAAAAACGTACAAAACATAACAAAATACTAAAAGAAAGAAAAAACATGTGGCTTCCTATGTTGGGGTCTGTGCTATAGACCCTGTTGTCCCTTAGAGGGCGCTCTAAGGCAACTGCCCTTCCCTGTTTCCAGTGACGGGGATCCTTAGTGGATATGACAGTGTTCTGAAGACTAGCTCAAAAGAACCTTAAATAGTTCGAAATGTTTTACTCACCCAGTCATCACAATAGTTTTTTTTATTTTTTTCACCTAACGAGAGCTCAATATGTACCATCCTCCGGCGGTCAAGGTGTCACTCATTAATTGGACCTGGGGACGTCCTCCGGAACGCTCGGAGCTTCTCCTTGTAGTTGGTGTCATGCGTCTGTCTTCTTACGCGCCGCTCCACCCTGGTCCAGGTCAGCTGTTGCATCTGCTCCATCAGTGATGTCGGGGTTGACAGTAGTTTGACCCTATAGCCTCTTTTAACGAGATCCTCCGCCGCCTCCGCTGCCGTGTCGTATATCTTGGATCCATCGTTGTGTTTCACGCGCAGCCTGGCAGGAAAAAGTGTTTGGAATTGCACTTCGTTCTCCTTCAAAACTTTTCGAATCTCTGTGTATTCTCTTCTTTTCCCAACAATAGCTGGTGGGTAGTCTTGGTCGATATTCACCTGTTTGTCATTCCATTTGAAACCCTTCGTACGCCAGGATTTACGAAGCACTGACTCCTTGGTTTTGAAGCTGAGAAACTTAACCACGATTGAGCGTGGAGGGGCGCTTGCTGGAGGTAGCGGGCCTAGCGAGCGGTGCGTCCTTTCGATTTGCAAATCTAGATCTTCCGGCAGCCCCAGACCCTCTCGGAGCAGTTTTTCAACAAATGACACCATGTCAGTAGAATCTTTTTCCGCCCCTTCGCTCACACCGTAAATTCTTATGTTTTCTCGTCTGGTGCGGCTTTCCAGGTCGGTTAGCTTCTCCTGCTGGTGTATAGCTTTAGCATGCCCGAGGAAATTCTTCGGAGGTTTGGACCCGTTCTTCGACCTTTTCTATCCGACACTCAGCTTCATCCAGTCTTTTATTGATTGCTGCAATGTCTTTCTTCAACTCTTCAAAGTTGCTTTTATTCTCTTGTCGGAATTGTCTCAGTTCTTTCAGGATCTCCGAGTCCGCCATCGTTGTAGTATGACTTGCTCGGTGCTAATAGTTAGCCTTGACCGTCGGGTAAAACTGAAGTTAGGTTCACTTTACTTTCAAAAATAAATACCGTTGGTGACTAGCCCCCTATTAGAATTCAGTTCACATCAACTGCTCCTTCTTAAATGGGGCTTTTGGTCACATTTCTTGAGTTCTTTTGGCAGCCCTCTCACCGTGCGGCCATCTTAGCGGTGTTCCAACCGGAAGTCCGGAAAATTCCAATATTAAACCTTTTTAAGACAATAAAACATACAAATTAAGATCCATTTGCGAACCATGATCTATAGTACTTAATTGTAGTATATTAGTGAACATTTCCTACATGAAAAGGTAGAGCAGAAATTGATTTAAATAATGTAGGACCTGTGCAAAATTTTTTAAGACAACAGGCGAATTTAAGATTTTTTTTAAAACCTTAAATTCTTTTCTGTATAAGACTTTGACTTTTTAAGACCCTGCAGAAACACTGTACATTTCCTTAGTAGAACTTTTAAGCTTAAGGTTGTATCTTTTGTCTCATGTGCGGTGGATTTATTAAATGGAGGTGGAAAGCGTCAGCAACAGAAATGAACTTTCTCATAATTATGTTTTTATTGTTACTATTTATTGTGTGCTATTTTATGTGGCAGTGAGCCAAACTACTCTACTCTACTCTTCAACCCCTTAAGAGGCCACTTCATTCTCTGCATTGATCTATCCATCAAGGCCTCTGGGGCATCTCCTCAGGAGCAGCGCTCTGGATCCATCTCCAGTTCTTTTTGTGAGGCTTGGTCAGCTTTGTATCATAATAAGGAAAATTATTATTTATTATAAATAGTTTACTTAAGTTTTTATTATGAACAATAGCAACAGGTACTCAGTATTCAATTTTTGCATATTTTCAACATTTGTGCAATATTGTCTAATTTGATACACTGCTCACCTGTACTTCCACTCCTCACCTTTTATTATTGAGGTCTTCAGTATACAATGCCTCCTACCACAGCGTTTAAGTGATTCTAGGTCTCAGCATTAACAATTATCTACAATCGGAGTCTGTCTAACCTCATAACTGAAAGTAAAACTAGCTGCTGCACACAGGCAATTATCTCAAAATGTCATACCATCCCCAGAGATAATGATCTGTATTGTGAAACAGCAGCCCCATTGATGATACTACAAAGAGACTCCTCGTTTTATTTATTCGGATTACATAACTACATTTAACCAAGCCATTGACAGAGCCAGACTTTTAACCAGTAGCATTCATATCACATTGTGTTCCTTTAGTAAAGTAGTGGCAGAAGAGGCAGGCTTTGGTCTCCTCATTTCCCACCCCTTTGGCAGTCCACATCAGCACAGTCAGCGCAGCAGCCAATCATCGCCTCCCAACTCCCACTAAATTGCTGCAAAGCATGAATGAGGGCAGTGCAGGCCAAACCCACTCAAGGGGGAAGTTACTGAAACAACCCAGAAATAGACTGTCTGCTGAGGTGTTACTGAAAAGCTTTACAACAGGATTAGAAAATACATGTTTAACAAAGTTTTCTTTTGTTACTATCAACTTGACTGCAACGGATTGTGCTAAAATATAACATAACATAACACTTGAAAATGTGGACAAAATGTGATTAAGGAAGCAGACTAATTCAGGCTATATAGAAGAGCTTGCTTGTCATTTATTTTTGCCAACATCAAAAGCTAATGTAGAAGAAATTGCAGAAACTTGAGGGAGTGTCAGGTATAAGAGCATGAAACACTGATTTATCAAGGATGGAGCAAGATAAAAAATGAACACCTCTCCCAATGTCTAATCCCCAAAATCTCCTGTACACATGACTAATCATAATGACCCACAATTTGGAGGCAGAGATGTTATTTCACAACTGCAGACTGGATTTATCTGGACAGAATTAAATGTTCTGCTGGCTACACTATAGCTAGCATCTGAAAAAGCCTGAATATTAACCATTTACACTTTATGTTTGCGTAGTTAAACAGATTACAGTACAACGTGAAAGCTTTGGGTTGTTTTGCAGCTGTTTCTAAAAAGACACAAGTTGTTGTAGTTAGCTAACATTTGCCACGCACACTTTAAATAATCAAAAAGCCATGCACGTTTTAGAAATTACAGTAAGACACGTGCAAACATTAAGTTAATTTAAGATAATCTAGCAACTCTGAACCACGTCAACATGACAGTTAGCGTAAAAACCAACGCGTTAGCCGCTAGCATGCTAACGGGCGCTAGCGCTAACACAACTGTATGCTAACACGAAGTTACCTGGTCTGCCACGTCTTCGGCTGTGTTCATTAGATCCTCCTGTCCCATACTTATTAAATATGGCAACGCGTGATATCTAAGGCTCGGTGCAGCGCAGATTCGGTGTGTTGTTGTCTCCACGCGAAGCAGCACTAGGTTCACTCCCGGTTTACTGTTATTTACTTGAAGATTTCCCGATCTGAGCACCGTGAAAGGCCGCCTCCGCCCCACAATGCCCCGCGATTTGACGAAAGCCCCCCTGATGGTACTGCAACCACTGCCTGCCACGTACACCGATCTGCGCGTGGGCTAAAAGCATACACACTGGCCACAATTAGTAGATTTTATTTGTTCTGGCAAAAATGTCATTTCTTTGCAGGTCATTCACAGTTGCATGTCATTCATTTTGTGCTGCTTACTGCTTAAATGAGACTTATTATTAGGCTATCTTTTTCCATGTAATAAACTATGACATATTTTTTTTCTTGTAAAACACAAATGTATCTAAAATTTACAGATTCAAGTGCATAACTAATAAGCCCCGCCTCTTTATTGCAACTGTAATTGTTACATGCAAATATAAGTTCTGTTATAGGCAGTAAAAGTAAGCTTAATGTGGGAAAAGAACCATAAATGTTTTGCTGTTAATCTGATTTGAATGGAAAGTCACAAGTAATAATGAGCAGAGATGGGTGATAGGTGAAAACAGGACTTTTGAGCACTTGAGCATCTGCTACAGGACAAAACAAGATTACTCAAACATGCACAATTATTTAAAGACTGCATACACACAGATCATGACAGTCACTTTTTCATAACATTTTAAACTAAACTGAAAACTCAGGAATTAGACAACAGACTTGCAACTGAACTCACAATGTTTATTTGATCAAAAGTGACTTCTGGCTTAAATGTTGAAACAAATTATAAGAGAGAACTTGATCATGTCATGTGAGGTTCCACCACCTGTTCTACCGTGTAGCACAGGTGTTTATATGCTTAAAATAAACATGTATGTTTATTGGTGACATCTGTTTCCACTTGGTTTATTGACATCATGTGTCGCCATGGAAACAAGGTAAATGTCATACTATATAAATGATCCAGGAAAGCAATCGCATATTTTGAACCACTCCACAGCTTTAGGCCACTAACATTATATAAAGCAAATTCGTTTTCTTTCCATTTAGGCATACAACTTCTCATGGTCTTCTCAGAGTTGAGGAGCAGCAGCTCTGCTCAGAGCTCCTCAGTCCAATTCTAAAGGGCACCACCCACTTTTATCCTGGGAGTTCTGTCAGCTGAGAGACAGTCTTGAAGTTAATCAAGTGCTTTTCTCTTTTTGTCAATAGTACAAGAAATGCATTCAGACAGCACTAGGGATGGGCCGATTCAAGTCATAATTCTATTCAGTTTTCGATTTTGCAGCCACATTTTAGATTTTGTTTACTATATTACTTTTGTTTATTAACCTTAAGACAAAATAACCATAATAAATTACATTTAAAGCAAAGCCACTGTTGTTAGACTCAGAACTTGTTTTTTTTCTTTTTGAACAGTAACGTATTTTTAGTGTCCATATATGTAGAGGTCTATCAGTTGTTAACACAACATAATAATGCACATTCAGTCAGACTGCATGAGCAAAACTGATCAATTCTGGCTTTCGATTTGATCGCTGCTAACTTCTAACAATTTTCGAATTCTACGAACAATTTTCCATCCCTGGACAGCACCCATTCACTCTGTAACTTTCAGAATAATTTCATTGGGCTGCATAAAGTGTATATTCAGGAGCTATATAAACATAAGCAGTTCTAAGACTGCTTTAACACAAATGTTCAGTCTCTGAGTTTGAACAGAAGGTTGCACAAAAAATAATGTTTCTCATTTATTTATCAGACTGATGTGAGCTCTGTTTGAAGCAGTTCTAGAAAGACTTGCCTGAAATTCACAACTGAGATTAATGTGATTTCTGTTCATATTTATACCAGACTGATGTGAAAACACAATGACTTTTGTTAAACTTCGTGGTGAACTTCACTTCCCTGCACATTCTTCTGTCTTTTATGTCGACTTCAAACATCGTAGAAGCTATTTTTGCTGTTTTTTAAAGAAATACGAAGTAAAAATCCATGAAGTTATTGATGAATACCAAACTGTCCAAGGTAATATGCGTTTGCTACCAGCCCTATGTAAACAAGTCTCGAAATACAGCGGAAGACAGAAGTCAACACAAATACTTCACTGTGAGAACACAAGTAATAATTGCTTTTGTTCTCACATGTCAATATAATTATCGTAGGTCAGAAGGACTGGTTGATTGGTTAATTTCTGACTGATGTAAGAACAACGAAAATGCCTTTTTACAAGAGTTGGAACAGACTACACGACGTTCGTGCGATAAACTGACAGAATATAAGTCATTTGTTGCTGTACATGTTGTTATTATTATGGTTATTTGAAGGATTGAGCAAGTATAAGATTTGAGATATTTTTTTAAACTATTTAAGAGTAATACTTTTGATTTTCGTTCTTTTTTATGAGGAGTAGACTATTTTAACTGAATAATTCATTGACACAAAGCGGAACACGAGTTGCAGTTACATAATTGTTCGCAGCAATGTTAGGATCTTTACATACAAGGTAAATATTTCAGCAGGGAAAACATGTGTAATTTATAAAATGTTGGTTCTGTCTCTAAACCTAAAATAATATTGTTAAAAAAAATTCTATAATCTGCACTTTTGAGGCAAACCTGAGCTAACAAACATGCAAATAGATTAAAAAAATGTAAACTTTGATCCAGTACTACATGTCTTTTGAGTCAATTAATCACTGCAATCTTTAATCAGACCAAAAACTTCTTTAGGTATTTACAATCCAACTTGCCATAGTCTCTGTTTATAATAAGGTATATAATAAAGGCTCACTAAGCAGCATGTTTTGGTCCAGCTTGAAAAAAAAATAGGACATGGATTAGATCGTGCTGTTTGTAGTCCTAATATAAGGTCAGGGTTTGTACCAATTTTAACTTCAGGTTTTCCAAGATTTTCCATGACTTCTCCAAAACAATTCCTAACTTTTCCAGGACTTTAACAAACTTTTCAATTAACAACATCTTTCATTAACTAAGTAAGACCAAAGCACAAAGATTTATGGATTTTAAACATAAAAAATGAAAATGTTAAATTGCAAATACATTGAATTGTAAAATACTTTTTTCCTAGTTTTAAACAAAAGAGCAAAATCTTTCAGTTTCATAAAGTAAAAGCAAACATGTTTTCCTCCTTGGTAATTTTTTTTTATTCAGTGTTTTGAAAACAAATAAAATTTGCTTTAAGTAGTAATTTTTATGAACATAAATGAAACAGACGTTTAATAGTTGTCCATTTTACAGAAAAATAATATATTTAGTCTGCCTCAAAGGATTGTTTTTTTTTTATTCAAACCAAATAATTGACGATTGGACATGACTGAATCTTGATCTGTGTCAGAACAAATTTCCCCAATTTATTTTTGAATCTAAAATAATTTGAATTTTCCAAAACTTTTTCAAAACTTTTCCAGGGCCTGGAAAAGAAAAAAATGTCATGACTTTTCCAGGTTTTCCGTGACTGTACGAACCCTGTAAGTCAGGGTCCCCAACCACCGGTCTGGGCCCAAAACCGGTCCGCGGGCCATCTACTACCCGGCCCAGAGGATTCTTCAATATTTATTGTATTGCTATTTTATAGTCTATCACTTCTTCCTTGTGCTTTACTATGACAATATAGTGCCACTTAATCCAATAAACAGCAAATTCAAGCAATAAGTGAGCTAAAAAATACACAATAATTGTTTTTCGCATTTTACATTGTTGTTATCGGCGCTACCCAACTCAACCGGTCCCTGGAAAAGAATTTTGTGGCTGTACCGGTCCTTGCAAGAAAAAAGGTTGGAGACCGCTGCTGTAAGTTATATTATTTGAGGTTTGGTAAAGGGAAAAGGCATCTCATTATTGTCCGAGTTTGAAGCATTACAGAATAGTCACACAAGAGCCGTTCTCGTGAAGGGTGTGGAGTATGAGATCTGCAGACAGAAGCCTCTTGAAAACCGGGTTGTGTGCCAAAAATACTCACGTGGATAGAGGTCACTCATGCTGTCCTCAGAGTCCGAGTGTTCCCCGTCACTGGAGGCTGGTTCCCACATGCCGTTTCCATGTTTCGAGGAGTTCCCATGTCGACTGTCCTCTGCTGTGTCTTTGGGCCTTTTTTGTTTCAGTCTGGCAGGAACAAACTCAATGCCTTGTTTCTGGCACTCTTCATCTACAACAGCAAAGAGGTCACACGTTAGACTTGACTGTGACTAAAGCTCCAATCTCACACTTAATCAGAGATGTAAAGTACTGAAGTTCACCACTCAAGTAAAAGTACACTTACTTGTCTGAAAAATAACTCTGCTAAAAGTCAAAGTCCTGCTGAAACTGCTTTACTTGAATAAAAGTAGGACTAGGCGATCTGGGAAAAATCTAATCACCTTTTTTTATCATATTAATCAATTCAATTTTGTTTAACCTTTTCAAAAACAAATTAAAAATGCCATTCATGAACATAAACAAAACAAAAACGTTTAGTATGTCCCATTTAATAGATATTTTTAAACTACTGTATAAATCAATATTCTGCCTCAAAGTTTGACTTTTGCTCCAAACTCTACATTTTTACTGATAAAAGATTGGTTTTTGATCTTTCGATTTAAAACCCACCAACAAATAATTCATTATTTGTTTCAATTCAATCTCAATCTCTCGATTTTTCGATTAATGGCCAGCTTTAAGTAAAAGTATAAAAGTAAAAAAAAAAGTATCACACTGTTAAAAGTTATTCTCTACTCTTGGATAAAAAAATCTGAAATTTGTCAGCTTATTTCACTTGTTTCAAGACATTTCTGATGTTTTCAAGAGATCTGAGCTTGGATCATATTTGCCAATGAGGGAATTAAAATGTCCTATTTTACTAGCAAATAATTTGGCTTGAAATAAGAACAATTTTTTTAAAACAATCAAAACAATTCTTATAATCTAGGTACATCAAGTAAAACTATCTACTAAAATACCAAAAATAAAATAAAATCTAAATTTTATGACATTTTAACCAAATTAGAAATTCATTTTTGCAGTGAACAAAGTTGGTTTGAAATGTGTTGGAGTATGAGTTGGGCTTTACAATAAATTATTATAATTGTGACTTTTATCATGTGATAAATATGTAAAGCGCTGATACACAACAGCAGAGCAGCTCTTTTCTTTATGGGCTCATAAAGTAACGCTCCTGTTTTAAAAATGTAGGGAGTAGAAAGTACAGATACTTCTTGAAAAATGTAAGAAGTGAAAGTAAAAAGTCTCCAGATTTTGTAATACTTAAAGGGACTGTACCTGATTTTTGCATCCTAAAAATGTAAACAAACAGAAATAATTAATTTTAACCTTTTTCCTTCAGTCTACATGATTTGTTCCCGTAGCTAATGCATTCTGAGCTTCAGAATTGTTCATCATGATGAGTTTTAATGTTTTTTCACAGCTTTTAGCAGCGAGGTGAGTCACTATGCTAACAACAGTTAGCCACAATGCTAAAAACAAAACAGTAAAAGCTGTACACAAACGAGATTTTCTTAGACATAGACAGGACTTTGGGGACTAATTTCCACCTGAATAGATACATTAACAAGGCATCAGTGCTAGGGGGAAATTGCTTTTAAGTTATCTTGTTGCAAAAAAATCGAGTACAGTCCCTTTAAGTAAGAAGTAAAGTACAGATACTCAAGAAAACTACTTAAGTACAGTACTTGAGTTACTTGTGCCTAATAATGTATTTAGTTTGAAAGCTCTATTAAGATGTCATGTCAGCGTACTCACATTTAGCTAGGGCCTTCTGGTAACGTTTACCGGTGACGTGTCTCGTTACGTGATGTGGCTGTCGGTTTAAGTGCCTCAAAGTCAGTTTACAGAAGAGCTGGTTACTGGAAAAGATTAAAATAACAGAATGTTTAAAGTTGCAAGAGCATTATAAAATATATAACAGAATTTAAAAAATGAAAAGGTAGAGCATGTTTTTTACCTACAATTTATATTATTTAAATGGGGACAATGTGCCATGTATAGTATATAATACTGGCACATTGTCCCATTTAAATAAACAAAAAATGTTTAAAAAATAAAAAGTATATTATTTTTAATTGGTATGACACGGTGGCAGAGCAGATAGCGCTTTGCATGTTTCTCCCAGTGTCTGGGTGGTTTCCGGCACACCCTCACAAACCAATAACATGCAGGTTAGAAAACACAGTGGTCGGAGGTTGAGGCGCCAGGTGTTTAGGCGGATCGCCTCTGCTGAGCTGCTCCAGGGTTTGCTATCACTAAGAGGGGGATTTGCTGTGTGAAGCACTTTGGAAGACATCTGTCTGTGTAAATATGCTTTATAAATTATTCCTTCATATAAGAGAATGAATGTTGACGTATTATGGTACGTGTTATATTACAATTATGATAGGATAATCGCCATATTATTTATATAGAATATATATGAATAGGTTTATTTAAAATGTGGCCCTGATCAACCCTGACACTGATCATTTAGACCTCGACCACATTAAGTTTTAGACCCCTGAAGGTTTAAACATGTTTGCTTATTTAGAACCAAAGTTATAGTCACGTGTTAAATGAAAGTAATGGACCCCTCATTGTTTACAAAACAGAGACACAGTGAAGCTGGATCTTTAATTAATCTCATCCAAGACCTATGTATCACTGCTTTTTGTAGATGTTATTTAGTGTTTAATCTGATAATATAAATACTTACGGCTGCTTGGTGCTCGGTACAATGTGCGGCTCAAACTGTGAATAGTTGAACTCAGCCGCAGCAGAAAGAGTCTTGAACTTCTTCGCCTGAGTAAACTTCTGCAGCTCTGCCACACTACAGGGAAACTCGTGTCCGTTCAGAGTACATTTCACCTGCGAACATAAACATTTACAGACAATCACGTTTCTGACAGTACTTTGAGATTAGCATCACATAGCTAGCTACAGCGGTTAGCAACATTTATTTACGCACCTTTTTATCGTCTGTGAGTTGAAAACACGGATGGATACGAAGAAAGGTTTGGAGTTCAGCAGATAATTCCTCCATGACTTAAATCTAGGCTAAAGAAGACGCCTGTTTGAGTGATTTGTGATGCTAACAGGGGAACATTCAGGAAATCCCTGCGCGCACGTGGGTTTGAGACCTGCCCATCTGAACTGAATAATATTGTAGCGCCATCCACTGACAAAATCTGGTCATGGCACTGAGTTGAAACCGTGGATGAAACTCAAAATACAGCATCTGTGCTGTGGGGGGACTTAAATTTTAGTCATTATTGTAAAAATAAATAAATAAATAAATACATAAATTAATTAAATTAAATTAAATTAAATTAAATTAAATTAAATTAATTAAATTAAATTAAATAATTAAATAAATTAAATTAAATTTAATATTAAATTAAATTAAATTAAATTAATTAAATTAAATTAAATTAAATTAAATTAAATTAAATTAAATAAATTAAATTAAATTAATTAAATTAAATTAAATTAAATTAAATTAAATTAAATAAGAAGAAAATTTGTGTTTTTCCTAGTAATAAACTATAACATATGTCGAGCAGTCATTTACATTTTGTTCACTGTATAATACAAATTTGTTCTAAAACAACATAGAAATAAACATAAACTGATCCATTCACTTTCTGTTAAAGCTACGAAACTGTTATGTTTCACAAAGGGTTAAAACATTTATTTATTCACTCTTTCATTTATTTGAAAGTTGAGGATACAACTTTTTTTTAACTAATCTCAAGTAAATTCAGACAAGTGGGCGGGGATAGTTGGTAAGTGAAAACAAGAATTTTCTGAGCACTTGATCATCAGCTCAGGAAACGCACATCACATATACACTAGTTTCACCTAAACATTTATTACCATCACTGACCTATATAATTAGTAATTGTTTATTAGATCACACCCATATTATTAAATTATTAGTTTCAAATCCGCACATGTGCTTGTCTATATTCAAAATTAGTGCTTATGTCTGTATTAAAATAGGCAACAGCAGATATCAGTCTGAATTTTGCAGACAACACGTGCGCTGTAGAGGGCGCTAATGCACATCTGCGCTGTCAAATGTCAAACGAAATCAGCTGACAATAAATAACGCTAGAGTGACACAGATAGTCTTATGCTACGTTCCAGGCCATGGATGTTCCAGGCACACAATCCAGAATTCATGGCTAGCTTTCAGACCAAGTTGGGGGCAACTGGCATTAGTTCACAAATTGAAATAGTACTTAGTGATTTATGAGTAAACTGGGCCTTTTAAGCTTTTGTATTACAAAAGTAAACTTAATTTAAACAATATTCATTTTAGCAGCTCCCAATCTAGAATGTTATGATGTCATCTGAAACCCAGCGTTACTATATTTCCCAGTAAAAATATTCCATTTCCCAGTTGCCTGAACGCATAATTATGAACCACCTTAAGGCTATATGATGTCCATGTTTACTCACACTAACATGTCAAACAATTATTTTCTATATTGATAGTAAAAATCGTGGTCAATAATTATCTGTAAAAGAATGACAAATTATTATGATTCTGAACCATGGATCTGAAGCGTGTTTTAATCTTAATTGTGTTCTTATTACAGTCACAAGATGGCCGCCACAATTTCCGTGACTAAAGTATTTACTAAACATCTAGCTTTATTTGTACAGTGCTGGTCACAGGACTGTCGTAAAACATCATCCAGGAGGAAGGATAAAGATAATCGCTTTAAATAACAAAATCTTTCAAAAAAGAAATAACCTGACGACGGAACATACGGGCTTTTAAAACCACAAAGACAGTGTTGGTAAAAATGTGACAGAGTTCATTAGCTTCAACAGTTAGCTTAGCTTTACTACAGCTAGCTTTGCCCAGCATTTTCTTTTACATTTACAAAAACAAATCGAGAACAAGAATGTCGGGTGGTCCAAATGGAGACCCCAACATGTCTGCAGAGGAAGGCATCATCGACGACGAAGATGATTTTGACGAAGAAGGTAAACTTGTAATTTATTTGCCACATTTTCAGAATTAAAACAGGGACACTTCAGGTTGCTAACACCATTACTAATAAATAATTCCAACTAGTAATATTGTGAATAATCAGGCGAGTAAATAATTATGCATTTGATCATGTTTTTTGTTGTTTTGAAGTAGGGCTGCAACTAACGATTATTTTATTAATCGATTAGTTGGGAGATTATTCTTTCATTAATCGATTAGTTGTTTAGAACGCTATAATAACTTGAAAACAAGATTTTTGTCAAATTTGATCTGAAATAATAATAGGACGTCCTAGAGATGTGGATTTTAGGATTGTCAAAAGTATCGAATACTAATCAATACCAAAACTGGTATTGAAAGTAGATACTCATTTGATACTCATTTGATACTCATCGATACAAAATGTTAAATTTTCAGAGAAATTTTAGAATAATCCAGCTTTATCAAAGCTAGTTTTAAACCATAATGTTTAAAGGTGGTTTAGCTGATTTTTAAATTGCAAACACGATTTAGGTTTTAAATCTGCCAACTTCCGCTCACAAATCCTTTGACACATGGTTAATCGACATATATATTCATTTTAGTTGCATTTATGGCATATAAACTTCTTTTTACAAACAACAAAGTGAAATTTTTGAGAACCACCCCAGTTTAGCCAATCAGAGAGCAGCATTCAGCTCCTGATTAGAACTAACATTCTTTATTATTCAGTTCTGACAGAACTCAGAAGTCTAATTTTTTTCACAAAGTGCTGTATTTACTTTATACTTTTTAGTGGGACGCACAAAATTTACTAATTTACAACTAAAAAAGTTAGCTACCCCACCTTTAATAAAGTATTTTTGTTTTGTTGTGTCTATTGTATACAAATTTGACATTGAAAAAGCCTTTTTATTTATCAATGTGGTATCATTAGTATCAAGAATAGGGATGGGACGATATACAATATTATCGTCTGTTTGGAGTTAATTACAGACTCTGAGACAAAGTTAAATGATTTTTGTTCAACATTGTGTTCACAGTTGTTCACTTTGAATCATTGTTGATTCCACTTGGACCAAAATACAATAAGTAGTTGTACAAACACATGCATATTGTGCAGTAATGAATGTTTTAGAGACTTTTAAACTGTACAGCTATATGTTTAGTAAATTATCGTGATAATATCGTTAATCGCGATTATTTTGATCACAATAATCGTGATTCTAATATCGTCCCATCCCTGATCAAGAATTGAGACTATTCCTTAGTAGTAACCATAAACCCTAAATCTACGCAATTTTCATGTCATTTCTGTTCAATCTGAAGCTTTCACACAGCTCATGGCAAGTTTTGAACCTAAAGAAAGACCAGTTAACGATTATTCGATTACTAAATTAGTTGGCGATTATTTCAATATTCAATTAGTTGCAATTTATCGATCAACTTGTTGCAGCCCTATTTAGAAGCCCAGTTTTGTTTGACTTAAGAAATAGCTAATGTTTTCGTAAAGTGGTCTGAAATTGAAACACCTTACACATGATGTCATCCATAAAAACTTGTACAAATCAAATGGACATCTGATCATCCTACTGTACATAGGCAGAAACAAATGCAGCACTGCCTCTTCTGAATTGTTTGGTAATATAATAATGTGTGATGTCTGTGCAGAGTATGCCGCTGTCAATTCTATGCTGGATCAAATCAACTCATACCTGGATGACATCGAGGAGCGCAACGACGCACTGAACGGCAAACTGCACGAATTGCTGGAGTCCAACAGACAGGCCCGACTGGAGTTCAGGGCCCAGCTCAATGGAACTTCTTTACCGGACACAGGCAGCTCCTCACCGGGACAGGACAGCAGCAATGGACCTCAGACAGATGGACCCGAGACCAATGATAAGACTAATGATAAAGAGTAAAGAAGTTATAGATTATACTCAACGATACTAGGTAAACTGAACTACTGTACGCTCCACCTTGTACTATGTTTGACTTTTTTATTGATTGTTTTGTGTGTCTATTAATAATTGGTTGATAGATGGAGTCAGTTTCAAAGAATTCAACTTATTAAAATACTGTAATGCAGCAATATCTATTTATAACAGTAACGTAAACACAGTCCAGGGTTTAATTTGGTAATTAGTAGTTACAAGAATGCTTTTGCACTAAAGTCATGAGTAGAGATGGGACGATGATCGGTACTAAGCTATATCGTGATATTAGAGTGAGGGATGTACTGATTCAACTGTTTCATTTCCCATACTGATTACGATACTTTGGCTTTGTGAAGCACACCTCCAAAACTTTACTTTACCCACAAACACATTTCAAACACAGCAAACTAACCGTAGATTCACACCAGAAGCGACTTGAGCGATTTAAGAGAGCAGTTCCCATTCATTTCCCTTGCAGACTAGCGCATAGAGGGTTAGGGTTAGGTGAGGTGACAGCCACTCAGTGAACACCTCTTCACAAACACAACCATTGTCAAAGCTCTCAAAGCGCTCCTGATTCTCCTGCTCTTCTTGTAGAGAGCTGGAGACAACACGAGCGACCAGGGCTCATGAAGTACAATTAAATATTTTTGAACTAAATTTGGACACAATAATCCAAAAAATGTGAACAACCATAATGGAAAAGCCTCAAGTATTTGACTATCAGACTACAGTTCACTCGATTTGCCTTGAATTGTTTTGTGATTTTCCCAAATTCTTTCACAGTGAAGTAGAAACAAACATATTTGGAGATGTTTCCTGTTTTTTGTGACACATTTAATATATACAACTCCACAGTCAGACCGTGTTATTTTGGTAAAGGTTGTCATACTGTGGAAAAGACATACTTCCCGTCCCTAGACACAAGTATGTAAGGGGAACTACACAAAACCATTGTCAGTTACTTCCCATTGGTTTCATTATAACTTCTCAGATAATTTCCAGACTTTCATAACAAATTTGTTTGAGAAAATGAAATGTGGAGATCGAATTAAATCCTTTTGGAAGTCGTCAAGTTTGTCATTGCTGTAAAATTAGGCCTTCGTTATATAATCATGGAGAAGTGTGCTTTATTCTAAATTAAAAGGGTTTCATTTATTAATCCAGATGCTAAATTGCAAGTGAAAACTGAAATAAATGCATGTGCTATTAGTGCTATCAATTCACTGTTGAAAAAAAGCATAACATCGTCCTCAAACCACTTCAAATTTTGCATTTTCAGTGTCTGCTTTTGTTGATGTGTGATTAAATGTATGACTTCAGTTCATTCCAGTTTTGTTTGTATGTGTGTGAGCAAAAAAACATACAATAAATAACTTAATAAAGTAGTTATGAAAGTTGTCATTTTATTAAAACAATCGTCAAACAAACGTTCAAATAAAATAAAGGAAATTGTAAAGTAGAAGTTACCGTCATAATTCAATTGTCAGCAGCTCATCTTTTTAAACGTCCTGTTTACAACTCGTCATGTGACACTCATGATTATCGGCGAGTACAAGAGCTTTTGTACAAATTAAGATTAAAAAAAAGATGAGAAAACGTGTTAGGCAGCGAGGACAGTTTAGTCTATTCTAATGTATGACAGCTTCACACTCAAATTACTACAACATTTTTCTGCTTTACATAAAAAAACACTTCTAAAAATAGGTCTCAGTTATTTCAATAAATTCAAGTCGAGATGATTTTTAACATGTGCCCTTCAGCTTAACTGAAAGATTTAAACCCAGTGTTTAGCCACAAAATTGAATAAAGATTCCCAAATAATACTTTCAAGTATCGTTTCCTTCTCAGTGAAGAAGTACCTTGTTACATTTTAAGTTTCCAATGTGCATCAGTCTTGCTACAATTATCAAATTTCACAAATCGTTTCCCAGAAAAAGCAGCTGCCAAAAGTTGTACTCAATATTCTTCACTGGGTACAATTGTAGTGCCAACAGATCAGCCAGCGTCAAACTATTGCACTATTAACTTTAGCTTCATAAATGCCCTCTCTAAAAGGCAAGTATGTGACGAAATCTCTGGACATGGAATAATGTCAACGCAACATTATAATATGAAATGTCCTATGCATCTGGTCAGCATCAGAGTAAAGATTATACAGTAATTTTACTTGAAAAGTCCAACCAATTGTATTACTGTAGCTCTACATTATTATAAAACAGTACTAACTACTGTGCCAAAATTACCAGACCGTTTCAGCGTCTGTTTGTGGTTCTCGAAGTCCTCCGTCGTGGAGTCGTGGTCGTCTTTGCACCCTTTTTCCCGTTCACTTGTTTAGGTGCTTCTACATTTTCTTCATTAGAAATGGTTGAGTCTGTGGTGGCTGCTGCTGGGACTGTCTGACTGTCCTGAGCTTCTGCAGATACAGATGTGGCTGCTGCTTCCTCCACACTGGTCTGTTCTGTGTCTGCGCCGCCTGAGCTCGGTGTCGGCTGCAGATCTTCAGTGGGCTCTGCTGTTGGACTTTGAGCCTGTGTGTGAAGGCGACAGACTGAAACTGTCACCTGCCTGGAGCTCAGTTCTGTGACGGGACGAGAAGAGGCTGCGCTGGATCCCGAAACTAGTGTCCTTGCTTCATATTTTTGGTCAGTTTTGAATCTCTAAAAACACAGGAACAACAATTTAGTGTAGCGGAACAACAATTTAGTGTGGTGTAACAACAATTTAGTGTGGTGTAACGACAATTTAGTGTGGTGTAACATTTAGTGTGGTGGAACAACAATTTAGTGTGGCGGAACAACAATTTAGTGTAGTGGAACAACAATTTAGTGTGGTGTAACAACAATTTAGTGTGGTGTAACGACAATTTAGTGTGGTGTAACATTTAGTGTGGTGGAACAACAATTTAGTGTGGCGGAACAACAATTTAGTGTGGCAGAACAATTTAGTGTGGCAGAACAATTTAGTGTGGCAGAACAACAATTTAGTGTGGCGGAACAACAATTTAGTGTGGCGGAACAACAATTTAGTGTGGTGTAACATTTAGTGTGGTGGAACAACAATTTAGTGTGGCGGAACAACAATTTAGTGTGGCGGAACAACAATTTAGTGTGGTGGAACATTTAGTGTGGTGGAACAACAATTTAGTGTGGCGGAACAACAATTTAGTGTGGTGGAACATTTAGTGTGGCAGAACAACAATTTAGTGTGGCGGAACAACAATTTAGTGTGGTGGAACATTTAGTGTGGTGGAACAACAATTTAGTGTGGCGGAACAACAATTTAGTGTGGTGGAACATTTAGTGTGGTGGAACAACAATTTAGTGTGGTGTAACAACAATTTAGTGTGGTGGAACATTTAGTGTGGTGGAACAACAATTTAGTGCGGTGGAACAACAATTTAGTGTGGCGGAACAATTTAGTGTGGCAGAACAACAATTTAGTGTGGCGGAACAACAATTTAGTGTGGCGGAACAACAATTTAGTGTGGTGTAACATTTAGTGTGGTGGAACAACAATTTAGTGTGGCAGAACAATTTAGTGTGGTGGAACAACAATTTAGTGTGGTGGAACATTTAGTGTGGTGGAACAACAGTTTAGTGTGGCAGAACAATTTAGTGTGGCGGAACAACAATTTAGTGTGGCGGAACAACAATTTAGTGTGGTGTAACAACAATTTAGTCTACTACTACTATTTGCAACTATTTACTACTACTACTCACTACTTACAACTACTACTCCTACTCCTCACTACTACTACTCACTACTACTACTACTACTCCTACTCCTTCTACCCCTACCCCTACTCCTACTCCTACTATTACTACTACTACTACAACAAATCAAAACAACAACAACAAATCAAAACTAGACTTTTAATTTAAACCAACCTTTAGGTTTTCAAAGTGCTCCAAGGATTTGCAGTGTGAATGTAGGTCTGACGACTCGAAATGATAAAACTTATTGCAGAGTCTGCAGATGAATCCTGCAACTGGAACAAAAAACTTTCCACCTGTGTAAACAAATAAAAAGAGTTTTATTGCTATGTACGAACTCGTGTTGAGAATTGGCTGGTTCAAAAAGAAAGTGCTGACTAACCGTAGAGTACATCAGGATTATACTGCACACTGTCATCCATGTCCTCCAGGGTCACTTCTTTAGGTGCTTCTCCATCCTAAAACATATTTTATCATGTTAACTTGGAATTGTAAAACGTATTTGTCTGCAATCGTTGTCATTTCTGTGCAGTATACCTACTAAATAAAAATGTACAAAATCACTAGTAGCTGGAATTAAATGAAATTAGGCAAAGGCACTAGGTGGTACCAGCCTGGTCACTAAACTGCTAAACTAAACTGAAAAAAAAAATGTGTAATAGAATAGAATAGAACAAAAACTTTATTGTCTGTCATGTGTAATCATGGCAGAAATTTGTTTTTGGCTTGCTCAGCCACACAACAGCACATCTCAATACATCCATATAAAAATAAAATAAATGAGAATGTAGTTTAAAAAATCACCGCGGACATAGCAGCAGACACAGTAGCAGGCATCATAACTTGTTTAACACTCTTATAGCACTGGGCACAAAGTAATTTCTGTAGATGTTTTTCTTAGCACATGGAAGTCTACATCTCTATCCTGATGGAGAAGCTCAAGTGGTGAAACAAAGGATGGCTGTCATCATCTATGATCTTATTACTAAGATGATTCACTGCCGTGTTGTAATGCACAGACACCTGTGTTTGTGTTTGGCCTGTGATTTTGCTGCCTTGTTTCACCACCCTAGAGAGTTTGGTTCTCAATTTACTATTGGAAGATAACATAACACAAAACAGATGTATCTCAAACTGTGCATTTACAGTGGCTGCATGAGACAAAAATGTCAGCAGTGTCATGTTTTTGCTCCTCTTAACCCATTTTGCACATGAGCAAATGCATGAGGCGATTAGTGCACTGTTCAAACAAAGCTTCAAAGGCGCAGACTAAATCAACAATTCAACAATGCTTAAGCTTGAACTCTTCTAAAAAGTACCACTATTGTCAGGTTTAGAATATTCTCACCTCCTTATTCAAGTTTTCTTCTTCTGCATTGCTTAGTTCTAAATGATCCTCATCCCCTGACACACCGCCTTCTTCTTCCACCAAAAAGCCATCTGGGATTTTAGACAGCTCTTCATTCTGGCATTCATCTTCCTGAACCTAGAACAGGAAACACACGAGAGGTTAAGCAAATATATGCAAACGTAGCCTTTTAAAATGCATCAGACAATAACATTTACCATTTCCACTTTCTTCCTGTGCTCACTGGTCTGCAGGTGCTGTATAAAGATCTGAGAAGACTTGAACTGTTTCTTACAGATTGTGCAGCAGGATATTGCCATTTTTCTAGCCAGCTTGAGAAGAGATGAAGACCCAGTTATATACAAGTAAAAGTGTTTCAGTGTTTTAAATATTTCACTTTCAGAAATTACTTTGTGCTCCTTCGTCTGGCGGTGATCATGACGCTGCTGGTGAAGTGTGTTTGGCAAGTAGCACACCAACGCTTCAGCTCACTTTTCTTCTCACTGTGAAAAAAAAAGACATTGACTATTTAATACAGATAGAGGAAAGTGTATTGTAATATACAGTTTATTTTGTTGTTGTTACGCTAACCGCAGCTAAACCGGAAGTGCGCTGCCAAGAAAAGTGGGCGAGAAGGAATTAGGTGATTAGTCACAAATAGAAATCACCCTAGTGAACATTTGTGACATGGCTATATTAAGTACTACATAGTAAACCTATATAGTAATATACAGTATAAAATATTCTTTTTTGACGTAAGGCTGGGTAATATCGAATCATGAGCTTATTATTTGTGTCCTATTTTGGCGACAACGTTATCGTGATATTCACTATTTGTATTTAATACATCATTTGTCGTTATGATCATACATATGATCATACATCATGTGTCGGGTCACAAATCTGTCAAACGAGATCATTCAAGCTCTGGTCTGTCCTAATAAGAGCTCTGTGAGATTTTATTCTAAGCTGTGGAGGAACTGGCGTTCTTGCCTGTTTACCTCTTTTTAATATTTTACTTTTTATTTTTTTATTTTCTCTTTTCTATTATCAGTGAACCTAATTTTTGTCTGTGTTCTAAATAAAGAATGAACCAAATACAGCTGTCTATTAAATAAATAAATAAATAAATACCAAATAAATATCCACTACTCATATTAGTCAACCCTTGTCACAGTAGCTGACTTTCTGTTGCCTCTTAAAGACAAATAGTTTATACTTCATAGTTTTGATTTTCTAACTTTCTGTTTGTCAAACAAACATTTTTATAAAGCCATACAAGCTGGCTGCTGTTGTGATTTTGGAATGGACAAAAATATTTACTTGTTTGGAAAATTGATATCACTTTTTGCTATATTGCCCACCCTTAATTACCAAGGTCCAAGTTATTAATCGAAAAATAGGCTCATGACATAATCACATGGTCATGCCTACTGAAGCCACTTGCCTAATATTTATTTTTTATATGGACCTTGAGTCTGAAATAAAGTTGTTTGTTTGATTGATTGATTGATATATTGCACTGTGCTCTGCCAACTTAAAAGTTTGTTAAATCTAATGTTTCTATTTCCCCATTGTGGGACAAATAAAGGATATCTTATCTTGTTCACGAATGGAAAAGCAACCTATTAGGTGGTAAAACTGACCCATCCTTGGCTGTTCCCTGAAGAGAGTCCTGTAATCGTGGAAGCAGTGTAACGAGACAGGCATTGCTCATGTGTTGTATTTCCATCATCCTCTGCTGGTGGGAAATGCTGTTCATGTGATTTCTAAAGTTCTAAAGACAGAAAAAATCTTAGATACAGAACAAATACATGAGAGCAACGTTCGCACAAGCCGTATGATCTTACTTGTTGGTTATGGCAGGTGATGCTGCAAAGATAACAGTAAAATTTGTTGGTGCCCTCATCCACATCTTCCTCTTCTTCTTCCTGGCTTTCTACAGGCAGCAACGAATCTTCTTCCTGTTCCTCCATCATCGGCAAATCAACAGGCTCGTCCCCAGGTAGAGCTAAAGATTCTTGAGCCTTCAGCCACAGCAAGAAATACAATTACACACACGAATAAACAAACTTTAAATACTGTACTGAAGCAAAAGCTCACCTCTGCTGCTGTGTTTTCATTTTCTGATTCAAGAACTTCCGAACCCACAACAGAACCAGCCTCTGCAAAGAAATCATAATCAACACTTGCTTCAAAAGGAACTAAGAAATAAAAGTACAAGAGTGCGATACCTTCAGGCTGACTTTCATTGTCTGAAGAGAGAATTTCACAATCAGCCTCAGCTACAGACACAGAGACAGCAGGCTGTTCCACGATCTCCTCAAACCTAAAATAATAATAAATAAAATAAAATAAAACATTCTTTTATCGATCTGTTTCCGTTAGCTATAACATTAGCTACTTATTCTACACTGCAAACTTTAGAGCCTTGAAATTTTTCTGGAAAATCTGGACTGACAGATATCGAAGTTATTTAAAAGCTTTGATTATCACACGGCAATATGCAGTCCCCGATGAACACTGGCATTATTTTATCCTTTTTGTCATAATTTACAGGCTCTAAGTTAGGATTTGAGACTGGAAGTACTTAATCATTTCCTGTTTTCAGTTTTGAGTTATATAGATTGTACATTATGGCAGATAAAGGCTAATTTTGCTTAAGATGCTTTGATACTTGGAATTAAAGTCACATACTGTATTACCTACCCATGTGTTTTTTGCTTCTTCATAACAGGTTCTTCAAGTTGTTCTTCAGATAATGTACAGCATCCATCACCATCATTCGGATTTACAATGTTCCCTATGGAGAATATATTAGTGTCTTTATGTTAAAAAGAAGTACTAGAAAATAACTGAGAAAATGTTGTACATTACCAGCGTCATTGGCTTCTGTAGCAGTGCTGGGTCCTGGCTGGTCTTCAGTAAGATCTTGAGTAACCTGCTCAATGTCTCTCTTCTCCGACTGACGAGCAGCAGCTTCCTGAACACATGATGTATTAAAATAAAGACATTAATTTTACATTGTTTTCGCTAAATAGTTGGAGTGAAAAGGGTCCTGTTATAATTACCGTGTTATTTGAGCTGGCAGAGGAGGATCCAGGAACACTGCTGTTATTGTTATAGTATCGAACATGAGGATAAACTGGTCTTGCAGGTGGGAAACCCATCATGGGGGACTTGATGGCCACTCCCATGGGAATTGGCCCGAGCAGAGAAGAACGAGCTCCAGCCGCAAAGAACTGACGGAACTGCTGCCCACCCATGGCAAATCCTCGCATATTGCCTAAAGAATGAAGGCAACACACTGATTAGTGAAAACACATTAAAACTGTTTAAAATATACATTCTCACAACAATATACCCTGCATCTGCTGCATCAGGAGGGCTCCCTGAAGCATGGGATTAGGGGCGATGATTGTGGTCTGAGTGGTCTGGCATAAGTTAACCATCCTGGGAGGGGGAGGTCCTTGATGAGGCACAGGAATAGCTCTGGACAGAAATAAAAATCATAATAATGATTCACAACACTGATTTGTTTGAAGGCAATTCAAGTTAAAAACACTGTAGGCATTTACCAGTTCTTGGTTCTTATTCTTATGAAATATTATTATGAATGATTAGTTAGGGTTACGTTTAAGGTGTAATACACCCAGACATCCCCAAGCCAGTTCAGAGGTATAGTCTCTCCAGTGTTTCCTTTTACTACCCTGGGTCTTCCTCCGGTGGGCCATGCCCAGAACATATCACTAAGGAGGGTTTGTCCAGGAGGCATCTGGAACACCTCAGTCTGCTTCTTTCGAGAAGCAGCAGGTTTACTCAAGAGGAGTTCCTCCTATGTGACCAAGCACCCTATCTTAATGAAGCGTTCACCCACCCTACAGTGAAGGCTCATTTTTACTGCAAATATTAGTGATCTGACACTACAATCTCATACTTCATCGTTCTCTTACTCATGAACAAAAGATACTTTAACTCCTGTGGTTGAGGCAAGGTGGACTCTCCACCCACATGGGTGTGCCAATTTTGTGTTGACAACATTTTACACTGCAATATCTAAAAGCTAATTCCATACATTTTCACAGATGACAACTTTAAAGTCTTTCTACAATTTATCAAAAGTAAATGTAATCAACCGGAAATAGCAAAGAGCCTATAACACACATTATTTGATGGGATAGTCCACTACAATAATTGCGGATTGTCCACAATTATTGTAGTGTAATTATCCTCAGTTCCTCCCCAGAGGTAGATTCCCCTGGAGGACACCCCTGGAAGGCCCTAATCCCCGGTGTGCAGTGCTGCTCTTACCGCGGTGTCTGGTGTGGATGAGGGACATGGCGGGCCGCAGGAGGCTGAGGTGTCTGGTGTGGATGGGGCACATGCCGGGCCGCAGGAGGCTGAGGTGTCTGGTGTGGATGGGGCACATGCCGGGCCGCAGAGGGCTGAGGTGGTGGAGGAGGAGGAGGCTGCTGCTGATGGTGGAAAAGCTGCTGAAGTTGCCGCAAATGCTGCTGAAACTGATGTTGTTGTTGCTGATGCTGGTGGTGAATGTGCGGATTAAACATCACGCCCGCCTTCGTTTAGGAAATTATGCAGCTTAGTAAACAGTAGTCAAGACCTTTAGAGATGCCTAAGAAGAGAAAAGGATTGTTGTCATTTAACATAAACTCATCTGGGCCAAACATGTGCACCTGCTGCTGACAACAGGTCGTTTAAACACTAGTTAGCTGTCACCGTGACATTAAGTTAGTAGTGTTTTACTGTTGCTGCATAATTTAGCTTTGAGCGATCGAGGATTTAAAATGTATTATTACTGCATTATTAATGTATTATTTTACAATCAATGATGAAAATGAACCGAGAAATTACCAAAGACTTAGCAACACTTGCTACAAACAAATGTTAGCTTGTGTAGCTAATGTTAGCTTAACAACAACAGACTGGGCAGACTGTAGGCCACAGGGTCAGTTAACTGTGAACTTTTCTTTTGTTCTGTAGTCTCGTAGTTCATAGCACCTACCCCTATCAATGCGAGGTCATTAAGGATAAAATAACATCGTCAGATTCCCGGTACATTAAACTGTAGTGGCTCGTACCCTTCGCCTCTGCGCCGCGGTGCAACTCAGCAGAAAATACAAAAAAGACGCCAGTGTTCAAGTAGGTTGGCGTCCTCTAGCGTTTAGGATAACACACTACGCAGATTATTTATTTATTTATTTAACTTTCAATGAAATCACTTTGGTACTTCACACAGTAGATAGATAAGATAAAACAGACAAGACTTTACAACTCTGTTGCTAATCGCACTCAGGATGAAACGCCAAAAGAGTAGTGTTGTCATGGAAACAAAGGGAAATCCGCCATGTTTCCAGCAGGTTTGCTAAACTTCCATTGAACTAACGTTACATTAGATAAACAATGTAAAAAGTAAACAAAAAACGCGTAAATACCCTCTATCACTGCTGGTAAATATCTATCGGCCAGTTGTGTAAGAATTTACCAACATTTTAAAACCTCTATTGGTTTCACATTAGGCCTAACGTTACTTTAATCAAGTGGAGGGCAGCTAAGATTAATATTGTTTCAATGTTGTTAATTTTGTAATCCAAAAAGTTAAGGGGTGCAATCACCTCAGAAAACACAACACTTTAATTCAGTGATTTTATTTTTCTTCTCGTTTTTCTTTTCCAAAACATAGTGTAATTTATTTATAGTGAGCTCTTGCTCACCATCTGGTCTCATAACATTTTCGTTTAGAATGTGAAACCAACCTCTTTCATAATGCAATAATAATACATGTTAGTGATTAAATAATAATTTTTAAAAACTCAAATCTTTTAGCGTAACTGTCGCCCTCGCGCGTTGTGTTGGCGCCATTACAAGGATGTCCAGAGAATCCTCAGCCATTCTCGCGACTAGCTACGGGGCAACCCAAAAAAAAAAAAACGAAAAAAAAAAACTCACCACACGAAGGACAGCAAAATAAGCATCTGCAAGCATACACAGCAAGTTGATTTCCCTCGGCGGCAAAAAAAAAAACGTCTCATTCGACCTCGAGAACGCCAGCATGAGCCTCCTTCGCGCGTCGCTACCAACAACATCACTCACGCATCAGTCCGACCCCGAATCCTCCCATCCTCGCGGTCCCTGCTCGAAAGGAGACAGGACACGCTCCAGATGAAGAAAACAGCCTCAAATTAACATTAGCCACGTCCATTAACGCTCCTGTTTGTAGGCTTTGTGCGGACACTTTATAAATGATATTTTACTCTGATTTTTGAAGGAAATCCTCGGCCGTTAGCTCTGATCTAAACATGGGGAACCGGGGAATGGAGGATCTGATTCCTCTGGTGAACCGCCTGCAGGATGCCTTTTCCTCCATCGGCCAAAATGCCACTCTGGACCTGCCGCAGATCGCTGTGGTCGGCGGGCAAAGCGCCGGGAAGAGCTCGGTTTTGGAGAACTTCGTGGGGAAGTAAGTAGCTTTAGGTTTCCTTCATCACAACAGGAAGTGGCCGCGGGAGCTGTCATTTATCTGTTTTTAACCATCAACTATTCACCTCCTGAGCCCACAGTGTTGACTCTGAGGGTCTGACACATTAAACACACTTAAACACAGTTAAACACAGTTAAACAGCTGCTCATCAGTTTGCAGTATTCATGCTAGGTCATCTTTTTTAACCAGAGCAATGGCCTCATAATGTTTGCTAGTTTGGCCTGCCCAAGAGTTTTTAGTTATACATTTGACAAATATAATAATTTCATTGCAAGACAAGCTGACTGCTCACATTTGCATACCTGTAGACTTTAGTGTATCTATTTTTCTTTTATTTCTGTCCATGCTTTGTCCAGAAACTTGCACTGACAGTATACCTTCACTCTTTATCTGAGTGTACAACATTATATTCATGTTACTAAAGTTAACTTATAACAGCCAATATCAATGAGAGAAATAGTGATCATTTACTGCAGTGTGACCTTGTTATAAGAGAGATAGAGGCAGAGTCCACCTGAGCCCTGAGCCGCATCCATCTGTCCCAGGACTTAGACTGAGGTGCAGCTTATGAACATGCAACTACAAACAGGGCCATAACCTCATGTAAAGAGCTCTTTTATTTAGCTCTGGTTTAAATGCACATGCGGCTCTGTGTACTCTGTGATTCAGCAGTATTGTCTGCATTGACAAGGTCAGAGTGTGGCTTTATGCCAGTGCTCAATCACCTCCCCCTTCACTGCACAAGATTTGTACAAAATAAAGACATGAGAGTTCAGTGCGCTGGATATAACGATCATGCACCAACAGCTTTTCATGTATGCAAGAGTTCATCACTATATACACACTTCTAATCTTGTGCTAATGCAGCTAAATGTTTTGTACTTTTGTATAACACCTGAAAACTGGTTTGCCACATGGCGACAGCGCTAATCCCTGTCTTAACAAGTAACAAGTCAGACACTATCAGTGTTTGAACATGTGAGAATAACACATGCTGTAGAAATGTCCAATGCAGAGAATGTAAATTAGAACTGTGCTATATCGTCTCTATTATTGGTCCGGTCTGTTCTGTTCAAATTTCACTTTAGAGTTTGGTTATTGCTCTAATTGATTTAAAAAACTGTGTAATTGAGTAATCATGATTAATGAAAAAAACTTGCTTACAGAAAGTACTAATTACAGCATTTACCATCAACATTCAGTCATAAAGTACAACAGACTTTTTTCAATGTTCATCTCATTATTTAAGGTGCTGATTAGAGCTGCAACAAGTTAATCGATTAATCACAACTAATTGATTATTGAAATAATCGCCAACTAATTTAGTAATCAAATAGTCGTTAACTTATCTTTATAGAGGCATGAGCTGTGGGAAAGCGTCATATTTAATAGAAATTATATGGAAAATTGAGTACATTTAGTGTGTTTTTTTGTTAAACTAGTTTCCCTGAGCCTTGTGTTTTTTGATACTAATTTTCAAATTCAATTTTAATTCTAAGAAATAGACTTCATCCTTGATGAAGCATAATTATGACACCACAAGATCATTAAAAATGCTCTTTACGTCAGATTTTTAAATAGTAGATTTCAACAGAAAATATAAATACTTTTATGTTGGTTTTAAGCATCAGAAAATATATACTTTTTCCTGCTAATGTTTTTTTTAATCTATACTTGTTCAAACGAGTATCTAGTTTTGATAGCTTTAGTGTTGCCTAGTATCAGACTTTCGGATACTTTTGACAAGCCTACAATCTACATCTCCTCCTCAGAGATGTGTCCTCAAGCGGCATTAACGCACCTCAGATATACTGTAGTAGAAACCTTGTATTCAGTCACTTTTGTTCTAAACTTTTATCATTTAATCCAGGGGTCCCCAACCACCGGTCCGGGGCCCAAAACCGGTCCGTGGGCCATCTGCTACCCGGCCCCAGAGGATTCTTTAATATTTATTGTAATGCTATTTTATAGTCTATCACTACTTCTTTGTGCTTTGCTATGACAATATAGTGCCTCTTAATCCAATAAACAGCAATTTCAAGCAATAAGTGAGCTAAAAATATACACAATAATTATTTTTTCGCATTTTACATTGTTGTTATCAGCGCTACCCAACCTCGACCGGTCCTTGGAAAAGAAATTTGTGGCTGTACTGGTCCTTACAAGAAAAAAGGTTGGGGACCGCTGATTTAATCGAAAGAAAAATCGGCCAACTAATCGATTACAAAACAATCATTAGTTGCAGCCCTAGTGCTCATGCCTTGCCTTCTCTCTAAGCAAATAATCGATTTAATAATTGTGATTTCAATTATAATTCTAACAATAGTTAAAGGGATGCACCGATCCAGCTTTTTCAGTTTTGATATCCCAATATTTTGTCTCTATATTGACCGATACCAGTGAAGGGACTGAAAATGGCTTTTATTCTTCTCAAAACACAGTTCACTTGTTTGAAAATAGGTAATATAGTGTTATGTAACTGTTATGCTTTGTAGAAGTAACAATTCAACAACTAAATATAAATACAATTTCAAACATTCTGGGCCAAAACCAGCAGTAAATACATTCCACAACATAGTATAATTAAAGGCACAACTGGGATATCGACTGAACCAATATCATGGAGCCGATACTTGATCCAGCTAAATTTCATGGATCAGCACCGATATCCGACCCCAGTATCGGATCTGTGCATCACTAGTAAATAGTGATGAATATTTTTCCATAACTGAGCAGCCGTCTAACAGTATAAAATGTACAACTGCCATATATTAGAAGTAGTTACAATTGGGTTAACTTGGACCTAAGAAAAACATTTGACATTTGTTATTTTACATCGAAAAGAAATGTTTTAGCACATTTCTGTCACATTTCTGATAAAATTTTGAATTATTTGTCAAACTGTAACGGAAAGTATTGTTGTGCACAGTGTTTTTTTTTTTTTTTCAAAGTGCAAATTCTTTTCCCCCTCTGTGCCTTTGATTGTATCTATTCATCCCTGGTGTTTAATTAACTCCCAGAAAAAGGCTGATTTATAAATCCCCAGAGTCTGAAGGCTTCCAGTGTCACAACAAGTCAGGTGAACTGTGGAAGTGGGGCTGGGTCAAAAAAAGACGCAGAAAGAAATACGTTTACTAAAGTTTAGAAGCTTATTGTGAAATATAAAGATAAAACAGAACAGGACAGAAAGATTTATTGTCATTTTAGTACAACAAAATTACGTTTGGAGTGAGTCCCCGGGCCGCTGCAACTTTGCGCGCCGCCACTTTTGCGCGCCGCCACTCGCTCTTTCAAACATGAAACACACAAAAAACAAACAAACAACATATCATATTTATTGTGAAAAAATAAGATGAAATACAGATCAAAATTAAGATTTTTTTTGTAATACACTGTAAATGGGGACCACATGTGTGCATTTAAGTAAGACTTGCACACATGTGGTGGGCCATATAATAGATTTTTGATAATGTCATGAAAGTTTTGAAAACATCCAAATTTTGATCACTGAGTTTATCATTTTAGGTCTGTAGTTGACCAAAGAAATTGTTGGTCGACTAAAAACATCTCCCACTGACCGATTAAATGACTAAAAAGGGGGCGTGGCAAAAGTTCAGAAGCTAAAAAGTGTGTTTTGAAAAGATATTGTAATAATATCTAAAATGGCAGGTTAGACTAATGATATAGTCTAACATCTTCAGCTAATTCACTTCTTGTTAATATTCAATACAACTCTTTATCTAAATGATGAATTGACTAATACAAATACTAATATTAATATTTTGGGGCCGATATTTAGATTTTTTTTTTAGGGTAGATCGGCCATATCGGCTATTGGCCTCACTTTTGGCATATATATGATCAGGCAGCTGTTTGGGCTTTTCCTCTGTGGAAAGTCGCTCAGTTGGTTTGGAGAGAAAACTATAACAATTCTCTTATCTCTCCCCAAAAGTCTGCAGTTTTATCATTAACATAAGTTTTATTCTTGTTCAATGACTTTGGCTGCAGCACAAAGTTTAATAAATGCTTTTTTGTCAAAACGGACAATATGAAATTTTTGTTTCTTGGGCCAAAATACGATCGAGCGTCATTACATTGTGTGAAAGAGACGCACGTGTACAGTGGGGAATATTTTATTAGTCATACTATCTCACCCCAACTATGCTTTTGAAACTAAAGTTAAAAAAATCGGCCATGATATCGGCATCAGCTGACAAAATTTATCAACTTTGTCATAAAAAAATATATCAATATCAATTAATCCACTAAATGACTACAGCCCTATGTCATTTATAATAAAACATGTACAAAAGAAGCTAACTTAGTGCAAAAAAAAAGATAGTTGTAAGATTTAAATAATAGTTTAGGTGATATTTCTGGACATTAAAGGGCACTGTGTAAGATTGAGAGGAATTTTAATTATCACTATAGTCCACAAACATTTAAATCATATTTATTCTTTACAACATGAATACTTAAGAGAGCACTGTTAACCAATCCACATCAATTGTGATACATTTATACGTATTTGAAATGTTTTATTACGGGCCGGAATATGGATCATTGACGCAGATGGCAGCATGCTTAATAGGCAAAATGCATGTGAAAGGCTCCCTCTAGTGTTCAAAAGTGGAAATCGCTTTGTTTGTTTGTTTTTCTTACATAGTGCCCCTTTAACACCCTTTTTTTTTACGTTATTTTGTGTCACTATCACCCACAGTTAGGATTGCTCGATTATTTAAATCATAATTGTAATCACTGATTATTCAAGCTATTATTTTATTAGAGAGAGTGCAGAACATTAGCGCCTCTTAAATGTAAAAAAAAATTATAAATACATGTGTCACCAAACAGACTGCTGCTGTAAATGTTTTCTACAATTGGCTCTGTGCACGGAATGTCAGTTGGCTTGTTTATTTTCAAAAATGCTAACTTCCTGTCGGCGTTTTCATTTCCTGTTCAGTTCATTTCTATGGGATTTCACTACCACAGTCTAAAATGAAAAAAATACGTCTGCAGTGAACAGTGAGTTTTTGATGGTTAAATACTTTACAAATAAGAGAATATTTACTAAAGGACCAAAATGTGTTTATAAAAAGATGTGTTTGTCTGTCAATGCTAACGCTAAAGTCTGAGGATTTGAAAATAAACAGCTTCTATGCACAGGGTCAACTGAAACTGAAATTAAATTAATTACACAGCCCTACATCGATCCAGTCCTACTTGCACATCTATTAGAAGAATGAGAGAGTTTTCAGCACCATGGAGAGCTCTCTGTGTTTTTAAAATCAGTGTATAAATATTAGTTAATATTCATTCATCACTATTAGATTAAAATAAAAACTATATTTATAAGTAGCTGTCACTGAGTGCAATAAAACTAGTCTAGTATGATAATCATTTTATTTCCAGCGTCAGAACTGGCCTTTGTGGTCGCGTTGCATCAGTGCACTTCAGCTCTTTGTGGATGTTTCTGAAAGTACCGACCGGACTGGACAGGACCCCTCCCCCACAAGGATTAAGTTTATGATATAGAGCCGGTCTCACACTGGTATTGCATAACGCTGCGAACGCCCGGAGCATCGCTGTCTTCACTTCAGCCCAAACACAGGCCTGAGTTTGCTTAGATGGCACTTTTCTGTGGGTTGTTTTTAAGATAAAGTGACTGTAATTCACTGTACATTCATTTATAATTCACAGTTACTATGATTAAACATCTCATTTACATTACTTTTAACTTTACCTTACCTGACTGAGTAATGTTTCTGAATTAAAACAGCTGGATTATGTACTTTTTTACAAAATTGGCAAAAAACAGGGTTTATCATAGAATTATACTAAGACTACAATGGCACAAGTGATCTATATTTGATTGGTTTTCTTTTTTTACATATTTTTAATGCCAGTATGCCTGTATTTGAGGATTATAAGGCAGAAATGTAATTTTGCCTTGAATAAGTTCATTTTGATGATGCCTTTTGCTGAGAGAAACTAAAATAACCAAGTTTATTGTGTTATTTGACCTATATAACAAACTTGTTTTAATCAGGCCCTTCCACGTTTTTGAGAAACAGAAATATATGACAATCTATAAGAGACGATTCAAAACGAGATGAAACTTGTGACATTGTGCTGTGAATAAAGATGAAGCTTTAAATCTAATAATATAATCTGAATAAACTAGTTTAGAGTGCAAATAAAAAATATAAACTTTTTTATTTTTTTTTTTTTTATTTTTGTCTTTGTTTTATAATTTTATTGAAGTTGTCAATCTGATAAAAAATGCATTGATTATCTCTGAGATAATCAAAATCAAAACCATAGAAGAGCACATTTTTTAGATTAAAAATAATATTTAAAAAAAAAAAAAAAAAAATAAACTTTATTTTTTTTTTTTTTGACTGAGATTTCACATTTTTGATTCAAATTCTTTTTTGCATGTTGCACATATGCTATTGACCACAAAAAAAAAAAAAAAAAAAAAAAAAAAAAAAAAAAAAAAAAAAAAAAAAAAAAAAAAAAAAATTAATACCACACAAATTGCAAACATCCAACATTGTGTGACTCCAAGTCTTCTGCATTCAGACCAAAGTGAGCTAATGTTCTGCAGCATTACAGACATTTCCTTCCGATATTTTGACTTTCTCATAAAATTACAGTTTCAATGTATCAAAATTTGAAGTTAGTCTAAAGAATATAGCATTTTTTGTTCCATAATATTATTACCTTTTTTAAAGCTTTGGCTATTTCCAATCAATTATTAGCTTAATTTCATAATGTTAGAGATTATTGTTGTGGCCCAACGTTGTTTTTTTTTTTTACATATATACTCCATTGTAGAAATAGGTTTGCTGTAATAATAATTTGTTATACCAGTGTTCGTTGTCCGGCCCCTCTCCTCTTGTCTTGTCTGGCCCACCCCTGATATATGATATATCGATATATCGCCAGCCATACTTCTGCATGACAAAACCACAACTAGTAGCATAATTTATATTGTTCATTTGTTTTAGTCTATCGTTAAAGCGAATCACTGATTTAAACATATTCTTTCTGCGTATTGTAAAATAATTAATTTAGCCTTTTGTACATTATGTTAGCTTCACCTCGGGCTGGTTGAATAATGTTTTAAATGAAAATGACTGGGTGTTTGTCCTCACACACTGCCACAGATTAACTCTAATCCGTGTTTGGGCCACGACATGTATCGCTCTTTCCTATTGGCTCTGCCCTAATCTGGACGCCTGCTCCCGAGTGAACAGTCACCTCATTGGCTGCAGAGCTTTGTCATCAGGCAGTTCACCACAGAAACTCCCACACAATGCCTAAACTCTGCGTACATTTACTTACATATAACGTAGCTACACATGCTGACTTAAATTAGAGACTTCTTAACATAATGTGTGTAGGTCATGCAATATTTAGGCCTCGTGTTTGTGCAGAGTTGATGCATCGGTGCAAACAGCAGCTGGCGCCTTGTAGACTGTGAGCTCAGATTAAATGAACCAGTCAATGTCCCACTGCAGTTCAGCCTGGCTTCTGTTTCAAATGATCGTGTTTAAAAGGGCACGAAGAGATGGAAAATTAATATGTAACAGCTAAAAAGGGCTTATTGTTTGTGGTTGCTTTCACGTTATGTTTCTTGACTTGTGTTTTTGATTATAAAGGACGTTTTCTTCAGATGTTTAGCTTCAGGAATTGGGCGATGTGGGCAAACCTACAGTTCATTAAGGCGACATTTGAACGAAGCCTCATCACTTTAAAGCTGTACTGTGTAACTTTCTGAAGATGCACTGCAAAAACAATATATCTAGACTTGCTTAGAATGACTTGGAATGAGAATTTTAACTGGTTAAGATTTATTGCTTGTGTCATATAGAATATTTCACTGGTTTCAAAACATTTTTAGCTGGTTATAACAGAATTTAGGATAAAACAAGAACAAACATTTGGGGTGAGAACAGTTTTCTTAACCCACTGACAAATAATTAGGCTTGAAATGAGAAGCAATGTCTTGAAATCGGTTAAAAACTGTTTGAAAAAGGAAAATAATCTTTGTCTCCACAATAAATCAAGGTTAAATTAGTCAAAATGCTTGAAGTTAGAATCTACAATCAAGCAACTTTAGCTTGTCTTGAAATATATGTTTTGCGGTGTGAAAAGTAATCTAAACAATTCAGTAGAGTTACAACGTTAAAACTATACTTTGGTGCATTCTGAATGTAGATAATACATTTTATGCCATAATAAAACAAAAATGCAGCTATTGGAACTGCCTTTCTATTGAAACAAACATGAACGGGCCAAAAAACAGTCAATTTTGTGGCCATACAAGCTGCTCAAACGAAAAACATGTTGTTTTTTTGGGTCAATTGGCTGTGGGCACGGAACTTCAGTTGGCTTGTTTTTGTTCAAAATAGCTAACTTCTGTACATACAAGCATTTCATGTTAGCGTTAGCATTTAGATATAATCACATCTCTTCTTAAACACAAGTGTTATATGGGGAATTTTTCTTCTGATTTATAAAGTCTTTAACATGTTTTCTGTAACATTCACCACAACTCACTGTCACTGTCTGATCTTCTGAGTATTTATCATTTTAAGCTGGTGTAGTGAAAACCTCATAGAAATGAACTGAGCAGGAAATACTTGTAAGTACAGAAGTTAGCTATTTTGAACATAAACAAGCCAACTAAAGTTCCGTGCACGAGTCACTTGCATCACTGTTAAATGAGAGAGTGAACGGTTATCTGTCAGTGTCTGTCTCTGTGTTACCCCTGCGCTAAAGCCCAAAGTCACAATGCTCCAGTCACACACCAACAAGAGAAGGGTAAAAATGAATGAAATAAATGAAATATAAAAATAACAAAATAAACAAATGTCATGTATGAAAACAGCAAAGCCAAACCAAGTGCTTAGCCTGGAGTCTTGTCTAGAATTTTTTTGGGAGAAATATCCTGGTGATTACAAACTCTCATCAAAAATCTTACAGTACACTTATCTTATCTTATAGCAGACATGTTATTAGAGACATAAATATACAAGGCCTACATGAAAAGCTTATAAGTATTTTTCTATTTGTGCTTTGATAGAATAAGTTTCATTACTAAGCCTCTAATTTATTCCTTATTTTTATTACTTGCAGGCTGTTTTATTGAGTCGAATGAGAAAAGCCCAGCTGCTGTTTTTATCAGTTGATTTCATGAAAAGAAATGCAGTTTCTTCACAATTTCTCAGGTTCTCTCTCAGGACTTTTCATGACGTTACATAATTGTGGAGAAAAGCTTGAGGCGAACTCTGCTGTTTGTGTGAAATACAAAACCAGATGTGTCCATGCACTTAAGAGACAATCTGGTGTTGTTTAAAGAAAAGAGGTTTTAGATGTACAAGAATATAATTAAAACTGAAAAAATGTCCAACAAATTATAGCCTTGTTCTTTTGGTTTAGTTTTGTTGTTGAAATACTTGCTCATGATATAATGTTGTGTTTCAGAGACTTCCTGCCTCGTGGGTCTGGGATTGTGACTCGTCGCCCTCTTGTGCTGCAGCTCATGAACTGTCCCACAGGTGAACATCACTTTTACAACATCTTTTATGTGGCAAATATGGTGTTTGCACATTTGATAATAGCTATATTCTGTTTATTTTGTCTCTTGTTTAATCTTACAGTATATACAGTAATTATACTTCATTAGCGCTTCATTTATAAAGCATTTGCTCACGTACAAAACATGGCTGTAGTTCTTTAATTGATTATTCGGTCGATATTGTCTTAGTGGACTAAAATTTTGTTGGTCGACTACTTATTTTTTAATTATTTAAAAAATATGACAGTAAGTCAGTTAGCTGAAGATTTGAGATTGAATCTTTGAACTAATTGATAAAAATACACATTTTCAGTAGAATCTTCAGTGTTCTTATGAACTTCATTGCATTTTTAGTCTTTTGATGGTCAGATCAGAGATAGTTTATAGTTAGACAACATTGCTGCAACTAACTATCATTTTGGTAATCAATTAGTTGGGCGATTTTTCTTCCAATTAATGCATTAGTTGTTTAAAAAGCAAAATAAAATATAAAATGTGATCTAGACAAAGCCTAAAATTAAATAAGACCATGAGTTCATAATTGACTGAATTAAAAAGTTACTGCCTAAATAAGACTATAAATAAGAAAATAGAAAAAAATGCTTTTGTTCTTGAAATAATGACATTAATATAGTTCTATTGGCAAATATCATTTGTAGAATTATATTTGCCAATAGTCACATTTACTCAAAACAAGAAAACATTTGTGTTTACTAGTAACACTGACTTATTTAGGATTTTTTTTTTGTTTTTTTCTTGTCAGTTCATGCATGTCTGGAACCTGTAAAGACCAGTTAACAATAGGTTGGTTTCACGTGACATCACAACATTAGACAGGCCAATGTTATTTCAATGAAGTGGAGGGCAGCTAAAATGAAGATTGTTTAAATGCATTTATTTTTTGCAAAGCAAACGAGTAATGTGTCTAGTCATCCTAGAAAAAGCTACTTTTTAAATTAGCAAAATATTTTTTTATTATTCATAATTCAATTATTAATAGGAAAAAGCGCCTCTTGCCCTCCACCTGGCTTATAACAGACAAGAATTCAAGAATGTGAAACCCACCTATTACTTGCTAAATTAGTTGATGATTAATTAAACAATGTATTAGTTGCAATTAATGATAACTTGTTGCAGTTCTGACCTACAACATTTGCTACGATTTAGTCGCTGATCAATAGTCAGTGCATGTTTTTAATAGAAGAGAAGCAAACACCTGACATGACTGACATTTGTGACACTATAAATGCAAAATCTGAGATGGAGCTTAATTATGGATTTTGTGGAAGATGTTAAATGTGCATCTTCCAACGGTAAATTGAGTGCAAAACACTTGGCAAAAGTGACTTCCAAATGTACTATGTATATGTGTAAGGTTGTACATTTCAAGAGTTCATTTGCAAAAAGAGATAAGTGCCATTTTAAGAAATAATTCATGACTTGCAGTTTACTCTTTGTATTGCAGTGTTTTCAAAAGTAGTTTTTACAAATGTAGTTTATTACAATTGAATCTTTTTAAAACCCTTCTTAAAGGGGACCTATTTGTATGTATTTAGAAATAAACTCAAATATGTCAGTAAATCACATTTTGTTTTTTGTAAAAACAGAAAAATTGATAAAACAGCTTCTAAATACAGTAGAAAGAGGTTCATTTACTTCCTGTTCAAAACTGCAAAACAGATAAGCCCGCCTCTTCCTTGTAGGAGTTTAATGTTTAAACAAGATTTAAACAAGATTTTGAATTTTGAGTTTTTATTGAACAAAACAGTGGACCCTGGTTACCCACTTTTATTTACTTTATCACTTGTCAATAATAAAAAAAAAAGATACATTTTAACAACTGAACTCCTCATTTTTAATTGCAAAGTACTTTGATGTTACTGACAGATCTGTGTGTTCTCCAGAGTACGCCGAGTTCCTCCACTGCAAAGGCAAGAAGTTCACAGAATTCGATGAGGTGCGTCAGGAGATCGAAGCAGAAACTGATCGTGTGACTGGAGCAAACAAAGGCATTTCTCCTGTTCCCATCAACCTGCGAGTTTACTCTCCTCACGGTGAGAACTGACAGAGAATACTGCAACTATTCTGTCTTTTTATCAGTGTCGGGCCGTGCATTTCTTGCCTAGGTCTTAGTGGTGCTTCTTTTAATAATAATCACTTGTCAATAACCAGCTGATGGTTATTAAACTATTCTATTACGCAGGCACGCGATAAAGAGCAAAGCATCATTACTTCTATAGCCAGAATAAATGCTTTTACACACACATCCACAAATATTTACACAGCAATAGTCTGAATGACTTAAACACCAAAAACGCAAAGAGCTGGTGGTAGTGGCTGGTTGTCTCGTCTCCGGGGCTCAGGCTACGCTTCCAGTGGCCTCGTTGATTTCCTCATATCGGCTCCTCTCTCGCGCAGCTATGTTTCCCTCCGCACTTTCTCGTTTAGCTGTAAATCCACTCTGTGTTCACCAAAAGTTTTGGAAAGCACCTTGTAAGTGTCCCGCAGCACAAATCCCTTTCACGCTTGTGACGCTAGCTAGGTTCGTAGTTGGTCTTTCTTAACAATGTCCAGCTTTTCTTGAAAAGTCCGTCTTGAAAAAGGCTTTACCGATAAATTTGCAACCAAATCGATCTCTTCTCTCCCTTTAGCACTGTGACAAAACTGCTCAAAACAACAATAAGCACAGACAGACAATCAAATGCTGTAGTTATCTGACGTTGGCGGTCGTCTTGAGAAGGCCTTGGCGTCGTCAACATAAAATCTGATTGGTTGAAGCACAGTTTGATACGCACTTATTTTAAGATGCCTTCAAAACTGATTGTGAAGGCCTCGGGCAGATTTCACTGACCCTGACAACAACTGATGGCTGAAATATGATTGGTTAAAACAATATATTTTGAAATACACCCTGAAAGCTGTGAAACGATGGGAAATGCTACAAAAAGCTGATAAATAATTATTAAATTATGATTAAGCATGCATGCACTAAATGTGATTTATATCATTATTTTAAGCATAGCGCATGCACATGAAAATGTAATTATTATCAGTTATGTGTATTTGAGATATTTTTAGGCCAGCAGAGAAGGCTTTGCAGGCCCTGACGGTCCACTACTGCTTTTTATAATACCTAATACCTGTCGTTGTTGTGTTTGCAGTGCTTAATCTAACTCTGGTGGATCTGCCGGGAATGACCAAGGTTCCTGTGGGAGACCAGCCTGCAGACATCGAGTCCAGATCCGAGACATGTTAATGCAGTTTGTCACCAAAGAGAACTGTCTGATGCTCGCTGTGTCCCCGGCAAACTCAGATCTGGCCAACTCTGACGCTCTGAAGATTGCCAAAGAGGTCGACCCCCAGGGTGAGTGCAGTTGGACGCACACACACTTCTTTAACGTGAGCAAGTGTTCAGGGACGTTTAAGAATGTATTGAAATTTAGAGTGACACATTTAAGGCCTTGAAAGTATTATAAAGATATAAAGTATTGTTCTTCTTGTTATCGTTGTGTTAGGTTTTATCAGAACTACTTTTTACTTTTAACATTTATGATTAACTTACATATGACGCCACAGTTTACAACAAAGCAGCCCAAAGCGAATCCTATTTTTTTAAGGTTAAGTGGAACGTCAGCAATTTTTTAATCCTAAAAATGGCTAAACTTGGATGAACTTCGTAAAATGTTTAGTGAAACCTTAAATACAATATCTTATCTTTGTTCAAGTGAAATGAGTAGTTTATCTTACACTTTAAAACCCATATTACTGTTTATCACATTTTTAAATTTTGACTCAGTTTGATGTGAGAGTCCTTGTGCTAAATATTTATCATAGTTTTACACCTGTTAAAGTTGCAATTTATGAAGAAATTGACAAATAAAAGTTGAAAATTAAGAAGTAATCTACAATTTACACAAAACTGGTTTCTTGGGAGTTTGAAGAATCATTTAACACAATCTAAGTGTTACAAAGTGTTCAGTGTTGGGAGTAACTCATTACAAACGTATAGTTATATAATATATTCAATTTTTCAGTAACTAAGTAGTGTAACTCATTACTTATAAAAATGTTGACAGTAAATTACTAGGTACAATCTGAGTAACTCAAGTTACTTCCATAGTATTAATATTCCAATTAAAATGACATTTCAGGACCAAAACACCACTGACACTTGTGCAGAAGAGTTTCTGTGTCGACTATTACAAGTGTTGTGACGTCACATTCAAAGTAACTCACAGTAGTGAACCCTGTTACATTTTTGAGACGGTAATATTGTAATACAAATATATTACAGTTTCTACCTGTAACTAGTAATACATTTATTAAAATTTTACAGTAACTTACCCAACACAAGTAATATTTGCTGGACAAAATACAACTATAAACCTTATAAAAAATAGCCAATCTAGGTGAAAACAAGCAAACTGTTTGATAAAATCCTAAATATAATTTAGTTTTACTGAAAATATGGTCTAACTTGTCTGCCACACTTTAAGGTTTATTAAAACAATGTACAGTTACATGAAGCACAGAGACAGAGATACTTTTACCACATTATAGCTTTACAGCTAATATTCATCTGTTGTCCTGTGGAGGGGAGGAGCTACTGGACATGTTTTTAGTGCTAGGTAAACCAAAGCACCAGGAGGAAACCTACGCAGACACAGGGAGAACATGCAAGCTCCACATTTAAAGGCCACGGTCGCCCAGAACCTTCTTGCTTTGAGGCTAGAGAACTTACAGCTACCGATATGTGTGCTAAATTATATCTTTTCTTTTAATTTTACCACACGAGACAAAAATGTCAAACCCAATCTAGTTAGACTCGATTCTCTATGTCAGTTTTTATTTACCACAATCCTGTTTTTTTATAAGTATCTTTCAAATACTGGAAAATATATTTTTAATATATTTCTGATCTATTAATTCTGTTAGTGGGGTACCTCTTAGATTTGTAGTAGCGGAAGGTCCACAATTGTGAAAATGGTTGTTAATAAGAGCTTCAGTGTTTCCCGTTGATTTTGAAGAGACTATGTTGGCACAAATAATTATAATTTATATTTCTCGTTGAAATTTTGGAGTAAGAATAACATTTTCAAACTTTTTCCAACCTAGCATAGTTACTATTTAAATGCAATGTAATGAAATGAACAATAATGGTTTAATCAGTGTGTAACCAAGGTTGTTTTTAGACTTTGATGGACAATTATAGACTTTGGGGAGGCGCAGTAGTCTCCTCAATTTATGGGAAACACTTAGGTCGACAGCAACAGACTTTGCTCTTAAATGAATAGAACAGACCATAAGATTAGATTTTCTTTTTTGTTCTTCTTTGTTAAATAAACAGCTTGATTGCTATTTTGCCAGAATCAGGTTTGTAATCTCATAAATCCTTGTGTTGTTTGTCCAGGCATGAGAACCATCGGCGTGATTACCAAACTGGACTTGATGGACGAGGGCACAGATGCCAAGGACATTCTTGAGAATAAGCTGCTTCCTCTGAGAAGAGGTAAGTACGAGCCTCTGACATGCAATGACACACTGTTTCCCTCTTGTGGTCGCAGCGCCTTCCAACTGTCGGTGTTTAAGAGGAAAAGTATGTGGAGGCTGGGAACTGGTGCCGGCCCAGAGGAGGAACAGAGAGTGTTTTTAGTATTATAGTTGCATGACCAAACAAAAGACCAAATAATGTGAACATTACAAAGAGAACAGTTGAAACAAAAACCGGCAGTATTCATTTACATTTTCACGCAAAGATGAGCCTGCTCAAAAATACAAAACATAAACAGACATCTTTAGTATAAATCTATACAAAGAGGATCAAAACAAAAATCAATGATTTTTTTCTTATAGAGGTTATGCACTGACATAATTTTATTCCAAAAATGCTTAGCCACATTTAGAATGAGTGGCATTTCTTCAATGTATTTCTTTGTTGTCGTGGCAACGGCTTGTCTGCTAACAACAGTTGATTATTTAGGACATTTTAACTGCAACAAAAAGACTCAAAAACATCTTTTTTAAGAAGAAAAAGGTAATAAGTTGAACTGTGTGTGATTTCAATGTCTGATAAATGTGAGAAGCTAAAGTCTTGTTGTTTATCTGCTTTGCTACAACTGTTGACTTGATTTTCTCTTTTTACATGTCAGTTACAAACCCAGTGCTCAGTAGACTTGTTGTGGGTTGAATTTGTTATTAAACTGTAGTTTATTTTTCCTGTTTTAGTTGTTTATTGAACTCTTACAAGAGAAAATGTCCTTTCTCTCCATTAACTCTCTCAGCATGAACATTTAGAATGATGTCATGTCACCTGTATAATCTCTATACTTACAGATCTTAAAACTTAAAATCATTTAAAGGGTCCTATTGTGTTTTTTTAAATATTTAGTAAGAATCTAGAACATGCACAGATCAGTAATTTACCTTTGGTTCATTGTAAAACACAAAGTTGATCTAAAACAACTTAAAAATAGGAACAGCTTTACTGACTTCCTGTTGAAAACTGCAGAACTGATAAGCCCCGCCTCTTCATTTTAAAATGTAACTGTAAAAAGCAACAGATTTTTAAAAACAATTTTTTATTGTTGGAAAGAGGATATGGGACAGTATTGAACCATATAGGCTTCACTTTGAGTATTAATCTTTTGAAATATACCAAGTAAATACAGACAAGTGGGAGGGGATAGGTGGTAGGTGAGAACCGGGATTTCTGAGCTCTTGAACTGCAGCTGAAGAACAATACAAGATTACTCAAACATGCATGAATCAATTCAAATATAACTTTGAGTAAACTAATGATGAAGGAAGGCCATTATAACAAGATTAAAAACTTAGACAAGTGAATTTGACAGAATAGGTCCCCTTTAAGGTTCCCATAGTTTTACAATCATGAAAGATAGTTATGTTTTAGGTGCTTAAAATAGAATGTTTGTGATCAAATTGGTCAAAATGTTCTCAGCCACACAGGAAAAAAAGCTTGATTTAAGTAAAATGTATTTTGTTTTAGGCAGAGTTTCACTTTCATACACTAATATTTGCCAATAACACAATCACAATTTGAAGTGAAGTGACATTTTTTCCTATTTTTCATGGGAGACATAACTATCATAGGGCTGCTCGTGAAAATAATAAATAATCACGATTATTTATAACTCATAATTGAAATTATGAAATTCAAACAATAATAGCTTTATATTGTCCCTTAAATGTGAAGAGATAAATGAAATATGTGACAGATCTCACGTGTTCCTTTATAATCACTACATTTAGTACAAGTGTCTGGAACATTGCTGTACATGTGATGAAGGATTGCAGTGGTGATGTACACTCATGTCTGCCATTTGTGCTGAAGTAATCCAAGTCATGTATTCGTGCTTTGTTTCGCAGGAGCAGAGTTAAAAAGGTGAAAGGGGCTGGTAAAAAACGTGGGTTGATGAGAAAGTTTTGGACAAGAGTTTGCTTTCCTTCTGTGGCCAGTCGTCTTTGCAATGTGCTGATGCAGTGGTTTCTCTTGTTTCCATTTGCACTTAGTATAACCCAAAAGCCATGGCTCTTTCGCTTTTCCCCCCTCCTTCTCCTTTTCGTCTCAGTTCAGCGTGTGGACGTTCACATTTACAAGGCAGTTCTGGCTCGCTGTTACCGTCGGTTACAGAGCATGAAACGTCTTTAACAGAGCGACGCATGAGGGACTTTACTGTGAGGTCAAACGGATATGAAAGACGTGATTTATCAGTGTTTTTCCCTTACTTTGTCTGTGTACGTGCGTGTTTTACGTTCAGCAAACAGATTACTTCTTTAAACAGACTTGAATATACGTTTTTATCATGTAGAATGTTAAATAAATAATAATAATTGTCAGTGTCTTACTTCTCCTGGCTTCAATGTTTCTTTAGTCATGTACTAGTTTAACGTTATGGCTTAACACGGTTATCATGATTAACAATGTTCCACAGTGCGGTTTCTATTTCTGCTGAATTGTGTAGTTGGCTTTTCACTTTAAAGTGAAACTAATTGCAGGATTAACTTTTTTTTCACTGTCAAACTGTGTATATGGGGTCAAAACTGAAATACTCTACAGGTTTCTGGGCCTTTTTGGACATTTTTGCAGTTATGTGTGCAAAATCCGCGACTGTGCTGCCACGATGGTCGAATGCATTTTCAGTAAACACCGTCACATCGAGTTGACGCCACAGTCGAGCCGTTCAAATGAGATATAAAAACTTCCTCTTCGTGACACCGCTGCAGTGGCCAGTTGGAAAGCGATCACTCACTGAGCACTGACATTTTCACTCATTTAGCTCAGATAGATAGACGGGTGATACAAGGTGCAAGTGGTTGCAGGTTCGAATCTCGTATCAGTGTTTGTTTTTTCTCATTTTCAATTTAGAAAATACATGAGCTCATGTGCTTATGTAAAAGAAAAAATTCATACTTGTGTCTGCAAAGTTAATTTTAAAAAGGAATCTTGAAGTTCAAGTAAGTAACTAGACCTGTGCTGCACATCCTCACAGCTGTAAACCTCACCGCACGTCAGGACCACTCTGACAGAAAACTCGTAACACTTGCCAAACTGGCTATTCATAACATCCAATGGGCGTCTCTTAAAAAACCTCCGGGCATCTCTGACTTATCCGTTTGTTGTGCAGTTTGGGAGGAGTAAGTCTCTGATTGTGTGTTTAGCCTCACTTTAACTTCATTACTCAAATAAAAGTTTTATACTTGTGTAAAATGACTTACTTTGCAGAGCTCTTAATGTGCCCCCTTGTATAAACAGATGGTATCAGTCTTTTTTAACAAATCACAGTCAGCGGTTAGTGTAAAGGGTCTTTCACACCAAGCCGAGGGTCGCTCGTCTGAACCAGTTTGTCAAATTTTGCCGACAGGCGGCTCACGTGTGTTTGGTGTAAATGGGTTTGTCGGGGGTCAGAGGAGCGCGGAGCAAGTCGTGGGGGCGGGTTTTTGAAGACTCGCAGGTAGAGTCGGTGTCGCCAGTTGCCGCAAATGCAGCTGTTTGATTGGCCCGTGGCCACAGGAGAACCAGTGCATCAGTGCGCAGGAATATAGTGCGGAAAACCGAAAAAGACGCTTACGGAAAAACAGTATTTAGCCGAGCATGGATTGTTATTTACACGGGGTCAAACGGGACGTAACTACGAAGGAGAATGGTACTATTTGGATCGAGGAAAACACGAGGGAGTTACGGCGAGCGCAGTGCGAAGGCTGGACTGTGGAGGGAAATACGAGTGAGGTAAGACTAGAAAGAAACATCTGTTTGCCGTCAAAGTTTGACAACTACTACTCGCGTGAACTTATGTTTCGTCATTTTCGTCAAGCGTTACATCACACACATGCTCACTCGGCATTTGTTTGACGACTGTGCTGTTTGAGTCGTGTTTGTCTGAATGTTCTTTCACATCGGTGCGCCCCATAGAGACGTGAACAGACAGTGCGTCGTTCCTTCCTATCGACAGCGACTGGGGGTTGTGTGTTGTGAAATACCCTTAATTGCACTGTCTGACAGTAAGGCCTTAAGTACAGGAGCTCCACAAGGCTGTGTGTTCTCACCAGTTTTATTACTGTATATACTGATGAGTGCTGAAGTTTGTAATCTCAAAATTGTATTTTAAAGAATTCTGATGATTCTGCCATTTTGTCTCTGTTGCATAAGGAAAAAGACACTTCTGAGTATTTTGTAGAAGTGAACAGATTTGTTAAATGGTGTGATGATAACTTTCTTGTTGAATGCAAGCAAAACTAAATAAATTAAGTTTGATCCGAGGAGAATAGGCGATCACAGGCCTGTTCTGATCCACAATCAAACTATTGCTCAGGTCGACTTGCACAAATACTTGTTAGTCTTTATTGATTATAATCTGACCTGGAGCACACATGTGGACCACCTGTGCAACAGACTGCAGCAATGTTTACACTTGCGTCGCTTGAGAGTACAAAGGACAAAGTGGACAAAAGGATCAAGCAGATTTTTATCAGGCAGTTCTTGAAAGTATTCTAAGATACAGCATCACATCCTGGTTTGGGAATTTATCAAAAACAGGCTGCTGCGTCTCTGCTTTGGGTGTACAGGAGCATCTGTCCCTGCACAGCATTTACGAGCGTCAGACCTATATGATCCTGAATGACCCTTCACATGCTCTGTTCTCATAGTACAAGCTTTTACCTTCTGGGAGAAGGTTCAGGGTCTTACGATGTGGCAGGAACAGACTTAAAAACTCCTTTGTGCCAGCGTTTTTAGACTATTGAATATAGAGGACTGCTGTGTTGTCTTTTTCTTTTTACTGTTAATTTAATGTATTTGCAATGTATATTTATGAATTGAGGCTTTTATTAAATAACTGCACAGTATTGACAGCAGAATGGGTTGATAGCCCAAGACAATTGTCCCATTTTTGGGACAATAAAGTTAATCTTGATCTTGATCTTAAACTCAAAACCAGACGCACGAAGCACATGGCAGTCTTTTGTGCTTCATCGTTTCTACAAACAATGATAAAGTAAATCTTTTTCAATCATGTTTAAAAGAAAAGAACAGTACAAAAATATAATACAATATTCAGAGCATAAATGTCACTTATGGCCTATACTGGTCAAATAATTATTGTTTACAGATTAAATATAATTACTTCTTTATGTTTATGACAATACTCAAGCAAAAAGGATCACTTACATCTCTAGACTGGGGGAGTTTAAACTCTGAGAGACTTCCTTACACTCCTTATTAATGGGAAACATTGTAAGAATTAGAAAGTATAGATATCTCCTGAAAAATATAGTAAGTAAAAGTTATTCACATCTGCAAAGCGGCTAAGTCTCTCTGTTATTTTCAGGTTACATCGGTGTGGTGAACAGAAGCCAGAAAGACATCGACGGTAAGAAGGACATAAACGCTGCCATGGCAGCGGAGAGGAAGTTCTTTTTGTCCCATCCTGCGTATCGGCACATGGCTGACCGCATGGGCACCGCTACCTCCAGAAAGTGCTCAATCAGGTTTGTAAAACATGCTAATGTCAAGAGGTGGGTAGTGCTCAGTCACATTTACTCTGTTATATTTACTTCAGTAACTTTTTGGAGAAATTGTACTTTGCTAGCAGCTTTCTTTAGACAGACAGACCCTTTATTGATTTCTTTAGAAGAAATTCAGTTGTCCTTGCACAAAATTGATTGGTAGATGAAAAGTTTAATTTCAGTTTAATTTATACTGTCTAATTGCTGATGTGAAAAAGAGCCGGTTGCTTCGGTTACGCCTCTACACCATAGCTTATCAGGATTTCTGTAGGGTCTTAAAAAGTCAACAAAGTCTTAAATAAACTAAAAGTCTTAAATTTGCTATTGTAGGTCTGAAAATGTTTTGAGTGAGTTCACCAAGAAGAAGTGGGGACATAAACTCTTTATTGAAAAAAGAAGCATTGGTTACACTGTGGACACATTGAGCCCCAAAAGACAAAAGACGATATAAGACCTTTAATATGACTCTAAGACATGTGTTGACATCTATGCTACAGTGGGGTGTATTTATATCTTAATTGTGTACAACCTCTGCAGTCTGTTTGTTAACATTTTGTATATTTGTAGAAACAGATGATCTATCTATCTATCTATCTATTATCTATCTATCTATCTATTATTATCTATCTATTTGTCCATGTACATGGGTAGCCAACAGGCACTTCTCTTCCCCCCCCCCTGTCCATTTGATGCGTGTGTTGATGACCATGGGTTATATTGTTCACGTGACCTGGTTGATGGTTGTAATATTAAGAGTCAGGTGTGTCTTAGCTTATTCACATCTGATGATGGACTAGACGCTCAAAATGTCACTCAGTATGTCCTGTATCAAAGTCCTCATTCTCCTCCAACACACTATGTCTCCCACTCGTCTCTTTTCTCCATCACAGAGACACATTTGTTGATCATCTTGTCTAATCGGAGACTGTCCCTTGAGAACAGATAACCCTAAAGAAAACAGCACTAGCCACAACAGCCTGATAAAAGATGTAAAGCAGGGCCTGTGGTCTGTGATCCACAGTGAGTCATCACATCCATTTGTGGTCCCACAAAACAAAGGAAGAAATCAACAGATGCTAGACCAGAGTCAGACGAGGTTCAAAAGTTGAGTTGATGGAGGATTTTCTAAGGAAAGACAAATACAGGAAAGTGGTGGACATGTGTTTGATTCCACTCCCAAAGCCCTCCACTGTAACTGAGCCAAAAAGTTACTTAGGAACATCAATGGTTTAATTTACAAAACCTGTCAATTAAAGGCCAATACTGTATATAATGAGGTAACTCGTTTTCTATTGGTTAGTGTTTTACTGGCCTCACCATGTCCACAGTTTACCGTATACTGTGTATATTTTATTTATATATGATTCTTTTTACCATGAGTACAAGGCTGTTACAAATCTATACAACTATTTTTGATCAAGACTGACAACAACACATTTTTGAAAATCCTCCATACAACCTTTAAGCTGGTGCTAACCCAGAAAACTAGGACTAAAGCAAACAATAGAAAATACATTAGTTTATAATGTTTGAATTTTCTTGCCATGGGCCTTGAAGTGAAGCTAAAAAGTGTTAGGGTGTTTTGATTGTTAAACATTATATATTGAGTTCAATTATCATCGTCTACTATTCCAAGTAATTTTTAGCAATTATAATGCAAATTGAGCAAATTAGAAAGTTTCAGGTCAAAACCGTCATAAACTGCTGTGTCTCACCGCCAATGCCAAACTAAACACACTACTGCTCTCACATTCAGCCCTCTTTTCTCTTCTCACAATGCTTTTCACTGAGTTTGCTCTATTAAGTTGAATAGTCCAGCCTATTTTTACCCTAATATTCACATTACCTAAGTTTTTTTTTTTACTTGAGCCTATCATGTCTAAATACTTGACATAATTGAGTATTAATTTTGGCTGCTGTACCCACCTCTCTCTTCTGTATGGTGGTTTGGTTTAATTACTAACATTTCTTGCTTTTGTGATTTTCTCTTTCAGCAACTGACCAATCATATTCGGGACACACTGCCAAATCTGCGAGCCAAGCTACAGAGTCAGCTGCTGTCCATCGAGAAAGAGGTGGAGGAATACAAGAACTTCAGGCCCGACGATCCCTCGCGTAAAACCAAGGCTCTGCTTCAGTGCGTGTTTTCATAGTTTAAGAAAGACGGCACACTCGGATGTTTTACTGACGTGATGTGTGTCTTGTTTCCTTGCAGAATGGTGCAGCAGTTCTCTGTGGATTTTGACAAGTGCATAGAAGGATCTGGAGACCAAATTGACACGGCCGAGCTTTCTGGTGGCGCAAGAATCAACCGCATCTTTCATGAGCGTTTTCCATTTGAACTGGTCAAGGTGTGAGACTAATACACTCTTATTCAATGTTATAGAGCTGGACGCCTTAATCAGTTTTAATAGCTTTTTTCTAGTTTGTTTCCTTGAACTTTGTTGTAGCTATAGATAGTTGTGTGTGTGAATTCCCGAGCAGGCGTTTATTTTGACTGCAGTTAATGCCAGATGTGTTGTCAGATCATAAAGAAATTAAATGTTTTTGAGAGGTTTTGCCACGCCCCAAGAATTTATTTGGTTTAATACAACCTAGTGTACTGTAGTAGTCAAAACCGCGCTATATAAAACAAAGACCTTTCTGAGACTACAGAGTCCCAAGACCAAGACAAGACCAAGATCATCGAGATCAAATCAAGACCACCTTTGAAGTTTTATACATTTATCAGTGTTTACATGTGCCTGGGACAGGTCATATTTCTGGTGGAAGTTTATCAGAGCGTGGTGGTAATTAAATGTGGCCTCTGTGTTCAAGACAAGACCGAGTCCAAGACCAAGTCCAACACAAGACCGAGTCCAAGCTCCCTTGAGAGAGAGACAAGACTGAGTCCAAATGCTCGAGTCTGTGACGAGACCTTAAAAAAGCTGCCTCAGGACTCGTCTTAAGACCAAGACCGGTCTCGAGTACAATTACACTAATACAACCCTACTGTGTGTGCTTTAGAGCAGGGGTTCCCAAGCTTTTTAGACCGGAAAAAAAAACATCTACCCACCTCAAATAAAATAAAATACGTATATGTCTGTCATAAATTGGAAATCCATTTAAATTGGGTTAAAATGCATTAATTTTTTTATTTTATTGATTTATATGACTAAATTAGACTAAAACATGATGTTTCCAGTAAAAAAACAGATAAATACAAAGTCATAAATGTAAAATTAATTAATTATCTCACGATCCCCAGATTTAGCAGCTCGACCCCCACTTTGGAAACCACTGCTTTAGTTGCCTGGATTCAGAGTGCATGCTTCAGCAAATTGTGAAGAGTGGGTCTGGTCACCACTCCCCCCGCCTGCATTTCCGAACAACTCCACAACGTACCGGCCAATAAGATTAGTTTATTTGCGTGACGCAGATGAAACATGAAGCTGATTGGACGTCTGTCACTTAGACCAAGATCAACTTCACTCACCTCACATTAAAATTGTTCTTTTACTTCGATCATGTTCCATACAATTTTTCATCTTAAGCAGCCATGTTGTTTTTCACACGAGAGACGACGCTTGTCCCTGATTGACTAATTAATCTGTCAATCACTCCTATAGAATTTCACTTTACTCGTTGTGCTTTGGAGTAGAGGTTCCCAAACTTTTTAAACCAGATCTATCCACAATCCAACATCCCCGCCCCAAAAAAGAAAAAAAATAAGCTCAAATTAAATATATGTGTGTAATAACTTGAAAATCCAGTTAAATGGGGTTGTAATGTATTTATTTTAGTATTTATTATTGGCTTTGGGAACCACAGCTTTAGAGTCCAGTCACTTAATTATATATACTACAATTATACAGTTATATTTTTACAACATTTAAGTATATTTCCACATTTTTGACATATTGTATCCGTATAAGCTGCACTTTCTGTTTCCCTTCAGTCAGTTCCTTCTTGACTCTCCCTCTGAGGCCATAAAACTCTCGGCTGTTGCCTGAGTCCACAAAAAATGCAGTGGTTCCCTACAGGTTGCTTACAAAAGGAAACCTCAGCGTCTGCCAGAGACATTATCTGACAAGTCTGTTCATCAGGATGTTTTATATGTTTTTAATGTAGCCTTGAGAAAAGCACGCACATTTGCTCCTGGGAATTTTGACAAGTTCTGTTGCAGTAGGGCCTTTTTATTTATTTATTTTTACCTCGATCACATTCTTTCTTTTGTTCTTTTTGTCCTTTTTTCTTTCTGAATTATTTCAAACCTAAAAACTAAGAATAGACCAACAAAAGAAGAAAGAAAAGAAGCCTAAAACTTTGTTCCTGTTGCTCATCTGTGGCATTAAATTAGTCCGTAAATATCCGTACGTCTAAAACACAACGCAAATAAACATTATCGACCATTTTGTGGCCCGACTTTGCTTTTCACAAGTTTAGAAGGGTAAATCACACTGAATCTGCCATTTTGTTCATCTGATTCACTTTTTTTATACTTTGGAGACATTTCAAGCCAGCATTTTACAAAAACAAGAAAATACAAAAGCAACTATTGGCAATATTCTACTAGAAACCCATTTGTTTACTGAAAAGCACAAGTTAAGGGGTGCTTGGTGTGTGAGAAAGTTTAGGGGGAACTTGGGACAAAAAAGATTGGGAACCACTGAACAAAAATCACTTGTGTATCAAACATGCTCCAGTTGTTAATGACCTCTTTTATCCTGCTGGGCCAAAAATAGAGGGCTGCATTTGGCCCCTGGCCGCCATTTGAATAGCCCTGGCTTAGACTTCTGATCTTGGGACATAAAGTGCAAACATGTGCTCCGTCTAATGAAGCTTTAGTGACAGAAGCTAAATGAGATCGCCAGTACAATTGGAACAAAGATTTTAAATTGTTTTAAGACGATAGTTAAATTGTTAACCAGATTAAAATACTAATCAATACATCTGTAGCTTAATGCAGCAAAAGCTTGACTCTTTTTTCATCAAAATGGCATCTGTCAGTCGTGGCTTTCTTCTGTTTTTGATCATGTGTAAGTCCCAGTGCTCAAAAAGAATCCATATTTTTCCCGGCCGCCACTGTTGAATTCTAATGGTATTGTCCCTGAAGGCTCGAGAATACGCTGTGCACGCTGAGATAACATGTCTACCGTAGTAAAATTCGCTCTACATTTTTTCACTATTTTGACATTTCTTTATTTCTTGTTTTTTTTTCTTCTATCAGATGGAGTTTAACGAGAAAGAGCTCCGCAAAGAAATCAGCTACGCCATCAAGAACATTCACGGAATCAGGCATGTTCTCTTTTCATTTTAACTCCATATTGTCCTTCTTAACTGTACTTTTAACAATACACAGATAAAGTCAGATAAATGAGAAACCCTAACAGATAGAAAGATTATTTTTGCATGACAGTGAAGCCATGTTTGTCTACTGCTTTTGTCTGACTATATTTACACTTTCCCCTTATGTCTAAGATAAAATCACAATTAGAGGCAAATATACAGTAATCAGTATCATTTTTGCAATTACAGATCTTAGGCTGCTGTACATTACCTCTACACTGCTAAATAAAACAAGTACACAAGTAAAAGACATATTAAGATTTAATTCAATAATAAGCTAACTGCCGTAAAGTTGCTATAGAACATATTTTTAGGGATGCACTGATCCAGATTCTATCGATATCTGACATTTGCCGAACCTGGTGAAGAGACTGATTTTGTCTTTAATTTTTCTTCTCAAATCAAGCTTTTCAGAAAAATGTTTTATATAGCGTTGTGTAATTTATTTATTTATTGAGAAGACGATTTATTTGTATAGCACATATTTAAGCGATATAAAGTGCAATATAACATGTGTCCACATTTGAATTACTTCACATTACATTATTTTACTTTAAATTGTACTGTATTATATGCAGGCTGTCCTTCCAAGATTTTTTTGACAAATAAATGCAGTTTGCAGCATTCAAGTGCAGTTTAGAGGTTTTATAGACACATCTCAACAACACAAGCCTATATATTTGCTTAGGCCAAATTTTCATTCTGGCTTTTGTGGCTTCTCTTTGCTACATTGAGCATCAGGCATGTCTAATCAGTCACATGATACTCAGGAGCGAGATTGCCTATGGAGCTAAATCAAATGATGAATATCCATGTGCTAAAATGTAATAATACCTTGAGGAACCTATCAAAGACAGACAAACGTGTGCAAAGTGAACTTGATAATCACAATTACTCGAATATAAAGTTTTTTGGTTGGTTATGGCAATAATCATAATCGAAATTCAAATTATTAACTGCACAGCCCTACTGTTTTTGGAGTGATCAGAAGTAAACACAGACAAGTGGGTGGGGATAGGCGGCAGGTGAAAAGAAAGATTTTCTGCACTCTGAATCAGCCGCAGGACAATACAAGATTACTCAAACATACATGAATCAACTTTGAGTAAATTAATGATGAGAGAACGCTGTTACATTGTGGTTAAACTCAGAAAAGTAGATTTTACATGTTAGGTCTCTTTTAAAGGCAAAACTATAGTTTAAGCTGAATCAATATCAAGGGAAAGGTAACTGATACAACAAAACTCCAAACTGGGTCGGTGCATCACTAATCTTTAATCCCACAACATCATGAGACAGTACAATGTCAGAAGTTCTAATGCACATATTAACCCTGTGTTTCTTCATCCACTCCCTTCTCTTCTCTTGTGGCCCACTGGTGCTGCAGAACGGGCCTCTTCACTCCGGACATGGCCTTTGAGACCATTGTCAAAAGGCAGATTGGGAAGATTAAAGAGCCGTGCACCAAATGTGTGGACATGGTCATATCTGAGCTAGTCAATACGGTTAGGCAGTGTACCAAGAAGGTAAAGAGAACAAAGCGCTGGGTGGATGTCGCTCTTTGAACCCGTAGTGACCCTTTGCTGTGAACTCCCCTGGTGCCGTGGCATCTGCCTGCCCACCTCTTCTGCTTTGGACAGGCTGTTTGTAGTGGAGCTGAGCAAAACAAAATGTGTGAAAGCTGAGCTGTCATCAGAATGTGGTTGCCTAATGGACACCTGTGTTATCCCAAAAGAAACTCTTGACTCGCTTTGGCCTGTTATTAAAAGTATGTCACAGTATTAAATTTGAGTGTGATTATTGATTGGTGGTGAATTCATATGTATTCAAGCATTGGTTCACCATGATTCATCAAGAACTATCATGAATTCATAATGAATTATGGTGATTCAAGTGGTTTCGTGAATGAATTCATTAAATTATGTTAGTTAACCATGACTTTTAAACCTACTATGAAAACAAGAAATTCAAAGGTTCTAAAGATATTAGAACCAAAAATAGTAATTCGTCGTGACTTTTGAAAGTCATGTGTGAACATCATGAGGCATCATGAATTTTCTTCACTAAATATTCAAAAATTCAAACAAAACATTTAAGCCTTTTAGTAAAAAGTCCCGATGAACTCATTATGAATTTATAATGAATTCATCATTATTTAGTACTTTGTGCTGCATTTGTGCTTCTGTTTTAGTTTTTTCAATAAAAAATTAAGGTTGCCTTTATAGCACCATTGATTAGGATTAGAAATAGTACAGTTATAGGTAAGTGCAGCAATTCTGTGTCTTTGCACTCAAATGGACCACAGGTTTACTCAGAAATTGTGCCACTGTTTTTTTTTTTTTTTTTTTTTTTTTTTTTTTTTTTTTTTTTTTTTTTTTTTTTTTTTTTTTTTTTTTTTTTTTTTTTTTTTTTTTTTTTTTTTTTTTTTTTTTTTTTTTTTTTTTTTTTTTTTTTTTGCTACTTCTTTAATACAGTAAAAAAAAAAAAAAAAATATCCATTTCACAGTCATCCAAATTTGCCAGTGTTTCCCATTCATAGAGGAGATCATGGCGGCCCCCCATAGTCTAATTTTTGCCCCATAGTCTAAAACATTTGACTGATGGGGATATAATATTACTTGAAGCTGGTAGCATTGCAATGAACATAGTTAAGGAGTTATATTTAATCTATAAGCAATATTTTTTGATTAGTAGAAGCAGAATGTGACTTTTATGCATCAAAGATTGCATGAAATAACATATATTCAAACATGGGCCACTTGTTCCACCATGATCTCTACATAAACTTGTGGGAAACACTGATTTACTGTCAAAAGTTCAAATGTGAAGATGATTTATAGCTTTAATGTGCACACAGTCATGATTATAAACTCACGTGCCAGTCGTGTGTGTTCGCTGGCAGCCACATTAGATGACCTCAGCCTATGTCATGGTTCTGATGTGGAGGTTTGCAGCTGGGCATCTGCAGCAGACACAGGCCACTCAATTGCAGAGATGTACTTATCATTTATTGTAATTATTTAAGATATATGGGTCGGTAATGGTGTAGTAATAATACGTGATGGCTGCATCTGGTGAAGTGACTGCTTAGGTGCACAGCTGCTTCCTCTGTGTGGCTTTGAATTGTTGGCTGGAGTTTACACAGGTTGAAAGCTCGTGAGAGACTTGAACATTTTCATGTTTGAAGAAAGACTTGAGGAGAAACTAAACGTGTCACTGTGCTTTCTTCCCTCTGTGCCGTTAACCCTCTGGTCCACTCCATCTTCATACTCTTCTTGTCACAATCTCTCTGTTTCTAAAACTTCTTTCACTGGTTTGACACATTGAGTTATTATAATGACTAAAGAGAGTGCTGGTTCTGTCGTGTGGAGATTTCAGCGGCCATCTTGCGAGTGGAGAGGCAGCTATTCTATTTGAGTATAATGTAAAAACTAATTTTCATAATTCACAAAAAGGCAATAGTTAAAATAACACAGAGAGTTGTTTTCTGTCGGTGTTCGGTCATTTTTATCCCAAAATGTGAATATAAATATCACATTTAAAAACACTGCACTGGGCTAGATTTATTGCAAAGTTAAACTAATTACATCATTACATCATATGACCACAAGTATTCATCATTATTGTGCTGACTTCAAAGTTATTAAAAAAAAAAATAAATCAATCAACTCGTCTCAAGTCACATGCACACGTCAAAATTTTGCGCGTAAAAACGTATTTGACGCAGAACATTTTTGAAGCTGACACCAAAATAGGCGTCCAAAACACCCCAATACACGTCAAGGCTGTGGTGGACAAAAAGACACTTTTAACGACCAAACGCGCTTCTTCGAGCTCCGGTTTGTTTGTAGGCCTTGTTTTGCTTGTAGACAGATCACGTTGAGAGAGAGAAAGAGGGAGATACATAGATAAATAGAGGCTGAAGCATTATAAAACGTAACTTAATCACATAACTTTCTCCTCCTCCAGACAGTGTCTTTTGCTGTCTCTGTCCTCCTCGGCTCCTCCAGTGTCACGTCGTGCAGCAGGTTGAAACACGGCAACGAGCATTTTTAATAAATCTATGTGAGGGCGCTGTTAGTCCAGATCATGTCCCGCGTTTGTTTTGCTGTGTCTACAAATATTCAGAACAACCTGCGACCAAGCCTTTGAAAAAAAGCCCCAAACAACCTTTCCTTAAAAAAGGTATTAAAAGACTCCAGTAAACAGTCGTCCTTTCCCCTTAGTGAGAGGAGAATAACATGTCACGTGTCACAGGAGTGTAATCTCTGATTGGCTAACGCCGACTTCCAAAGCGTCTGAAGATGGATTTTCCCAACTCCTGCGACGGCTGATGCTTCGAACTTCAACTCTGCAAGATGCTGCATTTTCAGACGCAGAAACGCACGTCAACAGACGCCCCAGACGCCACTCAAGACACAGGTTTACATGGACTTAACATTGAAAATGGATGCAAAGACACTGTCCAGTCTGAACACACCGACAGAGCCGCAATCTAAGTCAAGTTCCTTGTCCTAGTCCATTTTATAAATTCAAGTCGTAAGTCGTCAAAATAGTGATCAAGTGCGACTCGAGTCCAAGTCACAACTGCAAGTCCACACCTCTGTTAATAAATAAATAAGATTAAAATATCAAAGTAATTAGGGGTAAATAAAACATTCTGCTCCCTATCAGTTTATATGAGATCTTTAGTAGACTCTCCCTACACAAGATGGCTGCCAGAACTGGACATTTGTGACTTACAATGGCTGCTCTCTAGTCCTTATAATAACTCCACGGTCTAGTAATTATCAGCACTACTGACTGTGTCCTCTCTGTGTTGAGTTTTTATTTATTCCCTCGTTCCTTGTGGCTTTTCCCTCTCTCTCCCGTGCCTTTGCTGTTCCTGCAGAACGGGGCTCTTCACCCCTGATCTGGCTTTTGAGGCCATAGTGAAAAAGCTGATCCTTAAGCTGAAGGGGCCCTGCCTGAAGTGTATAGATATGGTAGTGAGCGAACTGACCTCCACCATTCGAAACTGTAGCCTAAAGGTAAAATATCTCTTAGGTTCACATTCACATAAGGACAAGGCTGGGTTAGACCGATGAGTATGTGTGTGTCAGCATTTATTTTACAAAAGCAGAAACAGTAAAAAATTTAATTCAAATTTAAGTCAAAGTCAACTATAGGCCCTTTTCAAGTTTGTGTAATACCTGTGGATAATTGATTCTTGTTCTGATAAATCATTATAGGAAATTAGCAGAGATTCACTAAAATGAATCAATATTTACAATCACAAAGCAGAGTGTGGATTTCAGCTAGAAAATCACTGGCAGCGAGTTCTGACCTTCACATACGAGGTAAACACTTCATCAGTGTGTATTTTGGTGCAATGCTAAATGTTAACAAAAAATAAACCTAATTAAAAAGAAAACAATTTGATGAAAAGAATTAAATGCCAGACAGATAGTTTTGGTAAAAAGCTAGTTCAGTTTAAATAAAATACCTTGAATTAAGCATATTAATCTTAAAAGTTAAATTTTAATTTTATTTCACTTAATAAGACCAAGTCTTAAGATATTCTATCCTGATTTAACTTATAAAAACTTATTTTAAACAAACGTGTATGTGTTTTAAGCCATACTGCTTGAATCAAGAATAGATTTGCTTAAAAATCTTGTCAAGAGTATTTGAAACTAGCATTTTCTCAAAACAACTATTTTAGTCAATTTTCTTACCGCACTGGCAGAATGATTCACTTAAAATAAGAAATATTTACCTCAAAATAAGCAAAATGTTCTTATTTTTTGATAGGCTTTTTTGTCATCAACAAATGTATGAACACGCAGAAACACCTCAAACAAGTCAAGATCTACATCCACCAAGTAAAGCCAATTAACCAAATAAAAATACCAAAAATACAAATTAAAATCCAAATTTTAAGACATTTTAACCAAACTAGAAATATATTTTTGTTGGTGTGAGATTGGCTTTACAGTGATAGTTATACTTAATCTGTTTATGGACCTATAAAGTAACTCACCTGTTTTTAAATTATAAGGTGTATAAAGTACAGATACTTCTTGAAAAATGTAGGAGTAGAAGTAAAAACTCTCCACATTTTTTTATATTAAAAAACAACACAAAAACTTAAATACAGTACTGAGTAGTCAGAATACTTCGTTACTTGCCACCTCTGATCTTGTTCATATTGACTCGAGAAGGTAGTATCGGTCTATCCCTTTGCACATACAACACATGTAAACACATTTTATCTGTCAATAAGTGAGATGTAAGTTGACTGTATTGACAACAGAATGCATGTTAGATAAAGAACATTTAAGCTAATCGTCTATGAAATTCTGAGTCAGTTTGTTTCTGTTTTGTAAGTGTATTTTACTTTAGTTTTGTGGCTGATTGTGTAAATCCTGGACCACTAATTATTGACAAGCGTTTCTTTATTTCTCTCTTGTTTCTCTTTTCCATCTTCATCCTCCTAACTTCCTGCTTCTTAGCTCAGCAAGTGACCTAAACATGGCATGACCTCCTTTGTGTTTCTCAAATGTTTGATCTGAAGTATTCTTGATGTTGTACGACATTTGGGAAAGACAACAAAGGGGTCAGTTGTCAGTCTCCTGCCCCACACCACCACCCGCTGCCCCAAAGCTCTGCATGTCACTTTATATCACGTTCAATCATACGCCTGCTGCCCAAGTCCAGTCCAAGTCCAGTCTAATAAATCATTTTAAACATATGTAGGACGTCAAGTTACAATGTATCTTTGGTTTAAATATGTTCAGATTATACACAGGTTGAATACATTTGCTCATTAAACTGTTTTAATTTTAGCAATAATGGAAAATGTGAAAACTGACTTCTTTACCTTTAGATAGGGCTATTCAACATGCGGCCCGGGTGCCAAATGCGGCCCACCAAGACGTATGTTTTGGCCCAGCTTGATAAAACGACCTTACACAACCGGTGTGTTTTCTCGTTCATTAGCCTAGAAAAATATGTTTTTGCAAGATTCTGCTAGACACTGGCAACATAATATTATATTTTATTTTCATTTTTTGCACAATATGAAATAATTTTTTGCTATTGTTGTGGTTATGCTAAGTTGCAGTTGCAGTTGGAGATTTAAGACGTTTCAACTGCTGCCCAGCAAATAATTTGCTCAACAAACAAATCAAATACATTTTTAAAAATAAAAGGTAATAAGTTGAAATGTGAGTGATCCTAAAATTTGTCAGTGAAAAATGTGAGAGAAGCTCATGTTCCTGTTGTTTATCTGGTTATTTGTAAGGTTATATTATTGTGTTTTATTCCAATGAAAAGAGATTGCTAGTGAATAGTGAAACAACATCTTGAGTTGTTAGTGAAGAATGAATGTAAAACACATTTGTAGTCCAGCCCTCAGACCTTAGTCTTTCAAAATAGCCCCGCTTTAGGCTTTAGTGACTTAGCTATTTATTTGTGGTGTTGAGAAGAATAATGTATTTTACAAACGCAATACAAAACACCTGCTTTAAAATTCTGAATTATATCAGAACACTGACATGTTCTTTTGACATCTCAACATTCTCCTGGGCCAGGATTTTTATCTGCGTTATCGACGTCACTTTCTTTTCTAATGCGCATGTCGTCTTTAATGGGCGTCGCCTAAACTTTTTAAAAGTTATTGCACGTCCCTAAAACTAATTTTTAATGGAAACCGCTTCAGCTTTAGAAGAAGACTTGTTAAAACCCAATATATACCATATCTAGTGTCATTCAAGCCCAGGCTGCGGTGCAAGCTATACTGATTCTTATATTTACCAAAACCTTTTAAGCAGACTTTAAAACCTGATGTTCTTTTGTGCAGAGCTTCTTCTCACTTAAAACTAGAGTCAGTCAGACATCAGAGGATAAAACTACTACTAAACTCTGCTTCAAAAAGAGTCCAGCCAAGACAAATTTAACAAAAATGGGCTCCGCTTTTAAAGGGTGAATAAAAACGCAACAGGACATGAGGCTTGCTGTTTTCGATAGGTATGAACCACTGACCTACTGTACGTTCTGGCTGTTGAAGTTAGGGCCTATTAAACCATCTGAATATTGTTAATAATAATTGTTAGTTTTCTTCCAATATAAAAGTCTATGTATGTCACTGTATTCTGACACTTCAAAATGAAAGAGTAACTGTAATAACCACAACTGCTCAAAAATACAATTACATCCCACATTCTGCTTCATAAATTAATCCGTGTGTAACATTAGTTCAAGCAGACATTTCCCAATAACGATGTTTATATTGTTTTAGTTCACAGTTCACAGCGTTCCTCATGTTTCAAGTGGAATCCGACCGGCATTCCCTCTCACTCCGAGCGCTCCTGTTATAAAGCTCCTATTCTTTATGGATGTCATGGAGTCGCGCCAGGAAGTTGTAAATCACAAAACCAGAAAGAAGCCTATTGATATGAACCGACTCTGAGAAAAAGCCACACCAAAGCTGCATTGTAACTTGCAAGAAAACAGTGTAGAATATATTTTTCTTCTTCTGTCATTTGGACGTCTTTTCCTCTTTCCTTAACACTTTTCCAAATGTGTTCGGGTCGCATTGGAAGCCCACCAATGTCTGCATTTGTGGATTTGCAATGAGCTCATGGAAAAAGGCCCACAGTGTGCTGGGAAGGGGAAGCTTTTCTGCCAGAAACATTGTTCTGATTTTGTGCTGCAACATCACAGACTCTGCTCTATTATTCTTCATTAGTTCCACATTGGACTTTTCGCTCACAAATCCTTCTTAAAGTGCACACGACAGGACGGCTATTTTCAGTTAACTCAGTGAACAGGGTTGTGTTTTAGACTTTGCTAAATATTTGACTTTAGTTGTAAATCATATTGTAAAGAAAGATAAAAACAAACTTAAATTACACAGTAGTTTTGATTAAACAAATAAAAATACCACTTTTTTTTATCTGTTCTGTTGTTTTTGAACTATGCATTGCAACACTTAAACTTTGTAATTGTGGGACAAATTAAGACTATAGCTTATCTTATATTAAAGTGCTTCATGTTGCTTTATGGTTAAGAAAATCCCATTGAAATAGAAAGTTAAAACATTCGTGTGTGGCATTCATCTATTATACATCCTTTCATGGCATTCGGTGGAATATTATAGCTGAAAAAACATGATTTCTGTTGGGGTAACTAACTTTTTAAGTTGTAATTAGTAATTTTGTGTTTTCTACTAAAAGTATTTGAAAAAATTAGACAATTTTGTACTGTCTGAATAGATTAATAAAAAGATTTAGCTGTCATTAGGAGCTGAATGCTGCGCTCTGATTGGCTGAGCTTGGATGGTCTCTCCAGTTTCACTTTGCTGTTTGTAAAAAACTTTTATAAGCTGTAATTTCAACCAAATGAATACATGTTGATATTTTGTTCAAGAATTTATAAGAATGTTTTTTTTTTTTTTTTTTTTTTTTTTTTTTTTTTTTTTTTTTTTTTTTTTTTTTTTTTTTTTTTTTTTTTTTTTTTTTTTTTTTTTTTTTTTTTTTTTTTTTTTTTTTTTTTTTTTTTTTTTTTTTTTTTTTTTTTTTTTTTTTTTTTTTTTTTTTTTTTTTTTTTTTTTTTTTATTTAACAAAATGAATACATGTTGATATTAACCTTGTGTCAAAGAATTTATAAGAAAATGTTGTCAGATTTAAAACCCTTACCAGCGTGAAAATCGGCCACTTCACCTTTAAATGAAGCCAGAGGAGGCCCTCCACTAGGACAGCGGGTTCTCCAAAGCTTTTTAGTCTCGACATTGAAAAATAACAACCATAGACATTTGCGACCCCTCAAACTACAAAATATAGACGACTCACAAAGTGATCATCTTAGTCTTTAGTTTTATGTTTAATGTTATTTTAAACACATAAGCAAAGATAAACTCATCTGATCAGCATATAATAATATAACACTATGAATATAATATAATATAATAATATAATAATATAATATAATGTAATGTAATGTAATGTAATGTAATATAATATAATAAATCTTCATTTATCATTTGAAAGATATCAAACCTTGTTTAGGATAGCTGGCCATTAATCGAAAAATTATTTGGTGGTGGATTTTGAATTGAAAGATTGAAAACAAATCTTTTGTCTGTAAAAAAGTGTAGTTTGGAGCAAAAGTCAAACTTTGAGGCAGAATATTGATATACAGTTTCAAAAAAATCTAATAAATGGGACATATTAAAAGGCACAAATGGCATTTTTCATTTGTTTTGAAAAGATTAAACAAAATCGAATTGAAAATCGAGATTGAGCAATATGAGAAAAAAAATCATGATTAGGCCTATATTTTTTCCCATTTTCACCCAGCTCTAGTTTAGGATAATAATATTTATTTGTTCACACATCATCAGGGACCTCTCAGAAATCATATTGCAACCCCCTGACCCCCAGGTTGAAAACCACTGCACAAAAGGGTCAATTTTTAGTCCAACAAAAACATCCAAGTAATCAAGTCTATGTTTAAAGGTGCAATGTGTAACTTTCTGGAGGTAAAAAGTCAACTACACAATTCAGCAGAAATTGAAAGTTAAAACCATACTATGGATATTCTCAATATTTAGCTAAAGAAACTGCTTTTCTACGGAAACATGCATGAAGAGGCCCTCATATAAACCAGATAACAGTTCATTTTATGGCCATTTTGGTAAAAAGTTACACAGGGCACCTTTAATCTAATTAGTTAGAAGAGGGTTTGTGTCAGTTGTTAGTAAAATTCTCTACATTTTTGATACTAGAGATGGAGGTTTTCTCTTTTAAAATTCAGCTCAACCTCCCGTAATTTCACCTTTACTTTGTCTTTATTTTTCACACAAACTGACACTGTACAACTATAATAAATATTTACCACAAGAAGTATCTGACCAATTTAATCCATAATGTACAAACCTGTCGTATGGCCTTTAAGATCTCATGATTGAGTCTAATAAATCCAGAGCAGAGTTTGTGATGGACTGTTTTTCTTTCCGTTTTGTTTGTGTTAGTGGATCTCTGTGTCGTGGTTCAGTGAGAAGTGGTTCTAGTGATTTCTTTGATGCTGTGCTGTAAACATGTGACTAGTTTAGGTGTGATAATGGTTTATATTTCTACCTACACATGCTTTCTCTGCTCCACAGCTGGCTCAGTATCCGATGCTCCGAGAAGAGATGGAGAGAATTGTCACTCAGCACATTAGGACAGAGAGAGCCGCACCAAGGAACAGGTAACCAACAATAACATAAAATATCTGTTTATTTAAGTACCACATAAAAACAGAACTAGATGTCTTTATATAGAAGCTTTGAATGTGGTTTTCTTGCTCTGTGCATTTATGATTCGTGTTGGAATAGACCTGTGGTTCAAGAAAAACATCATAATTATTTGTCTCAAATAATGTCAGTTATCTTTTTGACTATATAAATATTTTTGAGGTACACTGTTTTAAGCAGGGGGGCTCGACAATGTCAGTTCCCATGTAAGGAAAAAAAGTTAAAACCATTGAATAGACCATATTCAATAGACATTAACAGGTTTCTGCCAGTTTAGTCTTAAAAAAAAATTATTTAAGGCCTTAAAAATCTTAATTTGCTGTTCTTGGTCTTTAAAATGCTTGCACTGGTCTTAAAATTGTATCAAAGCAATTTTTGTCACATTTCCTGATCTATTTCACACTATTAAACTTTTATCTGAATATTTTCAATAATATTCTCAATAATATATCACAATTGTTTGCATCTACTGTTAATTGGTAAAGAATGCTCATTTACTGTATTAAATTACATTCTTTTTGTTATTTCATTAGATTTTTCATATTTGTAGCAAATATAAAATTGATTTTAAGAAGCTTGTGCAAAAGAAGCAGCATTTTAAATAGTAGATCTTGACTTGCGACTAGGTCTTAATATGATTTTGGTCTTAAAAACGTCTTTAAAAATCTTAAATTTGACCTCTCGATCCTTGCAGAAACCCTGATGTAAAAGTTTGTAAATGGAGACATTCTAAATTGCGATTGGAGGAAAACTGTGATTACCTCACATGACGTCACAACATGTACTGGTGAACAATATTTAATATAATACAGACTGAGGGCAGCTTAAATTACTATTATTTAAACGCACTAGTGAGTCTGTACCAGATTTAAACACTTTTAAAATGCACACACATTTGTCCACATGTTTTGTTCACTTACTTAATAAAGTTCTGTATTACTACAATGTGTTTTAAAGCATTTTCACAAGGGTTAATGCTAGATAGTCGGGTCTGGAGGACGATGATTAGGTTTAGGAGAACAGGTAAGGTTAAAAAGAGGTTTAAAACAGTTTAAGCCAGTTTATCACATAAATCAACCAATTACCACAGCAACCAGTTCAGTTTTGGCCCTCCAAACCCGACTATCTAGCACTAACCTTTAACAATTCAAGCTGCAACAGAATGCTAACTATGGTTAGTCTAATGCTAACAACATAAACAGACATGATTCCTGAATTTTTGGCCACCTGTTTGTCAAAGCCTGATCTCGTCAGATCTCAGAAGCTAAGCAACTTAGGGCCTGGTTAATACTTGGATGAACGACTGCTGGAACATCAGGTGCCACAGTGGGACGACAAGAGTGGAGTGTCTATGTGTTCTTGGGCAAGACACTTATACCACATTGTCTCAGTGTCTGTTTACTGCAAAAAATGAATTTTAAGACAAGTTAAAGTTGCTTGATTCTAGAATTTAAATCTAATTTTAAGCATTTTGACTCATTTTACCTCGATTTGTTGTAGAGACAGATTATTTTTCTTGTTTCAAGTGTTTCAAACTAATTTCAAACATTGCTTCTTATTTCAAGCCAAATTATTTGCCATTGTGTTTAGAAAACTGTTCTAACCCCAATGGTAATTTTTTGTTCTAATTTAAGCCAAATTCTCTTATAACCAGTTAAAAACAAGTGAAACAAGTGACATGTTCTATATGACACAAGCAATAAATCTTATCCAGTTAAAACGGCTCAAATCTGGATTAAAATTCTGATTCCAAGTCATTTTAGCAGTATAGACATGTAGTTTTTGCAGTGTGTACACTAGGTGATGGATCTTGATTGTAAAAAGCGCTTTGAGTGCCTTGAAAGGTGGAAAAGTGCTATATAAACAGGCCATTTACCATCTTTGTGGACAAATGGTTGTATTATTGGACATATACATGACACCTAAATCTAATTTTCACCTGAATAAATACTATATATCAGTGCCAGGACAAAAACTATGCTACTTAATGTACTTAGTGTTTTGTTGTAATATGAAACGTGAATGGGTTTAGTCACTAATAGAGACTCAACAGACAAATGGCTGTTTCACGACAAAGTACAATGTTATTATATGAATGAACAGTCTCTTGCCCTCCATCTGGCCTTATGACATCACATCCTATAAACTAAAGCGAACCCAACCTATTGCCTCCAATCGCCTCTTGTCTGATGTCGATTACAGACTTCTATTCAAACCTGTCAGTCATAATGATTTAATACTTAATTCTGTGTTCCAACTCGCGAAGGTGCTGCTGTTGATCGACATCGAGCTGTCCTACATGAACACCAATCACGAAGACTTCATCGGTTTTGCCAAGTGAGTCGCCCTTTTTTTCAAATCCAAAAACATTTTCAGTAGTTTATGATTCTGTGGTCTCGTTATTGCTGCCAGATGTGTGACTCTGTGCACTTTTGAAGATAATGTTTGTGATGCTTTTCTTCTCCCAGCGCTCAGCAGAGGATCAATCAAATGAACAAGAAGAAGACCGCCGGTAATCAGGTACAGAATAAACAGAACATTTAGAAGTGAATATGTATAAACCCATTCATGCAATCCTGTTATTTAAGCTCTTTCCAACTACCATCAAACTTTGTTAAATCTACTAAAACTTATAGTGCTTTGTCCCTCTTGGCAACAATTCATATTATTTGCAAAGCAGCGCAGCACATCTTGTTTGCATTTACCAGTCTCTAATATCCAACAGTTGTCTAGTCATGAAACTGTAAGTAACGGCACTAAATCTGCTCTGTTCTCACCATAAAGCTGGACATGTACAAGTCTTATTTTAGATCAACGCAAAAAGACAACTTACTCTGCCGTTTAGGTGGAATTTATTGAGCAGGGGTGTCCAAACTTTTGTCACAGTGGGTCGCATTTTGAAGCTTGTACCATTTAATACACGGCTGTGAAGTGAATCGTTCAAAATTTTGCATTTTACCTAATTTTTAATAAATCACCAACACTTTTAAAGGTGCACTGCGTAAGTTAAAATGCTCAAAGTTGCGATATATTAAAATACAGTTCCTTTTTCACTTGCCTGCATGTTCGCCATGATGTTTGTAAACTTAATGAGCTTGCCTCTTTAAATGCCTCATAAATGTGAGTGGTTCAGGTCGTATTCTCCCGTGCTGGTTGGGCGGAAGTGACTGTGTTATTATATAATTATTTGTAATTATTTCGCATAAACTCTTTGTGTTGCTGTTTTATATATTAGAAGGTCAGTCAAACAAGCAATTAAATACCAAAGTCTCTAATCTATCTTTTTACGTCTAACTTTTTGAGTTTACAAACTCGTCAGTCAAAACTAGCAAATAAAATTAAAGCAACTACATTTTCATAGTAATAACTTTGTTTTCTTATCTTAGAAAACATTATGCAGAAACTAACGTCTCAAGACTTTTAAGCCGTAAGTTTCATCTTCAGTTGAGTATTAAGGAATAGTGCAGTCCCACTAAACGCCAGAGATGGCGCCCTTGTTCTTAAACCTTGACACTTGTGCAGTGCACCTTTAACAAGGCATTTAATGTTCATTTTAGATTTCAAAGGCATCAACATGTTTGTTATTTCGACTATGTTAAAAGAATTGCTTATATTTGACCTTAAAAACAATTTTGGGCCAATAACAGGGCCAAAGCAAATTGGTACAAGGGCCGCAGGTTGGACATGTCTGAGCTTATGCACAGACATGACTGATTGGCAAATGTTTTAAAAGAACACTTGATAAAATGTGTTTATACCTTTTTACTGCCTCCTGTGAGCATTTGTTTGGCAGAAGTTTTATAAAGTAGCTTTTCTTGTTGTCACGGCAACAGTGCAGACATTAGCTAGCTTGTTTGCTAAGAGCAGTTGGAGATTTAGGGCATTTTTGCTGTTGAACAACAAATAATTCACTCTTCAAACTGACTAAAAAACAGGAGAAAATGTAATGAGTGTAACTGTGTTTGATCCTAAAGTCTGTATCAGTGAGAAATTTGAAAGAAACAGAAGTGTTGTTGTAGTTTATCTGCTTTTCTGTCACTGTTTACCTGGTTTTCTCTTTTTGCATGTCACATACAAACTCAACATTCAGCAGTAGTTGTGGTTGTTTTTATTTATTATCAGTCTTTATTATCCACTCACTGCTGAGATTTAGAATTCTGTGATAACAGAGCAGAGCATAATTTGTGTATCTTGGACGTAAACATAAACTCTTTTTTTTTTTTTTGCATGTTTTGCACTTTCAGATCTTTTCTCTCTTTTAACGTCTGTCTTTTTCCTTTCCGATTCATTTGCTCCTCTGTTTCTGCAGGATGAAATCATGGTAAGTATCAGTCTATGTAGTGTCTTTTTACACTCAAATCCTAAAGCTGTGATACCCAACTTTTTTTTTATATTTGTCAATGTAGTTTTCCTTCCTAGTAAACCTACTGTAAAAGCAGAACAAAAGGACTTTATACACGTTTACTTATGAAACATTCAAACCTTATGAGTCACTATATGAGTCTTTGGGATGACCTCTGTTCAGGAATGATACTTTTGCTTCACTATTACACTGAAAAAACCTGTTCTTCTAAACGTTAGCTTGGTTCAGACTGACCCAGTAGACATTTTCCTATATTCCTCTATTATATTACAAGAATAAATTATCAGGCTGAAATAATATAGACTTTTATATATTTTAAAAAAAAAAGATTATTTATTACAGGTCACTAAAACCAAGACGGCAGACACAACTTTTCTGCTCTCTGCATTTACTAAAGAAAATCAAGGTGGAGAATAAATGGCTTTCTGACTTTCCGTTGTTCAGAGCTTGTTCTCATTTCGCCAAAATCAGCCAAAATCAGCCAAAATCTCAGCTTCACATGAGTCCAGTCTTTTCTTCGTGCCCTGAATGGTTCAAAAACAGGTTCAGTTTAAATTAGGGCTGCAACAAGTTAATCGATTAATCGCAATGAATTGATTACTGAAATAATCGTCAACTAATTTAGTAATCGAATAATCGTTAACTGGTCTTTATACAGATTCCAAACATCCATCAGATGTGGAAAAGCTTCAGATTTAGTAGAAATTACATAAAATTGTGTAAATTTGTTGTTTTTGAAAAAACTAGTTTGCCTGAGCCTAGTGTTTTTATGATACTGAATGAATATGTTTTATTTGAGCTAGTAGAATCATAGTCAGACAGACATTTACATCAGAGTTTGCATAGAGCTCAAAAGGAGCAAGCAGAAGTACAAATACTTACTATAGCTAGCCCCAGAACTAAATTTTAAACAAAACTTTCATACTATCCATTCTTGATGAAGCCTAATTATTATGATACCACAATGATAATAAAAAATTCTCTTATTTCAGATTTCCAATAGATTTCAACAGAAAACACAAAAACTTTTTTTAATAGACTCTGTGCATTGAAGCTGTTTACTTTCAAATTGTCAGACTTTAGCGTTAGCATTGACAGGCAAACACATCTTTTTATGAACACACTTTGGTCCTTTAGTGAAATATTCTCTTTTTTTGTAAAGTATTTAACATGTTTTCAGAGAAAATCACCAAAAACATACTGTTCACTGCTCGATCTTTAGTAATTTTTCATTTTAGGTTGAGGGAGTGAAAACCTCATAAGAATGAACTAAACAGGAAATGAACCTGCCGGCAAGATGTTAGCATTTTTGAAAAAAAAAAAATACTCTTGTGCACATTTTGGTTTTAAGCTAGCTTTGATAAAGCTGCAAGTCTAAAACTCATCAAAAAATATCTTTTTTTTTTTTCATGCAACAGTATTTTTTCAATACTAGTTCAAATGAGAATCAAGTTTTGATTCCAGTTTTAGTGTTGATAAGTATCAGACTTTAAGATACTTTTGACAAACCTAAAATCTACATCTCCTGGACCTCATAAGCAACAGTTAACTTAGCTCATAATTGGCAAAAAGTCACTTTTGCGTTCTAAACAACTAATCGATTATCGAAAGAATAATCAACCAACTTATCGATTACCAAAATAATTGTTAGTTGCAGCCCTAGTTTAAATTGTAGACACTTTTAGTCAGTAATACTGTTCTTTTATATATTTAAAAAATATGCCCCAGCGTTAAGAAGAATGAACGAATAAAGCAAATGTAATTATATTGTTTGCTCTAAGATCTACAAGTCTCAATACGGACTTTGGAGATCAGTTAAAACAAGAAACACTTATCAAATATGTGTAATCCGTCAAGCAGCCTTCCTTACGAGACAAAGCAGTAGTAATCTTTGTCAAAACAGCCACCCAGCCAAAGGTCAGAGGTCAGGCTTTACTTATAAACACAGACCTAAGCTATGTTTCCTGTTTAAAGACCTATGAGGCTTTTTTTTTTTTTCTTGCCTGTGTTGCTGCTGCAGCTCTCATCCTTAGCGCTACAGGGCTTTCCTCAAACTAGCATGGTATTAAGTGCTTTTGTGCTTAACCCTTAGTGTGGCTTCAGGGTTGCTAAAAGTAGACACAAAGTAGGTTAAAAAATACACGTTATTGAATCTGTTATGCCGCTCACAGACTCACAGAAACAAGACGATGCATAATATCCACATTCACAGTTACCAAGCAAAAATCTGATCAAGTTCATGTCGTTTTAAATCATCTAAAGTCAGTTTGAGGCACAAATTACACAAAGTCCTGATTTTACTGTAGAAAAAACACGCACTGCTCCCAGCACATGCTCAAAGAAGTATCCAATTTTATTTATCCAAACAACACAAAAATTACGTAAAACAGGGAAGACATTACTTATTAGAATTGAAAGAAGAGACAAGCTAAGTCCTTTTAAATGAAAAATTGTAACAGGTCATACATGTTTGTATTTTTGACTGTTTTTTTATGTAAACTTCAACTAGGAAAAACATTGTGAATTACACTGCAAGAAATTAAGCTTGATTTTAGGATTTGAACCTTGATTTCAAGCATTTGGCTGATTTAACCTCTATCTATTATAGATACTTAAATATATTTCTTGTTTCGAAGTGATTTCAAGACATTGCTTCTTATTTCAAGCAAATTATTTCCCACTGGCTAATTTTAGTTCATATTTTAAGCCTATAACCAGTTAAAAATGTCTTGAAACTTGTGAAATATTCTACATTACATAACAATTACTTATGCAGTTAAAACAGCTCAAATCTGATTAAAATTCTGATTCCAAGTCTTTTTAGCAAGTCTAGATTATATTTTTACAGTGTAGCCTTGGCTAAAATGTCCTTATCAAATAAACCTAAATAAATAAACAAGTGCAAAGTATTTAGCTATTAATTAGTCTATCTACATCACTTCATCAGTTAATATAGAAGACATTTCAAGCAATAACAAAGAAAATAAATGTAATTAATAGGAAAATTCTGTCTCTTGCCCACGATCTGGTCTTTTGCAACATCACAGCCTACAACGTGAACACAACTTATTAAAAAACCCAAGAAACCATTTCAAACATGATATTTGTTCAGTGAATGGCCCGAAAGCACCTTTGTCTCCATGTAGTAGTTCTGTTCCTCTCCCTGCTTGTTGTCTATGTATTGTTGGCTGAAAAAAACAAGAATGCCCCTATTTAGTCCTAATTTTTTTTGTTAACAATCTTTTGATCCTTATTCAGCCTGAGAGAGGAGTTAACGATCGCTTCAAGGTAAAGAACTGGACCACGAGTGATCAGTAGTTTAGGCTGCGAGTACATTAGAGCAGAGTGAAAGTTGAACATGTGTTTTGATGGTGTCCTGTAGTTTTTGACTAATAAAGTAGAGATTATGTGTTAAGACGAGACACTACAGAAGAATAAGGAAACAAATCTTTATCTTTTTAATATATAATATGTAATTTGAAACTTATTCTGTATTTTACTCACATGAATAAAAGAAATATGCTTTACAACTTTTCCATCAGGTAATGTTTTGATATATAAAGTATAAAATAATTTGGACATTTAAAGTTATACTGTGTAGCTTTCTAGAGATGGAAATTGACCTATAAAATTATACTTCTATTTTTGGAAGAGCGAGTGGCGGCGCCAAAAGGTGCAGCGGCCCTGGGGCTCACTTCAAGTATAATTTTGTTATACTCTGTGACAATGACATAAATTTTCTGTTCTGTTCTACTTTGGAATAGTCTTAATGGAGATAGGTTTATGCCTCAATGGAAACAAGTTGGAGGAAGCTCTACCATGACATTAGGAGATGCAAGTCCAGGAAAAACATACCAAAATTTTGTTTGTTATTGATTTCATTCTTTTCTATTTTGTTTTGTATTGATTTCATTCTTTGCCTATGTTGTTGTATTCGTACATGCAGTCATTATATGTTTTATAATAAGGAGGAAGACAGGCACATCCACTCTACTACGAGTGTGCAGAATCAAAAAGTCTTTACAAAGTGAAAAAATGGTCTGCACAACTCTGAATGCTCAAAAATATTGATTTGGTGAACAAATAACAAACATTTTTTCACTAGTTATTTATGTTTGACCTGAACAAAAAGGAACAGAAGAAAGACAGTCTTTATGTAATCTATTCCGTATTTGCATTTTTACTCAAAAAATGTAGATTAATATAGAAATTATTCAGGTACAGTACCCCTCTCTCACTCATCACCAAGCCTCAGCTTCATCCAATTTACATGACATTATTTTGTTATTTTTAAGTACTTTTTGTTTTCTGTTATTACATATTTTACATAGGGTGCATTTTTTAACAATTTAGGTAAATCATGGTACTATTGCTGAAACTGGACCTAAAATATATATTTCTTTTTAAATTCTCATGAAGTTAAAACTTGTCCAAGTCCAAGATTGTAATGTAAAAAAAAAAAGCTTTTTGAAATTACAATGTTCTATTCACCTTATTTGGCTCCGCCTACTTTTTGCATTACATTGAAGGATAAGGAAAGTTTATCTAAATGTGAGAATATATATATAAGATGTTTCCAACAAATTTAGCCTTGTAATTGTGTTTGTGTCACCAAAAGGTTTCTGGTCTGACTAGAAAGTACCTGCCCCAGAGCAAGTCTCTAAAGTGTGAGCCCCAGTCCATAGTTACTGCTCTGTGTGAATTAAAAAAAGTTCCCCGGTGGAAAAAGGCCTTATCATTGCCCTTTAGTGTCTCGTCTTAAAGCGTGCAAAGTAAAAAGTAAAATGAAAGTGATAATAAATAACATTTCACGTGTCTCTGTCTGCAGGTGATCAGGAAGGGCTGGCTGACCATCAACAACATCGGCATCATGAAGGGAGGAGCCAAAGAGTACTGGTTCATCCTGACGGCGGAGTCTCTGTCCTGGTACAAGGATGATGAGGTGAGCAGACGCGGGCCAGGCTGGACTGAGCTGTGAATGTGTTTCTGTGTGTTTTCGCTGGTTTGGTTTGATGGTGTGAATCATCTCTGGAGAGCCGCCAGAGAAACAAACGCCAATTGACAAAAAGCTTTTAGTCACAGATTTTACGAGGTCAAACAGATTAAACACTGATGTAACCAACTAAGTAAATGTATTATTTTTAGTTTGCTGGCTTGTGATTACGACATGACTCAGATGGGCTTAACCAGTAGTTTACTTTTGTCTTGCCTTTTTTTCTAAATTCTCTTAATTCACCTTCTCAACATTATCTGTGAATGTACATATCATCAATACTGAAACTATTATTCAAACTGGAATGAACATGTATCAATAGAGCTCAGGTGGGAACTTCAAGAAATAACAGTTGCCATGGAAATGTGCCATTTTTGTGTAATTATTAGACAAAGGATTGTTTAGAGCAGGGGTCCTCAACCACAAAACTGGGCCGAGGAAGCTACTCAACAATGTTTTTAGACTGCACTCCAGAGCTTCAACAAAAAAGCTCATGTATTTTGGTCATGTGACCTCCTCTGGGTCCTTGACATGGATCTATTAAATTATCTGGATACGACATTGCTAGTTTGTAGCCGTTCCACTGGTGTCTACAAGCTAAAAAGCATTTTTTCCCTAGAGAGCAAACACAAACTGCTATACAGCTTTAAAAACTGTCGTATGTTGCGGTGATTCTTACCTAGTTTCACATCATAAACTTTTTTTCGGTTCAAGAGATTATAGTTTTGTATAACGACTTTTTAAACTTTAAGTTTGGCTACCACTGCTCACACTGTAACTCTTGGTCTGATTGGTCAGAACGGTCACACGTCCTGCTCCTCACGCAAAGAATTATGGGGTAAGCTTTAGCCTTTAGCTAACGACCATGATGGCCACGGACACTAGTGAGCAAAAGACATTGACGCACAGCGCCCGTCATCTTTGATCACCGGGGTTTGGTCCTTGAGCTCACACAATACACCCCTGTGCTGGTGAATCGATAAAACTGCGTAATTTTTTTGACTGTAGACAAAGTCATCACGTGCATTGCCACTTATGATAAAAGGTCTATGACGGAAATAGACGTCATTGGCAGGCTACGGTTAGCCGCACAATTAAGGCAATTTTCATCATTGGCAGGAAAAAAGTTAAATGTTCAACACAAAATAATATTGTACACTTGTGGTCTAGTTCTTTGATACAGTTATTCTTTGATATTTTTGTAGTAGACCTTTCTAAAAATGTTAATGAGAGGACAAAATGTGTTCTGTTGATGTCATTGTTTTAGTTTACTTTCTCAAAGAAGATGCTAGATTTATTATCAATTAGTATCTGATTTTCAATACTTTTGACAACTCGCATGTAAACACTCTGACTGTGGTATCAACATCATTTGAGTCTCCTTGTCATCAAAAGTGAGTGTAGCCGTGTCCAGTAGGGGATTTTACAGTCATGTTCCAACTGGTCATAGTGGTGTCCCATGATGCTTTGCAGAGCTCCTGGAAACAGCCTCGGTCTCAGTGTCTCCAGTAGTAGCCACAGCCGCTTTCTCACCCGGGCCGTCTGCTCGTTTAGGCCTGTATCACTGAGGAGAGCGACCCCCCAGAATGTCAGACCCTGTAGCTGGCACCCACATGTGCATACCAGAGCCCCCCTGCCCTGTTACCAATTACACACACACATATACGCACACACACACGCACAAGCTGCTTCTAATAAACCTGTTTGGTTTCAAAGAAAGGGCACAGAGCTGCGAGTGAGAGCAGGACGGCAGCAGCTACAAAGAGCATGAGAATGTATGGAAAGTTGCAGCACAAATGGAAAAACTAAGAAGGCAAAACATTTAAATATTTGTTTTAAAGGAAATATATAAACAAACCATTAACAATATTTATAATTCAACTTTACTTTTTGTGCTACATAAAAATGTAATAATTTTGTGTTCCAAATAACCATTTGGCCACATTTTAATAGGTGGTGTGCCTCAGAAAAAAATTAAGCAAAAAAGTGTGCTATGACTCAAAAAAGGTTGGAAAAGACTGCTCTAGAAAATGTCCAAATCAGCATTAAGCTACAAATAAGAACTACAGTAGTTGCAACCAAATCTAAACCAGGACCAAACAAGAGCTAAAGAAAAAAGACCAAATGACGTCTGAGGAATACTCTGTAAAACTATTTTGACCATTCTAAACTGGATAATAAGTGAATAAATGCAAAAATTAAGTCATATTTATCTTTATTTGAGCATACAGTATTTCAACTGCTGTAAAACAAAATTGTCCAACAGAAAAAGGGGATTGTTGCTAAAATATGGAAAATACAGCATTGTCTCACTGAAATGAGTAAAAAAAAAAAAGCAACTGGATTTTTCAGACAGTAAAAATATAATATCAAGATAACTATTGCCTAGTTCAAACACTTATTGACACATTTAGACATTTTAAGTTGACTACTTTTTCTTGATAAATATATGTGTTAGTATAGTTTTGTATTTAGAAAGTGAATTGAGGGCCGATCAGATTTTTGGAGGGCCATTTGGCACCCAGGCCTTAAAGGAGACCTATCTTTTTTTCCCAACTCTTTAGTAATAAACAAGAACATAAGTACATCAGCAATTTGCATTTGTTCACTGTAAAACCCCCAAATGATCGAGAAAATGAAAAAATAGATCAGCTCCAGGACTTCCTGTTTAAAACTGCAGAAGTACTAAGCCCCGCCTCTTCACTTTAAAATGTACTGTAACAAGCACAGATTTTAAATGACTTTTTATTGTTGGAAAGTGGCTATGGGCAGTTTTGAACCACACATGCTTTCTTTGAGTGTTAATTTTTGAATTATAACAAGTAAATACAAAGTGGGGGGTAGAAAGTGGGCGGGGGAAGAACAGGAAGTGTTTGAAGAAGAATACAAGATACTCAAACACACATGAATCAATTCAAATACAACTTTGAGTAAACTAATGATGAGGGAATGTAGTTATAACAAGGTCAAATCATTGAATCATTGATTTACATATAGGCCCTCTTTAAGTTGAATAGGCCCACTGTACAGTGTTAATCTCAGTTTCTCAAAATTACCACATTCCTATCCTTTCAGTTTAATCCTCGTTGTTGAACTTTAGCGAACATTTTTCTTTTAATTTGTCTCACATGTTGTGTATCATTGCATCCAGACTCCGCATTGTCCAGACACATAATATAAACTCACTTAAATTTGATACGTTTCGATTTCCGCCATTGTTTTATGGGAGAAAGTCACACAGAGGCAGTGCCAGGGCTTTCGCCAAAGGCACCGCGAGCTGTTGAAAGACCAGAAACTGCAGAAAAGTTGAAACTTTCCATGATGTTTTCTTTCCAAACAGAAAGTTTAATGTAGCCTTCTCGCACACGTTGACTCAGGGGGGTTGCACTACTCAAGTGAGCATACTTAAACGTGCACCTGGATCGGACTTTTGCCAATGTACACACCGTTGATCAAAAGTTGGAAGCAGTAAAATGTTTAGATTTACTGCTCACATGTTGGAAAATTACACACGCAGGTTTCTCTACATTTACATACAGTCACTGTCAGAATTTTTTAAAAACTAGTCTGGCACTTGTAGAAATACTCACCAGCCCCAGACACAAATAATAACTTTTGAGGCGAGGAACAGTGCCAGGATGTTTTGATGTAAAGAATACCCCGATCTACTGTATAACTTTCCATTTCAATAAGATTACTTGATTTTTTTACCTTTTAGAAAGCAGAGGTAGGAGACTGACTTGACTAGTCACACGTTTAATGACTTATTTGCTCATGATCCTAAAAGATGACTTAACGTGACCCTTTGTGACTTTAGACTTGATTTAACCTGGGACTAATGACTTGATGTGACTTGGGTTATGACATGTATTGAAAAACGCAAATATTCCTTTGAATATTAAAGATGTAATACAATTTATTATAATTGTTGGGACGATGCGCTTTTGTCACGATACATGCAATCACGATACAAAAGCCTGCAATACAATATGCATTGCAATACAAATGAAATTGTGATTTACAGATTTAGAGATGCACCGATCCGATTGCCTGGAAAATCCAGACGATATATTAAAAATATATCGTCTGGCCAACGTGTCCCTCTTTCGGAGTTCTGTAGCCACGATTGAGAGATTAATTAGCCAATCAGAGACAAGCATCTTCCGCCGTGTAAAATCCAACATGGCTGCTCCAGACGAAAAAAAAAATACATGAAAAAAATAACACGTGGAACTGAAAAACATCGCGGATTTCTGCAGAATCAATGAGCGAAGCAAAATACGATTTTAATGTGAGGTGAGTGAAGTTATATTTTGGTCTAAATGACAGACGACCAATCATCTCCTTTGTTTCATCTGCGTCACACGAATAAACTAACCTGATTGTCCTGTACGATGTAGATTTGATCTGCAATGCAGGCAGAGGGCGTGGTGACCAGACCCACTCTTCGCAGTTTGCTGAAGTGTGGGTTCTGGATCCCAGGCAACTGTCAATCTATTTATTTTAGAGTAAATTAAATTTACTGAAGACATTTATATTTTAAAACAAAACTAAATGGGCACAAGAGTAGTCTTTTATTCTTAATTTGAGATGGAGGCTTTAAAACATGGCAAAGACAAACCAGATGTAAAGGAAAAATCTAGATTTTACTTGAATGTTATATTATAGCTTTTTGCATTATTGCATTGCACATTGATGAAAATAGGACGTTGCATTTTATAGTTTTTACTTTCATACATTTTACATGAAATTACTCGACTCGACTTGACGCTGATGACTCGCTGACTTGGATTTACTTGTGACTTGGATGTTATGACTTGAGATTTTTTTTGTAACTTGCACATCGGTGACTTATGCACAAGTTACACTGTGTCACTTTAAGTTAAACTCTCTGGTTTAATAGTTGTTCTGATAAATCTCAAGATTGTTTGGGAAAAGTTTGATTTTGTCAAGTTAAAGTCGCTATTCCCAATTTTTCCGTGCTAAACAAGAGAACAAGTAGAAACTCCAAATTATCCATCAAAATAGGTTTTGAAACAATTGTCCCAACTTTTAAAAACCAAGATGAGTTGAGTCCTGGCAGTAGGCTAAAGAAAATAATTTTTTTAGTTATCTTTTGTCAATGCTTTCCACTTCCTGCTTCTGTACAGTGCAGACATCTTTTTATCTTGTCCTGTCTATCTCTTGCTATTTCAACCTGGACAGACTCAAACAGACAAAATGATGCGATTAATGATGACATTTATTGTTACAGGGTTGGCGCTTAGGCCCCGGCAGAAAACAATGTGCATGCGATAAATGATGAGCTGTTGGAGTAGGAGATTTCCCCCCGGAGCCTAGACACTGGTGGTGGTTGAGAGGAAGAAGGTGGAAGTTGAGGTGGAGATGGGGAGGAGGTGGGTTGCAATGAGACGAAATGACGCTTGCGACAGCTGAAGCCAAGAGCAGAGGTTGAGCTGCTCTTTTGAATGTGGCTCTGACGTCCTGATAGGCTGAGAAGGAGGAGGAGAGCTGAAGCTGATTGAACAAGCTGCGCAGAGCGAGACATGATTGGATCTGAGATGAAGCGCAGGTGTGCTGATTACTGAGGCAGAAGTTGGTATAGTCTTCCAGGCTGAATTTTCGCTCCTTAGCTCCATTTCTTGCTTTTCTGTTTTGTTTTTTGTCTTTTTGCATTTCATGTTCAGAAGAGCGAGTGGCGGCGCACAAAAGGTGCAGCGGCCCAGGGGCTCACTCCAAACGTAATTTCGTTGTCCTCTGTGACAATGTTTATAAATCTTTCTGTTCCGTTCAGTGTGTTTTTTAAAAGTTTGAAGCTGTAAAATGTCTAAATTGACGGCTCACATGTTGGAAAATTAGGATTTCTCCACATTTCACTTTTTAGCCTTTTTTTTTAACTAACCAACCAAACAGAGCGGTAACATTTTTATTGGCTGCCACCTGGGGAAAACCCTCGCCGTAGTCTGGCACTTGTAGAAATACTCACCACCCCCAGACGCTAATAATAACTTTTAGGGCGAGGAACGGTGCCAGGATGTTTTGGTTTAAGCTCATGGGTGTGTGTGTGTGTGTGTGTCACCCTCTGGTCTTTATTACCACAGGACATGCCAGATCTTTGAATCAGGCTGAGCTGTAGCCGAAAGCAAAGAGGGAGGGCTGAGCATTTGGGAAGAAGAAGTGGTTACTACAACATGATTCATAAAGGATCTTGTGGACGTTGTTTTTTTGTAGTCGAATTGCAGATGAGACAGAGGTTTTGTCGTCATATTCAGTTTGCAGCTGAAAACTGTGGCGTATATGATATTTAGTAAGCATTAGTGTTGTATAGATACATAAACCTCAAACTATTTTGGATTATACCTAATTATCAATCCCACTTTCGATTCCACAGTAACTGCAATGCAATTTTTGAGACAAGATTTTAGGCAAGAGTGGCATTTTTAGCACAAAATAATTGTACTTTTAAAATTTTAGTAGTTCTGCTCATGTTCAGGATCATTTTAAAATTGTTTGGGAATGGCCAAATTTTGTCACGTTTGCTAATCCAGGCTTATTTATTTTAAAGCCCGGGGCCTAAATTGGCCCTCCAAAGATCTGATCTGTCCCTAAACCCATCCTCTAAATATTGGAAATATACATATTTTGTTTTGTTTGCAGGCATATTTCTGGGTCTTATTAGACCTGATTTCCCATTTTAGTTTTGGTGTAATTCTGCTTTAGGTCTGACCTGGTATTGGCCTGATGATAGTTAGTCTTGGTTCAGACTTGGTCAGTACTGGTCTGCTCCTTGTTTCATTCTGGTCTAGTTCTGGGTTGGAAATTTTGTAGAGCAACACAAATCTAACAGAGGCTATAACAGTAGTTACTAACAACAATGAAGCAGATTTTGTACAAGGTGTATTTTGTACAACCACAAATATGGAGCCAAATTGGTCATGTGTTGTGCAACTAAGGTAAAGGTAATGTTTATTAAGGACAATGTACAATTACATTAAGCACAATGGCAGAGATGCTTGTACCAGATTAGCTTTTACAGCTAATTTCCATCTGTAGTCCTAGGAAGGAGAGGTACATTGGACATGTTTTTAGTGGTAGGTGGAAACCGGAGCATCCGGAGGATACTTACGCAGACACGAACTATGTGGAGTTTGCATTGCAGGAGTCGAACCCAGGACCTTCTTGCTATGAGGCCAGAGCGCTAACCGCTGTGCCACCGTGTTGCCGTGAGGCCATGGCTCTTCAAAAAATCTGTCCCTCAGGAAAATTAAGTTGACTCATTTTGTCTCAACTCCTTCTTTGCCCTGTTGAAAATATACACAAAATACTGTATTTAATTTAAAACGTTTTACATCAATGCATGTGTTTTGATCATAATGTATTCTGAGTCAATTAATTATTCATTAAGTTTTGTAGCCAGCACAAGTTGAGCCGTATCGGTATGCTAAACATAGTTAACCAAAATATAAACCAAATGCACTTTTTAGTAGACAATTAATCTATATTTAGACACAGATGAGACACTGCAAACTAATGTTCACCTAAAATAGTACTTTGACATTGTACTGTATCTGTGCTTTCTTAAAACGTTTCTCATGCCTTTAGTGTGATTATCTTCGGCAATGACACTTTTTCAAATGAGTATCTATTTTCAATTATCTGATTTTTTTATACAACTCTAGTAAGCATACGTGTGATAAATTATTACAAATTACAACATTTAGGTTTTAACATAATAGAATCGTTCATTAAAGTTTACTCGTATTAATTCAGACTGGTCTAACATTTACATAGTTACAATTATAATATCTTTAATAACAATAAATGTTAAAGGACAATCCAGGTACTAAATTGCGAGTTAAACTTACTTTGCTACTAGAAGATGCAACATGTAGTATTACACAAACCCGATATGTGCCATGTCAAATTTTACATTTCTGTATGAGACCAAAATTGCCATGTGAGCAAACGCTTTATAAATGGCCCTCATTTTGTCTGATATTTGCTCAAACTAAACTAACAGCGGTTCAGCTTCTCTAAGACTTATCACACATTTGAGTTTAAAATGACTTGAGACACTTACTGTATCATCCAAAAGGCCTTTTCACTGTACTGTACATTGAATAATCACGTGTGTTTTGGGGGTTTCCTTCTCCAGAAAACCAGCCTGTCCCGGTGATCCCAGCTGTAAACATCTCGTGGGTTTGAGGTGAACTTTTGGGGCTTTGTGCTTTGGTCTTCGCGTGTTTATAAAAAAACACAGCGCCGGGCTTTAAATGGAAACAGGTTTGGTTTGCGGCTTCTCATTCCTGCAGACGACTTTGTGAGATGTCAACACCGTGTGAACGTTCAAGGCTGTTGTTTGAGAAAGGCGGAAGAAAAACGTTGCACTGTGGGATTCGTCTTTATGAAAGGCATGCTGGGGACAAAGCAGGGGTCTCCGTCGGCTTTTCTCATGACGTCACCCGCAAACCACAATTTATACTTACTTTTTTAAAAAGAAGCTGTACAAAGACTCCTAAAAATGGATTAAAGTTTATATTGATTAAACTGTATATATGTGAGTCTGATATTCTCTCTCTCCTCTCTCTCTCTTCTTAACCCCTCCTTGCTCTTTTTTCGCTGTCTCTCTCTCTCTCTTTCTACTTTCTCTCTTCTTTAGTCTTGCCTTCTCTCTTTCATTCCCTTTCTCTTCTCTCTTGCTCCCTCTCTATCTTCCTCTCTCTCTCTCTCTCTCTCTCTCTCTTTCTTACTCTCTTTTCCTCTTTCTCTCTTCTTACACATCTCACTTTCTCTCTCTCCCCCCTCTCTCTCTTTCTCTCTCTCTTTCTACTCCCCCTCTCTCGCTCTTTCTCCCCCTCTCTCTTTCTCTCTTTCTCCTCTTTTTTCTCTCTCTTTCTTACTCTCTCTCTCCCTCTCTCTCTCTTCTCTGTCTTCTTTCTCCCACTATCTTCCTCTCTCTCTTTCTCTCTCCTTCTCTTTTTTCTTTCTCTTTCTTACACTCTCTCTCTTGCTCTCTCTCCCTCTCTCTCTTCCTTTCTCTCTCTCTTCCTCTCTCTCCTTCTCTCTCTTTCTCTCTCTCTTTCTTACTTCCCCTCTCTCCCCCTTTCTCTCTTTTTTCTCTTCCTCTCTCTCTCCTGTCTCTCTCTCTCTTACTCCCCCTCTCTCTTTCTCTCTTTTCCTCTCTCTCTCCCTCTCTCTTTCTCTGCCCCCTCTCTCTTCCCCTCCCTCTTCCTATCTTTTTCTTTCTCTTTTTTCTCTTTTCTCTCTCCCTCTCTCTTCCTCTTGCTCTCTCTCTTTCTCCCTCTCCCCCCTCTCTCTCTCCCCTCCTCTCTCTCTCCCCTCCTCTCTCTCTCCCCCCTTTCTCTCTCTCTTTCTTACTCTCCCTTTCTCTCCCTCTCTCTTTCTCTTTTTCCTCTCTCTTCCTCTCTCTCTCTCTCTCTCTCTCTTCCTCCCTCCATCTCTTTCTCTCTCTCTCTCTCTCTCTCTCTCTCTCTCTCTCTCTTTCTCTCTGTCTCTTTACAACTTACAAATTCAAGTTGAAAATCTCTGACAAACCACTTGTTACTTTTTCAGCAGAATCTAAACAAAGACTCGTAAAAACACAGCGCAGACACCGGCAGACGGGCCGGCCTTTTAAATATATTTTTACTTCCTGTTTCTTCGTACGTTACATGGTCATTTGAGGTAAAACAGCCACAAGCGGTTTCAGCGAAGGCGGAGATGTATTTGTGAGTTTTGGTAACGAGGGTTTTATTTAGCCTCTTGCAAGTGAATCCGTTTTTCTTATTAAGCTCCAGCAGCAGTTTTCTTCATTCACAATATACTGTGTCATAGTAACGTCACAATCATGGCTTTCATACAATGTACAATGGAAGTAAATGGAAAACTTTGATCGATTTACAGAGGCTTACAGTTCAAGTAGTGTCTTAAATGAAAGAATATGTTACAATATTTGATTTTTTAAAATATTTTTTTATTGGTAAGTCACAAAATTTACACAAAACTGGCAAATTACAAATATTTTTATTGTTATTTTACATCACAGAATAACAAATCTGTCACTACAATAACAAAAGATGGCGAAAAAGACAATTAAGCAAGCAGCAATAGGTAAAGAATGGAAAACTGGCAAATTACAATGAGTTTTATTGTTATTTTACATCCAATTACAACTATTTTGTTGTTATTTTGCTTCTTCACAACATGATAACACTTTAGAATAAAAAATCAGATGCTACAATAACAAAAAATGGAGTTAAAGACAAATTAAGCAAGCAACAAAAGGTAATGGAAAACTGGCAAACTAAAATTATTTTATTGATATTTTACATCTCCAAGTCATGATAACACTTTAAAATAAAAAGGTCAGATGCTACAATAACAAAAGATAGAGTCAAAGGACAAATTAAAGGTGGAGTAGATATTTTTTTTCACACTGCAAACACAATTTAGGTTTTAAATCTGACAACTTCCTCTCATAAATCCTTAAACCCATTGTTAATATCAATATGTATTAGGTTAAGGTTGCAATTTTGACTTAAAATCCTCTTTTTTCTGTTTTAAAGTGAAACTGGAGTGGACCACCCAATCTCAGCCAATCAGAACGCAGCATTCAACTCCTGATTAGAACTAAATTTCTTTATTATTCAGTTCAGACAGTTCTCAGTTGTCTCATTTTTTCACAAAGTGCTTCATTTATTATATACTTTTTAGTGAAAAACACAAAGTTTACCAATTTACAACTAAAAAAATCAGCTACCCCACCTTTAAGCAAGCAACAATAAGTAAAGAATGGGAGAGAAAAAGAAGGAGAATTACAACAATAAGTGAATCTACTTTTAGTTCATTCATGCAACCAAAACAAAGTCAGTGTTCTGCTCAGAAAGATTAAACTTACAACTGTTATTCAGACACAAACAAACTTTATTGAAGCGATTGCAAAGTCATGTCAGAGGCAAACGTTTACAGCCTGAATCCAGCTCTGCGGTGAGGCCTTTCGGGTGCTTTATTTAGCCTCCTTGTGCCCATGTTTATCCAGATGAGAAGAAGAAGGGTGGTGCTGCTGTTCTCTCGTGTCGGGTCCATCCTTCCATCCATTCGAGATTTCCCCTGCGCCAGCCTAACCAATGTGCAGACTACTGTACAACCACTACTTCCTGAACAGGTAGTCTGAACACTGGGCAGGCGGGCCAGGCTCAGAGACAGATTTAGTCATTAAACTTCTGCAATTTACTGAAGAATTTTAGATTCAGAGCCGTGCGTGTGTGGAGATTCTTGCCGTTTTCGTTAATGGAAAAAGCTTGCAGAGGAGAAAAACTGATTCACAGAAGCAAAAAAAACAAACAAACACGACTTCAAAATCAGCTTGGAAGTTAAAAAATACTCAACAAAGTGCGTTAAATTAGCTAAATAAAGCCACATTTTTCAATCAAGACACTTTAAACTTGTGATGAAAGTGTGGAACAAACAAAAATCATAAATATACAAAATACAAAAGCCAGATTTTTTTCTTATTTAAGTATTTCTGAATTGACAGACGCTACAAATACAGATTTTTTAGATTAGCGAGAACCTTTTCCTCAACGAATACCTGGACGTTTTTGACTCTTCTGTCCGTCTCGTTGGTTACTCCTCAACGTGAGCGCATCCTTATGGTCCTGATCCTCTTTTTTTTAGCCAACTTCTCGCCTCTTTACCTCAAACTTGCACCGTAGCCTGACGTGGCGACGCTAAACGACCGTCCGCCGAGTTTCTCCCCGGGCAGACGGCAGAAGAAAAGGGTTCAAAAGAAGTGGAGAGAAAGAAAGATAGGCAGCGCGCAGTGAAAGAGGGAGGAGCTTCTCATTTTTCCTCCTCTTCTCCCTCGGTCTGGACACTTTCTGGACTGCCTTTTCCCCCTCGTTGGCTTTTGGGGGAGAGAAAGTGCAAGGTCAGAGGTGAACAGGAAGTGGAGTGGTTTTAACGGTTTGTTGTAAAGTTTGTGGGAGAAGTGAGCTGAGTGGAAAGAAGGTTTGGGATAGGTGTCATGGAGAAGAAATGCTTTTTGTTGGCTTGTTTATTGTTTCAGTTGTAATGAAGTAATAAGTCAAAAGATCATATTGTTTTAGGCCAGTGTTAAGTCTTAAATGTTCATTGAATTGCGTATTCTTGTTCAGTAGTGTGTATAATGTATGAAAATATATCTATGTAGGGAGAGCGGGGTTGGTTGTCACACTTTTTACTTGATTTAATTTCTCAAAAACAGTAAATCTCACATGAACTATTTTAACAACAGAGAAAAGCTCAAAGTCTTGTGTAACTAATGAATCCAGCTGCTGTTCTCTGTTTATTCATTGGATCAAAAGTGGTTTATTGATTCATTAAAATGTCGTCATAATGTTGATTCATTTGATAGAATGTTTACATTTCAGAATCAGGAACGTTATAGGGCTTGGATTGTCACAATGTTATGTAATGGAAGATTAGTGACAAATGTGTCTTGTCTTTGATTTATTTTTTTAACTTTTGATTTCTCATTTTGATATTTAAGAATGTTTTTAGAATCTTTTTTTGAAACCAACCCCGACTGGACTGTTTTACTCTCACCTCAGATTTCTTCTACATTTTTAACCCAGCTCAGAAAAAAATAGTCTAATTGTCACTCAGACTCTTATAGGCTTTAAAAAAATTTTGGAAAAAAATAGAAAATTTTTTCTCAACATCTGAAAATTACTTTTGCTATAATTTTTTTTTTATTCGTCTTATCACAATCTTGAACAAATGTTTACAAAAATGTTTTAGTGAGTGAACTTGATTCATTTAATGCACATTTTAATCTGACTTTTTTCAAATGCACCGATCACAAGCTGAGATACAGTGACTGTGACAACCTACACAACCCCGCTCTCCCGTGCTTGTACTTTTAATAGGCTTTAGAGCTGGAGCGCCCAAACATTTGTCCTCAGCGGGCCAAAATGAATATTATTTTTTCCCAGAAGGGCCAATATGAATGATTCTGCAGCATGTCGACGGCCAAAACGTAATTTTGTGTCGCATCTAAAAGTTTATTTGCAGGAAGATAGTAATAAATGATATTTTATTAACACGTTTTAGCAGAATTAAACTGTTTTGGTGTACTTTGACAATCTTTTCTACCTAAAATATAATCAGACAAACAGACAAACTTCTTCACAAATCACAGCAACTCTTTGTGGGCCAATTTAAACGTCTTGGAGGGCGAAATTGATCCCCGGCCCCGCTTTGGGCACCACTGCTTTAGAGAATATTAACTGTGGCATCTTATGTACTGTAGATTATAGCAAACAATACAATTAACCGGCACAACAATCAGGTGTTTTCTACCTCAGGAGTTTAGTCTGAGCTTCATCTAACGTAGGAAATTACATAGAGCAGTGTTTCTCAAACTGCAGTACGTGAGCTGCCTCTGTTGTGATTTTATTTAGCGACAAATCTGTTCATCCTTTGAGTTAATCACCATTTAGAACTGACGTTTCCAGGATTTTATCCAGGATGTTTAAGTGTTTTTTATGCATTATTTTGTCTTGTTTTAACTTTTAATGAAATCTAATTTGAGTCCAGTTTAATCTGATCTTGGGTACGTTGAGAGTCAAATATTATTTTATGTGAAAAGTTTGAAAACCACTGACAGAGGAAACAACCAAACTGACCTAGCTGTGCAATTAATTCTAGGGATGCACCGATCCGATATCCTGGGATCGGATATCGGTGCCGATCCAGGCATGCTGATATCCTCATATATCTTCAGCGATATCATTTTACATATAGACTTTTTCAGGTGTTTATCCATACGTTTATTATCTTTTATTCGTTAAGTTTACTTGCATTAACATCAAAATAACAATATGTTATTAGACAAAAAGTACAATTTCAGCTTCACTTACGAATGAGTATCGGAGATAGTAAAGCAAATATCGATATCGAACTGAAAACTGGATCAGTGCATCCTAATAATAACGATAATAATTTGACTCAAAGTAGGAAGCAATGTCTGAATTTTGTTCAAAACCGTTTGAAACAAGAAAAATTGCAAAAAATTTTGAAATTAAGGTTAAAATTGTAGAATCAAGGAATTTTAACTTGTATATTTTGGCTCCAAGAAAATTGCAAAAAATATATTTTTTTATGTTTTTTGTGAAGGTTGCAAAAATTTAAATTTCCATGTTAAAGCGTGTGACTTTTTACAAAGTTTACATGAATCGTGAGAAAACCAATATTATAATCTGGCTCAGAGCAATATAATTTTTGTATCAGTTAATTTATAATTTTTTTGCTATATCGCCCTCCCAAACTTCTTTATATTGTTTTGTCTAATGCTTAAGTTGTATATAAAAGTCCTATTTCCATGACAACAGTTGTTTTCCTATGTCCCATCTCGAGCTCTGTAGACGTGCCTGTGTAGGAGTTTGGGACTGGACCTCTTCTCGAGTCTCCGTGGTCTTTGTAGCGAGGGCAAGGAATGTCTGCGTCTTCTTGGCAAGCGGGAGGAAGCCTTGTAATAACTCCAGATGTGTGCAGCCCTGTGGTCTCCATCGCTCTCCTCTGGTCCCTCTGTTTTTACTTCCAAAGCTGATTTCCTCTCCCTGTCCGACTGGAATAAAGAGCCCTTTATGCGGCGCGCAGACTTCCCAACACACGCACACACAAAGGCGGGAGGGAGAGGGGTGTTCGGAGGGTGACATATACTGGTAAATCAGAAACAGGGCCTATAGAAGCAAAGGAGCGACTTTCACTCTCTCTTCGTCTCACACAAGTCAACATAAGGTTTCAGTTTGGCAATCTTAGACTCCCGACGGTAGACAGACTTTAAATTTTTCAGTAATGCTTTTGATCTGGCAATAAAAAAGAAAACAAAAGGAAAGTGTATAGGTTTGGATTTAAGGTATGCAAAGGTTACACAAGCTTAAAATTATTCCTGCAAACGAAATCAAATGCAATTTTTCTATGGATGGTGATGAAAACTGTCCTTATAGTTTACCTTATTCTAGTGGCTCTCAAACTTTTTACAACTTGAATTAACAAGGCTATTCCAGGTGTAAATTAAACTAAAGAAGTTTTGAGTAGGAAGTATTGTTTTGACTAAGGCTTGGTCCACACGAAGACAAGCGATGATAATTTTAAAAACGATTTGCATAAACAGAGCTGTCTTAGGATTTGTGAGCGTCCACACGAATCAGTAAACCAGTCAGAAGCCGGCAGTGTAATGCCTGTAACTGACCAGAGTGTGGCGCTGTGACACTGACACAGAAAGTCACAAAACTAGAGAAAGACTTGACATTGAGCATGAGCAGAAAAGTCGCTGAATGTAAATAGAAACTTAGCAGAGAATTCTTTTAAACTTAGCAAACATTCTGAATGAATAACGTGGATCTTAAACCTGCAGAAGAGACACAGAAAGTGGATTTATGCTTCTGATGTCTTTGGAATATGACGACAAAGCTTCAAAACAGATTTAATAGAAATTGTAGTGGATGTAGCTGTGGTTTATGGCGAAATAAGTTGCAGATTTTTGAAGCGAACTTCATATAAAGGTCAATACATTCTGGTGGTCTGGGCAGTGATTGTCGTCATGGAAAAAAAAGTTGTGGATACAGTTTATCTGTGGAGTCACCAAACTAAAGTTGTGAAATCTTTTCACTCTGGGACCTGGTTTCAGAAATATTCGTTTTGAGTGTCCTGAAACTCCTGCTTCGTGTAGACAATGTGTTTTTTTACAACAAATATTTGTAGTGAAACGCCTGAGCTTGGACAAGTCCTTATGAAGATAAATAATGTGGCAAAATAGTACATAAACATTGAAACAGAAGTACTATCAAATAAAGCTCCACCAGAAGAACATGTCCTTTCATCGGTCTTTCAAAGTAACTTCTTGTAATGTGATTTCAATGAGATATTTCTGTTATGTAAAGCACTTTTTGTACATTTAGTGCTTTACAATGAAAACTTGTCTTGTATATTATTGCTTTGCTTAAAAAAGGGGAAAAAATCTACAAATAAGACAGATCCAGATCAAGATTTCTTTATTTGTCTCAAAGGAAATTTGAAGAAACAGTACAAATAAAGAACAAGACATAAATAGTAAAATAGCACATGTACAGAATCACTCCTATCACCATCAGCGCATCAGGTTTACTCTTATTGAGAACAACCAGAGAAAATGCAAACCCCACACAATAAGGCCCAGGCCGTGCAGGGGTTGAACACGTGACCTTCTTGAGCGCTATCCTATCCGCCACCGTGTCTGTTAATGATCAAATTAAACGTTTGTGACCATTTTGTGGCCCAAATTTGTTTTTAGAAGTAAAGAATTGCACTCTAAAGCCGGCTGCACACTAGAGGAGCTTAGAATCTTTTGCGATTTTTTTGCCGCGCCAGAATAGGAAGAGGCCACAGACATAAGAACATTTACAATTGTTGCTTGTCTCACAGTCGCATCATGTCGCAGGAAGAACAGTGCGTGCGTCTCTTACTCTGGCCACACCTCGCTGAACTTGTAGAGGGGCACATCGGGCTTAAAATTGGCCGATAACTCCTGTGTCTGCAGCCAGCTTAAGTCTACTCACTTGTCATTTCCTTCTGTCCTAAAAACTTTGTGTGAGGTAAATGTTATATTGAATTCCGTCAAATAAAATGTTTACTGATATTAATTCTAAACGACGTGATCTCAGTAAAATAGTGAAATTTTCTCTTGTCAAGGTAATAAGCACCCAAAGATTATTGGTTTGTGTTTAATTTGTGTTTTAAGTAATATATTATGTAAAAACTGTTAGGCTCTCTGTCTGCTTATTATATTATTTGAACTTAGAACTGCCACAATCAAAATAATACTTTTGAATTGTTAAACCTTTCTCCAAATAAAAACCCAACTCAAAGCCAAAGTAGTAGTACATTTGTAGCCTTCACTCACTTCTAGTCTGTTTAGCTGCAGAATTTTGACCACATGGAGTTTTGTCAACCCACAAAAATGCTCTGGCCTCCTTCTGTCTTTGATCATTTGTAAATTCCAGTGTGCCAAAAGCGACTCCAGCTCTCTAAAACTCTGATAATGTTATTTCAAATGATAATAAGCTCAACATCCAGCACCTGTTTCCGTTTTTGTTTTAATATTACATCTCTTCAGTTGCATCTCTTCTGCTTCTGTCGCTAATCGATGCTACGCTAGTGTTTCCAGGTGTAAGTCGGTGATGCTAGTGGCTCTGGTGTTTGCTTTAGCTACAGCGTCTGAGCCCCGAATCAAAGCAGGGCTGATCTCTGTGGAGACGACCGCAGCAGAACTGGCACAGGCGAAGGAAAGTGAGCGCACACGACCCTGAGATGGAGATTAAAGATCGAAAACCCATGAAGAATTAAATAATCTTCACCAAACGCCAAATCGAATGACACAGAGCTGGGAAAGAACGCTTAGTTACAGAATACGTCATCAAATCAGAGAATGGATTCAACTATTACCTTACCATTATGGTCAAACAACATGACATTAGATTAAAACCGCTTTTTAATTTTGGTTCATTGTTGCATTTTTGGTACGATAAGAGAACCTTTATTATTGATTAGAAAAGGAAAAGTCAGACATGCATTGACCAGAAAAATTACCATCTTAACTCTTTCAGTGCCAGCCCTTTTCTCGCTTTGACCCTCCTTCCCTGCCAGGCCTTTTTGCTCATTTAAACAGAATTCACAGCTCCACAAAAAACTTTGTGCAACTGGAATCATGCAGCCGGTTCTCACAGATAGCGTGTCATATGAACACAATTTCTATTTTTTGCGTGTGTATTTCAAGCGTTTCTGTTCCAGTTCATTTATGTGGTGAATATAAAGACGTGTTATTATTCATGATACTAACACAATCCTAATCCAAACCTTAACCAACTCGAAGCTCAGACCTAAACTTACCAATTTTTGCAACTTCAGACCTAAACTTAGCCTTTAACTAAAAAAAAACTTCCCGTTTGTCCTCAACCATAAGGCGTGTTCGTACCACGGCAGAAAAAACAGGCGTGTAATTGCACTCATTAACAGGCAGAAGTGTCATCATGACTCGCAGTTTGTCATGACGTGGTATTTACACACAAGCCATGAGAACACGTTGAATCATGACATCGTCAAATGAGACCTGCAAGTGTCTACTTTCATTTAAAAAATAATTGTTATTCTCCATAAATCTGTTCTTTTTTTATAGAAGATTTTTTTTTCGGGCGGTGCACGCGCACCCGACCTGCAGAAAAGCCACCGCCCACTGTGGAAAAGAGTCGAAAAAGCTCCGTTGTCAGCTAACTACAAGAGTTTATCAGTGTGAAAACAAAAGTTATGCTGCTAAATCAACATTTGTGAATGAAATTCGATCCTACGACCCTTAAAAGTTACATTCAGATGAAAAAACGTCAAGAAAAACACTGTCTTAAGCTTCAGGAGACAAAACGTCTGTCAGAACAGTACAAAAAGTATTTTTTACTTTGTAAAAGACCAAAAATTGCTATATATTGTTCTTGCGTCTGTATCGTATCGTTACATGTGTATCGCCAGATTAGTGGCACTGCACACCCCTAATAGTCTTTATTGTAAATATTTATCGTTTTACAGTAGAAAATCTGCAAATTATTTGCTGATTAAAATTGAAAATCACCGGAATAATCTGAGTTTTTTAACAGAATCCCTCCACATGTGTCGTCAAAAAGCTCCAAAAGGCAAAGACAATTTAAACGCAACTGACACAGTTTACTGGAAGTTTAAACAATAATTTTGTAAATTTAAAGTGTTACAAGATATTATCATTTGTCATATTTATGTGGATTTTGGATTCAAATTTACAAAGACAAATATAAATGTCAAAATGTCCAAACTGGGTGAAAAGAATTAGCAAAATGTTGAGTAAAATCTTAAATATAAGTATATATATATAAGTTCTCTCTGCTTTACTAACCTGTCATACTTTAATGTTGTACTTCCCCACACTGAATGAGTGACTTTACGACTTACACGAGAGACTCTGGAGCGGGTTATTGTTGCTCTTAAGCTTTGGGTCTGGGATTGGAAGAAGTGAATTTTAATGGCTGGGTGGGGGGAAAGCTGCGGTCGCCCCAACATTGTTTCCACTGTTTGGATGACCAGGCAGGCAGCTTCAAACTCTTAGTCAGAAAAGCCAGGAATACACTGAAAAAGTATGTAAGCGCACAACGAAGGCACGATAATGACTAATGAGTTACTGCTGTCGAGTATCACCGTAAAACGACCGAAGAATCTTGACTGGGCTTTTCCGGTCTCTGTATTTTGATACGACGCTAAACTCAACCTGTGTGTGAGTTCAACATTCTTGTGTTTTACATCAGAGTCGAGCAGAAGTGTCTGTAAAGAGAAAAGTTTGTACAAGTAAGCAAAAAATATTTATTTGAGTGAAGTAGAAGAGGTTTCAACAGTGAACTTAAGAAAAAAGCGTCAAATGATGGTGAGCAATGGAGTCAAGTAAACCACCGTTTTCAAGCTTCTAATGATAAAATGAAGTGGAGAAAATGGCAATGCAAGAAACTTTTTTTAATCCTTGTTTGGCCGTACATTGTATAATACTAGATTCTAACGTTGCCAGGGCCGCTGCTAGCTATTTGGGTGCCCAATGCAAGGTTTCAAAAATGTGCCCCCCTCACTACATTTAGGTGATTTAATATACTGTTAGAACCCTGGAAATGTATGTTTCTGAAGACCCAGGGCCTGCGAGTTCCTCTTTCTTTCTTTCTTGCATTCTTGCATTCTTGCTTTCATTTTTTCTTTCACCTTAACTTTTAAGCACATTTAAGTTTTGTTTAGTTTTTTTGTAGATGATTCTACAAACGAAATATCCACAAAATAAACTATAATTATACCAAGAGCCAAAGTGTGTATTGCTCCCCGGCTGCCAATTTTTGTGCCACCCTTGTAAGATTCATGGCCCCTGCCTGGCCACCCCACAGAAAAATGTCTAGATCCGCCACTGCAAGAAGGAACTATCCACAAGTGTAAGGCAAACTGTAACTAGCTTATTGACCCTATTTTGTCCCGCCTACTTTTCTAGGACGTGCACTTCCTGTTTAGCTGCATTTCGCCTGTAGATTTCAGTCGATGGGTTTATTTTAACTGTCATAATATTTAATTAAAATTGCCCCACAAGACAGACAAACAAACACGTTAGCTACCTTAACAGAGCTAAACAGGAAGTGCATTTCCAAGCCAAGTGGGCGGGACGAAATAGGGTCAATAGCCTATCTGAAACCAAGACAAGGTTGTATGTTTTGTGCATTGAACCAGACCAGTTCTTTTGGAATAGTATTGTTCACCAAGTACTTCAAACCTTTCTCATTATGACTCAATTGAGTGATCTGATACTCAAAGACCACACATTGTTTTATCTAAATCGACTGTTTCCTTTTGTATAAACACTGACTTTTATATTGTCTTGAATGTAGCTGTGTTTGGGCTTTAGTTGATTTGTCTGAGCAGCTAAACTGAGTCTCTCCACCTCCTCGAGTCAGAAGTCTTTAGACATGTTCAGATTTTCACATGTGTTTATGCGGTTAGCCTTCCACGACCCTCCCCACCGCTCCTCCGTCTCTGTGGTGGTCACCGGTGATTGATCACACGTCACGGCAGCTCCAGGTTGTAACTCTGAGCCAGGCAAGCACGGCCCGCTAATTAACTTTTTAGCAATTAGCCGCTAAACAGGAAGGTATCACTGTGGTGCAAGTCCGAATTCACCGCCTCGTGTCGTTTTTCTTCTGCTACAAGTTCAGTTTTGTTTGTTTTTTCCCACACGAGGGGCAGGATGTCGCTAGTAAAGATAAAGTTGGAGGTAAAAGTAACAAATGAGCTGCTAAATTCATAGGGTTATCTGACGTTTTTTCATTCGTGTGCTGCATTTGTCTCACTTTATCACTTCTACTCTTATCAAGGCGCTTATGAAGATGCATACGCTTTTAATGGTGGCACAAAACTCATTTATAAAGCGTTTTATTATCACACGAGACAGCTAAAATCATCAAGGTTTTATCATTTTTACACTTATAAAAAAGCAGATTCCCAGAAGAGATGAAAATGTGACAAACTCAGCTCTTCTGAAAAAGAACAAACACAAAAGTTTGGTAAATCACACTTTCATAGAGGATTTTCAGAGCAAGAACAAAAAAGTGTTTATAATAGAAATCAATGGGGGAAAAATGGCACAAACAAACAGAACAAGAGAAAAAACTACAAACTGCTTCTGCACAAAAACTACAAATCATTAAAGTCAAAGTTGGGACTGATTTATAACTCCTCCAAGGCTGTAATAAAAGGTCCAAACAAATCCAATATAGATTCACACTTTATATGAAAAATGGACCATTTTATGTCACATTTTCACCTCTGGAATCAGCTTTTTATAAGTCTGTACAAATATTAAAACACTGTGGATTTTTTCCAAATTTGATATTTTCAGTTAGAACAGAAGTGGAGTAACAGATTTGAGCAAAAAAAATGTTAAATAATCTATTATATTTTTAAAGGCGTCAAAAAAGGTGGAGTAAAAGGCTCTAACAGAACATAAGAACAGCACATTTGTAAATGACAAGACTGTTTTGCAAGTTGATTTTTGAACATTTGATCTAAGGTTTTTAACAAGAAATCATTGAAATATCTCCAAAACTGTAGCAATTGACCCTGTGCACTGACTTATTTTTTTTTTTTAAATGCTAACATCTTGCCGGCAGGTTCATTTCCTGTTTAATTAATTTCAATGAGGTTTTCACTCCCTCAGTCTAAAATGAAAAGTTTTTAAAGATCAGGCACTGAACAGTGAGTTGTTGGTGGTTAAATACTTTACAAATGAGGAGAATATTCCACCAAAGGACCAAAGTGTGTTTATAAAAATATGTGTTTGTCTGTCAATGCTAACGCTAAAGTCTGAGGATTTGAAAATAAACAGCTTCTATGCACACAGTCAATTGACTCAGTGCAGTTGACTTGCATACGTTCAAAATACTACATCTTGTACACACAACCACTTCCTGTCCAATGCTTTTCAATGAGGTTTTCACTACATCAGTTTAAAACAAATAAATACTGTTTTGATCAGACAGTTGTGGTGAATGTTACAGAAAACATGTTAAAGGCTTTACATATTAGAGGAATATTTCACCAGAGACACTATTCATACTATTTTATAGGCCTTGTAGGGCTTGGTCGACTAAAAACATCCAATTGACCGATTATTGACTAAAAATGGGGCGTGACAAAGGTTCTGAAGCTCAAAGTAGAGTTGTCAAAAATATAGCAAAAGAATGCTAAAGCTTGTGTCGCAATCAGATACTCATTTGAACAAATACAGAAAACATTAACACTGTTAATGTTTTCTGTATTTGTCCTGTTAATTTAACAGGACAAACATTTGAACAAAATCTGATATTTTCTGCAAAGAAAAAAAATACATTTTCTGAAAAGTTTTAAAATAAATCAAAACTGGTTTGAAACTAAAATGTTTGATCTTAAACTTGGATTTTGTGTTGAAAATGTCAGTCCATTGTATAAAAATCTGACTTTTTTGAAAGGACATTCTAATTCTCATTGTGGCGAGAATCAAGTTTATTCTTTAGTATCAAAATCAAGTTGGAAACTTTAGTATTGTGAAACCTTGCAGTTCAGACCAATGATTATGTTACTGTTGATACAAATACATTATAATCTAAATAAAAGAATTAGTCGACTAATAAAATTTGGTCGACCAAGACTCCATCGACTGATAAATCGAGTAAACGACTAAAGAACTACAGCCCTACTATTTTAAGAATCGCTCCATCCTTAGTCTCATTAAAACATGCAATTATTGTTGTTTAAAGTCAATCCTAACGACCAAAACCAACTGGGGCAAGGGGTGAAGAACGGTGAAGGGGGAGAGTGCGGCGGGTGGAGGGAGGTGAGGAGCAGGATTGTGAAAATTGCCGTTGGCTGCCACCCAGGGCCCGGTCTTTGTGGTAATGAAGGGTTAGAGGCAACATTATTGCTCCCAGATGCCGTGCGGCTTCTCTGCAGCTCTTTTGAAGCACACGGTCCGAGTTCTGTTTCTATCAGACATCCACCCCGCTCCACCTCGAAAACACAAAAACCTCTTAACACAACAAGAGCCCCGTAAACGCTTGTCTTTCAGAGGTTTTCACGCCCCAAAACAAGCCTGATTTGTTTCGCAGTGTTAATTAGATTCTTTTTCTTTTTGGTGTTTGTACATGTGGTAGTGTTTCCGTTTGTTAGTTCGTGAAGAGTGATCGTGTTTCAGCGAGCGGGATCAGGTTGTGTCGTTCCAGAAAGACGCAGTGAGAAGGGGTTTATGAATTAAGAAGAGAACTTGCACTGGCTTTGCTTAATGAGAGCCATTACTCCCAAACAAAACAAAAACATGGAAAGTCGTCTGTTCACAAGTTAAAGACTGAAAGCACATTTGCTAAACTGACTTTTTTGAGTTTTTAATCATGTTCTAAAGTTGCTTCTTCATTAAAAATCACAGCTGGAGTTGTGTATGCAAGATACTATTCTTTCTTCTATGAGTATCAATTCTCAAATTTGTGTTGTCATGCATGGGTAGATCAAACCTTGTGATCAATGGATTTTGGTCACTGGCGTTCGTTTCCATATTGACTGTTAGCTTTAGCCTTTGCTAGATTCTCTACAGCAGTGAATGTCAATTGGCGGAAACTTTTTTCTTGCCCACCTAAGGTTTCTGCCTAAAAAAATAATGTTTAACTGTAGTAAAGCGTATTTTTGTTCACTAAATAAATCAACCTCATGATCTCCCAAAGACTCATGCATTTGACTCGCTCCAATAAGCCAACGAACAACAAAAACTTGTAGTTGTCCATCACCTTAATGCCTCTTCACATGCAAATGTCCTTAAAGTTGGGGTAACTAACATTTTTAGTTGTAAATTATTCAACTTTGTGTTTGCACTAAAAGGTCTATGATAAATGTGGCACTTTGTGGAAAAGATGAGATCACTGAGTACTGTCTGAATTGAATAATAAAGAATTTTTGTTTAATCAGGAGCCGAACTTGGCGCTCTGATTGTCTCCAGTCACACCTCGCTTCCTTCATAAGAGACGTTTTAAGAGACGCCCAGTGGGTGTGAGCAGACATTAACTGACAGCACCAAATATGGACAGCAAGCTTGTGAGTGATGTGATTTGTATCGAAGCGATCCTGACGTGCGGAGAAGTTCACAGCTCTGAGGCTGTGCAGCACAAGTCTAGTTTCTTACTTGCACGTCAAGATTCTTTTTTATTTACTTTGCAGACATATGTATGAAGCCTTTGCTTTCGTCTACATAAGCAGTTGAGCTGATGATGTGAACATGTGAGTGATTTCTAAAATTGAAAATGAGAAAAATGAAACGACAAAACGAGAATCGAACCTGCGTACCTTTGCACCATATGTTTATCTATCTGAGCTAAATGACTGATGAGGTCATATCATATTGGGTGACGCTTCTTGGTCAGCAGTGATGTCAGAGGGAAGAGTTTATTTATCCCACCTGGGCGGCTCGTTTGTCGCGTCACCTCGATGTGACGTCAGCGTGTACTGAAAATGCACTGACAGTGTTGCCCACGGTTGCGGTTTTTGCACACATAATTGCAAAATGAGCGAGTTTGCACAAAAATTTCCAAAAAAGGCCCTGAAACTGTAGATAATTAAGTTTTGAACCCCATATACACACTTTGACAGTGAAAAAAGGTTGATTCAGCATTTAGTTTCACTTTAAATCTGTAGATGCTCTTGTTGCCACTACGGCTTCTTTGCAACAGCTAAAATCTAGCAATACTACATCCAGATGTTATAATAGATATGGGTAGATCTCTGAAACTTCTGCACTGTTTTAATACAGAACAATCAACTCAGAATGGCTCCCCCTATAGCGTTCTGTTTAAATGCACTTATCAAATCAAAACTAAAACATCATCTTTAAAGTTATTCTTATGTTGGCCATTTTTCAAGAACAAATAGCAAAACACATTAAAAACATTTTTTAAAAAGCCAGGGTTTCTCAGGAGGCACTAAACTGGATTCAAGCAGCATGATCTCGAATGACAAAATGCTGTAGGAATTCATTTATTTACGCAAAACTAGAGACAAATCCTGGAGGGTACTCGGAACAAAAAGTTATAGGATGACTGAGCAGAAGAATGGAAACACAGAGTCACCACAATGTTTCAAGACTTTCAAACGCCGGGTCAGAAAAATAATCCAGAGAAGGACAGAAACTACTATAAGAAGCTAAAACACAGGACAAGTTCAATTAAATTATGTGTTTCTCGCTCTATTACTAAAAGTCAGCATAAAAAACTCCATTAAAACAGTTTATTGTCAGGACACGGTCGTATTAAACCCAATAAAAGTGAGTCCACGCATGTAGCACCAAGACTCATCAGGGAGTCAACGCTCAGCAATAAAAGCTTTTTAAAAGGCAAAACCAAAGAGCAATACAGTTTCCTGCTTTTGTTTAAACTATACTCATTCTTAAAAGGCAAACAGTGTATTTTTGCTCTTGAGAACCTTTATTTTGTCATCTTATATGTTAAAACGTCAGGAATTGAGTTTGAGCTCTATCTACTGCTGCAAAGGAAACTACACAGGGAAATAATCAAACCAGCTGTCTTATAATTGTTAATGGGTTAATCTGTGATAAGAATTAACTTATCCACCAATGCTTGGTTGTAGAACTGGTGTGTAGATAATTGTTTCGCTGAATTTCAATTTGATGAAGTCTGGGCTTAGATCTGGAAAGACAAATACTATATTAGGTAGTGCTTGTTGTGAGAAATTTTAACTACACTTCCAGAAATAAAAGAGCGTATTTGTTCTCTTAAGCCGGCTGCACACTACATGAGTTTTGGCCTGATTTAAGCCTGATGTTTCCCTCTATTAGTTTGGGGAGGCGTGGCCAGAGTAAGAATTTTCTTTCTATAAGATTTTTTGTTGTTTCTATCCTTATCCGACTATTTGTCAGGAGCATCATGGTGAGGTTCACATGTTCACATTGTTTCACTTTTATAACCGGTACACAAAAGAAAACTCTGCACTTGATTACGTGAAACACACACTGTTCTCCGCTCGCTGCTGCGTCTGTGTTGTCTCTGTTCTTCCTGCCTCATGATGCGACTGTGAGACAAATGATCATTCTAAATGTCCTTATGTTTGTGGCCACTTCTTTGTTTTGCGCATCAAAAAATTGCAAAAGATCCTACAGTCTTCTAGTGTGCAGCTGACTTTAGGGTACAATCACTCATCACTGAGATGGTACCCTCCAGAGGACAAATTTGTACCCCTAATATGTACTGTTGGCTTACCGTCTTGTCACCAATACGCCAACAACTAACCTGTTGGCCGTCTCTGACGCATGCTGCGCAGCTTGACTTCTCCTTCATTGTTTCATTTAAGATTAGGTTAAGGTATACTTTATTACTTAGAAATTTGTCCCTGCATTTAACCCATCCTTCATGCCTCTGGGGCATCTCCTCAGGAGCAGTGATCGCCGCAGTGCAGCGCTCGGGGACCCATCTCCAGAGTTCTTGCTAGGCTTGGTCAGGACTACCGTAGCTGGAGGATATTACCCTAAAGTGCATGTTGGATGGATTAACTGGTCCAGTAACTTAGTTAGGTAGCGTAGTCCAAATACCACCGCTTTTCTATCTTAAGTTAGGGTACCACAACCACGTCAAAACTGTTGGCCTACGTAGCGCGTGCACACACACCAGGTGGCCTGACTCACGATTAATAAAGAGAATTTGAGTAATGACTGCCATCTAGTATCCATAGTAAAAGTGCAGTCAAACTGCAAAATGTTTACTAATGAACTGGTTTTACATGTACATTTGTGGACCCTTGTGTATTGCACCTTAAAGGCACAATTGTGTACTTATAGGCCGCAATTCTGTACCTACTATACATACTTTTTTTGTATCTTTTACAAAAAAAAAGGTACAATTTTGTTCTTTCAACAATTTTTACTATACAGGTACTGTATAAGAAATAAGGCTAAGTTGACTTAAATGTTTTTATTTTTGTTGTTGTGTAAAGGTCTGTCAAAATTCTAATGTCTTCTTGGAAAAAAAATCCTAAACAGACAATAATACAAAATGCATCTGCAAACAATTCACTAAGAAATGTTTCAAATTCAGTATTCAGTATCTCACAGACAGAACTCCAGCTGGTTTCTGATGAGGAAGCAGTGTTAGAACAAAAGCCGTTCTTGCATAATGTGTGTCCTTTACTTCAGGTCATCAGAGGAGAGCCAAACAGAAGAGTGAAACACCAGGCTTTTATAATCATCTCATTTCTTTTTCCTCCTCACAAACGGTGATGTCAGCAGTGTGGGCCGAGGCAGCGAGGGGACACCTGGGCGTGTGCTTCTTGTGTTTTAGTTTTTCTTGAACATGCTTTTATGGGATATGACCGTTTGGCTCCACGGCCCATAAAGCCTTTGATGGAGGCAGCCTGGAGTTTTTCTGTGACTGGCTGGGCAGGGCTGGGTCAGCGGTTTGAGTTTACCATCTAAGTTTTTTTTTAGGGTTAGTTACAGACTTGGCTAAAAGGTGCTGTTTGCAAAGACAAGTGTGGCGTGTTCACAGGAGGTTTGTGTCCGTGTTGGGAAAGAACTGGATCCTGGATGAGGAAAAGATCTTGAATTAAGAATAGTTGCCATGATTGAGCAAGTTTCACTAATATGACATTAGTAGTTCTCAAAATTCCACTACGTATCACTTAATGTAATATTTGGCTCTGCAAGTAAAAACAGATCAAAGTCTGACTATCTGTCTAACTTCAAGTTAGAGTGGTTTAAAATGAGGCTTAAGCATGTCTAAAACAATGGCAACTCATAGATAAGGCAGGTTTAAATAGATGTATCTCTAAATTTGTTCCAACCTTTTTTCCGAAGCCCTTCCTGATTACAGAACTGTCGAGCCCCCATGTTGAAAAGCGCTCCAAATTACTGTATGATGAAAATTTGAATTAAAACATTTATTTCAGTCAAATAACAGCTATTGTGTACAGTATTTAGGTCCTTAGATTTGTGTTTTTTACTGATAAAGTTGCACTTATACTACTTTAAACTTTCAATGGGACCTCGGAATCTAGGTGCCCCCCAGGTGGAACCACTACTTAAATAAAACAAAAATTCAAAAAATGAGAGATGGCTTCACTAGTGGAACACAAATACAGTTTGAGGAAACCAGATTGTTTATTTTAATTGAAAAAGTTGTTGTTTTTCTTGGGGATGTGTGATGTATCGATATCAATATCTGTATTGGCTGATATTTACTTTTTACGGCGTATTTGACCTGATATTTTTAGATTTGGTTCTTTAGTCTTTCTGTGCACATTTTACATGTCTCTGTTTGTCCTGAAAGCATCAAATTGGCTCTTTATAAGAGACTAAAAGAAAAACATGACAAAGAAACAAACATTAATGTAAGATTGTAGATTTTGATCTTGTGAGTTGTGCTGTGATTTGAAGCAGAATTACAACAACATATCTTTTTTCCTCATATTTATTAGGTTTATTTTGTGTATTTGTTTTTCAAATAAGGCAAGAAATGTACATTGAAAACATTTGCACTGTCAAATATAAAAACAAAAGCAGTGTTTCAGCCAGTGTAGTTTTCCACAGGAGGCAGCAGAGAGCAGACGTTTATTCAAATGTCCATAAAATACACTTGTGATCATACATGATTAACAAAGCATTTAACAAAGTCACACTTAGATTTGCTTTAAAATAGAAATAACGGTATCAGCAAATATCAGTTATCGTATGGATCAAAAAAATTCATATCAGCTCATCCTAGTTTATCTTATATTAGGCCTTGTCCACACTTGTCCAAACTCAGGCGTTTCAGAACAAATATTTGTCCTAAACCACACATCGTTCAAACAAGCAGGAGTTCAGGACACTGAAACGAATGTTCTGAACAGGTCCCAGAGTGAAAAGATTTCAAAATCCACTCCAATCACTGCCCAGAGTCACGTCTCATCTGCAGAATGTTCTGACCTTACATGATGTTCACTGTGAAAATCTGCGTCTCATTACATCATCAACCACATGAGACAGGGAAAAGTTAAATAAATCCACTACAATCTCAATTAAATCTGTTTTAAAGCTTTGTTAAAATATTCCAAAGATTCTGAAGCATAAATCTGCTTTCCGTGTCTCTTCTGTAGGTTTTAGATCCACATTGTTATTTCAGAATGTTTGTTAAGTTCTGTTTACATTACATTTCTGCCATGTTCAGTGTCAAGTCTTCCTCTAGTTTTGTGACTGTCTGTGTCAGTGTCACAGCGCCACACTCTGGTCAGTTACAGGCATTACTCCGGCTTCAAACTGGTTTACTGATTCGTGTGGACGCTCACAATCCTAAGACAGCTCTTTGTTTATGTAACCATTTTTTTTTTAAATATTGTTTGGCTTTGTGTGGACAAGGCCACAGTCTTCTCTAGGTCAGGTTAGGGCTGGGTATTGCCAAAACCTTCTGTTACAAGACATATCTTGATTCATGTGCTGTATTAGGGTGTCAAATTAGTGCATTATTGAGATGAATTAATTACAGACATATTAATCGAGTAAATTTTTTTAATCGCATTTATCTATTTCAAAATGTTCAAAATTCCTAAAGTCTTCATTTTTTGCAATATATTAATATTCCCATCTGCAACAATAATGTAATTAATTCCATTGGATAAAAACAAATCAAAAACACTTAAGTTGAATTTTTAGTGAGATTAAAATAGAATATTAGATTGATTGATTAATTAATTACAGATGATAATTAATTAATCTCTCAATTTTTTAATCACTTGACAGCACTGTTTACAAATACATATCAAAATATATTTTTGGAAAAATTATCATAAAAATCTGCCAAGTGGGTATTTTAATCATGCAGAAAAAATACATTTATTTATTTATATCTACAATGTCTTTATCAGGGCACAAATGTTTAAAAGTCAATGGAATGATTCAAATGATTGTAGTGAGTGTTACGTGGAGTTTAAATCAGAGAGTAGCACTTCTGGTATTACAAGTTAGTGACATCACAAGTAGAACAGCGTGTTTTTGGTTTGACAGAAGGTACCAGACATTATACTGTGCAGGATTTGTGTTAAACATGGTTAAAAGAAGCAAAGCACAAGACCAGCTGTGACTGTGAGGAGGAAACATCGTCAGGACAAGGAAAATACACTGCATCATACGGGACTTTAAAGTATAAATAACCCCTGAAAAATGATTAAGTAAAACACATAAACAGAAAATGTTCCTTATGAACAGGACTTTTACTACTGTTGTTCTACTGAATATGTTTAACAGTGACTCTGACTCTAACGCTCTTTCTTGTCCTTGTGCCGCCCCCTGCAGGAGAAGGAGAAGAAGTTCATGCTGCCCGTGGACAACTTGAGGCTGAAGGACATAGAGAAAGGCTTCATGTCCAGCAAACACATTTTGCTCTCTTCAACACCGAACACAGGTCACACTTCTGTTCTTTAAATGTTACTGTTATAGCTCAGAGATAGAGAAGTTATGTTCTGATTATTTTTATTTGAAAACGCTCCTCAAGACTGGAAGAACACTGAATAAACTTTTTTTCATTTTTCATTAGGCATCATTTTGACCTTTTCACTGCTTCGAATAGCTTGTAAAGTGTATCATTTATTTTTTTATAATGAGAAAGAGATTGGTGTCTTTATCAAAGATAAACTCTTTGAAACTTTCTTAAAGTGAAGCTCACCCCATAAACTTCACCCACAAACACATTTCAAACACAGAAAACTCATTGAAAAGCATTGGTAAAGGTAAAAGGAGGGACTGAGAGAGAAGAGAAGCATGTGATTGGACTGACAGTAGGTTGTGTAATCAGTGATGACAGAAATGACATTGGCCTTTGCAATGACACATCACTTTATGACTGTTTGGACCTGAAATTGCTAATTTGCTCATTTGATCTAAAATTGCTAAAAAATGACTTGGAACAGTTGGCAATTAAAGAACCAAAAAAGTTGTTTTTGAGTTTAGCTTCACTTTAACATTCTCTATTTATCTAATGATTAGCGATCTAAGGCCATTAAAAGACATTTGACTGAATATTTTTCTAGTAAACTTTGTTTAAAATATGAAAATGCAGTCAAGCTAACAACATGCTGGGGACTTTCAGTGAATGACCCAAATTGGGAAATGACAAGGACGTTACAGCTGTTGCCCAGTAAATCATCAAATGAACTCAAACATCTTAATTAAGGAGAGGAAGTTAAGTCTGTGTCAGTGAAAGCAGCTTCTGTGTTCAAGTAGTTTAATTTGTCTTCATTATTTCTTTTCACACGTCAGATACAAACTCTTGTATACTGACATGTATAATGCTGTGACGTCATCTACATAACTTCTGTCGTCCACAGAAACGTGTACAAAGACTATCGTCAGCTGGAGCTGGCCTGTGAGAGTCAGGAGGACGTGGACGCTTGGAAAGCATCGTTCCTCAGAGCCGGAGTTTATCCAGAGAGAGTCACGGTAAAACACACAGACTGCTTCTTAAATAATGGAGTTATTTTGTCTGTTTTTGTATACCTTATTTTAAAGCCACCATTTTTGTTTGGAGTCAAACAAATGATTCCTTAGATCTGTTTTAATGTTTCAAACTACTGCTGTTTAAGATATTTGTGGCTACATAGTCGGCTACTTGACAACACTAGATACTGAGACTAACCCAAAAACAAACCAGTAATTAGAAACAAATATATTTTCACATTTTTAAAGATGTGTTATGGGTTGAATTTAATTGGTTGGAGGGCCTTATATTGAATAGCCCTTCTTCAGGTGTTAGACAACATCCAGTAACCACAGTATAAAGAAGTAAAATTTAATAACCAAAGTAGACAAATTGATATCTCTCTTTGTTATTTTATACAACTGTTGGTACAGAGTTGAGTCTGGAATTATCCAAGCTCCTGAAACATATCAGCAACAGAGAATCTGGATATGGAGAGCCGGGAAATACTTGCAGATTTAGGAATTGGCTAATATGTTTTTTTAATGATACCGATACACAGTATTCTGATGCCTGATTTACACCTGATTCAAATTCTAAAATCTCACTAGATCACAAATTCAGGTAAAGCTATGTATTCATTTGGAATATCCATGTGTCCTGATGATATAAACACACAGGCTAGGGTCATTCTAATAACTCATTGAGCTGGACAATATTGTGTTAAAAATCGAATCATGAGCTTGTTTTTAATCGTCAGATCCTAATTAACATTTCTCTGTCTAATGCAGCTGTTTGTTCTATGCACACTACTTATTTTCTCTGATTGGATTGTGCTGGATTTAACAACAAGAAAAAGGATTACATTAGGCGTGATCTAAATTGTTATCTGTCTCCAAGAAGATTGTGATATTACTTTTATGCCAACAAAATTTAATTTAAGTTTAATTGTTTAACTTTCACTTTGTGATCTGTTCAAAATAACAAAAAACATCACCAAATGTCTGCCATTTTCAACATGAGCCAATACCGATATTATTACAAATCAAAGCTCCTTATTCCTGTTTATATTGTTTGTCATTTTGAGAATGTAAATGTCGTCTTGTCTCATTCAAATTTTGTCTTTTTAATTGTGCGTTTTCCGTGGATTCACTGCAGGAGAAGGAAGGGAAGGTATTTAAATTGACCTGCACAATACCTCTTTATAACTTTGTATGTATATATTTTAAACGGTAAACCTTGTGTTCTTTTGTCCAGAGCGATGGAGGCGATGAGAACGGCTCGGACAGTTTCGGACACAGCATGGACCCTCAGCTGGAGCGACAGGTGGAGACGATCCGTAACCTGGTGGACTCTTACATGGCCATCGTGAACAAGACCGTGCGCGACCTGATGCCCAAGACCATCATGCACCTGATGATCAACAGCGTGAGTCTGTCTGGAACAACGAAAAACTCAACTCTGACATCCGGAGTGGAGGCAAATGTGAAGTCCCAAATGCGTTTAAATCGTAGAAAAAAACGACAATTTCATTTGAGAATGATCCGTAAATAACAATAATAATATTTTATTGTTCAAAACTGAAGATAATATAAGCCGCAGATTCATTATTAATTCATTTATGAACAGTTTACGGATTGAAAACACAGACGTCTGTTTGGAGAATTACTGGAGGTAAAATTTGGGTAAAACTTTACAGACAATTTTACAAACATAGCTGATTCGCACGGGAGTAGAAACTCAGACGACATTCGTAATTATTACAATTTACATGAGATCCGAGGTAAATATTAGGCCATGCGAATAGGACTAGTTTGCATTTCGACATATAAAAAATTATTTGTGGAAAACAAGAACTCCAGGGATGAAAATGAGTCCGTAAAACGCAAAAAAGCATGTTTTTTTCATTGTGTTGCCACAAGTTTGCCGCTCAGAAATTTTACGAGCATTTTCAAATAAAAAGATGTCAGTGCAGAACCTCTGTTGTTACAGAACCTCTGTTGTTAGTTCCCTCTGATGCTGTCTGTATCTATACACTCAAAAACAAAACAACACTTACTGTATATGTGACCCCAAAGCCCACTGGGTGAGAGAGACAACATGCTAAAATAGTTCTAACAATAAAAAACTGTTCTAATATCATCCATACTCTTACCCTCTCTTCCCAGACCAAGGAGTTTATAAACGCAGAGCTGCTGGCACACTTGTACTCGTGTGGGGACCAGAACAGTCTGATGGAGGAGTCCCAGGAGCAGGCCCAGCACCGGGACGAGATGCTGCGGATGTACTTCGCTCTGAAGGAGGGACTCAGTATCATCGGAGACATCAGCACCTCCACAGTGACCACGGCCATGCCTCCTCCTGTCGACGACTCCTGGCTCCAGGTGCAGCGCGGAGGCTCCGGAGGAAGGTAAAGGCCTGGACATGACGCTTTGGACAAAAATATAACACTTAAAGCCATCCAATTCTTCTTTATTTAAAGTAGAGCTGGGCAATTAATGTAAAAATTGAGATTAAATCAAATTGAATCGTCAATTATTTGGTTGTGGATTTTAAATCGAACGATCGAAAACCCATCTTTTGTCGGTAAAAATGGTCGGTAAAAACTTTGAGGCAAAATATTGAAATAGAATTTCAAGAGGATCTAATAAATGGGACGTATTATAAGTTTTTGTTTATGTTCATATAACCATTTTTATATATTTTTAAAATTTTTAAAAGGTTAAATAAAATTTAATCGAAAATCGAGGTCGATCAATAGGCGTTTTCCCACATGAAAGAACCAAGAACTAAGTTCCCACATTCATTTAGCTCCTGTTTAGTCAGAGGAACTACCATATCCCCATGTTTGTGTTCCCACAGCAACAGTTTCTGATAGTGGGTCTAACAGTTTTAATATTAGCATCGTTTAGTCTGGAACATTTAAATAAGTAATTTGTTGGAGTTAGGAAAACAAAAGTTGTTTTTTTTTCCCTTCTACATAAAACCATGATGTACAAAAACTAAAATCATCACTGAAATCAATAATAAAACACAACTGTTCACTATTATTCCTAATAATAGTTACTATTTACAAATATAAACATTTATTTGGAAGCTACTGCATTTAATGCTTTTAAGTAAATTTTCTCTGGGAAAAGGAAAGCTTGTCTAAATATCAGAAAATAAAAAACATGTTTCCAAACAAAGATAATGTTGTAATTTTCTTGTGTCACCAAAAAAGTTCCTGGTCTGACGGACAGTACCTGCTCCAGAGCAGGAGCTAAAAAGTCCTTAAAGTGTGGTCCGAGCCCATAGTTTTTGCTTTGTGTGAACGTACCTAAAATGAACTAAAAAAAAGTGGAATTTAAAAAAGTTCCTACAGTGAAAAAAGGCCTCATATGAGGAAAGAAAATTGTGATTATCTTCTTTCCCAGATTGCCCAGCCCTATTCAAAGGTACTATATCTAGAACTGGGCAATACATCGAAATTTAGATAATATTGTAAATGTTGTTTTGAAGATATCCAAAACTTAAATATCAAAAATATTGTGCCGTAAAAACATACATTATTAGCACAAGCCAAATACAGTCTGCCACCTCAACTTGGGCTGATTCTTGCCAACACATCGCTTCATCTCTGTTCGCTGATTGTACTTCCTGGTTTTTGGGAACCGTCTGCATTCCTGTGATACTTGACCTAGCAGCTGAAATGAAGTAAAACTGAGCAGAGGTAATAGATGCTGGTAGCCTGGCTTTTTGTTGTAGAATGTAAGTGAACCTAACATGTGGACTGCTGGACAAAGATAAAGTTCAGTAGCTCTGTTTGTTTAGATTTTCAACATAGTAAACTTGGATGTAGCTCCTTCAATATCTCTAATCCAAGCTTTATTTTTCTCTATACTTTACTGTCTATAACGAGCTGCCAAATCTCTACGGTGACATGTCTTAACTTTTACTTTCTCTTACCTTCTCAGGTCTCCAGCCACCAGTCCGACTCCAAACCGGCGCGCTCCCCCCGGACCTCCCGCTCGCCCTGGCTCTCGTGGTCCTCCCCCCGGCCCTCCTCCTGCCGGCGGCCCCCCTGTCCCCTCTCGCCCCGGAGCCTCTCCAGACCCGGGCAGTGGTCCTCCTCCCGCTGTGCCCTCCAGGCCTAACCGCGCGCCCCCCAGTGTCCCCAGGTCAGTGACAGTCCACAGTTAATCTCGTTCACGGTTCGATGCAACACAGAATAATGACGTCGTGCCAGTCATTATTTGTTTAGTCGTTAGTTTGTAAGTGTGGATGCTCTCTGTTGCAAAGGGGGATGTGAAGACTCGTTGGGGATGAGATGAAAGAGGTAATGAACAGAAAAGTAGAAAAAGTAGCACGATAGAGTAATGTGTAGACTCCCTGTTAAAGATGCACTGTGTAACATTTCTTATAGAGAGACTGCTGCCTAATCTGACTCTGTGATGATATTTCTTTGCCTTGGAATTCCCTGTTATGGCATTAAATATGTATCTACTGGGCTTCAGCTCAAAATATAAACTATTACTGCAAATAATCAATAAATAAATCTTTGTTTAAAGCTTGAGGTGTTGAATTTGAAACACAAAGGGTCTTAAAAAGTTCTTAAAATTGACTAGTGGTGCATGAACGTTGAATTTATGGTAACACTTTATTGTAATGAATAGATACAAATAATTTACAAATGTGACTAAATTGCTAAGATAACTTACAAAATGCTAGGATAGTATTTACCAGACATGAACAAACATTTACCAGTCTTTTACTTCCAGCGTCTGTTATAAAGTCATGACTATTCAGAGGTTTTAGATAAATTGGTTTAGTAATATATTACGATATTCAACTTATGATACTGGTATAGATTCTCTCATAACTTTAATGATATTTTGATGATAATTGATTCTGTATTTTAGCTGATTTCAACATCATTAGTGGCCAATTTCTTTTGTCATGATGTCGCTAGGCTAGTTCCAGTTTGACATGCACTCCTTTTCAAACAAGTAATATCTTAATGATTCGACCAAATATTCATGCTAAATAACTATTCACACAGAAAAAAATGCAAGTAAACAAGATTTTCAAATGTTAAAAAAGATGTAATACATTTGAACAACGATGAACAATGAATGAAAATATATTGGCTTTCTCTAGCTATTTGAAAGCGAACACTACATTTATTTTTATTTTTAAATGGCTCTTCAAAACCACATTTTTGATGATATTTAAAATTTGATGTATCGTCCAGCTCTAGTCGGTCTGTGCCTGTTATTATGAAGAATTTAGTGCCTTTATTCTTCTTTTCTGCTGTTCTTAGTTCCAGTTTGAGTCAAAAGTGTAGATCATCTAAACACCAAACGTCATGACTTAAAAAACAGCGACTGGAAGTAAATTATATTAGTTAGTAAATACCATCTAATCATTTAGTAATGATCAGGTAACGTTAGCTTAAAACATTGTATCTATTCATATTACCAAATTTTTTACTGTCAACGATAATTTTAACTTTGCCTTGACACTTATCTAAGTTTAAAGCCATAGGCAAAGAAAATCATCTAACGGCGACAAGATACTGCAGACTCTCAACCATCTTACAAAGTGTCTTTAAGAAAAATAAATAAATACAGTAGCAGACAGACCAAAATATACAAGATTATGTGAAATTTGTGAGCAGGTAAGTAAATGTTGAGTCTGTTTTTGTTTTGGTGTTGTGTTTGTCCAACTTTAGCCTGTAAAAAGCTCGCTGCTTCTTTAAAACTCGGCGTCTCTGTCTCACCTCTCACCCTACTGACATGTCTCCAGATGCATTGTGGGTAAGAGCTGAACACAGGTGACGCCGGCCCTCCGCCCCTGTCCCGCTCCGTAACACGTCTCTTCTCTGTCCCGCCTCCCCTCACCTCACCTCCGTCCCACGCATCACTTTACAGAATCACTGTTTCTGACCAGTGAGGAGTTAACGCTTCTGGTACGTCCTGCGCTGTGTCCCCCCCTCCTCCTTCTCCAAAAACCATCACCGTCACCGTAGCAACGCTCATCCTGTTCTCTCTGATAGGTTGTTTTCTCCTCCATCGCATGTTCTGTTTTCTCTCTTGGTGCATGAGTCGCAGATGCAGCTGGTTGTTTTTGTGACGGGTTTTGTGTGAAATAATAAACAAAGAAGAAGGTACAGAAACAGAACACAAAGGAAAAAAAATGTTATGGCCGTTGTCACAAACTAGAAATTAGTATTTGCAGGAATATTGCAGAAAATTGAGCTAAATTCATGCCCGTTCCATGAGGGTCTGGCTGCAAACCTCTTCCTACCATGTTACTGTTTGTAGTATTAGATTTATTGTCCTCGTAGTGAGTGAAAAAGACACTCAACAAAACACAAGACTTCTACGTTAAGTGACTGACAAACAGCAAAGAAAAACAGGCTTGATTTGATTATGTGTTGTTCCTGTCTATCAAACATGATCCTGAGCACCTCCACTTTGGAATCTCAGGCATCAGAATCAATAAAAACAGTGCTGTAAATCACAAATGACCATCATGTGTTTCCCCCATCAAAATTAAGTTTGAGCTCTGGCTAAAGACGGCAAAAGAAACTACACAGGGAACACAAACAAATGGATCTTTCCTGCTAATGCTGAAGAAATGTTCAAATCGAGTCTGGATGATTTATGGAGTTAAAAACAGAGCAGAAGATCTTAGAGATTTATCTGTAGCATCACAGATCAAGTACATTCAGAACAGTGTTTTGGGGGAATGAAACATTTCTCACAGACGAAACTTCGGCAGTGTTTTTGATGAAGAAAAAAAATGTAGAATAAACTGAAAAACATAATGTGTGTCCTTTATAGTGATCAAATTACACTTAGTTTCTTACCCTAACTTACCGACTCTATTAAGTTTGTTAGCTAATGGTGTGGACAACAAAACACAGCTTGAGTTATTTAACTTAACCAGTAGGATTTTGTCTTTTGTCCTTTTGGACTGACAACTGTTCAGAGGGATTTTGACAGTATTGTGATTTTGTTAAACATTATTTTAACAAAAATGAATATTCAATTGGATTTTGACAGTGTCCAATAGGAACAATAAATGTCCAATCATGATCAGATATTGTCCAATTGGATTCTGATAGAAATCTTATAGGATTGTCTTTGTCTTATTAGATTCTTAAAAGATAAGGTAAAAATCCAGTAGTATTTTTTTACTATGGACTTCTGTGAAATACTTTTCTTTCTCATTTGAGCCTAAGAAAACACAGTTTTCTTAATTTCACAGATTTGTGATGCTACAGATAAATCTCTGAGGTCTTCTGCGCTCTTTTTAAGTCCATAAGTCATCCAGACATATTTTGAGCATTTCTGCAGCATTAGCATATCATGCCAGATCAGTTTGATAATTTACCCTACGTCAGTGGTTCTCAAACTTTTTTTTCTCAAACATTTTGCTCTCCAAGTACTGTTGATCTATAACTGTGCTATTCTGGTCTAAATTATGGCTGATCCAGGTCTTAAGTAGAAATACATCGTCATACATACATTTTAAACTATGAAATGACTCAAAGAAATGTGAATAGAATATTCACCAAATAAAGTAAACACTAAAACTAAAGAGGTCTTTAAAGTTGGGGTAAGTAACACCTTTAGTTGTAAATTAGTAATTTTTTTCAAGCCATAATTGCAACCACAATTAATACATGTTGACATAAACCATGTATTGAAGGATTTATGAAGGTAGGGTAAGGTAATGTTTATTAAGGACAGTGTACAATTACATTAAGCACATTGTAGTTTACAGCTAATTTCCATCTGTAGTCCTGTGGAGGGGAGAGGGGAGCACATTGGACAAGTTGTCAGATTTAAACCTAAATCTCGTTTGTGAAACTCAAATACCACCAGTGGTACATGTAACAGGGTTTGAGAAACACTGTCCGATGTTACTTTTAGTCCTGTAGCCTGTAACACATAAATGTCATGTGTGCGAGTTTAAAAGAGAAAACATTACAAAATCTATTATATTTGTCCTTTAAAGCTGAATTAAACAAGAAGTAAATTAGTAAACAAAGACATACATGTTTTATAGTTAGGTCAGAGCTTATTTTCTCTTCAGACATAATAACTATTGTATGTATGACGTGTAGAATGTAGACGTGGTGTGAACGCATGACTTTGTCCTAAAACATGCAAGTTTACTGAGCTTGCATTGAGAGTACAAACATTGAAATTTGTGTGAACCTTCTGTATAAAAGTATTCCAGTATTTACCTGACACATACAGTATATTCAGTATATCCAGCCTAAACCTTCCTTTTGTCTGTGTTTGTGACAGTCGAAGACCCCCTCCTTCTCCGACCCACTAGACCAGCCTGAGCTCCTCCCTCTCCCTCTGTCCCGTCTGCAGAACCAGGACAACAGCGCCACCTACTGCACCTCCTAAACCTGCGTCTCCTGTTCCCTTTTTACTCAGACAATACTTGAAATATACCTGCATGCTCAGAATACTGCACTCTCTCCAAAAGCTACATATTCAATCTATTTATACAAGTCTTAAAACTGCAGAGGTTATGCACTAATACGGCTCCTCAAACTTTATGATATTTGAGTTGTTAAAGTGACTGCAAGAGGGGGTAGCCATGGTAACGTATGATGGTAACCTATAGCAACAATTCTCCAGTTAAGCAGCCATTTTGTTTTGGATGACTCTCATACAAACTAATGGTGACCTCAACTTTGTAATAACACTTTTCTTCTTTTAAACACTTAGATCTATTTTAAAAGGCTCATTTTACATAAATATCATGTTTAATTAAAATAATGTGGAAAAAACATGAAAAAACATACTACTTCTAAGTTAAAGTTCTTGATGTTAGGAATAGAACCCTAATTTCCAGCTTTTGACTAATTTAACTTTTATTTAGACTCTTTTCCTTGTTTCAAAGTGTTTTGAACCAATTTCAAGACTGTCATTGGCCGAAATATTTGCCAATGTGTTAAGAAAACTGTTCTTATCTCATCTTATTTTGAGTAAATTCTCTTATAACCAGTTAAAAATGTCTTGAAACCAGTAAAATATTCTACATTACATACAATATTTAATCCTATCCAGTTAAAACAGCTCAAAATTCTAATTCCAAGTCATTTAAAGCAGTCTGGATGTATAGTTTTTGCAGTGTGGCTGTTGTTGCCGTGGCAGTCAGCGGCAGACGTCTTGTGAGTGGAGAGACAGAAAAATATGTAAAAACAAGGCAATATCAACATGGTTCTAATAATTCACAGAATGTTTTCTGTGAGTATATAGACCAATTGTGTCCGGGCGTTTTCCTCCAAATTATGAATATAAATATTTCAGCCTAAAACACTGCACTGGGCTGGATTTTGTTCAGAATTTAACTAGATTTGCACAATCATCGATCATTATTAAGTTTATTTCACAGCTATTAATTATAAAAGAAGAGTTTACTACATATTTTTTTTTTACATTATTTTGGTTGAACATGATCATCAAACAAACTAAAAGTACATAAAGGTTAAATTATCAGTTCCTATTAGTTTGTGTGAGTTTCTGGAGCTGCACACCTGTTGCCATAGGTTACCATGGCTACGCTCTCCTTATTATAATAACAGTAAAATGATGAGAAAAACATCTGATAAAATGCCTTTCTTAGCTTTTTTTTTTTTTTGACTTACCTTTGTTTTCCAAAAATTAACTTTACGCTATCTGTTGTCATGGCAACTGCACAGAGCTTGTTAGCTTGTTTCGCTAAGATTTAGTGCATCTTAACTCTCAAACAACTAACATTTCCATCAAACGGTCTCAAAACATCTTACTAAGCAGGTATGTATAAGTTACTGTGTGTGATCATAAAGTCTCTGTCAGTGAGAAAATGTGAGAGAATCCTCAGTATTCTGTTGTTTATCTGCTTTTTAACACTGTTGATTTTTTCTCTTTTACACAAACTCAATTTTTAGCTGACTTTTGTTGTTTTCAGCCTGTACCTGTTTTTCCTGTTTTAGTCGTATTTGAGCTAACACAGGAGAAAAAAAGTTCCTTCTCAACCTAGATCCTTGTGCATTTTTGCCACTCACTGCTCAAATTTCAAACACTTTGAGGTCATCTGCAAAGCCTCTATTATAGTACACATCAGACAAAGTTAAGATTGGAACTCAACCCCAGGGAACTTTTAAAGCTGCTTAAAAATGGTGCGTTATATACTTTTATTTCTTATGTTTTTCAATCAATTTTAACTCAAAAGGGAGAGTCACTTGACCTACATTAGCTTAAAGGGAACCCTGGATATAAGACAATTGGCTAAAACACTAGTACTGGTCATGCTTATTAAAATAAATTACAAAAAAATATATAACTGCTTACTATTTTTTATAAAATTGTCATTGTTTATGTTGTTTTCAAGCCACTGGGAGCAGCCATTTTGGTTGATGACATAAAATAGTGTTTCCATGGTTACTCCCACAATTTCATCTGTGAACAGTTGCCACAAAAACACCACTGACAGTGTCCAGTTCTTGCCTCTTCCTCTTGATTATCTTCAGTTTTACTAGATTCCACATAATCGTTCTGTATTTGGCTTTGCTCCGGCTCAAACTGACAAGGTTTAACCCAGGAATTCATGTTGCTTAGTTACCTGCTACTGCCTGTTACCTTGACAACACTATTTTATGTCATAACCGAGCAAAATGGCAGCCTCCATGTCATTTCTTCATAACACTATTTAATAAAACTACAAATACTTCCAAGGTATTTGTCCTGTATAATTTTAAGTGATGATATTATAAGTGTTTTAGGATAAACATGTGATATATCCAGGGTTCACTTTAAACCAGATGAATGAGAGCACTATAGTAATAATTGAGTGGATAGGGAGCGAGTGTGGACGTTTGGACACAGCTTTGGACTGGACTGATTTGATTATTGACTGTAGTTTTTTGTGTTAAAATCAGTTAACTTTAAAGAATGAAAACTTGAAGTTTTTTTTAATTAGGTGTCGATTTACAGTATTACAAGAGCTCTGCCGTCCCAAAACAGGTCCCATCCATCTGTACCTACTCTTAACATCAGCCTGTCACACACACGTTTTAGTTAAATGTTTCTTTTACATTGTGAGATAAATGTGATTGTCTGATGTTTTTCTACCAAACAGCCGCCCGACCAGAGGCAGTCCCACTCGGCCGAGAGCCCTCTTCCTCCGTTCGACTCCTAGAAGAAATATTTACCCTCTTAATTTCCTCAATCTAAATCCTGACCATTACAGACTAATGCTCTGAGTTTATTGCAATTATTCAAACTTTTTTAATTAATGAACAGCTGAAGATTCTCCAAACAGGCTGTAACTCTTCAAATGTTGTCTGTGTACTTTCTCAGAAGCTATGCAACAACTACATTTGATTTGATATTTTATTTGCTCCAATGGCATGATTTATGTAAAGTGCAAATGACAGGTTTTTTTAATAATTATTATTACTTTGTTGTGATAGATTCTGTGGTAAATATTTATCATATCAACATACAAGTGGAAGTTTGCAAAGAAAAATCTCAAATAACAGTTTATTAAATAACAGAAATTACAGGAATCCCTCCATTTATGTCATCAAAATGTCGTTAAAGTTCAAGGATTTACTGTGCACAGAAGCAAGTTGACTTGTGCCAACATGATTATTCCTGGTCAATAGACTGTGCACGGATTGTCAGTTAGCTTGTTTATATTCAAACTTACTATTTTCTGTACTTATGAGCATTTTCTGTTAGCGCTAGCATTTAGACACAGACATGTTTCTTTATTATTTAAATATTCTCCTGAATTATAAAGTCTTTAACATGTTTTCTGAGTTTAACCACAACTCACTGTTTACTGTCTGATCTTTAGAGTGTTTATTCATTTTACACTGACGCAGTGAAAACCTCTTAGATAATTAATTGAACAGGAAGTGAACATTACAACAGAAGTTTGCTATTTTGAACATAAACAAGCCAACTAACGTTTCGTGGAAAGTCTATTCTATATGTTGTGTTTTTACTCTGTCACAGTCGACTTTACAAATCAGGACAATATTTCACCAATAAAAGAACGTCATAAAAGGACGTATCTGTGTCTAAATGCTAACGCTAACAGGAAGTACCAGATTGTACAAAGTGTCACGTCCCCTTTCGTACCGGAAGACCCGATTCGTACCGTTAGCCTTACTTCTTTTACATTGTTTTATTCGTATTGAAATTTTAATTAAACACAGACGAAACTAAACTGTTAAACACAAAATTCCCTCACAGAGTTCAACAAAGCAAATGATTGTAAAGTGAAATTTTTATCGTTTAAAGCCATAAATGCCTGATTAAGCTAGTTCGGCTGCTATCTGCTAGCTTAAAATGGCGATAAATAAATGTGCCGTTTTGGGCTTTCTATTGGCAAACTTTTGCAAGATACATTCATAAATATCAACATAAAGAAATAATATTAACTGAACACTTACAAATAATGTGTATACGTAATTTCGGTCTGCGCATGCGTCGTTGACCTAAAAAGGAACTTCCGGACGAATCGGGTCTTCCGGACGAAAGGGGCCGCGACACAAAGTGCTAGAGAGTCGGGTGAGCTGGTTGCTATGGTAATTTGTTTATTTCTGTTGCTAAACTGGCTTAAACTGTTATACTTTTTATCTTAACCTTTACCCAAACCTTTTCCCTAAACATACCCATTCTCGCTATCCTTTTCCTACACTTATCCTTTTGCAAAAACGTATTAATTGTTCCTCCAGACCGGACTAGCTAGCATTTATCTTGTACAAAAGTATTTCAAACATAAACTTATGCTTATTCCAATTTGAAAATCACTGCTATAATCCATCAGTTGCGATCAATTAATTAACTTGTTTCAACCCTAAACCTGTCATATGTACTTTAATATTTCAAACATCTGCTTACACTAAATTCTCCATCTTTTCTACCAATTGTTTTGACACTATATTTTTATTTTTTCTGTTTTTTCCTCTTCCCGTCTAAGTGGTCATGGGGGTGAGTGACAAATACTTCATCAATACGTTTCCTTTGTTTTACCCAAACATCAGTGAAGTGGAAAACTGTGAAATGTACCAGTGTGATTTGTATCTTTAACCTTGTTTGTATTTTTTCCCTTTCATTTAATCCCACAAAAACATTACTGTAAACTGTTTCATATCCAGATACTTTGTTTTGGACATATCTGAATGTTTTGTGTGTCGCTTTCATGTTTGAATCAGATGTGTTTCAATTAAATTATTATTTATGTGCAAAAGGTAACACTAATTTGCGTAATATATTATTTATTGCTGTGGAGTAAGTTGTTTTAATATTGTTAGACTGTAATACATTGTTTTCTGGAGAAGAATGGATGGATCCTGTTAATTTGAAATACATTTTTTTCCTGTTAAGTTGTTGTGCTTTCTCCAATAAAAGTTAAGTGAATGGAAACATGGCTCTAATATTTATTTAGAACATATCAGAACTTATCGCACAGTTATTATAGTTTTTTCATCGTGTCACGTTTTCATGTAAGTAACGTTAGATGTTGTTGGCAGTTTTACGAATGGTGTTTTCCACAAAATGCATTAAAACAGCTTAACTTGCTGCTCCAAGTTGTTTACTGCATCATACTTGGGCTAAACTGAGATATTTCACCTGTTAAGTCTTGTTTATGATCTTAAAATGTTTGAGTTTCAAGTTATTTAACGTTATGTGTTACCAACCTCTTAAAGGTTGTATGGAGGATTTTCAAAAAAATATTTGTTGTCAGTCTTGGTCAAAAACAGTTGCATAGATTTGTAACAGCCTTGTACTTATGCTAAACAAAAAAAGAATTATAAAAATATATAAACTGTGGACATGATGAGGCCTGTAAAACGTTGGCCAATAGATAACGAGGTACCTCGTTATCTATTGGCCTGTGAATCTGTCAAGCAAACCCTCAGTGTTCCTAAGTAACTCATTGGCCCAGTTAGCAGTGAAGGGCGTGGCCCTGGGAGGAGAAACACATGTGCATCATTTGAAAATTGGCAAGCAGCTGTGGGATTTGAAAAATCCTCCATACAACCTTTAATGGTTCAACGTGTATTTACCCGTTGTCATGGTGACGGTCACATGGCGGTGTTTCTCGACAAAATGCGCTAAAACTGGTTAACTTGCGCTTATAACACGACTACAAACTTAAACAGCTCACCTGTGAAGTCTTTTTTACTATCTCAAAATAAATGTATCAAATGTAAGTTATTGTGTTCTTCAAAACTAACATTTCCCTCACAGCACAGCAGTTGAATGTTTATCCGTCGTCATGGTGAAAGTCTTGCCGGAGCTACTTAGCATCAATAAAAACATTTTGCTTGTAGTGCCTCGCCTTCAGTGTCATTATTTTTCACTACCAATACTTAAAATATCTGTATTTTATGCCGTTTAAACCATTGAGTTATTATAATGATGATGGCATTGTTGCCGTGGCAATTGTGGCAGCCATCTTGTGAAGGGAGAAGCAGCAAAATTCTAATTCAAAATCATGTAAAAACAAGGTCACATAATTCATGCATTAAAGGGGACCTATTGTGTGTTTTTTTTTTTAATATTTAGTAAGAAACTAGAACATAAACAGATCAGTAATTTACCTTTTTTTCATTGTAAAACACAAAGTTGATCTAAAACGGCTTAAAAACAGGAACAGCTCTTTTGTCATCCTGTTCAAAACTGCAGAACTGATAAGCCCCGCCTCTTCATTTTAAAATGTAACTGTAAAAAACAACAGATTTTAAATAACAAATTCTTAATGTTGAAAAGTGTCTCTGGATCAGTTTTGAGCCATACATGTCTCACTTTGAGTATTAATCTTTTGAATTATCACAAGTTAAATACAGACAAGTGGGAGGGGATAGGTGGTAGGTGAGAACAGGGATTTCTGAGCACTTAAGCTGCAGCTGAAGAACAAAACAAGATTACTCCAACATGTATGAATCAATTCAAATATAACTTTGAGTAAACTAATGATAAAGGAAGGCATTATAACAAGATTAAAACTTTGACATAATAGGTCCCCTTTATAAGAGTAATTTAACATACAATGTTATATTTATAGTCCAAATAATACAGAGAACTGTTTTCTGTGTCTGATATTTTTTTCCCTCTGAATTGTGAATATAAATTTTAAACCATAAAAACACTGAACTGGGCATAAACTATTTGTGTGTCATTATATGACACACAAACATTCATCATTATTGTGGTGGCTTCACAGCTATTACTATAAAAGAACAGAAGCATTTATAAATGTACAAATACAAATAAATGTGCAAATACAAAAAGGTTCAATTATCACAGAATTTAAGCAAAAAGTAATTTAAGAGTTTAGCTTTCTATTAGTTTCTATGAGAGTTTTAGAAGAATCTCCCTACACAAGATGGCTGCCGGAACTGAACATTGGTTGCTATTGGTTACATGGCTATGTGCTTGATCAACCTACACAAGTTAAACAAATGAAAACCTTCTTGTGTTTTACGTTTTACAAACAAAGAAAACAAGTAGACATTGCAGTTGCTCAATCAGTTTTATTCTGGGAAGGAGCAGAAAACAAAAAACATTTCAAACATACCGTCTCAATATTTATTCCTTCATTTTCACCCAACCGTCATTTCAACATAAAACTGATTAGTCTAAAGAAAAGAACAAATAAATAATTACTCTGTTTTTAGTCAATCATTACATTAATAAATCATAGCAGTGAGCACTTTCTCCCAGTTAATGCATCAACAGTCCCCAAAAACACCAAGCGATAATATAGTACAATATGTTACACAATTTTACAGAGGGACAATAATGCTCTCATTGGTTTTGTCTATCTACAGTAAATCAGCGACAAGCCCATTTCACAAAAGTTAAAAGTAAAAAATAATAACTTGTCCTCCCCGTTCCCTCCCCAAAATATAAAAAGTGACAGAATAAAGAAATCACTCAGGAAATCTTTTAAATTGTGACCACCTGTTTGAGCCAAAGTGCTAAATCGATTTTCCAGCCTCATTTCATAGTTTTACTACAGTCTTGACTAAAACGCGTGCAAGTTTATTCATTTCACAGGTGTAAACTAATTTAAATATGAACGTAAAGTAAATATCAAAGCCTCTATTGTGTGTATACAGGTCGTTTTGAATACATTTAGAGTTGTTTGCGTAGTATTGCAGTTTAACACATTAAAGTGTTTCAAAACTTAAAGGGAATATATCATGTAAGTTCTTTTTCTGTGAGTTTTCAGTCATGTTTTAATATTTTTAAATCATTACGTTGTGTGAGGTCTCATTCACAAATGTTTGAGCGATCCTGCGTTATTTAGGGTGTCTGCATCTGCAAAGCTCAAAACGCTTTGTATCATTTTGTGATGTCATACTGTAGTAGTTTTAAAATTAAAAGCTTAACAGCAACAGTCAGTGTTTACATTTTAGGAATTAGCCACAATCTGTTTATCTTCATCACAACTAAGAAGAAATTCAAGTGTATTGTGCCTGCAATTAGATCACAGTATTCAAAAATTTCTGTTCTGCTCCAACCACTGTTCATGGTAGCGCACTTCCTGTTTCAAGTAGCTAGCATGTTAGCTTGTTTGTCTTGCGAGGCGATCTCAAATATACTATAAATATGACAAAAGTGACTAAATTCTACAGAATGCAAGCTTTAAAACAAGGTACAGCATGTGCATATAGTCTTTGTGTGATAATTACAACATCAGATTTTTGATTGTAGCTAATGTAGCTTAGGCTAACCGCAGCTAAACTGGAAGTGCTAAATGTGAATTGTCATCTCTTAGCGCAAATCTAAATTACTTCTATTAAAACAATTACTTGTAAGCGTACAGTTATTTATAATATTTATTTATATTCAACGTCCCAGACAGCAAATACATCCGTTCCGGATCCGTTTTCGAGTCGCAGGATCCGCGTAGGAGTCAGATCTGGTCTGCGGATCCGAGCCGGTTCTGTTCCAGACTCATTTTCATAAGTTGAATCAGAGACTCGGCACGATAGGTCTGACCTGGGTCCGACACGGAGGCGCAGAACGGAAGCGCCAATCTCCTCCGGTTTACGGAGCGAACACAGACCCGGAGCGGAGTCATTAAAGATTCGTAAAACAGAAGCGCCACAGTAACTTTTTCTAACTGCTAACTGCCGACTTTAACTGAAGTGAAGACGATGCTTAAGCTGTGGCTGCTGCTGCTGTTGACTTTTGGTAAGTAAATTGCACATTTTCGCTGCTAGAAAATAAAAAAAAAGTATATCAAGCTACTTCATTGAATGGGCTTTTGGCTAATGTAAATTATGTGCTGAATGTAGCAAATGGGACAGTATAATCGGGATTTCTGATTAGCTAACTTTAGGTAGCTAACACATCACACTAATAGCCTACTAACACAACGAAAGTTGTGTTTTATACTGTAAATAAAGTTACATAGGCCTACTTTCTTCTATGTGTATTATAGCTACTTGCTTAATTTTGTACTCTTCTGTACAACACGGACCAGAGCTTTGCGGTAGTTTGGTAATGCTTCTCCCCGGACAGCATCCCCAAACTGGGCGTGAGAGGCTGCGTGATGAGGCTCCATAACTGTGCAAATATTATACAGAAAAATCCCTTAATGTAACAAAAACTTGTGTAGTTAAAATTTAGATGTTTAGAGATGAAAAGAAAAAGTTATTTTAAGTAGTCTATAGGCTAATATTTAAGAATTAAGATGAGAAGATGTCTTAGAATGAATTGTATGTGTTGGTTAAGGTTTTTTTTTTTTTTTTTGGCCCACCATTAAATTAGATGAACTATAATCTGTTATGTTGTCCTATGTCCTATTTCTATGTTCAATTAATTGTAATATTACTGTCTGGTAATAGTCTTCTACTTGTGTTTCACTTTTACAGATTACTTTAGATAAATATCAGTTGGGAGTACAAGAAGTGAGCCTGCTACTGTAAGTGTTAACAGTGCCTGTCTAGGTTTTACTTTAGACTCACCTGTTTTTTTTTTTTATTTTTTGTAGGTCTTGATCTCCTCATGATGGGATTTATAGAAAAAAAGTTTCCCACTGCAGCTGTGAGTATTACACATTATATCAGATGTCATTTATTTGCTTTAATCATATTTATTCATCCTAATGTGTGAAATATCTGTGTTTATTAACTTGTGATCCAGGTGGAGACTACAACAACTCTACGGCACGTACTGAACAGGTATTTGTTTCGCCTGCTTCCTGTCCCAGTCCTGCTTCCGCCATTGAGCTGCTCCTGACACAGTCCTGCTCTTGTCACACACTGCACAGGTATGTGTTTCACCTGAACTTAGATTAGTTAATAATTCTGTTACTTCTTGTTTTGGGATATCTAATTGTGTTTATGTTTGGCTTTTTGTAGCCTCTAAATGTATGTTTATGGAAGTAAGATGACATAAAGGCCAATCTGTGACTCTGTATCCTGCTCCAGTCCTGCTTCCGCCATTGAGCTGCACCTGACACAATGTTGCTTCTGTCACACACTGCACAGGTATGTGTTTCACTGAACTTAGATTAGTTGATAATCGTGTTACTTCTTGTTTTGGGTAATCTAATTGTGTCTTTGCTTTGCATTTTGTAGCCTCTAAATTCATGTTCATGGAAGCAAAGATGTCAAAAAGGCTCATCTGTGACTCTTGTGTCCTGCTCCAGTCCCAGTCCTGCTTCTGCCATTGAGCTGCTCCTGTCACAGTCCTGATCCTGACACACACTGTACAGGTATGTGTTTGACTGAACTTAGATTAGTTGATAATTCTATTACTTCTTGTTTGACATATCTAATTGGTTTGTTTGATTTTTTGTAGCCTCTAAATGTATGTTATGGAAGTAAGATGACTAGGGCCAAGTTGTGATGTGTGTGTGTCCTGCTCCAGTCCCAGTCCTGCTTTCTGCCAAATCTGCTCCTGCCACAGTTCTGCTCCTGTCACACGCTGTAGGTACAGTATGTGTTTCACCTGAACTTACATTAGTTAATAATTTTGTTACTTCTTGTTTTGGGTAATCTAATTGTGTTCTTTGCTTTGCATTTTGTAGACTCTTAATCCATGTTTATTGAAGCAAAGATAACATAAAGGCCAATCTGTGACTCTGTGTCCTGCTCCAGTCCTGCTTCTGCCATTGAGCTGCACCTGACACAATCCTACTTCTGTCACACACTGTACAGGTATGTATTTGGACTGAAGATTAGTTGATAATTCTATTACTTTTTGTTTTTGCATATCTAATTGTGTGTGTTTGACTTTTTTAGCCTCTAAATGTCTGTTTATGGAAGTAAGATGACTAAAGGGCCCGATCTGGGACTCGTGTGTCCTCCTGCTAGAGTTCCAGTCCTGTCCTGCATTGATCTGCTCCTACCACAGTCCTGCTTCTGCCATTGATCTGTTCCTACCACAGTCCTGCTTCTGCCAATATCTGCTCAGTCTGCTTCTGCCATTGATCTGTTCCTACCACAGTCTCGTGGGCTCCTGCCTTGCCTTTACATGAGTGAAGGGTTTAGGACAACTGTTCTATGGATTTAACAAAAGACTAACTTACTGAAGAAAGAATGAAACTTTAGGACAGTGTTTACACCGGCCTGAGGGAAAGGTCAGTCCTATTCTTTTGAGCTGAGGCATTGTTTATTTTTTGATATCTGACTAGAATGTATTTCAGTCTTCTCTAAAAAGTTAAGATCTATTATTGTAATGTTTTATTTTTACTAAAACTTGTCAGACCTACTGTTCGGCCAAATTAGGCTCGGGAAGGTGACATCACACAGGCATTAGAATGTTCAGTTGGTCCCATGTTAAACCAATGGAGATTTTAAATAGCTAAATACCGAAAATACCGTTTATTAAATCACGTTTTGACACTATTAAGTGATAGATAAATGTACCAGTACTGACCCAGCAGCTGGTTGGGCTGCTCCATGGCTGTTTTGTTTACTTTTTTTTAATCGTTTTGTCTAATGTATTCCTATGGAAGTTCTGCTAAACTGACAACAAACATGGCGGATTTGCCATTATTTCCATGGTAACCACAGACGCTTCCCGAGCCTAATAGCCTGTCTTTATTTGCCTTGATAACGATGCTATGGACCACTGTCAAAATGCTGTTTAGTTGCCATAGTTAGATTATATGTTTGTACTGTTATATTTAAGTATGTCAACATATTGACCTACAAATAAAATGTATGTTATTCTTAAAACTAGCCTAATTCAGAGGGGAAAAGGTAATTCAGTAATTTTATATCTAATTAGCTTTTTGCAGTTATTTGATAGGCCTAAGTGATGTTTGTGAAGCAGTTAAGTGTACATTTATAGTTAATAAAGTGTTTTAAAACTATTTTGTGTATGTGCTTATTTTACAATGCCTGTGTAAATCCGTTTTGCGTATCAGTGCCGAGTTAGAAACGGGTTTAAAATGACACCGGGGCGGATCCGCACCGGAACCAGCAAAATGAACCTCCGTATTACCAATCCGCGCCAGCTCCGTGCCAAATCTACAGTAAAAATCACCTCCGTTTGAAGATCCGCGCCAGATCCAGGCCGAATCTGACCATTTTTGTAGATCTGGCCCAGATCCGCTCCAGCTCTGCCCCGGACCCGTAAAACAGATCCGTTCCGGTACTGGGCCGTTGGAAATAGGGACCCCGGACCGGACCCGTTTTGCGGACCCGGGCCAAATCCCCCATACCGTTTGCAGACCCGCGCCAGATCCGCCGCGGAGGTATTTTGCTGTCTGGGCGTATTTCTCAAAAGTTTGCCAATAGAAAGCCTAAAACACCACTTATTTATCGTCATTTTAGGCTAACAGTTAGCAACTGGAGCTAGCTTAATCGGGCATTTACAGCTTTGAAATAGTAATAATCTCATTTTACAATTATTTGCTTTGTTGAAATCTGTGACGAGGCTTTGTTTTTTAACAGTTTAGTTTTGTCTGTGTTTAATTTAAATTTCAAAACTAAGAAACAATGTAAGAAAAGTAAGCTAAAGGTACAAACGTGCTTCCGATACAAATTGGGCAGTGACAGGTATGTCTGGATCGGAATATGGCCCAACAAATAACTGCCCAGCTTTGGAGATGCAGACAACCCAAACAACACGCTAACGTTTGCAATGAATAAAAACTGGATATTTTTAATTTTTTTTTTATTTTAACACGACTAAAATCACACAATTGTTTAATCTGCTTATACCATGGTCTTACAAACTTTTCACAAATATATAAACCTGTTTGCAGTCTTGTTTTCGACTAAACAATCAGTTAATTTCAGTTTTAGTTGAAGCTAGTCCCTCATATGCGACAGTTAATCATTTGTTTAGCTGTTGCCATGGTGATACACAGCGCAGTGATACGGAGCGCGATCAACTGCTGCCGGAACTACTTACCATTCAAAAACAATGCGCGACTGACCATGGTATAAAAGACCTTTAAACTAAGCCCAATATGAGCTTGTAATAACAGTTTCTCACTAATGTAAATGTTTATGGTTGGTCCAACATTAAAAGGCCTGTAACCATAATCTTATTTACATACTGCGCATTTTTTTCAGCTTAAATAAACCTGGATCGAGCCAAAAATCCTCAGCGCAGAGTCAAAAATTATCTGGCGTCATAAGATTTTCTCACTCTCCATCAAACTGCTGAACTATCGGGCTGGGAAAAAATAAATATCTATATATAGAACTGTCCAAGAGATGAGATGTGAGTAAAATGAGAATATTTGTACAGTTTTAGTGCAATTGTATTTGTGTGAAGTATCCATTTGGACGACAGGTGTGTTTTGGGTTTATGGACTGCACACACACGAGATGGTTTACATTTGTCAAGCAAGGAGCAAAATGTAACATAATAATAAACTTAATGTAGCGAGAAAAGTAGCGTTAGATTGTGTTAAGCCGGACAACTTACTCTGAACAAGACACAATGAACTAATTTTATAGTCTGAAGCCCGCTGCACACTACAGGATTTTGAAATCTTCTGTGTCTAAAAAGAACATTCCAGTTATGTTTTGCAGGACATTTGATATATTTGTCTCACAGTCGCAGATTCTCATAGTTCATATTTTAATTGAATCTGAATTGACAAAACAACTGAATTAGGGTAAATGTACATGTCTCATTTAAATAGCGCTTTTCCACCTTTTAAGGCACTCAAAATGCTTTACAATAATGAACACAACTAAGCTACAGGATTAACAGTTTTTATGCAGATTTGATATTGCGTCCAGTGAATTTTGGATTTATTAACACGGGAAGTGCGTGCGCACCTGGAATGCAGAAAGAGCTGCAACGATTGACACAAGCTGTAGCAGCAACACTTGCCAGCGCTGTTATCACTGAGCGAAAACAGTTATGCTGCTAACTGAATATTTGTGAATGAAAGTTGACCTTATGACCTTGTGCTGTGCCATTAATCGAAAAATCGAGATCAAATTGAAACAAATCGTCAATTATTCGGTGGTGGGTTTTGAATCGAAAAAACCAATCATTTGTCAGTAAAAATGTGCAGTCATTTTCAATCTGAAAATGAAAGTTGAAACGTCTTGATCTTCAGAAACGCTGTCCACTCCTGGACAAAAGAGGGATTAGCGTTTTGGAGCAAAAGTCAAACTTTGAGGCAGAAAATGTATCTATAGTTTCAAAAAAATCTAAGTTTTTGTTTTGTTTATGTTAATAAATGGCATTTTTCATTTGTTTTTTAAAATAATAAATGAAATTGAATCAAAAATCGATATCTTCAATATGAGAAAAAAAAAATAGGGTTGGGTTGATTATATTTTTTCCTCAGATTTCCCAAGCCCTACTACGACACAAAAACATTACATTCAGGTGAGTGAAAAAACGAGAAGACGTTCGTCATACCGGTTCAGACCTAATCTACTGTAAACTGCTAGCTCTTGTCTTGTTTTGATCAAAGAAGTTTCCCCAGCCAACTAGACAGACATCATCTCTTTCTGCCGGCGACATGAGAAGTAGAACGGAAAGCGACGTCGACGGATAATCCCTCGATAGGTTTTTGTTCACTTGACGTCACAACATTCTACAGGTAATCAACATTTAACCCAGACGTTTGGCAGCTGATATTAACATGGTTTTAATTAACTTTTTTGTAACTTTGTGAAATTTCCTTTTAGAGAATCATGGCAAAATACAACATTTTAGAGGCAAAAACTGGCTCTGTGTCCTACAATGTGAACACAACCCATTGAGCAGCCCAACTTTAGACTAAATCTGCTCATGAAGTGTATTTTCACCTATTTCCGTGGCTTTTGGTGGTGACAATCCCTCATAACATGTCGGACACTTAAGATCTATTTGTACCAGACTCTTAAAATCCTCTAATGTGCAGCCGGCTTAAGTCCTTTCTTACCAACTTTCTTTTCTTTTCTGAGCCTATCGTATCCAAACCAAAATATTGCTTAAACTATGCAACAAGCATATTAACATCGCTGAGGTCTACAAGTCTTCATATCGAGTCCAGTGAGCCGTCGAAGTAAAGCTCCTCTGTGTAAGTAAGTAGTACGTGACTTCATTGTTGGCTCTGGATAACCCGTTTTCCTTAGATAAATTGCACCGCCGCACTGCAAAAAGTAAATTTCTAGATATTTTTGTACATTTTTAACAAAGCAAGATGTGTTTATTGATGGAGCTAGATTATGAGACTTGCTTTAATGTGTTTTGTTCTCGTTTCAAGCCAAAATTCTCTTGTAAACAGTGAAAAAAAATGCCTTGAAATTAGTCAAATACGCTCCATCGCTTAAGCAAAGTTCTTCCAACCAAGACTAGAAATTCACTTTTTGCAGCTTTTTGAATCTGAACAGCGAAACCTCAATAAATACTTACTCTCTCTTTCTCTTTCTCTCTGCAGACTTTCATGTATTCGTGCCGTCACATTAGTTAATTATACTACGTACGGTTAATTCAATGGTTTTACATTCAAACACAAAGCTCGTTTTTGCACGTGGACAGAGACAGATTGCTAGCAGACACATTTCAGACGGTTAAAGAGAGGGTATTATGCAAAAACAATAATAATACTTGCATGTTTGAGCAGTCTGCAGTGTTTTCTATTTGGATAATATTAGAATCTTCTTTACACAGGCCCTGATTTGGCCCACGGTTATGCCCACTTAAAGGCATAATCAGGAAGTATTACCCTCCTTCTCTTTCCTCTCTCTTCCTCCTCTGAGCAGCGATACAACTTCGATTTAAAGGTCCCATATTACACAAAATTTTGAGGTTTAAGTCGTGTTAGAGTGTTGTTTACACAGCCAAAACACACTCAAGAGTTAAGTCTTGCTTTGTTCACAAATGTGAGTAATCCTGCTTTGTTTTAGGTTCGTTTTACTTTTGCACAGCTGGGTAAGGTCAGGCTAACATTAGCCACAAAGGTCCTAACCACAGTTAACAACAAAACGACATGTTAACCATGATAAAACCTTGAACTTTTTAATGCATTGAATAATGGGCTCTCGTTTTTTTCTCCAGCTAGAGCTTGACGTCACATAGTTTGTCATACATGGTTGTTTCTCAAAAGCGAGCCAGGGGCCTGATTAAAACAGGTCGAGGGCCACATCTGGCCACCGGGCCGCAGTTTGCCCAGGTCTGAAGAGGAAGAAACTTAGCGGCAGAAGCGAGAGGAGGGAGGAGTTTCATTTAAGTTAATAATATATGCCTGTAGAAGCATAATAGCCCCTCTTTAAGGCCTTGTATTGCACTTGTCTTCAAAACGAAAAATGAGTGTGTGAAGAGACTAGAATGAAGTCCCACTGATCGTTTTGTGCAGCGATTTTAAACCTGTTTTTGTCTTGTGAACAGTACTGTAAATATCTCTCACTTCAAGTCATGTCCCAGATCAGATTCTCACACGACCAGAATCTTCACCTCGTCTTGTTCGTCGGGCCGGTAAAAGAAAGGGATGCAGGGGTTTTGTCCCAGGAAAGGCGGCGCACGCTGAGCTCCCTGGGGGTTCTGGATCTCCTGAAGCAGCTGCATGATCTGCCGCGCTGTCCCGTCTTCTTTTGGCACTAAAGGTTTGGAGTCGGTCTGCGAGAGGCCTGGAGCGAGAGTCTGTGACGAGGGGCCTTCAGCAGCAGCGGAGTAGGAGGAGGGTTCGGTCAGAGGAATCACCTCCATGGCTTCTGCGAGAACAAATAGGTGTTAATGTAAACTTTTACCAAAAGAAATCAACTTATCTTAAATGGGAATTAAAGCTCTCATGTAAACACAGCAACTGTCAAATTGTTTGCATTTTTCTATATTCCAGTGCATTTTAGGTTTTATAGTCACATCTCAGCAGCATACTGTGAGCCTTTTATCCATTCCGGTCTAAGTCATCAACGCTGGGCTGCAGTGTATTCTGGGACCTGTAGTTCAAATTTAAGTGCTTTTATCAGGGGTCACTATCAATATACAAAATTATCCAGGCCGCATGAATTCATCTTAGGGGCTGCATTTGGCAATTGACATTCCTGCTCTACCTATTACCTATACCAGGGGTGTTGAACTGGTCAGAGGCCAAGAGCCAAATTTTTCAGCTGTCATCTTTGACGAGCCACACCATGAGTTGACCTGCTACCACTAAGGGACTGAGTACATTTTATTGAATTGCATAGAATAGACACTGTAAGCCCTCCATTAATAAATGTTTCTATAAAACATGGTTCTGATGTAATGCAGGGGGGTCTGGGGGAATTCTCCCTCCGGAAAAAAAAATTAAATTTCTGTGCAATTTCCTGTATTTTGGTGAGTTTTAGATGTACTTTTTTATGTGATGTATTTCTACTATAATTAAACAGACATAAGTCAGTAAATCAAATAAACCCCACCTCTATAGAGGCCAGATTTAGGGGCCCCAGCCCCAGTAAAACTGGGCTTTAGGAGCGTCAGTCAGAATCAGGACTGTCCTGTGTGATCAGGACAGAGAAAACACTGCTGCACGCACTTTTGTCAGGGCAGTGTGTAAACTTCTGTTTTATGTCACATTCAGACAAAAGCCACTGCTGTAAACATCACTTTGAAGATTTCCGCGCTGCGCTGTTTCCCGCGATTTGCACCGCTGTTATTTTCGTTTTATTTCACTGTACATTTTGGATCTTTTCTCCGTCGATACAAGGCTGATTTGCACAAAACAAGGACCAAAATTCAGCTCCAGTTTCACAGAATATCACTGGGATGCTTCTTAAAGGAATGATCTGTCAGTTAAATAGCTCTGCTGTGACACTGCCCTGACAGTTGCGTGCTTCAGAATGAGAAAGAGAGCGCATGTGGAGGAGAAAATGTTTCTGAATGAGTCAAAGAAGTCAATGTTTTAATACATTTCTATTGGATTTACTTAATGTTGCCTGATTATCGTTATGAGGAAGTGGCAAAAAAAAGTATACAAGAGTAATTGCCCAGTTACCGGCAAATATCGGTTATCGGCCACAGCAAGAGGCCTAAAAATCCATATTGCCCCATCCTAATGACAATGCGTTTGTGTTTACCTTCTGTGTTGATGGCGTTTAGCTCTGTCTGTGAGTGAGGATGGTCTTCTGTGTGAAAGTGCTCTTGGCCCAGAGGAAGCAGGTCCGGGTTCACTTTGCCTGCCACGGCACTATTGAAGCGGCTGTACCACTCGTTTCTCTCAGCCACCAGTCTCATCACCAGGTCCTGCAGCTCCGCAGCTTCGCCTGATCGACAAAAGAACACAAAAACTCGTCACATAAAACTGAAAACTATACGCAGCGTGATTGTTTTTCGATGTAAATGAGGCTCCTACTTTCATCTCCTCCTTGTCCTGGGCCAGCATGCTGATGTACTGCTCCTTCTCCTGGTGTTTCTGCTTCATGATGGCGCGTTGATTCTGATACAAGGCGATGTACTCTCCTAAAACAGACAGAGAGACACTTGGTTTAAATTGGGTTTTTAATCCTGTTCATTCCTCATCACAAACACTGCTGGGGTTTTGTCTGTGAGAATTTTTTTATTTCCCCCTGTGAGCCTCAGAAAACAAATGTCACAGAAATTTGAGTTTTTTTGAGAAAATACAAACAAGTTGGCAGGGTTAAAATGATGCATAAATGTTCAGTTAAATGTCCTCTTCAGCCAGATAAAAACTGACTCAAACTGACTGAACTCATTTCTTTTTTACTTTTGAATAAACTGCAATAAGTGGGTCACTTTTTTCAGGTGACCCACTTTTTCTAGCTGGTCATCATTCGCGACCCAACTATTTTTAAACAGTGTAAGTAGCCTATTCTTTAATAACTGATAGCTAAGTCATTTTAAGAAACAGGCTTTCTCTAAACATCAATGCAATGCAGTTATTGATAAGTAAGTTTTGACCAGGTAAAGCTGAGAAATATTAATTTGATTGTGGGAAGGACTGTGGCCATACTTTGGCAGGTTGATCCATTTAAATGTGGTTAGAGGTTCAAAAAAGCTGAGCGTATGTTGTGTTACGTGTGTGCGCGTATCTGTGAAGCTTCAAATTACGTTTGTATCTAAGAGAATTTGAATTGGATCACAACAAAACACACAGCATTTTTGTTGCTAAAGACTCTGTCTGTGAGCTGATTTCACCTGCAGCCTGGTCTGCACCGAGGGAGGGAGGGAGGGAGCGAGGAGAAAAGAGAGAGCAAGGTGATCGATCCAGAGCTTGTCCTTCTCGACAAAATAAGATGCTCTCTGGATTGTTTAATCTTTATGTGAAGGGACTGTCTGTGGTTCCCAAAGTGGGGGTCGGGACTCCTCGGGGGGTCGCAAAGAAAATCTAGGGGTCATGAGATGATTTCAAAATGTATTTTTACAAAAGGTATTTTTACAAAATGTATTTTTAAAAAAACAAATCATTGTTTTTTGTTAAAACAGTAGTTGAGTGAATTGGTGTCATATAAAGCAATAAACTATCAAAATAAACACAATTAAACCCATTTTAAATGGTTGTGCAACTTATTAAATTATTACAAAAGAATATATATTTTCGCTATGGGGGTTGCGAGTTGGTTGCACAATTATTTTGGGGGTCCAGAGCTGAGAAGTTTGGGAACCCCCGGGTTACACATCAAAGTGTGCTGCTGTGCTGTCTGTCACGTGACCCAACATGAACCCCCATGACACACTGTTGGGTTGAGACCCTAAGGTTAGAACCGATGAGCTAGGGAGAGGTGACCAACAGATAATTTTCTAAGGCAGCGGACAATGGGGGTATTCCATGAAAGTGGCTTAACAAGTCTAGGCTTATCCTAAAATCCTGAGCTGAAACTAGCTTCATCTCCAACTTAAGCCTCAAGTGGTTCCATGAAAGAAATAAGCCTGGGTCTGAACAACGCTAATTCAAGCTTGAAGATTAATCTGAGCTGTGAGCGCGCTCCCGCTGAATGTGACGAGACCAGATCAATGGAGCGAAGACTCACTGAGAATGAGAGAGAAAAACGCTTATTTTACATGATCTGACTGAAACACGAGAGGAGCCAAAGTGCACACGGACTATAGTTTGATTGCATCGCAAAAGTTTTCAGTTATACTGGTTTATTCTGATGCGGGAGCGAGAGGCAGCCCCTCCCCTCCTGTTCACTGCTGGAGAAAGACGAGGCGGAGATCCAGAGATTTATCATCGTATTTGTGAGTAGTAGGCTCATCGTTTTTAATGCAATGCACAGTTTTCCACTCCGCATGTGGAACTAGTCCCGTGCGTAAAGTTGTCACAAAGTTGTAGCGTAACCTGACGTAACCTTCACAACCAGAACTACCAATCAGAGCAGAGGATGTCCGTGGTGTGACAGGGTCAGAGACGAGGAAAGGATGCGATGAAGCGCTTTTGCGCAAAAGCAGCAGCACAACTCCACGCTCTCACACTTAGTCCTGCTTTCATTGCTTCATGCTTTAGAGAAATAGCTGCATGTCTGTGGGAAATCTTACGTAGTTTAGATGCACGTAGGAGTGGCCTACAAGTTAATTTTCCAGTTAAATATGTGGCTTTTTGTGCAGCCAATTGACGTTTGCTCTTACAAACGCGTCTCTCCACGCGAGCGGCTCAAAAAAGGATGAAAAGAAACGGTCAGAGCGGCTCTTTGGTGCCATGCCAAGTAAATAAAAGTGAATAAAAGTGACTTTATAGTTGTGTTGTGACAACAGAGAGATTTCACACAGTTGTGGAAGTGTGTGAGGATAAACATGTGATTTAAGACGTTTTTTGAGACAAGCTAAAATAATCTTGACTGTTAGCCTGGTCCCGACCAGGTTTATGTCTGCGCACTTGTTACTGCGGCAACTCAGCGTCACCTCTGGTTAGCCGTTAGTGGAACGGAAATGGAGATTTCATAAGCCTAGATTGGACAGGCTTTGGCTTTAGCTCGCTTCATAAATACCCCGGCAATTATACACAAGAGAGAAAACACTGCTGTAACATGTTTACAAACTCAGAACAGAAACGTTCAACTTTAATCTCATCTTCTCACTCACCAATAGTGTCGGTCTCTCCGGACAGCTGGATACATCTGTGTCCAGCTCCTCACTCTCTCCTTCAGATCTGCCTTTTCCTGCATCAGGGACGTGAAGCGTGCTGAAGTTTGTCCATCGCCGCCTGTAGAGCCTGATGAACCTCACCGGGACTCCGCTTCTGCTCAGAAAGAATTTTAACATGATGAGCTCCTTGTGTCTACTGTAACGTCTGTAAAGTGGTTCATGAATGCGACTGAACCAAAGTCCTATTTGCACTGCCTAATATTTACCTAGGGACCTCATGTAAATGTATTAATTACGGACATCATCTGAGTTTCTACTTCCTGAGCGATTGTCATTTTGTCTGAAAAAATGTTTAAATGGTTAAAGAGAAAGTCTTCGGTTGTTTGTAAGAAATCTGATGTTGTGGTGTGATTCTGATAAACGACCAACACGTGACGAGGAGCCACGTTTACGCTGCCGAGGCTCAGGTAAGTTTAGCTGATTCACGTTAAAAAACAAAAACACAAGAAACGCTCATTCACGCTTTGGCTGAATACCTGTGTACTGTGCTCGTGTTTGGCTGAAACTGTGTGACTGTGCTCGTGTGTGAAATACTGTGTGACTGGCTTGTGTTTTGGCTGAATACCTGTGTGGACTGTGCTTGTGTTTTGGCTGAATACTTGTGTTGACTGTGCTGAATACCTGTGTGACTGTGCTTGTGTTTTTGGCTGAATACCTGTGTGACTGTGCTTGTGTTTGGCTGAATACCTGTGTGACTGTACTCGTGTTTTTGCTGAATACCTGTGTGACTGTGCTTGTGTTTCGGCTGAATACCTTGTGTGTACTGTGCTTGTGTTTTTGGCTGAATACCTGTGTGACTGTACTTGTGTTTTGGCTGAATACCTGTGTGACTGTGCTTGTGTTTTGGCTGAATACCTGTGTGACTGCTTTGTGTTTGGCTGAATACCTGTGTGACTGTGCTTGTGTTGACAGTGTTCGTGTTGTCCTGAGACTCAGACGTGTGATGATGATGATGATGATGCTCCAGAGCCAAAGACGCCCTGATGTCGAGCCGCCATGTGCAGCCTGTGCTCCTCCTCCAAACGCCGGCGGACCTCGTCCCGCTCAGACTCCACCTGCGCTAAGGCCCCGCGGATAAACTCCTCCTACAAAAACACAAACCCGAACAGTATTTATAGTGTTGATACAAATGTAAGCAGCAGAACAGTCAGAGGAGGGCATGCTCAAGTTAGATTTACTTAAGAATGCCGTTTGGAACCTTTAGAATAGAGTCAAGTCTAGTATTAAGAGTAGAGAGGATATTTACTCATTGATAAAAATGTATAATGACAATAGGGTTGGGTGATTTGGGGGTTTGGTGATCCAATCTCGATTTTTTATTAAATTTTTTATTAATTTTCAAAAAAGACACTTTTGGCTTTTGGGTAAAGGTTTATGGAAATAAACAGACTTCTAATATCTGTCATTTCACACAGATCAGATGAAATCAAGTTTGTTTTTCCAAACTCTTGACTTCTGCTTCAAACCACAATTTTACTGAAGATTAGCCCTGGAATTCTCAAAAAGCACAACGAAATAATAGGGCTGTAGTTGACCCAAAAACATTTTTTGGTTGACTAAAATCCTGTCCCATAGACCGAATAATCAACTAAAAGGGGGTGTGGCCAAACTAAAATTGTTTGGAGTTCATGCAAAGCAACAACAACTTATACAGAAAATGAACCTAAATAATTTGGTCTCAAAATCTTTAGCTAATTCACTACTTTTGTTGCTGTTGCAACATACACTGGCAAAATACAAACTTAAAATGATAACAAGTAAAAAAAAAAAAAACGGTTGAATTAAGTAGCATCCATCATTATATATGGAAAGTCTTCATGACGATTTGCTGATAAACACGTAAATTTAGTTCTTATTCCAAGTGCCGAAGCAGTTTTGCTGATTTGAAGTTAGAATAAATAAGCATTTTTTATATTTTAAGCAAAATGAGATATTTTATGCTTGTTCCATTGGCAGTTTATTTTAAACCAGTCAAAATCTTCTCAAAATGTGTTAAATACTGCATCTTTCCGGCACATAATCACTTCTTATGTAATTTAAAATCATAACATTTTTTCAGTGTAAATCCTTATAGTCTAGTTAAAGGAATTTGTCAAGTCATAAAAATGTTGGTTGACTAAGAATGCTTTGACCGATTAATCGACTAACTGACTAAAGGACTGCAGCATCACAAAATAATTGACCATTTTACATGACTGGATAGTCACCTTCAATCTTTTGATTAATTGCTCATTTGAAAACAAGATGTGTGACTCTTGCCTTCAGACGTCCAGATGTTGAGCAAAGACAGTTTTTTCTATTTAACACGCTGGAACTATGTCATGAAATATCTAAAAGGTCACTTTAAACATGTTTAATTTGGTGATTTCTAAAAAGGGTCTAGACCCAAAAGCATTTACACAATATTCATCTTAGTTGATTAAATACCACTGGCCTATGGAAATTTGTGATGTCACATGAACAAAACCTACTAAATCAACTTCAGACAGAAACATCAGACGTTGGATCCAGAAAGTTACTCTTAAACAAAGACTGATTCACCAAACACTTTGTAACTTAATATCTTGGTTCACTGCTTTGTACTTGAGCACATTCTTTGTCTAATCTACACACCTCTGATTACAGTTCATAAAAGCAGTTTTATTCATACCATTTCCTTCTGGCTTTCAAAATCTTCTGGGATTACTATTGAGGAAGACATTTGTTGACTTTCTTCTGGTTCAAGACTCTCAGTTCCATCACCTAAAACAACAACAACACAACAAAGAGTTAAAATCAAATTATGGCGGGTGAAGGATATACCACAAAAAACAATGAGTAGAAGAAATGGGACCAAATCTCATTAGATACAGTAATCAAAATATTGTGCACACATGTAGAAATTGATCTTATGTTCATTTGACACAAACAAAACCAGAATCAAATGTTAGCGAGTTACACATTTCTAGTTTATAGTTATAACTCCAAAAAGCAGTGCTATAAATAAAAACAAAAATGTCAAAAAGCTAAATGTAATTAGTCCCTTTTTATATAGCATTTTTTCCACCTTATAAAGCTCCAAAGCACTTTACATTGAAGGATTCACTCGCCCAGTGTACGCAGATAGACGGTAGTTTAAGTGTTTTGCCCAAGGACACAACGACATTTGTTCAATAGTCATTGGCTGTAAACAGTCAATTCTGCCAAAGGCTATTTAACTGTTTTACTGACTCCAGGAAGAATAACAAAACAAATGGAGCTCAGAATAAATATAAATACAGATTGTGTCTTGTCGTCCCACTGTGGAACTTGGTGTTCCAGAAGTCTCCAAGTACAGAGTTCATAGAGATTTTAACTTCAGGTTTTCCATGACTTTTCTATGACTTCTCCAAAACATTTCCCAACATTTCCATAATCTTGTTTAACTTAGGCTGCATTCACAATACAAACTGAACCGGGCTCGGCTCGATTGGGAACTAAAATTGCAACATTGTCTCTTTCTCTTAACTGGCTCGGTTCGCGTTCACAATACACTTTTTGCCAATAGAGACACATCTGCTCCTCGCCTGTAGAGGCGCTGTGGCAGAAACACGTTACTTCAGCAGCAAAGAAGACACCCGGCTTCTCGGCTAACAGCGGCTACAGCTAACTTACATCAGAAAACACGCTGCTGGACTTTATATTTGTGTTTTTATGGATCTGTCCCACAACTTCTCTCACATTAACACGACCAGAGTGAGTGACAGACGAAGTGTCGGAGCAAAGACAATGTGGGCTTTCACTTCAGAAGACGAGAGAGGATGACTGGGCATTTCGTTCCAAATGCCGAGAGTAAAACATAACAAAAAGTTCATCTATTTGAGAAAATCTGGCTCTGAAAGGTCTGTCATCTGCTCACTTAGCTGTGTAACTAAATATTAGATGAATATAGACTGTAGTGTTACTTTCTGTATTTGCTTCCATCCAAGAGTTATAACTTTATTATTTTTGTAAATAACGCGAGAAAACGGTGACATACGACATTTTGGACCGGATCAGAGTTCGTTTGTGCGTTCACAGTTACCCAATCAAACCGAACGATCCAGACAAATGAATCCTGATCCAAATCAAAAGTGTATTGTGAATGCACCCTTATTCATACATTTGTTTCAATTGTTAAGTTTCATTAGCTGATTACGACAGAAATACAATCATTTTAGGACTTGCCAACATAAAAAAATGAAATGTTTGCCCCTCACATGTGTCAAAAATCTGTTGTGTTTATGTGTGATTTAAAGTAATCTTACCCTGAACTCTGGGCGGAGAGCCAACGCTGAACTATGGAGCAGTTCTGTCACTTCAGCTTTTAACTGTTCATTGTCTCTCACTAACCGCTCCAAGTTTTCCTGCAGAGAGAAAGTCTTTACTGAAACTGTTTTAATCGTTAGAAGACAGTGTGGTTTAGGGATGTCAAGATTATCAGGTTAATCAATAATCGTGATTATTCAAGTCACAATACAATAGTAAGAACAAAAAATTAATAATCATGGCAATTTTAGAAGTAAAATTAAATTCTTATAGTTCACTCTTTAGAAACTCGGGTCGACAAAGTATCAGTTACAGTTTTGGCAAGCGCTTGGTTTATAGAAAAAACACCAATATTGTGTATGTTGTTATGTTATATCCCCAATTAGTTTTTATTTTGAACTGAAAAGTAAATTTGTAATGTTCGTATCAACAAACAGCAGAAGGTAAAATAAAAATTTGCCAAAAATAAAAAAATAAAAAAAAAATAAAAAAATAGCAATAAAAAATTCTTATTACCACTTTGAAGCAACATTTCTCTTTCAATCCAACACATTTTAACATTTAAGAGGCAGGCAATAGAGGTTATACACTGACATCATTTTATTCCAAAAATGCTTAGCAACATTTAGAATGAATTTGTTGTCGTGGCAACAGCTTGTCTGCAACAACAGTTGATGATTTAGGACATTTTAACTGCAACAAACTGACTCAAAAACATATTTTTTAAGAATAAAAAGGTAATAAATTCAACTGTGTGTGATTTCAATGTCTGATAAATGTGAGAAGCTAAAGTCTTGTTGTTTATCTGCTTTGCTACAACTGTTGATTTTCTCTTTTTACATGTCAGTTACAAACCCAGTGCTCAGTAGACTTGTGGTGGGTTGAATTTGTTATCAAACTGTAGTTTATTTTTCCTGTTTCGACTGTTTATTGAACTCTTACAAGAGAAAATCTTCTTTCTCTCCATTAACTCTGATTTAGCACTCACATTTAGAATGCTGTCATGTCACCTACATAACTTATATATTAAGATTTTAATTTCAATCTAAATTAAAACAGAATTTTTGTTACATTAGCGTTTTATTTTCATAAGGAAAATTTGATTTCATAAAATAACTTGAGCAAAAGTGACATGTTTGAGAATGAAATCTGGTCATATACATGAATAATCGCTGTATCGTGATATTTTGTCTTGCAATAATTGTAACACTAACAGCTGATAGTGTGGTTCTCCTACAGACCTGTGCCTGTTTGAGCTGACTGTGGCTGAGCTCCAGCTGGACGCGGCCCTGGCTCTCGTCGTGCTGGAGTCGGTCCATGATCTGGCTCTGTTGTAGGTACTGACGGTGAAGCTGCTCTCGCTCCGACGCCACGGCCTGGTATCCAGCCGAATACTGCTGCAGGTGGGCCACCAACTGCTCCCTCTGCTCCAGCAAACCTTCCACCTCTTTAGCCTTCTCCATTAACTGAAAACAGCAAAACAGACAAATGAAAAGTGAGCTGGAGAACACAGACTGGGTACTATCACAAATAAAGGGTTAAAATTAAAAGCACATTTCATTATAAGACCAATTGGAATCATGGTGTCACAATTTCCAAATTTCAAACAATGTAATCAGTGTTGTAGAAATGACTTTATCTAAACATCTAAACAAACCTTTTTTCTGCCTTTTCTGAGGTGCCATGATTCCTCCATAAACAACTAAATCTAGGTTCTTCTTATTATGAACTTAAAGTGAGTACAAGTTAATGCAATTTTTTTTTTTTTTTTTTTTTTTTTTTTTTTTTTTTTTTTTGCAATTTTCTAACTTTAATTTAATTTGGCAGACAAACACCTGTAATAAACATAGATGATAGTTTTACATGAACCAAGTAGAAAAAGTTTGAAAATGATGTTGAAACAGGAAGCAGAGTTCTGAACTACAGACATCTCACAAGGGAAATTAGGACATTATAATTTTTTCACCCGAGACTTGTGAACATAATTTTCACAAAAAAATTGTTCAAGAGTATTTTTCTTCAAGCTAAGAAGTTTGTTAGATGAGAGGAGTTTGGGTTCCTGTATGACTAAGTACATTTTTAATCCTTTAAAAAATGGCTAAGTTGGGATGAACTTTGCAAAAGGTTTAATAAAATCTGAAATATAAGGATCTTATCTTTGTTTTAGTGAAGTGAGTGGTTCAACCTGTCACAGGAACTTTAAACAAGGAGACAAACATTTAGCAGCCTGATGCATCAGCCGGGTTCATTTCATTTCGTGGAAACTGTCTCACATCACGTCACTGGGGCTCATTTGCTTCACAGATGGCCTCGCCTTTTTATTTATCCAATTGGCTCTGTGCAGTTGGCTTGTTTTCGTTCAAAATAGAACATCCTGTACATACAAGCACTTCCTGTTCAATTCTTTTCATTGAGGTTTTCACTATATCCGTTTAAAACAAATAAATCCTCTTTAGATCAGACAGTTGTGGTGAATATTACAGAAAACATGTTAAAGACTTTACATATTAGAACGTACACAAGCCAACTGAAGTTCTGTGCACAGAGCCAATTACTGCTTTTTGGTTGTTTTGTCGTCCAGGAAAAAGAGCATAAACATGTGAGTCAGTGATTGTTGCCGTTTCTACGTGGTAAAAAAGTACAATATCATTTTCTAAGTTAATTATTTGACACGAGGTCAAAGGAGGAGTATGTCTGCTATTTCAACTCAGGTTGGTTCTGGCCAACACACCACATCGCTCCTGTTCACTGATCATACTTCCTGTTTTAAGAATCATCTGCAGTCCAGCAATACCCGGAACCACCTTTTTGTCCACACAGGAAGCTCTCACACGTTACTATGCTAGTAAATGTATCTCATTTTCAACATGTAATCCCAAATATCACTTGGGTAACTTTACGGCTTTGTGAAAAGCAGAGAGTTGCCAAATATGGACATTAGGTCTGTACGGAGAGCTTTCTCTGACCTGTAGCAAGAGGTGGGTGGATGAAAAAGGTTTGCCTAGAGGTGAGCAATATATCGAACTTTAGATAATATCATGATTGTTGTCTTAAAGATAAGCAAAAACAAAAGATCGATTTTTAATTTTTTTTGTAAAAATGGAACAAAAAAAGGCTGTTAAAAAAAATAAATAGAAAGAATACATTTTGAACATAAAAATCTAGTTTTGCTGTTTTGTTTTTCTTTATGAGTAGTTAATTATCATGCAAACATCTGAGCTTGGGTCTTGTAAATACAGTTTGGGTCAGATATTTGGTCACATCATTGACACACAGAGGCTAGTTTTGCTTTTAGTCGACTAACACATGTCTTAAGTTGACCAAGAACGTCTCCAGTCAACCCAGTCAAGCATAATTTGTTAATATCACCCAGCCTACTGCAGCCAGACGCCTCTTGCAATACCTGACCGAGTATCTGGCGTGAAATAAAACTGAGCGGAGCCAGTAGGTGGCGCCAGCCTGGCTGAGCATTAATACCTGCTCTTTGACGTTGTGCAGCTCCTCTTGTATTTCACCCATTCTTCGAGCCAGCTCCTTTTTGACATGTTGCTCTGACTGGATGGCCGTAGTCAGTTCCATGTTCTCATTAGTCTATTAACAACAAAAATTGTATTGTAAAACTGTACTTTTCTATATCAGAGAAGTCAGAGTGGATATTATCTCTTTTATTGTACATTGTAACATTTCACAACCGAACTGAAACTACTCACGAGGTGGACGAAGCCATTCTGCAGTTCTGCCAGCTGGTCTTTGAGGGTGCGGTTCTGGGTGAGCGCGCGGCTGATGGTGGCTTTGTCAGACTGTACGTCCTCGAGCATGCGGCGCCGGTCCTCTGCCTCTTCGCTCTGACTGGACACCTGTCGCTCCAGCTCTCCCAAACGCGCCTCCTGCTCCGCGCACAGGCGACTCAGCTGCTCGTTATCCCGCAACTGCAACAAATGTTACAACACCGTCAGGACAAGGCAAAAAGCTAAGGCACTTTTGTCCACAATACTCTATTATATTGCAGTTATTGTTGTGTTTATTATATTTATTTGTTTGCTGTGCTTTCCTAGATTACACTTCAGGTATGACAAGTTCAGTCAAATGGAAAGAGAAACCACACTGTGTCCCAGCAGAGGACAGAGGCGTGTGAGCTGTTAAACATATGGTATTAAATTACATTCTGTTACAGTGTTTTATGCCAGAACAGAGCATGGAAGTATATTTAGACCTGGTAGAGGAATTCACACAAGATGGTGGTGCGATGTTTTCAATGACCATAATACTGAAACTTAACCTCACTTAAGTGTTTGGGACATCTAAAAGGATTAAATGAAAGAAATACATGCTTATTGTGACCCTTTGTCAAAGCTGTAGGTGCTGTATCCTAGAGAAATTATTTCATTGTAGTGGCTCTAATTCTTTCACCAAGAAGTAGAACAGACAAAAATAATACTGACATGAAGTTTGATTTAGAAAAAGGACGTCATCTAAAAGGTTTGCTGCCAAACGCTGAAATCTAATGAAAACAAGGAAAGTAGACACATGTAGGTCTCATTTGATGTACAACATGTCATGATTCCAGTTACACAAAGTTTTTTGTTTTATTGCTTAAAATTAGCAAAAAGGTCTGGCAGGAAAGGTGGGTCAAAGCGAGAATAGAGCTGGCAGTGAAAGAGTTAAGGTATGCAATGCTAAACTGTGCTTCAGATGGATTAAACTGGATAGTATAGGTAAGGGTTAAGTTTTATAAGTATTATAAGTATTACCTTTATAACATAGACTTTCGTAAAAAAAAAAATCCAATCGCTATTGACCCTATTTTGTCCCTCCTACTTTTCTAGGACGTACACTTCCTGTTTAGCTGCATTTAGCCTGTAGATTTCAGTCGATGGGTTCATTTTAACTGTCATTATATTTAATTAAAATTGCCCCACAAGACAGACAAACAAACACGTTAGCTACCTTAACAGAGCTAAACAGGAAGTGTACTTCCAAGCCAAGTGGGCGGGACAAAATAGGGTCAATAGAGGGATTTTTTGTTTATCAACAAAGGCGATCCGCACGCACTCAAAACTGCAGAAAGAACCACTTCTCATAAACAAAAACAGTGGAAACAAGTTGAAAAATCTCCGTTGTCAGCTAACTACAAGAGTTTATCACTGTGAGAAAACAAAGGTTATGCCGCTAAATCAACATTTGTGAATGAAATTTGACCCTACGACCCTTAAAAGTTACATTCAGGTGAGTAAAGAACATGGCAAAAAAAAGGTTGTCTCAAGCTTCAGGAGACAGACGTGTCAGACTGGTTCAGACCTGATCGAAACAGCTGCTCTCAACTTGTTTTGTTTGTTTATTCAAAGAAGTTTCCCCAGCTAAGCAGACTGAGAGGTGCCTAACGCATGTGCAATAGGACGGAAAGTGACGTCGACCGAAAATCATTCTATAATTTTGTACAATGATGTTTAAAGTGCAAAGCAGCTGTTCATTGTCTCCTGTCATACATTCAGTTACAGTATGATCTTATCCCATACTGTAAAGTAACACTAGACTCAATACCATGTGTAATTTCAGATTAATAGAGCAGACTCAACAAGTCCAGGACGTTTGAACTCACCTGAGCCTGATACTGTGCACTTAAAGCTTCATTCTGTTGCTGTACGTTGTTGAGAGCCTCCTGCAGAGCCACTTCACTCTCAGACGGGCCGGACGACTGTGGGTCTGCTTCATTTACAGTCTCTTTCTCTTGGGAATATGACGCTGTAACAATTACAAGTCGAGTTATATTATGTTTTTTGTCTTATTTGAGCAGAAGTAAGCCAGAGCACTCACCTATAGACTCTTTGAGCTCTTTTACACTTGCCTCCAGTTCTTGAACTCTGTTGATATTCAAGTCTCTCTCCTCAGCCACAAAGGCAACCTGCGTCAGCATAAACAATTAGTTATTAGGATTATGTATTCATCAAAAACTCTGGGTTTATAACTTGTTTACTTGTGTTAGAAGCTGTTCCGTTTTGTCTTTCCAAACCCGACCCTCTTCTTGGATTTGCTCCACGTAACGATCTCTTTCCATTTTTAGTTGCAAAACAGACTCCGTAAGCTATAAAAACAAACAATGACATTAAAAATTTTGATGGGGGATTGTCTTATTTGTTATAAATACTTTTTTATTTTTATTCTAGTGTCATACGTTGTGTTGGAGGTCGGAGTCATGTTTTTCTCCGGTTCCAGTGGTCAAGTCAGATTACTTTTACAGAAATGAGCCAATCAAGTAATAAAAAGCTAGGAAATTGCTCAAATCAACCAAAATACAAATCTTTTTATGTTTATACATAACTGTTTACCTAAAATCAGGTAAACAGAGGTAGAAAAGCAGATAAACGACAAGACTTTAGCTTCTCTCACATTTATCACAAATCAGTTAAAATATGTACCTTTTTTTTCTTAAAAAAGATGTTTGAGTCTGTTTGTCGCAGTTAAAATGTCCTAAATCATCAACTGCTGTTAGCAAAAAAGCCGTTGCCACGACAACAAAGAAATACATTATTTTGCCTGTAGTTTTGCCACTCACTCTAAATGTTGAGGAGCAAATTTCAAATAAAAGAATATCTATGCATAACCTCTATCAAGTGGGAATTTCGAGTTGGAAGGCTGTTCCAGCGAGAATTCACAAGTCGGAACTCTGAAGATTCCAGCTACGAGTCCACTGAAATGCACCAATAACTTAGGCCACATGTGTCAAACTCAAGCCCGGGCCTGGATGCAGCCCGCTACCTCGTTTTATGCAACTGTCTTATGAGGTTTACTTTAATTTGTGCGTCAGTGCCAGGAATATTCTCGGTGTCTTAACCTAATAAAATGATTTGTTTAAAACTGTCTAAACTAATTTCTCAGACTATTGCAAATGTATAGTCAGTAATAATTGTGACTTGAATAAATGCACAATAATCAAATACAGAAGCTATTATAGTATGTCAAAGATGAGTAAAGTTTATTTTAGTTTCAACCGGCACGTCGAACACAACACTGATGCTAATGTGGCTCTTTGTCAAATGACTTCTACACTTCTGGACTGTACCTGGTGATTTTGTGATTCCAGTTGCTGTTTTTCTTCTAAAATCATCTGAACTTGCTGGTTAGCGCTGCTTGGATCTGACTGAGAGGAACACTGAGAAGATACAAGAAAAACTTTAAGAACAGTCCCAAACTCAACAGACGTCTTGATTCCAGCTCTAAACCACACGTACCTGTTGTAACATCAGGTCAGCGAGCTCCAGCCTCTTGTGAAGGTCTTCAAGCTCCAGTTTCATCGCAGAATTCTCCTGGGTTATTCGCTTGATCTGTTCAGACATTTCTGAACTTTGCTGCTTCGATTCCTCAGTCACATTGCTTTTCCAAAAACAAAGTATAATTGGTCAGAAGACGTTGCATCAAAGCATGACTCGACTGTATCCATGGCAGCAGATATACATTCACTTACTTGATTCTTAACAGTTCTAATCTCAAGTTGTCCCTCTCCTTTTCAAGCTCTTTGTTGTGCTGCAAAATAAAATAAAATAAGATTAACAAACTCAAAAACTGTAGATGCGCCAATGTCACGACAAATATCGAACCTTCTCTAATGTTTTCTGTTGCGTTGAAACGGTGGAAAGAGTCCGCTCCAGCTCGGACACTCTCTGCTTTGTTGATTGTAGTCGACTGTTCAGTTCTTCTGCTTCAGCTACGCACAACAAATAAAACAAATAAAAGATGATACAAGGTCTTTTATGCTACAAATACTGGACTGAGTTTTAAAAAGATCGTTATTTCACCTGATTTTTGGCGTGCAGCTTGTTGAGTGTATTGCAGTGCGGTCTGCAGTTCTGACTTTTCTGATACTAATATACCAATAGTCTGGATATGGACCTGATGTGAAGCAAATATGTCAGTATTTTAACAAGTACAACACATCTTGAATTAGATAAATAAATAATATTACCTGTAATTGTTCTCTCATGCCTGACTGCTCTTTTGCAAACTTCTGTTCAAATTCTTTACGCTCCTGAAAAAGTACAATATACAGTATGTTAAAATAAACTAAAACCAAACAGGAAGCAGAAAACATATCTTGAAAAAAAAAATCACCTTTTGTAGCTGATTAGAAAGGTCCTGGGATTGTTGCGTCTATAAAGGCAGAGAAAGAAAAACGTAAATTACTTTTACACGATGGGATGTTCAATGTTCAAAGACACAATTAATTTCATGCACGAAGACGACACTGTAAACCAAAATAATGTGCAGAAAGATGGGGAAAAAATACAAAACAGTATAGAATTGAGAATATTTGAAGCATGCATGACTTCTTAAAGAGTACTATATTATACAAAATTGACTTAAAAGAATTTTAGCCATGTTTGAGTGTCCTCACCAAAAACATAACCAGATTAATGTTTTGTTTCGTTGACAGTTGTTTTGAGTAATCAGGCTTTTTAGGCTGTCTACATTGTGATCTCATCAAGTGGAGTTTTATTCCAGCTTTGTTTTAGCCTCAGGAGAACAATTTAGAGCATAACCATGAGCTGAATTATTTTTGGGAATAGTTTTATTTGACCTTTAGTTACAATGAAACAAAATTGAAACAAAAAAGCTAAATATTTTCTGTTACATCAAGCAGTGAATACGTTTAAATAAGGCTACAATAATAGCTGTAGCTTCAAAGTCTAACTACTCGATTTAAAGATGCTAGTAAAGTTGTATGGATTTTAAAATGCAGTAGCGTGTGACGCTTCTGACGAAGACGGAAGTCACCGTCGAAACATGTAAAGGTATTTACACAATTTTCAGCCTTTGTCTGATATAGAAGAAAACTATTCTACTTAAAGAAGACAAAATGAACGTTCTCAACATGCAGCAGTAGAACACTTTCGGTATAAGCTTCTAGCATTCCGGCCTATTTTCCCTCACAGGTTTGACTAAAATCTTCAAACTGAAACGGTTTCTTTCACCTTTGGAGAACAAAAAAATGGCTGGAGTCTTTGTAAAGCTGTAACTCTATAGTTTAACAAGCTCTGATCAAAAGTGAGAACTTTCTCCAAACAAAAGAAAAACAGAATCTAATTTCTGCCTAAATTTTTTTTGGTAAATATAAGGATTGGTAAAGCTGGTCTTTACAGCTAAGATCTGAATGACTTATTTTGGGTTTTGACAATTCATCTGTAAAAGCTGAAGGTAATTGAGGTAAAATTGAGTTTTAGAGACTTAAAATTACTCAAAAAATTTAGGCAGAGCCAATGCAAAACTCCTATTAAAATATTAGAATTTTGGGGGATTTTAAAATTTGGATGTTTACAATAGAAACTGAGTCTGATTTATTCCAGACTAGGCTGATTTGACTCTAAATAAGAGGAACACAAAGGTATTTTTTTATTTTAAACAGGTGGTTCATAGTTTGTTCTATTCAAATCAAGTAAAAGTGAGATGGCCCTATGAAGGGACGCCAGAATGAGATGGGGTAAAATTACAGCACAAGGTGAAACAAAATCTTTTCAGTTTGACAGAAGAACTGCGCTCAAACATGTGGAAATGAAACAGAACTAAAGGCCAGCTATGTTTTTGATGAGGAAACTACTGTACACTATAACATTGACAAAAATTAGTAAAATACAGGCCCTTTAAGTTTCAGATGTAAATAGAACAGGGATCTCAAACCAGTAGCTCGCCAAAGGATTTTAGAATCAAACCAATTATCCTTTATTACTCAAATGTTATTTATTACAAACCTGCTATTTCTATTATAAATGAACCTTTAGAAGCATAATTGCGTCCACTTCCAAATAGATACTGGCTACATTTTCATACAGGCCTCTTAATTACACCACAGTTAACTTAAATATTTGGTCATTACTACAAGGAGCAGCTAGCCGCCAGTTTTATTTTGCCAAAGTAGCTCTCCTGGCCATAAAGGTTGGAGATCCCTGAGACAGAATAAGGGAGAACGTGCAGAGTAGTTTAACAGTGTCGGCGAGTGCAGCCTCTTACCAGCTGCTCGAGCTTAGTACTGAGCTGAGAGTTTGTGTCGTTGCTGGACTCCAGAGCAGTCGCCAGCTCCTGAACCGACTCTGTGTCACATGCAAAACATGCATCAGGGACAGAACAAGACAGAAAAAATATCAGCAAACTGGGGGGCTTACTGAACTCTACAACTATAAAATTATCAAAGATTATTCAGCATTTGGAAAAGTAAAAAGAGCTGCTATTGTTTGTGACATGCATCTAAAGTTGTGTGCAATGGTCATAATATTCAAAACATAATGTATATGTAAAGCTCGTATGACAGATTATCACAATTTTCATTTTGACTTAGCTTGGTGTGACAGTTCTTGTGGTAAATATATAGTTTTACAGCAGTTAGGTCGCAATCTATGAAGAAATTGACAATTAAAAGTTGAAAAAAATGAAAAGAAGTAATTTATGTTATTTATGTGGATTTTGGCTCATAGTTACAATGCGGTTGCTAGGTAACAGTTGTGAAATTACATCTACATAATGTCATATTTATTGGACAAAAGCCATTTACAAACATCATCAAAACAGCCACACTGCGTGAAATCTTAATATAATCATGTTTAGGGTTGTAATCAATGTATCGATATCGTGACAAACTCACTGGCAATAAGCGTATCGATACAGGGAGGCGTATCAGGATATATGTTGTGTAATTTACATTTATGAACCAGGACTGCAGCTGTAAGGTTATTTTTTCTCATATCTCGATAACGATATTAAGAGGATATTTTATCAATCCAACAGTAATGTGTTAAAACATGTCTTAAACTTTTTTCCAGTTTAAGTTTAGATTCATAAGTTCATGTTAAATAATGATGTCATAAGTCCAGATCATGTTTTTGCCATGAAATATGTACAAAGTCTTTTCATGCGTCTGATTACTGATTAATCTTGATCCATGCACTTTTTGCATTGCAACAAAAAAAATATTACTGCATTTAAAACACCTATTCATTTTTGCTGCTAAAGATGAACAAGATGAACAATTACTTATTTGTCGGACACTTACATCTAACATAAAGAGCAGTCTGCATTTTCTAATTCTACATAATCGCATTTACATTTTTGACACCGTTATACTCAAAACATGTTTTTACAGCTAAGATACAATACTTTTAGTTTTTTTCTACATTGTGGATAAAAAATATCACTGCACTGTATTTTTTTTCTTCATTGGCAAAGTTTTATGATTTTTTTTTTTCCAAAATATATCTTGCTATGTAACATACTGAGGAGAGTATATCAAGATATTTGTGTATTGGGATACGTATCGCATCGGAAGGCTCTTGGCAATACCCGGCTCTAGTCATGTTCACTAAGGCTGCAACAAGTTAATTGATTAATCATAACAAATCGATTGGTCTTTATACTAATGTGGTTACAATTGTAAATCACTATTTTATTTCAAACTTGGTACTTGATACAAAGATGCTGTGTGTTAGGTCAATTTTTGTTTTGTGTGCAAAATTTACATTTTCAACAGTCTTTTTTTTGTGTGGTCATTTTAAAGTGATGTTTTGTTCTAGTTGTATTGTAATTGTAGTAGATCATTTTAAAACTGTTCAGGAAATGTCCAGTTGTGTTCACTTAAAGTACTTTTTTTAGAACTAATACTTGCTCAAAAGAAATCTGAATTTGATATTTGTGTTGTTTTTTTATATATACTTTTGACAATCCTACTTTTATGTACGTTTCAAAACATGTCATGAGCTGAGATAACCCTCAGACTGAAGAGCGATGATGATAAGCCATGAAAATGTGGTAATTTTATGGGTTTTGATGCTAACACTAGTTTGCCTGTAAATCTGCACTTCCAGAACATTCTTAAGCGACATTATCTTAGGTCAAAATGTGCAGAATTTAGTATTAAGTGACGTAATTGAAAGAATAATCGCCCAACTAATCAATTACTAAAATTATTGTTAGTTGCAGGCAGCCCTGATGTTCACTTTGTTTTACTGAAAATGTGGTTTAATCTGTCATACGCACTTTAACAAAAAAGAATAAACCATGGATCGTGAAGAAAAACAATTCGACAAAAAGTACCTCCAGTTCTCTTTCGCCAACAGAGGGTGTAACATCTCCATTGACGTACGCAGAGGACGACTGCAAACAAACAGAAGAGTCAAACAAACCGCTAAACAAACCGTTACGTGTTTTAAGTTGTAAAACCTTTAGCAGCTTTCTACAACTTAAACAAGAGTCTCCCTCCAGACACAACGCTCTGGGACAGTTCCTCTTTTTGTCTTATGTCATTTCAATTTGCTGCAGCTGCTGATAACGACTGGAATTTAGTTCAGAACTCACTTAAACTGAACTATTTCTGCTTTTAAAGGTAAACTAAAGACATTTTTACAGACTCATGTGAATGTTTTACTAATAAATGATAATATGTTTAACTTCCTCTTCCTTTTGCCTTTGGGGTTTGTCACACACCCAAGTCAACAAAGTAAAAAAGAGTTAAATAAATAGAAGAAAACATTCTATTTACATTTGTCATTTTAAGCACTTCACATTTTAAATCCCTGAAATATTCTCCCTAAAACGTCTGACTAAAACTGTCTACAATTCCAACTGTTTCTTGGCCTTTGGTGAACAAACAAATCGCTACACACTTGAAGCTGAGGTTTTGTCGTTTTGGCCTTTGATGTTAGATACACTAACAAGCTCTGTACAGAAGAACTGGCACTATTTTGGGTGTAATTGGAGTTTTGACAATTCCTGACAGGGCAAAAGCTGAAAATAAAATAACAAAACAGATTTGAGGGACTTGTAATAAATGTTAAAATCCCATATTTTTTTCTTTTTGGGGTATTTTTTTGTAGGTTTGGAATGCAAACTGATCCATATTCAAAGGTATGTTTAGCAAATCCAGGAGCTCGATAGCTTGTTTTCGTCACACAATGGACAAAATAGAAGAATGTAGCAAAGTCAACTTAGTCTGCAGACCTTTTTCATCCTGCGCACCTCTCGCTACGGATCAGAAAAAGCTCTGCATACATACCAGACATTCATATTTGGCAACTGTCGACTTTTCACAAAGCTGTGAACTTACCCAAATTACTTAATTATCTAACCCTTAATCCTAACTAGGGCTGTACTTGATTTATTGTATCGGGATATACATGTACTGGGACAAGCTTGTTGGCCATACGCATATCAATACAGGGAGGTGTATCGGGTTACTTAAACTCACAACCTTACACTTATGAACCTTGGCTGCTGCTTTAGGGCAAAACCATTGAGCTGAAAAATGCCTTTTTCAAATACTGTAACACTTGTATCTAATTAAGAGCAGTGTGAAAAATCGGTCTGTACTCAATGTATCCGTATTGGGATATTTTGTGACAAACCCATTGGCAAAGGCTCTTGGCTATACCCAGCCCTAGTGACAATGTTTCTGCATTTTGTTTTTCTAAGTTATCAAAGTTACATTCTTAACATTGATTTTAAGGAGTTTTGCACTCAAAAACATTTTTACATTTGGAATACAATAATTTTCTATCATTTTCTCTACATTTTCCCACTTTAGTCAGTGAAATAAATCTTGAAACATTGTACTGGGATAAACATGTATCGAGATGCATATTGTATCATAAGGCTCTTGGTAATACTCAGCCCTAATCCAAACCCTAAAATTACCCAGTCTTTGGGGTATAAATCTTGAAAATTATATACATTTGTTAGCAAAGCTACACATGAGAGTTGACTGTAAATGGGCTTCAGATCTGTAACAACAGGTAGTTTCTGGTCTGCGGAGGGAGGTGGGGAGTGACTTAGTCTGGACTGACCTCATACAGTCGTAAGAGGTTAAATAGATAATAAAAATATACAGTATATCATGTTTGGATATAATTGCTATAACACTACGATAGAAAAAACTGTATTGCACACTCAAATGGCAGATGTCCAAAACCTATTTATTTTCCAGAAAACGTTTCGGCAATTACCATAATTTTTGGATTATAAGCCGCTACTTTTTTCATGAGCTTTGAACACTACGGCTTATAAGGCAATGCAGCAAAATGATAGATTCTCATAGACTCACTATTAACAAGTGCGGCCTATATACTGTATGTATATTATCATTTTATTCAGGTGCGCTCAATAGGGCAGAAAATACAGTAGTCTTCTTCAGATCTTTTTTTCTTTTCTCTTGAACCACAGTAACTGCTGAATCTGATGAAGGCTAACTGACAAAACGTTATATGGAAAATTATATGTTTTGGACATGTGAGTGGGCAATGCAGTTTTTTCTATTTTGAAATGCTGTTCCTTGCATGTGCACCTCTACAAGGACATTGGTGTGCGTTACTTTTTCTTTGAATTACACTATAAACTCTCAATTTTGTCATCATTTTATGTTACATATTATAATTCCACCATGCTTTTTTCATAATGATTTGATTCTTTCAACATTCTTTCTTTGTCGTACCTCAGACACCAGGCCGTTGAGCTGCTGTGAAAGCTGGCGCAGGCTCTCAGTAGAAGACAAGGGTCTGCAGAAAACCCAAAACACAAGAAGCTGTGCTCAGTCATAGTTCATTGAGCAATAAATTACACAACTATGTACAAGAGGTCTATACTCACCGCAACTCCTCTGATAAAGCTCCATTACCATTTGTATCAGTGTAAGCCTGCAGACACACAAAGTGCAAAAAGATTAATGAGGTGGTAAAGATATTAAAAATGACACTTTGTTTGGAATCGAGACACATATGACAAAGAAGACAACAAATTGGACAACATTTAAAAGTGCTCTCTACAAATAATTAATTCATGTGAGATTTTAGCAACACTACAAAGTTGCTATCTCATCAAAAACATTTCCAAAGTTGTGTTTTGTTCAGTGGTGATAAAATGTGGCCCGTAGGCTAAACTCAGCTCTCCAGGGAATCTAAATTGTCCCGTGAAGGTGCTGAAGTCTTGTTTCAGTATTTATGTCATATAAAGTCTATTCGTCAACATCTCTAAAGCTGAAAATGCTCAGTTCCACCTAGTGATGTCATTGTGTGGTTGTGTTGTCACGATACTAAAGTTTTTTTAGTATCATGTTTTTGATTAACTTGGTTCATGAACCTTTACATCATCTACCTTTACCTTTGGCTGTGTTCCATTAACAGATACATTTGCTGTTTTCACAGTATATATAGGCTATGCAGTATTTAATATTTGATTATTTCCGATGGTCAGTAAGCAGAAGGGGCGGACTTAGCGTGTGCAGCGAAAGAGCAGAACACAGCTGCCTTTCTTTTCTTTCATTCGAAGAGTCAGACTTAGACTGTGAAATATTAAATTAAAAGACAATGACTAAAAGTACAATTTGTGAAAGTTTGGAGGTTTGTTCTACACTTTTCAGTTGGTGTTCACCGAGTGTAATCATCACGGTCATGACTTAAACTAAACACAAAAGTGTGTTTAAGAACTTAAACTGATGTTTTTTGGCAATCAAAAAGCTAGAAACATAATTCAAAGACTGACAGAGATATCACACTTTGCTTTTTAGTGTGTAAAAAGACAGGCCTCAAGGCTCTTTCTGCTGCACCGTCTGAAAGAGGAATTTTTTGTGAGGGAGCTTAAAGTAGTATCGGACTTGTTCAAATGAGTATCAAGTATTGATACCAATTTTAGTATTGAAGCATGATTTTTTTGACAACCCTATTGTGTGGTTGTGAGCACACAGTCATTTGATCTAAAGATTGCTAGTTTGTCTAATTTGCACTAAAATTGCTCAAATGTAGAAGACAAAGTTCCCTTAACCTTAAAAATATAAAAATGTCTCGAACTAGAAGAAAATGGTATTTTAACACCATACGTATATTGTAAATAGTTTATGGCAAAAAATACAGTGGATCACTCTCTGTACACTTTTAAATTTGAGAAAATGACTTAAAACACGCAAGATTTATGTTTTAAACAAGTGTAAATGAAACACAACACAAATCCAGATATGTTACTGACGACAAAGCAACATTAAGACAAACATACTGTACAGAGAAACAAAAGTCTTGAACTGAGAAAATGTTTGTATCTATCACTTGTCTTTGGTCTTTCTTAAAAAAAAACTAATAAAACAAGACACACACCTGCAGTTCACTGTTGTGACTGACAAACTCAGAGTTAGTGTTGTTAGTGTTAGCGGGGTTATTAGACACTGCTGAGCTCTGGGCCGACTCCACACTTGGCTCCTCGTGCATAGGAAGAACTGAGGGCTCCACATCAGAAAAGCTCTAGACACATAAACGCACACACACACATTTTTGAGCTTGAAACATCACAACTTAAACGATTAAAAAGAGAATACGGGAGAGTGTACTGTGAATAAACAGATGCAGCAAAGACAAACGAGACGACGATGTATTGTGTTGAAGAAAAAGCTCTGCAGTAAAACGGCTGACTCCATGCAAGTAATTTCACTGAATGCATGCATCAAACTCTCTTTAAAAACTATGTAGTTAAGTGAAGAGCTTAGCTAGACAAGACAAACAAACTGCACACAAATAGGCCCATGTGATGAACAGATACATGCCAGTTAAATTTTAGATAGAGAGTTCATTGGCAGAAAAGAATGCAGGAATGCAGAAATGCCAGGACAGACAAGCATGACAGGAGAGCAACAGAGACACAGCTCACCTGGCTGTGTTCAAATGGAGGAAGCACTAGTCCATTGCTTTGACTAAGGCTAAGAGATTTCAATATATTGTCAGACTACAAAGAGGGAAAGAAAAGCAAAGAGACATGAAGAGAACAAGGCCATTAACAACAGATAGGTACTTTACGAAATAACAATAGATGAGATAAAAGCTTAGAGGGAACAGTAGAAACTAAGAATCCAGGCCAAGGGAAGGTTGCAGGGCATCAGATACATTTCATGTGTTCTACAGTGTAAAACCTGCTTCAATAGATCAGCTTCGTAAAGAGCTTTCATTAATAAACCTGACTGTTGTAAGGCTTTACCGAGGAGGAATGTAATAACTTAGTAAGCATGGTAAAGAGTTACTGAAGCTAGTGTTAGAATCACATGCGGTCACATGATGCTATCCAGCTTTATTGTGGTTTGTTGTCCAAATCTATAAGCAAATTAGAAATGTGTTGAAAACTGAAAAATTGTTAGCTTTCATTCCTGATTTTGCTTAAACTAAATAATTGACTGGTGCATTTTAATCAAAAGGTTAATCAACCAATAATATGGCAATTTTACAATGAAAAGATAGACAAGGTTAAAATGTGGATTTCTCTGAGACTAGAATTATACAGTCATGACACTGTTTTCTGTTTATATGAAGTTCAGGCAGCTGTCCGTGTTTTCAATTAGAGAGAGAAGAAAATCTAATTGATTTCCCAGACTGAGTGACCATTGGGAATAAAAAATATAAAGACATTGAAATTTGCAAAGAAACTTCAGAGTTATAAATTCAAAACGATGCAGAGTAACTTTCATTTTGAAGCTGGATATGAACTTGCTCTGTCGACTATGAGAGAGTGAGATTTTGATCGAAAGGTTTGAGTTAAGGCATGTCATGTGTCACTGTGCAGACAGCCATATACTCTCTAACCCAAAACACAAGCCACATGGAGCTTGTTACTGAGGTGATTCACACTGGACTGAATTAAAACTGAATGTCACAATAACCACAGGCCACAAACGTCACTATTAACTGCACAGTAAACACGTAATGCCGACTTACATAAAACCCCTTAATGTAATCCTAATTATATTCATTAATCTTACTTTGTAGACAAAACACTGCTTGTCTTATATAAAGGAATGTCCTGTTAGCATTTTCATTGTGTGCTAGACAGGTAAGTAGACAAAAAAACATCTCATATTAGATTTCTTTGAGTTTATACGTCATTAGTCTTATCATTTACCACTGGAATGTGTTCTGTGTTTTCAACTAAATTGTAGAATCCAAAGTTTTAGGCCATCTGTTATACATTTGTACTTACATTTACATTATCAGGAGAGCTTCTTTCTTCAGATGACAAGTCAAACTGATTTGATTTAACTTTTCTTTTCTTCTTTGCACCTGCAACAACTGCTCCCTTTTCTCCTCCAGAGCTGGCAGGAGAGCCTTTCTGTTGAAACTCCTTTAGCTGAAAACAGAAAACACAGAACACATCAGAATTACAATCATTTGCAAACACAATGCCTTATTAATTATCATCTTGAGTCTAAATGCTGACGGGTCATTTGCTGCGCATGGTCCAGCAGCTGATGGGCCAAACACATCAGGACCAGAGACACGGGTGTCAGCTGTCAAAACACTCCTCCAGCACACAGCAAAACACGAACAAAACAAGCATAAAGGTTGCTCATTTATAGTTAAAAAAGTGCTAGTTTAGTGATGTGTCTTAAAAGCTTAAACACTGACATGCCAAGACTACACAAATGTACACAGACTATCAAATTAGTTAGCTTAAGAGGCTAGTTAGCATTAGCAAAAACTATTTTTTAAAACGTTAAGAAGACACTTGGGATATTCATAAATGTAACATGGAGCACAATCTGCACAAAACAATTAATGCGTTAATATCGGCAGGTGTTGTCCTGCTAGCAAACTAAGACAATATAATTCGATAAAGTTAATGCTATGTACAAGGCCCCGGCAGAGCACCGGCCTCGCTTGCGTGGAAGACCCGGATAAGTAGCACCAGAGTCCGGACAAGCGGCAGCTCAGAGCTCGGACAACGTGTAATGTCAACAGTCAAATCCGGATAAAATTTCACACGAGAAGCCACGTCTGCAACTATCTTTCATCTTTCAACAACGACATGAAGTAAAGTAATGATTGTTTTACCTTTTTCTTAGCTGCAGCGAGTTTTATTTGCCTAGTTTGGTCGGCCATCCTGCTGCTGTGATCAGCCACCGACCGAACCACGTCATCAGTGTGAGGAGCCGCTGCAGGGGGCGCCACTGAGCCCGGCCTACAGACAAGGAGTATCTGTACCTCCTGTAACCTTCAGGGGGTAGTATTAATAACCCCATGAACAGTGCCCACAACATTCACCCCTCATGTATTAACTGTGTAAAAAGTAATAGATTGCACATTAGCTTTTACTTTTTAAAGTGTGATTAGTTTCACTAGGCTACTTATTGCCCCAAGAAAGTTAGTTAACCTACATTACATTACATTAGGTGTAATATAAGTGTAATATTGTGTATATCGATCAAATATAGAATTTTATGTTTTATTGCATAAAACAAAGGCAAAAAGCAAATGAGTTGATTAAACAGGCACTAATGAATTAATTAGTAATGTTCTGGGCCCTGTTACAGCTGCTGATATGTCTCTTTGAAATGTTTTAGAGTGCAATAAGTCATGTTTTAATTAATTAATTTATTTATTTTTACTTAAAAGTAGCTAAGTTAGTAAGTTTTGTTAGTAACTGTAATTTAATTGCAAGTATTTTCATAGTAATGAGTTACAATATCACTATTGGGAAGAATACTTTGAAAATGTATTTAGTTAGAGGACATTGATGACCAGCATTAAAATGTAGGCCTAGGCCTCTGTTACTTAGACAAGACCAGTATTTTATTTCAGATATTTTGAATATTTTCTTGCTGAAATGCATAACATTTACTGTGTAAAAACATGACATAAGATTCCAGTTACTTTTGATTTTTGGTTCATTTTTGGTTTATTTTTGCTATTCAGAAAAAGAAAATATACACTCACTTTTAGATCTATTTTTTAAGTATATAGCAAATAATAAGCATGCCTATTATTTATATACTAAATATAAACATTCTGAATATGTATTTTTGTTACAAGTATTTAGTTACTGCACTGTCTGAGGTGAACAGACGTTCCTATTTGCCTGGACAGTCCCTATTTTGAGCCCTGCGTCCCATGTCCTAGCAAATGTGTCCAAATCCATTTATTTGTTCCAGTTTTACTCATGACATGTCCCAGTTGTTCTGATTTTTGACCACTATGACACTTTCCACAAGGAAGGATTATATTGATATTTCTTTTGTCAAGAGAAAACCATGATTGAAAATTACCAAAACATAAGGAAAAAATGCAACAATTTGCACTGACAGAAGTCTCAGAAAAATGAGTGCGAATGAGTCAAGAATTGACTAAGTGCATAGGAATATATTTATTTACTCGCTATTTTCACCAATACTTTTTACCCTCTGCAAAACCTTGAGTGTGTCCCAGTTTTTTATTTTGAAAATACGGTCATCCTTGATTAGCTTCTGAATCTGTTTCTGATCTTTTGGAGCACAAACAAATGGCTGGACTCTTTGTGCAGCTGAAGCTTTGTAGTTTTGGTCTCTGATGCCTGATTTATTCTAATTATAAGTGAGAACAAGCTCTACTCAGATGAAAACCAGAATTTAATTTGCTATCTGAATTAGGGCTCGAAGGCTTTAATTTGGGCCTTTTTATTCATTCATTCAGTCTCTTCCTGCTCACGTCAGAGGTTGCAGGTGACTGAAGCCTTGGACAGTGACCAATTCATTACAGGGTTAACACACAAAGACACATTTACAAGCATGTTTTGAGAGGTGGGAAGGAGCCAGAGAACCTGCAGAGAACCCACGGTAACACAGGTAGAACATGCAAACTCCACCCAGAGAGATTGTGAGATGATGTGAATTTGTTCTCACAATTTCTTACTGGAAATAATCCCGAGCTCTAACCACTGAACTTATTTATTTATTTGTAGGTTTATATTGCAAAGTCACCCTGAATTATCCGATTTTTTTGACAGTAAATAGGGGTTACAACTCAGTAGATTGATGATCTTTTTTGTAAAACAGGAAAAAAAAATCAATTTAATAAGTTCATCATCCTTAGTAATAAACTATTTTACAATTTGTCAATATGTAAGGTTTTTGTTGTTTACCCCTATCTCCAAAGCGCCCCAATGCACAGTGCCTTAATAGTGAGCCATTTGGACCAAGTTTGACCTTTTTTAAGCTTTAAAATACTTTTTTTTTCATAATCATTCAACTTCAGTATGTGGGCAGGGATGGAAGGTAAGAACAGGAATGTTCTGAGTGCTCGAGACAGGACAAGATTACTCAAACATGTATGACTCAATCGCTTTGTAAACAACAATGAGGGAACAATGTTGTAACATGTATAAAAGCTAATTAAGTTAATTTGGCATATGTCCCCTTTAAAGTTTATTTTGTATACTGTCCATATGGCTAAGTTAGAGTCTTTATAATAGGTTACTGCCTCCTTGTGGTTGTGTTGGGCTGCTTCACACATTACAGTGAGGTGCTGCATGCAGAAGATGAATAACCCCAGATTGGACATTTCTTTACAAGCTCCTATCAAGTGGTTAAACTGTTCCAAAAACCAACAGGGCCTATGCTGCCGAATTGACAGGTGCAACAATAAGAAAGTGGATGATGAATAATTTAATCATCATAACAGGCTATGCTGTTTATGGTCACATAACTAGGTCAAATTGTATAATGTGTGGGGCTTAATTTTCTTTCTTTGGGTTTTTTAGTAGTTGTTTTCTATTCCTTACAGACCAACTAACCAGATATTAACAACCAATCGAGATCTGACTAGTGCTTTCTAGAAGTTTCTACAAAAGAAATAAAAGAGATAATAAAAAATATAATAGGGCTGTCTCAAATAATTTACTTGCACGTGATATTATTTATTTCTACTGTACATCCATGCATTAGTTAAACCCAAAGAATATAACAAATGTTTCAGTCAGTTTTCAGTAAAATAGTCCACTCATAGCTATATCAGTGACTTTAAAATATACAGGCGGATAACGTGAGCGATAAAACAAAGCTTGTGTGGATAAAACACGCTTATTGTTGCTTTTAAAGTCAAATAATGCCATGATAAAGAAATGTATGGGACTGTAAAAGCACGCTTCCTTGTGTAACTGAGTGGCGTGTCGTTGCACCAACTGTAATCAGGATTGCAGTACGCACGTGGTGGACGCACAGCCAATCAGCGCGTTGCAGCGGAGCAAATGCACCGACGTCACCTCGTACAGCGTTTTGCAAATCAGAGACGGCCGCGTGCTGGCGGTAACCAATCGGCGTCTTCCAACGAGCCGCTGTTCAGCCAATCAGCTTCCTCCACGACGGGACAGAAGTGAAGGCTTATATATGGACAGAGCTTAGCACATTCACCATCATTTCACTGAAGCACAAGCAAGAACATACTCGACTTTTGGACATTGTGCGGCGCGCGTTCAGGCTACGTTGAGGCCTTGTTATAAAGTCAGATTTGAGGTAAGCAGATGTTTATTACTCTTGTATATGTTGTGGTGTTATTTCGTTTCGTAGCTTCGTATTTGTAAGTGCGACTGAATATGCTTCAGGCTGACGTATGTGCAGCATCTTTAATGAACATGTTTTATGAAGACGATCACAGTACAGAAGAAAGCTAAATACTAATGCATACATTTAAGCATTTGGTTAATTTTGGCCCAAAATAAGGTCGACTGAGACCAGCGTGGTTGTCTCTACCGGCATAAGGTTGAAGAGGCAATGGCGCTCCACCCATTTTATTAAATGACTTTTTTCGCAATGGTCTATTACAAATGTATCTTAATTTTAAGCATTCTTATTTCTACATCTGTTTCTCTAGCCGGTGAGCACATGGCTAATATTTTTTCGTCTTTTGCAGGCTTTTCATAAAAAACTAGCAGAGATGAAGATGCTGTGGGTTATGTTTTTGGTGGTCGGCGCGGCGTTTGCCGATGACGACGACAAAAAGGAGAATGTGGGGACTGTCGTTGGAATTGACCTGGGAACCACCTACTCCTGGTAAATAACTTTTCTTTCAACTAAAACTAGCTTGTATAGCTTTTTAATAGTACCATATGCTTGTTTAGATTTATAGCATATTAATAATAAACTTTTTGTCCTTAGTGTTGGTGTGTTCAAGAATGGTCGTGTGGAGATCATCGCCAATGACCAGGGAAACCGCATCACTCCATCATATGTAGCCTTCACCAGTGAGGGTGAACGTCTGATTGGTGATGCTGCCAAGAATCAGCTGACGTCCAACCCTGAGAACACAGTCTTTGATGCTAAGAGGCTCATTGGACGCATTTGGGGGATCCCTCTGTCCAGCAGGACATCAAATACCTGCCATTCAAGGTATGTTTGGAGCTTAGTGCACCAGAAGAGTTGTTTGGTCAACGTGTGTGAATGTTTAACTAAAGCGCAATACTTTTTAGGTGTTGGACAAAAAAAGCAAACCTCATATCCAAATCGACATTGGAGGTGGCACCATCAAGACCTTTGCACCTGAGGAGATTTCTGCCATGGTCCTGACTAAGATGAAGGAGACTGCTGAAGCCTACCTAGGAAAGAAGGTAATGAACACGTATGGTCTCTTAAAAGGACTGCAAACATTGGTTGTTTATATACAGTGGTTGTTTACATATAATGCTCTTGTTTCAGGTCACACATGCAGTTGTCACAGTCCCTGCCTACTTCAACGATGCTCAGCGTCAGGCAACCAAGGATGCCGGTACCATTGCTGGACTAAATGTGATGAGAATCATTAACGAGCCGTAAGTAACCGCAATGGGAACATAGGGAAGGAAAGTTTATATTGTTTGCTTCTTAACTGACCAATATTTTAAAATTTTTTTAGAACTGCGGCTGCTATTGCTTATGGCTTGGACAAGAAAGACGGCGAGAAGAACATTCTTGTGTTCGATTTGGGTGGTGGCACATTTGACGTCTCTCTTCTGACCATTGACAATGGTGTATTCGAAGTCGTGGCAACCAATGGAGACACCCATCTGGGAGGTGAAGATTTTGATCAGCGTGTCATGGAGCACTTTATTAAGCTTTACAAGAAGAAGACTGGCAAAGATGTACGTAAAGACAACCGTGCTGTCCAGAAACTCCGCCGTGAAGTTGAAAAGGCAAAGAGGGCGCTCTCTGCTCAACATCAAGCACGTATTGAGATCGAGTCTTTCTTTGAAGGAGAAGACTTCTCTGAAACTTTGACTCGGGCCAAATTTGAAGAGCTCAACATGGTAAGTTGTGAAGGGGTGTCACTAATTCATTTATTTTAAAACTTTTTGATGACAAGCATCTTAACTTTTGTTATTATGACTCTTTATAGGACCTGTTCCGTTCCACCATGAAGCCTGTCCAAAAGGTGCTGGAAGATTCTGACCTGAAGAAATCTGACATTGATGAGATTGTGTTAGTTGGCGGTTCAACGCGTATCCCCAAAATCCAGCAACTAGTGAAGGAATTCTTCAATGGCAAAGAACCATCAAGAGGCATCAACCCTGATGAGGCTGTGGCTTATGGAGCAGCTGTGCAGGCAGGAGTGCTTTCTGGCGAGGAAGATACCGGTAAGAGATTAGTCCTTTTGAAATGTAATTTTGACCCTAGTGAAGTGAATTAGTTAATTAAGCATGCCATCTTTTACAGGTGATGTGGTTCTTCTTGATGTGTGCCCCCTGACACTTGGTATTGAGACTGTCGGAGGAGTAATGACCAAGCTGATTCCCAGGAACACTGTGGTGCCTACTAAGAAATCTCAGATCTTCTCTACAGCGTCCGACAACCAGCCAACTGTCACCATCAAAGTTTATGAAGGTAACATCAATTCAGAATAATTCACAGCAATTACAATTATTTTTGTGTTGAGTTTTCTAATAATTTCTAATCTCAATTTTAGGTGAGCGTCCTTTGACAAAAGACAACCATCTTCTGGGAACCTTTGATCTACTGGAATTCCTCCTGCGCCCCGCGGTGTACCCCAAATTGAGGTTACCTTTGAAATTGATGTCAATGGTATCTTGCGAGTGACTGCTGAGGACAAGGCACAGGCAACAAGAATAAAATCACAATCACAAATGACCAGAACCGCTTGACTCCTGAGGACATTGAACGTATGGTCAACGATGCAGAACGCTTTGCTGATGAAGATAAAAAACTAAAGAAAGAATTGATGCCCGAAATGAGCTTGAAAGCTACGCATATTCTCTGAAGAACCAGATTGGTGATAAGGAAAAACTTGGTGGCAAGCTGTCAGATGATGACAAAGAAACAATTGAGAAGGCAGTAGAAGAGAAAATCGAATGGATGGAGTCTCACCAAGATGCTGAGCTAGAAGACTTCCAGGCTAAGAAGAAAGAATTAGAAGAAGTTGTTCAGCCCATCATCAGCAAACTATATGGTAGTGCAGGTGGTCCCCACCTGAAGAAGGCGAGCAGGAGGAGAAGGATGAATTGTAGGCAGGTTTAATTAAGTCCCTGTCATCTCTTCCCTCGAACTGGATCTTGTTGCTCAACTGACTTTAAAAGTGAAAGAAATGATTGGGAAGGGAGCGGAAAACTACCACCATACTTCATACTGAAAAGACTTTAAAGGTTAGATATGTGAAAGGTGTTCTCTTCGCTGGAAGGCGGAGATATTTGTCAGCCTACATTTGAGGCTTGCTGCTGTTCTCAGGCAGTTCTGATGGGGGAGGGGTCTGTAGTGGGATGGGAGGCAGAGGGGTTCATGAGTAGTGTCTGTGTGTCAATGTTTGTTTTTTTCACAGGCAATGTTAAAAATTATTTATTAAATCTGGACATGGATGTTGGAATAAATATTTGTTATAAAATGACCTTTTGGCCTTTTTGTGTTTTATCATTGGAATTATGATTTAAGCAAAACTGAGTGAAGACCATAAACTATTTGATCAATGAGTTAATGTCAAACCTAAATTATACAATATAATTCAGTGTTTCAAGTATTTCTCACAAGCTACAACTCTGATTTCCCAAAGTTTACAATTAGCTTCTACTACTGAGGAAACATTTCCGTAACATGTTGCTCAACCAGGATCAGAGGGAGTTGAAATAGATTTAGATTTAAAGTAAATCTGATATTTAATATTTTGAAAATTAGACATGACATTCTTCAGTACCTGTTGCACCTTTTTTGATATTTTTAACAAATACCTGAATGTAAATTGGTAATTTACAAAATACTGCTGTTAACCCCAAAATGTCTCAAAATGTTTCAAGGGTACTTGGAACGGGACAAAGCTAGGGATTAAGATTAAAAACCACTGCTGTAACTTACTATCCAGTAGTTTTTATATTTAAATGTAAACTACATTAACATTTTACTGCACATATAAAGCAGACTGATAGAACATGTAGTTATTGTCAGTGAACAAACTAGGAACATGCTAGTTTTAGTTATGTTTTCATATTCTGTGGATATTATCATTTCTCTTTATTTTCCTCCAGTTACCTTTAAAGTATTTGTTTACAAACTCAGGTAAACGCTCATGTCACTACGGTTACAACACAGTCGTTATGAATAACACCTTGTGTGTCCATTCCTCCAAAAGCAAAAGCCAAATATACAGTCTTCATATCTTCTTGTCCATTTCACTCTCCCCAGACAGTTTCCATGGGATCAAACACATGAGTGGTCCAAACGATTTGGTGGCAAATCTCCTTCAAATTCCATTTTGGTCCAATAGTTATTATCTGAAAATCGAACAACATAACATGATACATATTTATAAAGAACAAAGGGAAATTGAAGCTGATAAATTAAAAAAGTACCTGTGTTAAATCTGTACATGAAGTTAGTGGCACCACATTCAGTCATCCCACCAAAGACATAAAAGTGCTTGTCTAATACCACAGCAGCATGTGCAGCTACTGCTGGAGGAATGTCTCCTTTTGCATGAATCTTCTCCCATATCATTGCAACTTAAAAAAAGAAAAGAAAAGCAGATTGTTTCTAAATGCAAATTGCGTAGATTAAATAATATTTTCATGGTACCTGTATCAAGTGCAAACATATCATTAAAGATCGTTCCACCAGCCATGCCACCATGAATGTAAATCCTGGATCCCACTGCTACAACAATGTGGCCGTGTCTAGCAGGTGGAGGGGTACCCCGAGTTTCTGGTTGTGACCATGTAGGGACACTGTTAAAAAAAAAGATTGTGTTGTGTTTAGTTGAAATTATTCTTTACAATAATTTGATATTTTTAACGACTACCACCATTCAGTAATACTACTATATAATATAATTTTATTATATTTTAATGACCAAAAAGCTCTTTATTGTGAGTAACATAAGTAACAATTACATACAATAGACTGCTAGAAATATTTGTTAGTTTTTTGTTGTTAGTATTATGTTCATTTTTCAAAACAAACCTGTATCAAAGACATAAAGTTGAGAGTCTGAGACTGGCATAGTTCCTGCTTCACCTCCAGAAAAGACAAAAAGTCTGTCCCCAAGGCAGGCTGAGCTTGTGTGGTATGTCCTTGGACTTGGTGGTTTTCCATTTACTGACACTGTCTTCCAGGAAGGTTTATGCTCTGTGAGTTAAAACAAAAAGAAAAAAAATCAGATTAAAATATATTTTAAAAAAATATGACAAGTATGTAAGTTTAGACAAACCATTTAGTTGTATATTTTGGATGCTTTGGAGATTGCCACTCTGTTTTGCTCCACCAAACAACCACAGGGTGTGTGGGCAACTCTCTGTATGAAAGCTGCAGTGCTCATACCTGGCATCCAAACCCTCCCAATCAGGGATGTCCCATTCATATTTGTCTGATATGAATAGATGGCAAACATAGCAATAATGCTGTAATAGTAAAAGTAAAAACATCCAAAAGACCAAAAGACATACCTAAATTAATTATATATGTATGGGAGAAACTGCCACTGGGGTTGGCACCACCAACAATGAGTATTTTTCCTTTGTCTTTGTTTTCAGATGAATGATAAGTACACGTGTGTCCAACACTAACACCCGGAGCACTGCCTTTTGGTAGCAAAGAATACCTGCTCAAGGAAAAGAGTTTACAATTTCTACAATTAAATATCACAGCTATAAGATGAATAAGACTGAATTCTCACCATATTCTCTCTTTGGGAGTGTCTAGTGAATCAAGAACTGGAAGAAACTCCATGTGTGTTTAACTTAGATTACAGCTGTTACAACTTGTTTATGCAACATTTATTAAATCCAGAATGATGAAACCTGTAAGGAATCAAAGAGAATGATGAATACTCAGTTTTAAAAGGTTATTTTCATTCAGATGGAGTTGATATGATCTACTGGATATATATAGTATTCTGATCTGAGCTAAATCCTGAAACTGTCCTGACCAGTTCAAAGACTAGTTTGGTTCAAAATTAAACCAAAAACAAAAGCCATTTAATCCCTTGTCACTAATATAATGTGACTTAATATGAAAGTATTTTCTGAATTCATAATACAATATTCTGAATTTTCAGTATTTTGTAACTAAATACCTACTTTTTTAGAGACAAGCAGACCACCTACTCTCCCAAAAAGTTGCTCATAGCTAGCTAGACAACAAAACACTTTGATAAGAGGTTACTTTATCAATAAACTGCTGCCAACATTTAAAGCGATTTCCTACTAACCTGTAAGATAGCTTTGTTTCAAAAAGCAAGCAAAAGTAAATTGTCTTTGCTTCAGCATTTCTCAGAAATTCATCCGTATCACAACGTTTTTCAGTGTTTTAACCATGGTTTAACAGCTAGCTAAAGTTAGCTAATGCATGGAGCACTTCGACGTAACGTAACGCTACGTAGCTAACAATTGCGTAGTTGCCATGGTTACATTGTGCAGCGCATGCTCAGTAGCTTTGATGAAACACGTGAAACTTTCATACTTTAGCACATGTTTCAGCTGGTGAACACGGCGCTACGATGGACCAGGCTGCAATGCAATCGACATCGAAGACGTTTAATTAAACTTAAACCACATATTAAATGGAAGCGAGCACTTTCAAAGAGACTCGGTGTAAGTGAATCAGTCTTGTAACTTTGACAGCTAAACGGTCAGTCGGTTGCACACAATGGCCTGTAGGCTGTACCATTGGATCACATTTTGGAGAGAGGAGGTTCTCCAAGTGACCGAATATTTTTGCTCCATCATTTATTTAGTGTATGTCGAAGTGTATGTGCAACGAAATGGTTTTTTTTTTGGCGAGTCCGCTACCTGCTGGCTGTATGTAGAGTCAACTCAGAAATGGCGAATTGTGACTTTTGACAAACCTTTCTAGCTTTGTCAGTTCCTAGTTAGATTTTATTATATTTATCTAATTATGAGTCTGTTTTTTGACACTGCCCTATGTGAAAAGAAATCTATTATTTGCCATTATTTCTGCATTTTTTCTGCTTTTTTGGTGTTTATGTTTTGTTCACTATAGGTGGCACAATAATGTTTGAACAATTTGAAAAGAAGTGTCAGCTTTAGAACAAATAATCCCTTGTTTTTCAGTCACTGAAAGTTTAATCTAGACAGAGTTCTAGCTGTAATCAGACTGAACACAACGAGAGAAAAGTATTATGACCAAAAAGCAAAACTGTCAGTATTTTTATAATTTACAACATAGTAAGAATGTTTTAATGTCTAGTCTTTCGCCTCAAGTATTTTTAATGTGGGGAGGACCTTGTGTGACAGTTTAATCAGGATTAACAACTATTTTGCTTCAGTGAGAGGGTTCATCTTTTGGTTAGTAGCACACTTGGCTGCATGAACAAATCAGCTTTAGTTATTGTTATTGTGTCACATTTCACCCAGAGGTGTGCTAAATAATCTGGCTTACGAGCTCGGACAAAACAGTGGATTACAATGTTATTATCAAATGTAATATTAGTATGATGGATTACGTTGCTGTTTGATTGTTTTGTTGTTGTATTTGTTGTGTGTACAAGCTTTTTTCTAATGTTTGTAAACTCCTAACACACAGGTAGCCATGATAGTAGCATCAGGTTACCCTTCTTCTCTTCTCCGTAGCTGCGGAAGAGCTCGTTTGCAGTGGTGTCTTGTGAGCTGTCTCCAGAATGACCTGCCTCAGAGCTTACCTTCGAAATCTCCCGACAAATTCATCAGCAACACCGTCCTTTCTCCTAAACACTCGTGGTAAGAATGTTTGTCTCTCGTTTGTGTTTTTGGGTATAAATAAAATAAAAAGCTCTACCAAAATTGATCCAAACCTTGAATTCTTAGTTGACAAAGCAAATGAATGAAGTGTGTGCTAGGCGATATTGACAAAAATTAATGTCTTGATAATTTTTGGCAATTTCAATAACTGTATTTGGACGATATTCTGTCAGTTCAACATAAATGTGTTAAAATCTATATCCCAATTAGTTACACTAGAAAAATGACAACCTCAAATATTTCTAATAAGCTTAAAATTAAATGCATGACATAATGTTTATTGTGATTTGAGCATGTTTGACTGTCTTAAATAAAGTAGAACAAGTACATTTGTTGTTATCTCAGAATTTTTTTCGTAGTTTCAAAATTTTGTGTATATGTAAATGGATATTTATATTGTTCTGTTGCAATTAGGTTAAAACCAATCAAAATCTACTAAAAAAAAAAAAAAAAATTACTTTTTGTTGTAGGCACACATAGTCCCTTGGTGCTCGTTTAAGATGAAATTTTGTTCTTGTGTGTTTGATTATCGAACAAATATCTGTCAAATTAATCACAAAGTGCAGCAATCTCCCATTATAAACTAATTGTAAATATAAACTAAACTAATTTAAACTTGCCTTGTCTTTAACAAAGCATCACATATTTCATTTTTATTGTATATGAGCTAGTGCTGTAGTCTTTTAGTCGTTTAGTCGATTAATCGGTCAAAGGGCTTTAGTCGACCAAAATTCTATTAGTCGACTAATTATTTTATTTAAATTATGATGAGTTATATTGAACAGCAACCGATAGATGAAGAGTTAGAACCGGGTCATTGGTCTAATCAGCCTTTTTGATATAAACACACTGTGACTTATTCATTTTCTGTGTAAAATTATGTTTTTACATAAACTGCATTGCACTTTTACAGGTCTATTTGCCCTTTGTCTTAGCCTTGGTCTTAAGTATTCCTCTGTTGGCCACTAGTGGCTCTCTCCAGGCGCTATACTCTGTCAGTGTAGAAGGTGCAGCTTCAGCCAGATGTGGGGGTGCAATTTCCTTCAGTGAACCTGAGATATGTCACGCCTGTGACCAGTGAGCAGCTGCATTAAGATCACAGGCAAAAGTAAACTGTAGCAGCTGCTTCAGTTTGGGAAAAAAGTGTAATAATAGAAATCTATTTGGTGAAAGTCTATTCATATGACAGACTTTAAAAGGGTTAGGGTTAGGTTCACTGAAGGAAATTGCACTCTCACATCTGGCTGAAGTTGAACCTTCTACACTGACAGAGTATAGCGCCTGGAGAGAGCCACTAGTGGCCAACAGAGGAATACTTAAGACCAAGGCTAAGACAAAGGGCAAAATAGACCTGTTAGTCTTTTTAAGCACAGTTTGGGTCAGATAAATGTTTAGATTAATCGGTCTATGGGACTTGTCTTTAGTCGACCAAGAATTTCTTTGGTGACTACAGCCCTAATATGAGCTTTTTTGTAGCATGTTTTTATTGCATGATATACTCGATATTTAGTTTTTGCATATCTTCAAACCAACATTTACGATATTATTTAAAATTCTATCTATTTTCCAGCTCTAATAGAATGTATTACAGTAAGTTGCATGCACCTGATGAAAGAGTTACACTGGGTTGTGTTCAGCGTGTGGTCTCAAATGTACTGTGAGTGCTCCGTCTAGTAATGAGCCTGACCCTATGAATTAATCAAAAGTGTGGAGCGTTTTCAATGAATAGTTTTTGTTGTACTTAATTCTTAGTGCCTTACGTCATTTAGTGTTTATTTTTCTAGCACAAACTCCAAAAAGTGCGAACGTTGTGTCAAAACAGCATATTATTTGTCCGTGCTCTTTTCAAACACCCTTGTGCTAAGCTTGCCTTGTCCCAACAGAGTCTCCAGAGCAGCCCTTCTTCTTTACTCGGGCCAGCAGCACAAAGCTTAGACAAGTTTAATGTGGGAAGGGCAAATATCACTTCTACCCAGGGTGGAAGTGCCAGCTGCAATATTACAGAGCGGGCCTATAGATTTTGGCACACTTTGCTCATGAGGTGGAGTAATCAGAAAAAGCACAAAGCCGGTGTTAGCAGTAGCCATGTCAACTTAAGCTAGGTCCATGACACGCTTTACAACAGAGGGTTGAGGGTAGTGAGCTTATTCTTTTACAGATAAAACATTTCTTTGGTAGCACGTTGCATGACATAAGTATTTTGTCTTTCAGGTCAGCTCAAACTGTCCATAATTCCGGATCACAACATACTTTTAGTCAGCTGGTAAGTTACACATTCAGTTGGCTCTGTGCACGGAACTTCAGTTGGCTTGTTTTTCTTCAAAATAGCTAACTTCTGTACATACAAGCATTTCCTGTTAGCGTTAGTATTTAGATACAAACACATCTCTTTTTGTTTCTGTAACATTCACCACAACTCACTGTCACTGTCTGATCTTCTGAGATTTATCGTTTTAAGCTGGTGTAGTGAAAACCTCATAGAAATGAACCTGAACAGGAAATGCTTGTGTATACAGAAGTTGGCTATTTTTAACATAAACAAGTCAACTAAAGTTCCGTGCACACAGCCTATTAAATTTTATTTTCCACATTGTACAATCATTACATCTTTAAGAAGAACATTGTAGATAAACTGGACCCTGCAAAGCAAAAAGTTTATTATAGAAGCCCAACACCAGTGCAAAAACAGCAATAAAGATGATTGGCAGATTTTAATTTTAATTTGTTCTTATTTTACCATTTGAATTTATTTGAATTATTTACTTGGTATATTTTTAGTTTTATTTTTTGGTAGTTTTTGGTATTATTTTTATTAATTTCTTTTTATTTCTTTTTCTTTTTAATTTAAATTAAATGTATTTTATTACATTTATTTTTAAAATTTATTTATTTAAATGTATTGTTTTTAATTTAATTTATTTTAATTTAATTGTTTTATTTTTTTATTTTATTTTTTTTTGTATTTAATTTATTTTTATTTAATTGTTTTATTTATTTTTTTAATTATTTTTTTATTTAATTTTTTTAATTATTTTTTTTTATTTTGTTTTTTATTTGATCTGTTTTTATTTTATTTAGAAAAAAACAAAAATGGCAAAATAAAAACTCTTGAAAAAACTAAAACAAAGGAATAAGGCAAACTAACTAATATAAACAAACAAAAGATATTATATTATTTTTATAATAATAATAAAAATAATATGAAACTAGATACATACATAAACTCATAATGCACTCCACATACACACGTCACTTCAGACTGATCTACACATAATCATTCAGACAATATAATTAAACAGAATATTTAATTTTAGCACATTTTCTTTAACTTTGCACTATGATGATTTGTGTTTTTGTTGTCAGTTCTTGAGGCCAGAGGAATATGGGAGCAGTATAAGGGACAATGTGACTCTTACGTGAAGGTGAGACCAACACAATATTGTAAAACTATTTCTCTGAAGGTTTTCTGTAAGCTTAAAGTACTTTTTTTCTGCTCACAGGTTGGGATGGTCCCACCAACTGGACCAAAAGACAGACATAAAACTCGAATGGTTCCTCACTGTGGAAACCCAATTTTCCTGCAAACATTTCACTTGTAAGTTTAATCCTAAACAAGTTTATTTTTCCCCTGTTTAAATAAGTTTATTGACACGTTTTGTCACCCACTCTTATTCAACTTGAAAGAGTCCCAAATAGTGACTCGCATAGCTTGAAAATAATGTGCACTTTAAATTTTGATGATAACGATATTTTGTTCTTATCATTTATGTTGTTTTTTTGAGATGCTTTTCTTAAGCACTTTGTAAACAACAAAACTTTCCAAAAAAAAAAGAAAATATTCAAAGATTTAGTAAATATGAGCAAAAAATTTGAGTATCCAACTATAAAGGCTCATTGGTAAATACTGAGATCTGGCTAAGAGAAAATAATAATTCATTTTTTTCCCTGTTGCTCAGCTTGTTACAGGTATTGTATCTTAATTTGTTTTCTACATTTGTTCAGTGTTATCGGTGACGATGTTCTTCCCAAGAGATTGCTCTTCACAATGTGGAACTCCGACAACAAAACAAGGTTGGCAATGAAGCTGGGAGATACAGTATTTACAGAAAAGTAGCTTGAGATTCATGTCTTGTTCGCTACACTATGTCAAATTTAGAAAACAGAGTACTAGTAACTGTGTTTGAAATACTGAGCTTTCAATATTTTCTGTACACTATAAACAACGTTTTCGTGACTTGGATTAAAAAGATTATAAAGGTTTTAGGATAGTTTCTGGGGCACAGATTTAATGTGATTTATTCACCATTAGTAAACAATTAAGCCACAGTTTCACCAAATGTTTACTGGCATTAAAGCAAAAATTACCACTAAATACATGTATTTATTGGAGAACAACTTAATAGATCACAGGGCACACTGACAAACTTTACTTAAATACTATATATATTTTGAGTCACGGCACACTTTTTTTTCCCACTTACTCATAAATGGCCACAGAAAACTATTGAGGCAATTAATTCATTTTGTAAATATTCTCTAATAAAGGGTCACTATCTAACTCTTCTGGTAGCTTGGATTGACCCTTGTATTATCAGTCTATGTGAGAGAAGCAAAGTCAAATGGTACAGGTCAGATCTGTGGAGAGGCATTTTTTAAGGCATTTTTTGGCACACGAACCAAGACACATTTATCTTAATTTCAGAAAGAGTTGACTTCAGGCCCAAGTCAACTGTTTGCAAGCCTAGTAGTTGTACCTTTATATACAGTTTGTCAAAAGAATTTATTCAGCATATTCAAAACTTTATCAGCAACGATGAAGCTTGTCTTTTTCTCTTTTTACTGGAATTCCCCATTCTGGGACAAATGGAGGTTATATCATCTTTTACTAGGTGAAGCAAGACATTAGACCTTTTCCCACTGTAGGAATGTCTTTCAGTTCTTAGTGCTTTTGATTAGTTCCAGTCCCCATTTTAGGCGTTTTCACACAGAGCAGGAACTACACACTTTAGGTACTTTTTTAGTTCCTGCTCTGGGGCAGGTACTTTCCAGTCAGACCAGGAAACTTTTTGGGTGACAGAAGCACATTGACTAAATTAGTTTAGAAATCTGATATTTAGACAAACTTTCCTTATTCTTGAGAAAAATGGCTTAAAAGCAGTAACTCCCCAAAATGTTTAAATTTGTAAATAGTTTAAACATATTCATTGTTATTTCTCAATTATTATGAGAAATAACAATGAATAATTGTACTTTATTGTTGATTTCAGTGATGTTTTTAGCTTTTGCACATCATAATTTTACATAGAAGGAAAAAAACATTGTTTTCCTAACACCACTTAGTGTCGTATTTAAATGTTCCAGATGCTAATGTTAAAGTTATTTTCTCCCACTTTCACAAACTGCTGCTGTGTGAACACAAACATGGGTCCAGGTTAGTTCCTCTGACTAAACAGGGACTAAAGGAATGTTGGGATCTAGTTTCTTTAATGTGGGAAAACGCCTATTTTTACACAATTTAGATCCTGGTTCCTGTCCATGGCTATGAGGTAGTCAGAGTTGTTTTCTCACATATAAATAATTAAATACTCCAACTGCCACCAGCTTCTCCAGTCATGCCTGCAATTATAACTTTAATGCTCTGATGCTTTCCAAACGATCCCACTGACTCTTGTGTTATCACTGTTTCATGGTAAATTTATACTTACAGAAACACAAGACTCTGAACTTTCTGTGACGCTCACAAATAATTTATAATGTTAATGTTTTTCTTTTCGTTCAGGGTCAGTTTGCTGTTGGGATGCATGAGTTTCGGTGTGCGTTCCCTCATGAATCCAGACAAGGTGGTTTGCTCCTCTCACTGCACATATGTTCATGTGTAACGGAGCAGAGATGGCGCTTCGTTGTGAATGAATCAGTGACCTTAATAGTTTGGAGTAACACTTTGGGGGTCATCAGTGTCATAGCACCACATGATCGTCGCCGCCAGGACACTGACTCATTCTTTCCTCTAAAATGTTTGAGCTAATTATTCTGCTCACGAATTACTATGAATATGGGATTTAAATGTTTGTCTTCTATGTAATGGTATGGTTAGCTTTTGTCTTTTCTGACGTTTAGTGAGGATAGCATCGGTATTGAAGTATTGATATTCGATACTGACTCTTTAGATTTTCAGTATCGATACTCGCATGTAATATGCCGGATGGAGGGTCTAAAGACAAGGCTATTCAATGTCGGCCTGCGAGCCAAATGCGGCCCACTAAGACATATGTTTTGGCCCAGCTTGATAAAACAGACCTTACCCAACATGTGTAGTTTTGTTATTCAGTAGCCTAGAAAAATATGTTTTATTTGCGGGATTTGAGGACAATGGCAACATTTTTTTTGGGACAGTTTTTAAGTACCTTTTGTTGTTATTGCTGTTGTTGTTTATGCTAACTGTCGTTGGCGATTGACGTTGACGTTTCTACTGTTGAAAAGCAAAAAAATTCTTAACAAACAAATCAAAACATTTTATTTAAGAATAGAAAGGCATCGTGTTGAACTGTGAGTGATCCTAAATTCTGTCAATGAAAAATGTGAGAAGCCTCAGTGTTCCTTTTGTTTATCTATTTTTTAATGTTTTACTGTTGTATTTTATTATTCCAATGAAAAAATATTGACAGTGAATAGTACCATTTTGAGTTGTGAATAATGAATGTAGAACACATTTGTAGTTCAGTTTTGTAGTCCGGCCCTCAGACCTTAGCTCTCCAAAAATTGGCTCGCCTGTAAATATATTTGAATAGCCCTGGTCTAGAACAATGGACGCTCTGGGACAATTATTCATTTGTTTGTTAATCAATGACGTGCTTTGTCATGCTTGACCAATCACTGTTTCTTATTTTGTGTATTACTGTGGTTTTGACGAGTGAATGTTTATTGTTTTATTTTCTACCACTAATATTTGCTAAATTAACAATCTTGCGAAGACCTTCAGAGATAATTGTTGTTGTGATTTTGAGCTAAACAAGATAAATTGATTTGAATATTGATACTAATGTGCATATGTGAATGTTAAGGCTTTAATATTAGATTTATTGGGGTCATTTCTTGATTGTTTCATGTCAAAAGTCACTTCAGTAGCAGTTTTAAGTCCTAACGTCTGTTTCTGCAGATGTGTTTGTCCTTTTAAGCAGACCTGGGCAAACTGCGGTCGGAGGCCAGATTCGGCCCTCAGACTGTTTCATTGTGGCCCTTTTATTTCATTGATGATGTTGCTATGGAGCTCGTGTCATTGCTGTTGTCCTAATATTATCACACTACATGGTTAAAATAGTAGATCACAAAGCCATTATTTTTCAAAAATGTGCTTGGAAAAACGATAATTTGTTACCAGTGACCGCAGTCTGGCCCTTTTTTGACATACTGTATATTTTTTGAAATGCCTTCATCTGTAAGGTTGAACTGGTATCAAGTATCGTTATCAATAGACTCTGTGCATTGAAGTTGTTTACTTTCAAATTGTCAGACTTTAGCGTTAGCATTGACAGACAAACACATCTTTTTATAAACACACTTTGGTCCTTTGGTGAAATATTCTCTTCTTTAGTATTTAACATGTTTTCAGAGAAAATCACCAACTGTTCATGTTCACTGCCTGATCTTTAGTCATTTTTCATTTAGGCTGATGGAGTGCAAACCTCATAGGAATGAACTAAACAGGAAATGAACCTGCCGGCAAGATGTTAGCATTTTTGAACATAAATACTCTTGTGCACAAGTCAATTATGGAAAAAATCTACCCAAAATACTTGTTTTGGCATCGCAATACCAAAAATTGTTGTATCGACCCATCACTACTGGAATTCAGTTTTCTTAAGTGAAGAACTAGAGAAATTTCTCTCGTTTTTTAAAATAATGTATTTCAAGACGTTAAAATAGCTTAATTCTAAGATTTGAACCCTGATTTCAAGCTTTTTGATAAGTTAACATTAACATAATGCTGCCCCTCTCCCCTCCCCCAGGACCTTCCTGCAAAAGAGATTCTGAACCTCAGTGGGACTTTCCTGGTTAAATAATTATCAAGACATAGATTATTTTCTTTGTATCAAACAGTTTTGGACAGATTTCAAGACATTACTACTTATTTTGCCACTGGGTTAAGAAAATTGTACTTGCCCCAAACTTGTGTCCTTACATTAAGCCAAATTCTCATATAACCTGTTAGAAAACTTTGAAACAAGTGAAATATTCTACATAACTCTTACCCAGTTAAAACAGCTCAAATTCAAATTCCTAATCCACGTCATTTTAAACAGTCTAGATTTGTAGTTTTTGCATTAAATGTTCACTCTTTGTGTGCATCAGCAGCAATTGAGCTGTGCACAGATTCTCTGAACGGCCTGAAGTGGCTTTGTAAAGAGTTTAAAACATATTTTACTGTTGAGATCAGCAACTGGAAATATCCTAAATAATACAGGATTATGTCTGATGTCTGTATCCAGGGAAACGTCTGGAATAAGGACAAAACTAACGGTGACAAAATAAGCTTGTATTTCTTGAATATTAAAGTTTCACGCTTCAACTAGCATATTAAGCTGGATGGATTATTTTAAATTCCTCTTATTCTGACAAAGCCAACGTCTTTTTTTTTCTTTTACAACTACTGTGTTCACTTTACTGCTTTTCCTACGTCACATCACATTATCCATCTGAACTATAAGAAGTGCTGTGATTCCTCTTTTTTTCCACATGTGCAGGGTAATATTGAATGTTGGTGTAAATCTCTCTCTCTCTCTCTGACTTTCAGGACATATTCCCTCCCCTCCCCCTGCCTCTATTCAAGCCCCCGCCTATCCTGCACTTGTCCCACAGCCTGCAGAAATCTGTCCACTCACATAAGATGCTTTTAAACAGAGATTATTGGTCACTGTCCATAGCGTCACATAATTTCGTACAAAGGAGGGGGAGGTCTTGCTCTTCCTGTTGCTTTGCCGTGATAAAAGTCAGACGGACAGACGTGAATGCAGAGTTATTACAGGCCAGGTTGTATCTGCTGTAGCTGTGTGGAGCTTAAAACTGTGCACACATTTACAGTAGAAATAAAGATGCGTGCGTGGAAGTTGACGTAGGCCATCTGCCGGCTCAAAAGTCAAAAGTGCAGGAGTGAGCTGGAGCTACATTGTGAGCAGTGGTGTGTGTGTCATGCCCTGAGGGTCTGTCCAGTGTTTGTTCGTGCAGATATTTGCCTCTGTGGTGCCCTGATAGCCCACAATCATCTCAAAATATCGCTCTATTAAAAGACTAATCCGCAGATTCTTTATATAAAGTGACAATTACTGCTGTAGTCCTTGAGTCGTTTAGTCGATTAATCGGTCGATAAGATTCTTAGTCGACTGTTATTTTGGTAGTCGACTATTTTCTTTATTAGATCATAAGGACAGAATAATATAATCATCTTAAATAGAGATAGACCAATATATTGTCCGACCGATATTTGAATTTTTTTTGCATATCTGACTTATTTTTACCAATATTTAATCAGGCAGTTGTTTGAACAGTCGTCTTCATGGTAGAGCTGCACTCACAGTGATTGGCTGAGCTCCAAGTTATAGTTTTGGAGAGAAATGATTCGGTTTGTTCTATATATCTCAACTTGGCTGTGTTTTGAAAAAGACCACTTTCTTGAATTACTCTTTAAAATGTTTTGTAATGTGCATAAACATGATGTATTCATTAAACTATTAGACTAAATAATAGTTTATATTGAACTTTTTCTTATTTGGATAGACTATCACAGCTATGTTCGGCCATTGACATCGGCATCGGCTGTCAACGTTTTTAAAATCTGTAGGCCTATCAGGATCGGCCCAAGAAAAACTTATATCGATCGATTTCTCATCTTAAAATAGATACGTGAATATGTGCCTGAAATAAGCCATATTTAACACATTTTGGGTGGATTTTGACTGGCTTAAAATAAGCATAAAATATCTTGTTTTACATAAAATATAAAAAATACACCCTATAAATTTTTTCTAGCTAGAAATCAGCAAAAAAAAGAAGGTGAAATATTCTCATATATCATGATCTTATTTTACTTGATAGCATTAAAGATTTGTATTTTTCCAGTGGATGTTGAACAGTAACAAAAAGTAGTAAAGTAACTAAAGATTCTGTGACCAAATCCTTGGTCTTATCTGCCTTTTTTTTTTTGGATGAACATGAATGTCTTTTTGAGCACAGTTTGGGTCAAATACATCAGATCGAGAGATACTTTTTTTCTCTACGCTTTGGCCACGGCCCCTTCGATTAATCGATCGATGGGACAAGATTTTCATGGTGACAAGCAAGAGGAGGGGTTGATTTTGAGAGAGATGTAGGCCTACTCAGAGCAAAAACACACATTTTCTTCATGTCTATTTTTGGTTGTAAAGTTAAACAGTTTGTCTTTAACTTTAGATGTTTTTTGCAGGAGTTTCAAGGATGGTACTACTTACTAGAAGAAGACCTGGGATGCAAAAAGCACCTCAAAGTGCCCACCAGAGAGAACAAACCAGGTGAGTGACTTTTATACACATTTGTTATACAAACTCCAAAATTTGTTTTCTAACTCTTTCTTTCTTTCTTTCTTTCTTTCTTTCTTTCCTTCCTTATTCCTTCTTTCTTCCTTGTTTCTTTTCCTTCCTTCTTCTTCTCCTCATTCAGATTTTTATTCTTCAGATTCAGTTGTCTCCTTCCTTCCTTTCTTTTTCTTCCTTTTTTTCTTCCTTTTTCCTTCCTTCCTTTCTCCTCCTTTTTTCTTCCTTCCTCTTTCCTTCTTCCCTCCCTCCTCCTGTCTTCCTTCCTCTTGTTCTTCCTTCTTTTCTTTTTCTTGCTTTTTTCATTCCTTCCTTCCTTTCTTTTTCTTCATTTTCATTCCTTCCTTTTTTCTTTTCTTTCTTTTTTTTCTTTCTTTCTCTTTTTCTTCCTTATTCATTCATTCATTCCTTTTTTTCTGTTCTCCTTTGTCCTTCTTCTTTCTTCTTTAGACATTTTGCTAAGTCTGTTTAAAATTATCTGTTTGGTTGCATGTTTGTTTATCCCTTGTTATTTTTGCAACACTGGAACTTGAACATGAACTTTGACTTTATTAGATCCCTGAATTTCCTCATTGTGTGACAAAATAAATATTGCATCTTGTTTATTTTAATTTTTAGTTTGATATAACATGATGACATTGATGAGTATTTATTATGCAAGACCCCATGTGACCAAAACAATTGTTTCTGTGCCAGGCATGTGCTGGTAAGTCCTTATCAGTCGTTAGATTGGGAGATGATTGCATTCGGAGCAAAGGAAGGATTAAAGAAAGATGGAGGGATTGAGGAGAGCAAATGAGGAAAGACAGGGAGAGTTAGAAAGAGGGAGAGAGAGAGAGAGAGAAAGAGAGAGGGAGGGAGGGGTCAGGATGAAAGCCCAGCGCGTCACACAAACACGAGAGAGAGAGAGAGAGAGAGAGAGAGAGAGAGAGAGCCGTGTCGTACTGTCCGCTGCCCCCCCACACTCACCTCACACACTGACACAATTGTTTGGAAACCTACTTCTCCTCTATGAACCTCCGAGAGTCTGCTCCGTCCGTTTGTCGTCTGCTCGTGCGCGCCGGTGGATGCTGTTGTTGGACGAGTGAGTGTGTGCTGGAGTTATGCCTCTCTGTGCCTCTCTTAAGGGCAGCCTAGTTTAGGTGAGTACTTTATATGTTTACAGTAACCTTTTGATCATTTAAGGCTGAGGTTTTACTATGTATGCTGTGTCTTGTTATCAGTCTGCTCTTTTCTGTTTCCATTTATACAGGATTTTGCTTTGGATAACTGAATTATAACACACTTTTTGTATCTAAGAATCTACAGTATGCACTTTTGCACAACCTTATGGCAGTTTTAATATACATATAGGGCTGGGCAATATTGTGATAAAAATCGAATCATGAGCTCATCTATGACAATCTGCTTTTTTGATGAAACCGTCACATCATGATATATTTATTTTTTTACTCTATTTGATGCATCAATCAAAAATAGACTATTTTTTCCAACCCATTACTCTTAGTCACAAAGTTGCCAAATCCAAGTCTTCATAGCGACTTTGGGTTTATGTTTTTTAAGTTTCTTTTGGACTGCGCTTTTAAATCATAAAAGATATGATGTTTAGCATATTTTCAAGTTTGATTTATTAAAATATATCAATTTATATAACTGAACCATGGATTTTTAGCATGTTTTTATGTCTGAAAGTCGTAATAAATGTAAGAAAAACACATGGTATGGCAAAAACACTCACACTTGTTTTGCAGCAACACACAATGTTCTAATTAATTGCTTCTTTAATTAACTTTTGCCATATAACTTAGCCCTGTTTACATACTTATTAATTTATCGACTCAATACTTAAATCAGCTAAACCCTCAAGCCGTTTAAATGAGCTCAGCTGAAGCAAACTAATCAGCTTCATGCAACTTTAAAATTATGTTTATGGTCCTGTAGACTGAGCATCAGGCTGAATGAGAAGCTGCAAATTCAAATCCCTTTTCTATATCTTGTCATAGAAGTTCAACTCTTTTATTTGTTCGTGATAATTTTTGTTTATAATATTTGTTTATAATAACTAAGACTGCACGATTAATCGCAAGCCAGTCAAAGTCACAAAGATGGCAATTTCTATGAACATTTTTATTTTCTAATAGCAATAGTTCCTGTCTTATTCTGACTAAAATATCTATTTCTGGAGATTTGTAAAACTATGGATTTAAAATACATGGGACTGTTTTATTTGTTTGTCAGTTCACATTTCAGTTTTTCAGTCTCAATTCTTTTGGACACAGTCAGACTTTTAAAGCAGAAATCGTATTGAGGCCCTGCAGATAAACAAGATTAAGATAAGATTTTTAGGGAACAGTAACTTTACCGACAGTATTAGCAAAGCAGGTGCTCAACTTAGAAAATACAGTTTTCTTTCAACAATTCTCCTTGACATCCTTAAAACGTGAACAGAATAGAAAAATACAAGGAAGGTATGTTTAAAGTGAGCCTTCGGGCCGCTGCACCTTTTGCGCGCCGCCACTCGCTCTTTGGAACATGAAACGCAAAGGTAACATACAAAACAACACATAACAAAACACAGTATACGTGGTCAACATCAGATAAAAACAAACAAAATGTGATTAAAAGAAAAAAAATTTACAAATCAAATCGTACTCACAAAATTTACTCTAAAAAGTTGCGATTAGATATTTCTCCCAAATTGTGGAGCTTTGTCACAAACTCATAATACAATCAGTAAAACTCAATGCTCGAGATGGGACAATTCTGTTTTGTTTGATTCAGTTTTTGTCTCGATACTTGGGTTATGATTCCAGAATGTTTTGTTAAGCCTGCCTCACAAGAACAAACTACTTTTTTCTGTGAATTTGCTAAATGAAACATGGCTTTTCGATAAATAACAATATAATTTTTTTAATGTCGTTTTTAGAGAAATAAACTGCAAAAAATCGATTTCAAGACAAGCTAAAGTGGCTTGATTCTAGGATTTGAATCTCATTTCAAGCATTTTGACTCATTTAACCTTGTTTTATTGTAGAGACATAGATTATTTTCCTTGTTTCAAACTGGTTTGAGCTGATTTCAAGACATTGCTTCTTAGTTCGAGCCAAATTATTTGCCAATGGGCCAAGAAAACTGTTCTCACCCCATTGTTTTAAGCCAAATTTTCTTATAACCAGTTAACTTTTTTTGAAACCAGTGAAATATTCTACATTACACTAGCAATTACGTACATCTTATCCAGTTAAAGCAGCTCAAATCTGGATTAAAATTCTCATTCCAAGTCATTTTAAGCAAGTCTAGATATAGTTTTTGCAACTTAAGTCAGGAGTTTATTAAGAAAAAACGTCTAAAAAAGTTAATATTTCAGTCATTCCTGGGTAATTTTTTTCGAAATAAAAAAGGACAGAATGACAAAACTCACCTATCTTCATCTGATTGAGAAATGACAGAGAAATCAACCATTTCCATAACAAAAAATTACAAAACAGAGCTACACTATTGAACTATTAGCTACTTCTTTCGATATCGTCCCATCCCTATACATTCATCAACACAGAATCAGTATTAATATCCTTAGAGTTTTTGCTCATTTCTCAGCGGCGACAGTGGCCCACTCCTGTCCCGTCTGATACATGTGTGTTGTGTGTGGATGTGGGAGGGGGGCGGATGAATACTCGCGCACGCACTTCTGTGTTGCCAGCTGGCAGAATGTAGGCCATGAAGCACTGCTGTACCGTGACATGTACTAACGAGGCAACGGACGAAACCACATCCGTATCCCAGTGTCTGCGCTGGGACGGTGTGTATGTTGAGTTTTGGATCATATTGTGATTGTTGTTTTGCGTGTGGAGTACATACAGCAATGAGATGATTTGATTCTTGCCACAATTCATAGGTGACGATTATGATATTTTATTAAACATCACAAGTACAAACTGCTTTTTCTATAAATTTGCTAAAAGCTTTTCAGTAAAAGTCAGCTGATTTTTACACACAAACACGATTTAGGTTTTAAGTCCGTCAACTGGCTATCCTAAATTCTTCAACACATATTCATTTTTGGTTGCAATTGACCCTGTGCATAGCAGCTTTTATTTTCAAATAGTCAGACTTTAGCGTTAGCATTGACAGACAAACACATCTTTTTATAAGCATACTTTGGTCCTTTGGTCAAATATTCTCATAAAGTATTTAACATTTTTTTTTTTTCATTCATTTTCTACCGCTTAATCCCGTTAGGGGTCGCGGGTGACTGGAGCCTATCCCAGTGACTTTGGGCCTTAGGCGGGGAAACACCCTGGACAGTGGCCAACTCGTCGCAGGGTTAGACAGACAACCATATTTGCAGTGATGCCCAATTAACCTAAACATACATGTTTTTGGAGGTGGGAGGAAACCGGAGTACCCGGAGAAAACCCACGGTGACACGGGGAGAACATGCAAACTCCACCCAGAGAGATCGTGAGATGTTGATATGGTCTGACCCGGGAGTCGAACCAGCGACCTCCTTATTGGGAAGCCAGAGCTCTAACCACTCTGCTACCGTGCACCCTAGTATTTAACCTGAAGTATTTAACATCTTAAAGTATTTTTTAATTTTAGACTGAGGCAGTGAAACCCCATATAAATTAACTAAGCAGAAAATTAACATGCCGACTGGAAGTTTTTGAAAATAAATAAGGCAACTAACTTCTGTGCACAAACACCTTAAAAGACACTTCTTACAGACAGAAAGTGAAACTGGTGAGAACCACTCAAGCTCAGCCAATCAGAACACAGCATTCGAACTAAAATTAGAACTTGTGCTGCATTAACGTGGTCCTCGGGTGCTCGTGTTTCTGAGATGAGAGGTCGAGGTCCCGACCTTGTTTGCATTCATGTGCTTTTTAAATCGGAAAATGGAGATGTTGTTGTTAACCATAATAAATAAATGACACAGCACTTTTAACAGATGTTAATAGACCTAACAGTGAGATCTGATGCTAGCCTGTACAAAAACTTTAAAGGTTGTTACTATATTTATTTTCATCAGTCTCCATGTGTCAGTGACGTCAGGTGCTGAGCTCGGGCAGCTCCATTTGTCCCGAGTTTCCGAGCAGTTGTTCCGAGATGCTTGAGCGTTCATGTGTATTTTTCAACTCGAACAACATTTTTCCGAGTTCCCGAGGACCACATGAACGCGGCATATAATTCTTTATTATTCAGTTCAGACAGTACTCTTTTTAGTGGAAAACACAAATGTTACTAATTCATACCTAAAAAGTTAGCTACATCAACTTTAAGTTATGAATTAAGATAAGATAAAAAAGTGTTAGGGTTATTTTGAAGCAAAAATAAGTTTTCATGAAGCAAAAATAGAATGATAAAAACTCACCTCGATAAGAATATAGAGACAGTAAGCTGCTGTTTACTTCAAATGGAAGTGAAATAAACCCAATCTTAACCAAACGAAAATTACAAAACAGTGCTATAGAGGGACACATGAAGATCAAATTAAATTGAAAACAATATATAAATGAAAAAAATCTGTTGTATCCTTACAAATATGTAAAAAGACGATATTTTCATTCATTTTCATATTCACCTATTGATTTCTTTTCAGCCACAATTAATATTTAGGACTTGAAAACACATTGCCGTTTTGTTGAGAAAATCTCGGTTGCCTTAATTGTTTCTTTGCAAAACGTGAATGAATAATGAAAAATTCTGTGTTTGTGGTTTGTGCAGTTTGGGTCAGATCACTGAGACAATTTCTGTTGCTTTAAGTCAATAGTGTCTTTAGTGTTTATCCGATCATTAAGCTTCAACTAAGTTATTTAAAGACAAGTTTGAACCTCTTCCTGTTTAGACTGACTTAATATCGTCTGAATATCAAAAATATTTCAAAAAGTTATCTATTTTTGTCAATATCGCCCAGTCCTAGCTGCAAGTCCTTCTATTTTATCTATTTATTTTCCCCCCATATTTTTTGTGTCTTGGATGTCTTTCATATTCTTTGACAGTCATTTAGCAGAACATCTCCTGTCAGTAATATATTTTATGCCCTTGCTGGTGATTGACAGCCAAAGCACAAAGCAGCTGTGCAGTTTTGGAGACGTGAGTCACACAGAATGTAATGAAAAAACAGTAGAATTTAGTTTATAAAATGCATGTGGTGTGAGAATCCATCTCATAGGAAATACTGAGGCTGTTTTATTACACTTTCTGGGTTAAAAACAACAATTGAACCTCAGGCCAACAGATCAATGAGATGACACCAGTTTTATTGAATTCTGGTTAATAATAATCACGACTTGAACATAATCACCAATGGATTATGGAGAAATTAGTCAAATTATCAATCAGACAATCACAATTTTATTATTTACTGCATGTTTTTAAGATTTTAAGTGATTCTTACTCAAGTTTGATTTTTAAAAGTCTAATATAATGCTCATTTTACTTGGGAACTAACTAAGTAACATTTTGACCTTGTTAAATGTCTTTGTAAGTTTCCGTGTTGATTGTCACATGTATTTTGGGTAATTTGAAGCATGTGCCGGCTTTCTCTCGACGGAAATATGAAATACAGAAAGCTCCTCTGGAACGTTCAAAACATTTTAATGACCCAAATTTCTGTCCCAAGCTCTTTTATTTTTTTATTTAGCAGTGTAAAACATGCTTATATGTGTTTCTGATGCCTTATATCAATCTTAGTTACGCAAAAATGAGAAAATAAATAATGTTGCGTTACGATTCAGTCGGCTAGTTTAATTACACAAGAGAGCTGTAGGGAGAACACCACCACAGCTGAAGTCGCTTAGTTCTGCGTTAAAATGTTACTTTGCTGAAAACATCTCCAAAATGTGCTTTGCTTTGTTTTGTTTTGTTTCATCTGCGTCAGTGGCTCAACGTTTATCAGTCCCCCCAAATAATAATTGTAAGCTTTAGCAACCCCCAAACACAAAAATTCATTCTATCTGTAAAGTGATGTGTTTAGTCTTTTGATTTTATTTTGAAGATATAAGCCTAGGTGTATTTTGAGTCTGTGAATGTGAATCTACATAAATCACTGCTTTTGAAATTCGTCAAACCTTGTTTAAGATACTGTATTAATGTAAAGATTTTCATACATTGTTTAGAGCAGTGGTTCCCCAACCTTTTTTCCTCTAAGCCCCCCCTGACGGAACGGGAGACTTGTCGAGCCCCCCCTGTTTAAACCGATGGCCTCTAAATTGTTATTGTATGATAAAATTAGCATTAAAAGCATTTATTTCAGCCAAATAAACAACACATGTGGTGTTTTGGTGCTTAGATTTGTGTTTTTACTAATAAAGTTTCACTTATAACTACTTTTAAAACTTGACCCTCTGACCAGACAAAGCTCTGGGGACCCCCTGGAATCTCTGGCGCCCCCCACGTTGGGAACCACTGGTTTAGGGGACCCTCCCAAAATTATTTTGCAAAGGCATTGGTGTCTCAGACTGACACCACCGAGTTCCTCTGCTCACATTAATTTTACTCCAGCTAATGGAGCTCAACAGTGGAAGATCGCCCTGGTTTCGGAAGTAAATTGCTCTTGAAAATATGTAATGTTAAGAGTTTAAAGACATATTGCGTGCTAGTCGCTTTAAAGGGACTGTACCTGATTTTTGCATCCTAAAAATGTAAACAAACAGAAATAATTAATTTTAACCTTTTTCCTTCAGGCTACATGATTTCCTCACTAGCTAATGCATTCTGAGCTTCAGAATTGTTCATCATGATGTGTTTTAATGTTTTTTTCACAGCTTTTAACAGTGAGGTGAGTCACTATGCTAACAACAGTTAGCCACAATGCTAAAAATAAAAACAGAAAAAGCTGCACACAAACGGGATTTTATTAGACATAAACAGGACTTTGGGGACTAATTTCCACCTGAATAGATACATTAACAAGGCATCAGTGCTAGGGGGAAATTGCTTTTAAGTTATCTTGTTGCAAAAAAATCGAGTACAGTCCCTTTAATACATAGAGCACAATTGGTTCAGACGTGTGAAAGACCTTTAAGACAGAAGAAACACAGAAAGTGGATATACAGTATGCCTCGGATGTCCTTGAAATATTTGACAAAGATTCTAAATGAATTTAATGGAGATTGTAGTTGATTTTTTTTCCTCTCTGTTTCTGTGGTTTACGGTGCATTGAGTCTCAGATTTTCACAGTGAACATCATATAAAGTTCAGTATATTTTGCAGATGAGACGTGGCTCTGGGGCAGTGATGTCGTCAGCGTAACTGTGGTGAAATCGAAGTTTTGAAATCTTTTCACTCTGGGACCTGGTTTAAAAAATATTAGTTTTTCTGTATCCTTAAACTCCTGCTTTGTGTGGACGATGTGTGGTTTAGGTTAATGTTTTAGGCCTTGTCCACACGAACGTTCTGAAACGCCTGAGCTTAGCTTCGTGTGGACAAGGCCTAAAACATTACCTACAGTTCCAAAATTTCCAGAGTTTTAAAACACAATGGAGAACTTCTTGTGTTACCATTTAATGAAGGCGTGCTTTCAGCTTGAGATAAAAAGTCTAAACATGTAGTATTTTAAGTTAAAATTGTGAATGAAATTAAATCAAACTAAGCTAAACACAACACAACACATATAGGTTTTGTTTTTGTGGATCCATCTTTATAACATTAATCAAAATTAGCGTAACAGAAGTCTTTTAAATGTCACTTTTACACCCTCTAGTCATTGTTGCGTTGATAGAGACGTCTCACTTTTTCCATAATTCTCTGCCTCTATAGCAAACCCTGTCAACTCCAGACTGACAGCTAATTACACTGTTGGACAAAGAGGCTGCCGTCTTAACTTGGCTTAACGTGACTTGAGAGGCAGAAATTCAACTAAAGCATTGAGTGACAGCCAAACACCATTTTTCAAAGATGGAGTGACAGAGCAATTAGTGTTCTTTTATTGCCCTACGCATTTTGTATTATGTCCACGAGGCTTTTGTCGACACAACTATACAGCGATTGTACAAGATGTTTTTAGCATTGATGTACTTACAGATGATAGCAGCAGGTTTTGTCATTAGTTATGATGCAGTTTTACTCTGTACTGTAGTGCAATATTCTTCCTGTATTTAACGAAACCGAATGGTCAATCTGAAATTAGTAAATGTCTTCAAAAAGGCAAAAACATAAGTGGAACTACACTGCAAAACTGTATATCTAGACTTGCTTAAAGTGACATGGATTAAGAATTTTAATCTGGATTTGAGTCGTTTTTGCTGGATAAGATTCAATTGCTTATGTACAAGTATTGTGGAATCTTTCACTTGTTTCCAGGTGTTTCTGACTGGTTATGAGTGAATTGGGCTTAAAATAAGAACAAAAGTTTGCCAATGGGCACTTTAATTAAAAAAATCCAAAGATCAAGATCGAATGGAAAACCAATCGTCAATTATTTGTTGCTGGGTTTTGAATCGAAAGATCGAAAAACAATCTTTTGTCTTTGGGACAGAAAAATTATCTATAGTTTCATAAAAAATCTAATAAATGAGACTTATTAAAAGTTTTTGTTTTGTTTATTTTTGTTTTTTTTTATTTAAACTTTATTTAACCAGGACAAAAACTCATTGAGATTAAAAATCTATTTTGCAAGATCGTCCTGGCCAAGAGGCAACAGCACACAAACATACAAATACACAACATTTTATACATTGGGTCAGTAAAAGGTGAAAACTTAAGAAAAGCATTTGCAAATAGAGAGTTTTGCTTCATGTTCATGAATGGCATTTTTCATTTATTTTTGAAAAGGTAAAAAAAAAATCGAATCAAAAATCGAGCTCGATCAATTTGAGAGAAAAAAAAATGATTTTTTTTTTTTTTTTGCCCCATGATTGCCCAGCCCTACAATGGGATTAAAACAATTTTCTTAACCCAGTGGCAAATGTTTTACTCAGAATAAGAAGTAGTAATGTCTTGAAATTAATTCAAATGAGTTTGAAACAAGAAACATGTCTAGGTCTCTATAAAAAGGTAGAGCTTAAATGACTCAAAATGCTTAAAGTGAACCCTGGATATAATCACATGTTTACCCTAAAACACTTATAATATCATCACTTATATAAATACAGGACAAATACCTTGGAAGTATTTGTAGTTTTATTAAAATAGTGTTATGGAGAAATCACATGGAGGCTGCCATTTTGCTGCGGTTATGACATAAAATAGTGTTGTCAGGGTAACAGGCGGTAGCAGGTAACTAAGCAACATGAATTCCTGGGTTAAACCTTGTCAGTTTGAGCCAGAGCAAAGCCAAATACAGAACGATTATGTGGAATCTAGTAAAACTGAAGATAATCAAGAGGAAGAGACAAGAACTGGACACTGTCAGTGGTGTTTTGTGGCAACTGTTCACAGATGAAACTGTGGGAGTAACCATGGAAACACTATTTTATGTCATCAACCAAAATGACGGCTCCCAGTGGCTTGAAAACAACATAAACAATGACAATTATATAAAAAATAGTAAGCAGTTATATATTTGTTTGTCATTTATTTTAATAAGCATGACCAGTACTAGTGTTTTAGCCATATTTGTCTTCATATCCAGGGTTCCCTTTAAATTTTGGGTTTGAATCCTAGAATCAAGAAATTTTTACTTGTCTTGAAATTCACTTCTGCAAAATCGATCAATTGCAACTAATAGATTTTTGAATTATTTGTCAATCCAAAACAGCAAAACAAACAAAGCTATGGAGAGAAATCAAACTCAACACCAGAATCGATTTAAAACACTACCATCAATCAAGACTATTTTTGACTCACATGTGACACGATGTACCGTTAAAACAGTGAACGTTGCAATACTGTCCCAGCCCTATAAATTAAACAGATTCCTGCATCAGAGAGAGCTCGTCTGTGCTGGACAAACGCCTGACCCGTGGTGACATGTACGCGTGTGTGCCATCACCATGTCTAATGCATCCTCCTCTCAATGTGGGTCAGGTACCGCGTCTGTGCAAGCCCGGGCCAGAAACAGACACATCCTGTACGTCTCATTTGCATAATATCATTGTAGTTTAGCTTTGTTTGCATAGAAAGTATTGTCACATTGTCAGGGGATTTAGGCTACGCTAAAAAAGAACTATTTTTCCCATCAAACAGAAAAGTTTTGCTGCTGTTTACAACTGATTACCCTGAGGTCTACGAACGTCGTTGAAATTCGTGGACTGATGTAGGAAATTTAAAATAAAACTTTTTTCTGTTTGTTTACGTTTTTAAGGAAGCAAAATATATGCATAGGGCATTTTAAATATTATTATTGCTTATTATCAACTAACGATTGTTTTGGTAATCGATTAGTTGGGCGATTATTCTTTCGATTAATCGATTAGTTGTTTAGAACGCAATAGTGACTTGAATGCAAGCATTTTGCCACTTCTGAGCAGAGTTAACGTTGCTTCCTGGAGATGATTTTAGGTTTAGGTTTGTCAAAAGTATCACAAAGTCTGATACTTATCAACACTAAAACCTTTATCAATACTTGATTGCCATTTGAACAAGAATTGAAAAAATAATGTTGCATGAAAAAAAAAAAGATGTTTTCTGATGAGTTTTACACTTGGAGCTTTATCAAAGTTAGCTTGAAATCAAAATGTTTAATTAAAAAAAGTTGTTGTGTTTTCTGTTGAAATCTACTATATAGAAATCTGACATAAAGAGCATTTTAATGATCATTGTGGTATCATAATAAGGCTTCATCAAGAATGGAGTCTGTTTCTTAGTATTAAAGTTTAGTTTGAAATTTAGTTCTGGGCTAGCTCTCATAAGTATTTGTACTTCTGGCTTGCTCCTTTTGAGCTCTATGCAAACTCTGATGTAAATGTCTGTCTGACTATGATTCTACTAGCTCAAATAAAACATATTCATTCATTCAGTATCATAAAAACACTGGGCTCAGGCAAATTAGTTTTTTCAAAAACAACAAATTTACACAATTTTCATGTAATTGCTGCTAAATTTGACCTAACCCTAACCCACACCTGTATAAAAAACAGTAAACGACTATTCGATTACTAAATTAGTTGACGATTATTTTGTTTAACTTGTTGCAGTCTTAATTGTAAGACAAACTGTAACAATGCACACTGGTCTTCCTGGACATGTTGTTTTGAAGATCTGCAAACATTTAGTATTTCATTTAGTTTTATGGAAACCTTTTGTAATTTTCTGTATTTAGAAAGAAACTATGGCATTTGCTGATCAATAATTTGCATTTTGTGTAAAAAAAAAAAAAAAATCTAAAATGACTTCCTGATTAAAAATGGCAGAACTGATAAGCCCCTCTTCAGTGTAAAATTTAATTTAATTTTATTAGCCCACAGATTTTAAATTACATTTTTTTTTTTGCTGTGTGGCTACATGACAATGTTGAACCCAACATGTATTACCCAGAATCTGAATTTTTGAGTAACTGCAAGTAAATACAGACAAGTGGGTGGGGATAGGTGGTAGGTGAAGACAGGGCTTTTCTGAGCACTGGAGCATCAGCTGCAAGACAATTGTGCTGAAAAGGGCAGTGTTCTTTTAGTCGACTAATCCATCACTAGAACATGTCTTAAATACATTATTATTTGAAAATTAAACTTTAACAAATATGTCTAAGGATGTGATTCAACGTTCTTCTGTTTGAATGATGTAATATCGCCCCAAACATTGCAATCAAAATATGCCTTAAATGTATCGAGATTACATTTTTGTCAGTATTGCCCAGCCCTAAGACTGTGTTAAGTGTAACTTTTGGAGAATCTGCTTAAACTGGATAGTTATCCGATTTTGTTAGCTTCCATGTAAACGCCCTGATAAATGCAGAAACATACAGTAAACACATTGTAAATACACCAACCCAGCCTTTTCCAGATGGCACGCTGCCTCTTCAAAACAGCAGATTAAATGTAGTGATTAACTTATAGGCTAAGGGGGTTGGGTTTGTTATCTGTGCACACTTAAAGCGAGGAATTTACAATCATGTGACACGCACTGGTCTCAGAATTGCATGTTCATTGTGAAGGGTAAACTCTGACTCCAGGCTGACGTCGTCCTGATGCGAAGAGAACATTTTTGACACTCTAGGTGGCTCTGGAGATGTCCTGTCACAATTCCTTTGACATTATTCGAGATGTCAGGTCAGCATGGCAAAAAGAATACACAGCAGTAGAAAGATGCATTCATTTTTATTAGAATAACTAATAATTCAGTGTAAAGTTTTGTAGTTGCTCTACTTTTTCATGTATTTAGTAAAAATCTGTTACATGTGTAGATCAGTATTTTGTTCATTTGAAACACAAAATGGATCTAAAATGGCTTACAAATGAACAGTTCCATTCCACTTCTTGTTTAAAACCTCTGAATTGATAAGCCTTTCATTGGAAAGTTTTACAGTAAGCAGCAGATATAAACCATACAAGCACAGACAAGTGGGTGGAGGAGGGTGGTAGGTGAAAAAGCACTCAAGCATCAACCATGGATAATACAAGATTATTCAACCGTGCGTGAATCGATCCAAATACGACTTCATGTAACGCAATGCTCTCCTCTGTCTTGTGATGTCATTACCTGGACAGTGTTATTTGCTTTATACATTAGAACAGTGTTATACACAAGTGGACAAAATTGTTGGTACCTCTCTTTTATTAAAAAACTCATCATTTGAAACATATCAAAGTAACGTCAAATAAAATAAATTGTTGAAAAATAAACCACAAACAATTCAAAAGTCAATCAACCATGACTTTTGAATTATTTGTCAACCAGAATTATAATAATAATGAAACAAGCTTGGACAAAATCTATAACTATATCTATAACAAGTACCTATAACTTATTTCTTATATTCTAAATATTTTGTTGCACAACCTTTTGTGGCAATCACTGCAATCAAACGATTTGTATAACTATCAGTGGGACTTGTGCACCTGTCACAGGTGCTTTGCTCCACTCCTCATGAACAAACTGCTGTAGTTGTCTCAGGTTTGAAGTGTCTTCTCCATGTTTCAGTTCCTTTTACACATGTTCAATGGGATTGAGAGATATTCAGCCCTATCTTGCCCTTTGTCTTAGCCGGTTTAGCCTTGGTCTTAAGTATTCCTCTGTTGGCCACTAGTGGCTCTCTCCAAGCTCTATACACTGTCAGTATAGAAGGTGTGGCTCCAGCCAGATGTGAGGGGTGCAGTTTTTTTTCATTGAACCTGACACATGCTCACGCCTGTGACAAGTGAGCAGCTGCTTTAGGATCACAGGCAAAAGAGAACTGTAGCAGCAGCTTCAGTTTGGAAAAAAAAACTGTAATAATAGAAATTTATTTGGTGAAAGTCTATGTACTTGACAGACTTTAACAACTTTGTCTAAAAATGTGTCTTTTCTTTTACATAAAGCTTGTTGACTTAATAAAAAAGATAATCAGATGTGAGAGTGAACATGGGTCAGTGTGAATGCTATGGAAAGGCCAAAGAGGCCATCATGTATTTTTTAAACCATTTTTTTATGTGTCAACACGTTAAAAAAATGTTGGCCTCATTTTTAGACAAAGTTGATCAAGTCTGTCAAGTAAATAGACTTTCACCAAATAGATTTCTATTATTGCAGTTTTTTTTTTCAAACTGAAGCTGCTGCTACAGTTCTCTTTTGCCTGTAATCCTAAAGCAGCTGCTCACTTGTCACAGGCGTGAGCATGTGTCAGGTTCAATGAAAAAACTGCACCCCCTCACATCTGGCTGGAGCCAGACCTTCTACACTGACAGTGTATAGAGCTTGAAGAGAGCCACTAGTGGCCAACAGAGGAATACTTAAGACCAAGGCTAAGACCGGCTAAGACAAAGGGGCAAGATCGGGCTGCTGGTCTCAGAGGGCCTCTTCAGAATAGTCCAAAATTTTTCTCTCAGCCATTCTTGGCTGTTTTGAGCTGTGTTTTGGGTCATTATCCCGTTTAAAGGAGGAGCCTCGCTTATGTTCCGTCACTGCTTTGCTGTGTCTGGCACTGGGTGTCTTGAATCTGTGCATGGTACAAGGAAATCTCAAGACTATCAAAGCATTTTGGAGAGAGATGTGCTGCGTAGTGTCAGAAAGTTTGGTCTCAGTTACAGGTCATGCGTCTTTAAAAAGAATAACAAATGTTGTCTAGTTCTGTGCAAATTTTAGTTTTACCTTTTGTTCAGTTGAATTTAGATATAGTTTTAAAGTCAGGCTAGTTCAGAAGTGTATGATTTCTGTGATTAGGTTGTTTGGAGCATTTCCTGTATTGTATCAGAGTGTTGAGAAGAGAATATTGTGCAATGTGCAACTCTTGGCTTTAGAAAGTTGTCTGTTCATACTATTGTACCTTTATTTACCCCTTTTACCCCGCATTCATTTATCTACCTTTTTTTAAAACATTTACCCACTGCTTCCAACTAGTTCTCGTTTTTAAAGGCAGGCCTTTTCATATCCTACTCAAATACCCTTTACAAATCATTTTGGACAAGCTGCGACACTTTGACAACAGAGACCACACAGTCCTTCCTGTTGTCATGACATTTTTCCATTTACTGAGCTGTTAAAGCAAATGATACGAGCTGGGAATCGAACCCAGGGCTTCCTTCTGCAGCGAGAATGATAGTCACTTCACTGAAAAAAGTTTAAACAAATTAATGAAATTTGATTGTATATTTTAAAGGGACTGTACTCGATTTTTTGCAACAAAATAACTTAAAAGCAATTTCCCCCTAGCACTGATGCCTTGTTAATGTATCTAATCAGGTGGAAATTAGTCCCCAAAGTCCTGTCTATGTCTAATAAAATCCCGTTTGTGTGCAGCTTTTTCTGTTTTTGTTTTTAGCATTGTGGCTAACAGTTGTTAGCATAGTGACTCACCTCGCTGTTAAAAGCTGTGAAAAAACATTAAAACTCATCATGATGAACAATTCTGAAGCTCAGAATACATTAGCTATGTGAGGAAATCATGTAGCCTGAAGGAAAAAGGTTAAAATTAATTATTTCTGTTTGTTTACATTTTAGGATGCAAAAATCAGGTACAGTCCCTTTAATATTATTTCAGACACATTTAAGCACATTCTTTTGACTGAGATTCTTGTACTTGTTTTTGACTTATAAGATATTACTTAAGACAATTTCTCTCACTCCACTGGCAAATTATAGTTTTCTTATTTCCAGCTAATTTCTCCAACATCCATCAAAATCTGTACATTAGGCCATTCAAAGAGCTTCATAAAAGAGGAAAATTAGTTTATAATGGGAAATTGCTGCACTTTTGTGATTAATTTGACAAATATTTGTTTTATCTCCTCTCCTCGCGCCTTGTTCAGAGCCGAACTTTTATTACAGTCAGCGGATTGGAGAAAATGGAAAATGCCACAACACCGACCAAGAAATTAAAAAATGTTGCATAGGGATGCCTGAAAAAATACAATGCCACAACATTGATTATTTATCAATAATGTTAGTAATACAATCCTAGCGCAGTCCTCATTTAGTCCTTGTGTAGTCCTGGTCTGGCTTAGTACTGGTTCAGTCATGGTTAAGTCCGGCTTTAGTTCTGGTTCCGTATAGGTTCAGTTCTGGTTTAGACCTGACTTAGTCCTGGTTTAGTCCAGGTTTAGTCTGGGCTTTGTCCAGGATCAGTGCTGGTATAGTCCCAGGTTTCAGTCCTGGGTTTAGTCCAGGTTTANTGTATAGCGCCTGGAGAGAGCCACTAGTGGCCAACAGAGGAATACTTAAGACCAAGGCTAAGACAAAGGGCAAAATAGACCTGTTAGTCTTTTTAAGCACAGTTTGGGTCAGATAAATGTTTAGATTAATCGTCTATGGGACTTGTCTTTAGTCGACCAAGAATTTCTTTGGTCGACTACAGCCCTAATATGAGCTTTTTTGTAGCATGTTTTTATTGCATGATATACTCGATATTTAGTTTTTGCATATCTTCAAACCAACATTTACGATATTATTTAAAATTCTATCTATTTTCCAGCTCTAATAGAATGTATTACAGTAAGTTGCATGCACCTGATGAAAGAGTTACACTGGGTTGTGTTCAGCGTGTGGTCTCAAATGTACTGTGAGTGCTCCGTCTAGTAATGAGCCTGACCCTATGAATTAATCAAAAGTGTGGAGCGTTTTCAATGAATAGTTTTTGTTGTACTTAATTCTTAGTGCCTTACGTCATTTAGTGTTTATTTTTCTAGCACAAACTCCAAAAAGTGCGAACGTTGTGTCAAAACAGCATATTATTTGTCCGTGCTCTTTTCATACACCCTTGTGCTAAGCTTGCCTTGTCCCAACAGAGTTCCAGAGCAGCCCTTCTTCTTTACTCGGGCCAGCAGCACAAAGCTTAGACAAGTTTAATGTGGGAAGGGCAAATATCACTTCTACCCAGGGTGGAAGTGCCAGCTGCAATTATTACAGAGCGGGCCTATAGATTTTTGGCACACTTTGCTCATGAGGTGGAGTAATCAGAAAAAGCACAAAGCCGGTGTTAGCAGTAGCCATGTCAACTTAAGCTAGGTCCATGACACGCTTTACAACAGAGGGTTGAGGTAGTGAGCTTATTCTTTTACAGATAAAACATTTCTTTGGTAGCACGTTGCATGACATAAGTATTTTGTCTTTCAGGTCAGCTCAAACTGTCCATAATTCCGGATCACAACATACTTTTAGTCAGTGGTAAGTTACACATTCAGTTGGCTCTGTGCACGGAACATCAGTTGGCTTGTTTTCTTCAAAATAGCCAACTTCTGTACATACAAGCATTTCTTGTTAGCGTTAGCATTTAGATACAAACACGTCTCTTTTTGTTTTCTGTAACATTCACCACAACTCACTGTCACGGTCTTCTGAGATTTATCGTTTTAAGCTGGTGTAGTGAAAACCTCATAGAAATGAACTGAACAGGAAATGCTTGTATATACAGAAGTTGGCTATTTTAACATAAACAAGTCAACTAAAGTTCCGTGCACACAGCCTATTAAATTTTATTTTCCACATTGTACAATCATTACATCTTTAAGAAAGAAACATGTAGATAAACTGGACCCTGCAAAGCAAAAGTTATTATAGAAGCCCAACACCAGTGCAAAATACAGCAATAAAGATGATTGGCAGATTTTAATTTTAATTTGTCTTATTTTACCATTTGAATTTATTTGAATTATTTACTTGGTATATTTTTTAGTTTTATTTTTTGGTAGTTTTTGTATTATTTTATTAATTTCTTTTTATTTCTTTTTCTTTTTAATTTAAATTAAATGTATTATTACATTTATTTTTAAAATTTATTTTATTTAAATGTATTGTTTTTAATTTAATTTATTTTAATTTAATTGTTTTTTTATTATTTTATTATTTTTTGTATTTAATTTATTTTATTTAATGTTTTATTTATTTTTTTAATTATTTTTTTATTTAATTTTTTAAATTAATTTCTTTTTTATTTTTTTTTATTTGATCTGTTTTTATTTTATTTAGAAAAAAACAAAAATGGCAAAATAAAAACTCTTGAAAAAACTAAAACAAAGGAATAAGGCAAACTACTAATATAAACAAACAAAAAAATATATTATTTTATAATAATAATAAATAATATGAAACTAGATACATACATAAACTCATAAATGCACTCCACATACACACGTCACTTCAGACTGATCTACACATAATCATTCAGACAATATAATTAAACAGAATATTTAATTTTAGGCACATTTTCTTTAACTTTGCACTATGATGATTTGTGTTTTTGTTGTCAGTTCTTGAGGCCAGAGGAATATGGGAGCAGTATAAGGGACAATGTGACTCTTACGTGAAGGTGAGACACAACACAATATTGTAAAACTATTTCTCTGAAGGTTTTCTGTAAGCTTAAAGTACTTTTTTTCTGCTCACAGGTTGGGATGGTCCACCAACTGGACCAAAAGACAGACATAAAACTCGAATGGTTCCTCACTGTGGAAACCCAATTTTCCTGCAAACATTTCACTTGTAAGTTTAATCCTAAAACAAGTTTATTTTTCCCTGTTTAAATAAGTTTATTGACACGTTTTGTCACCCACTCTTATTCAAACTTGAAAGAGTCCCAAATAGTGACTCGCATAGCTTGAAAATAATGTGCACTTTAAATTTTGATATAACGATATTTTGTCCTTATCATTTATGTTGTTTTTTGAGATGCTTTTTCTTAAGCACTTTGTAAACAACAAAACTTTCCAAAAAAAAAAAGAAAATATTCAAAGATTTAGTAAATATGAGCAAAAAATTTGAGTATCCAACTATAAAGGCTCATTGGTAAATACTGAGATCTGGCTAAGAGAAAATAATAATCATTTTTTTTCCCTGTTGCTCAGCTTGTTACAGGTATTGTATCTTAATTGTTTTCTACATTTGTTCAGTGTTATCGGTGACGATGTTCTTCCCAAGAGATTGCTCTTCACAATGTGGAACTCCGACAACAAAACAGAGTTGGCAATGAAGCTGGGAGATACAGTATTTACAGAAAAGTAGCTTGAGATTCATGTCTTGTTCGCTACACTATGTCAAATTTAGAAAACAGAGTACTAGTAACTGTGTTTGAAATACTGAGCTTTCAATATTTTCTGTATACTATAAACAACGTTTTCGTGACTTGGATTAAAAAGATTATAAAGGTTTTAGGATAGTTTCTGGGGCACAGATTTAAGTGATTTATTCACCATTAGTAAACAATTAAGCCACAGTTTCACCAAATGTTTACTGGCATTAAAGCAAAAATTACCACTAAATACATGTATTTATTGGAGAACAACTTAATAGATCACAGGGCACACTGACAAACTTTACTTAAATACTATATATATTTTTGAGTCACGGCACACTTTTTTTCCCACTTACTCATAAATGGCCACAGAAAACTATTGGAGGCAATTAATTCATTTTGTAAATATTCTCTAATAAAGGGTCACTATCTAACTCTTCTGGTAGCTTGGATTGACCCTTGTATTATCAGTCTATGTGAAGAGAAGCAAAGTCAAATGGTACAGGTAGATCTGTGGAGAGGCATTTTTTAAGGCATTTTTTGGCACACGAACCAAGACACATTTATCTTAATTTCAGAAAGAGTTGACTTCAGGCCCAAGTCAACTGTTTGCAAGCCTAGTAGTTGTACCTTTATATACAGTTTGTCAAAAGAATTTATTCAGCATATTCAAAACTTTATCAGCAACGATGAAGCTTGTCTTTTTCTCTTTTTACTGGAATTCCCCATTCTGGGACAAATGGAGGTTATATCATCTTTTACTAGGTGAAGCAAGACATTAGACCTTTTCCCACTGTAGGAATGTCTTTCAGTTCTTAGTGCTTTTGATTAGTTCCAGTCCCCATTTTAGGCGTTTTCACACAGAGCAGGAACTACACACTTTAGGTACTTTTTTAGTTCCTGCTCTGGGGCAGGTACTTTCCAGTCAGACCAGGAAACTTTTTGGGTGACAGAAGCACATTGACTAAATTAGTTTAGAAATCTGATATTTAGACAAACTTTCCTTATTCTTGAGAAAAATGGCTTAAAAGCAGTAACTCCCCAAAATGTTTAAATTTGTAAATAGTTTAAACATATTCATTGTTATTTCTCAATTATTATGAGAAATAACAATGAATAATTGTACTTTATTGTTGATTTCAGTGATGTTTTAGCTTTTGCACATCATAATTTACATAGAAGGAAAAAAACATTGTTTTCCTAACACCACTTAGTGTCGTATTTAAATGTTCCAGATGCTAATGTTAAAGTTATTTTCTCCCACTTTCACAAACTGCTGCTGTGTGAACACAAACATGGGTCCAGGTTAGTTCCTCTGACTAAACAGGGACTAAAGGAATGTTGGGATCTAGTTTCTTTAATGTGGGAAAACGCCTATTTTTACACAATTTAGATCCTGGTTCCTGTCCATGGCTATGAGGTAGTCAGAGTTGTTTTTCTCACATATAAATAATTAAATACTCCAACTGCCACCAGCTTCTCCAGTCATGCCTGCAATTATAACTTTAATGCTCTGATGCTTTCCAAACGATCCCACTGACTCTTGTGTTATCACTGTTTCATGGTAAAATTTATACTTACAGAAACACAAGACTCTGATCTTTCTGTGACGCTTACAAATACATTTATAATGTTAATTTTTTTCTTTTCTTTCAGGGTCAGTTTGCTGTTGGGATGCATGAGTTTCGGCGTGCGTTCCCTCATGAATCCAGACAAGGTGGGTTTGCTCCTCTCACTGCACATATGTTCATGTGTAACGGAGCAGAGATGGTGCTTCGTTGTGAATGAATCAGTGACCTTAATAGTTTGGAGTAACACTTTGGGGTCATCAGTGTCATAGCACCACATGATCGTCGCCGCCAGGACACTGATTCATTCTTTCCTCTAAAATGTTTGAGCTAATTATTCTGCTCACAAATTACTATGAATGATGGGATTTAAATGTTTGTCTTCTATGTAATGGTAATGTTAGCTTTTGTCTTTTCTGACGTTTAGTGAGGATAGTATCGGTATTGAAGTGTTGATAATTCGATACTGACTCTTTAGATTTTCAGTATTGATATACTTGCATGTAAATATGCCGAGATGGAGGGTCTAAAGACAAGGCTATTCAGATGTCGGCCTGCGAGCCAAATGCGGCCCAGTAAGACATATGTTTTGGCCCAGCTTGATAAAACAGACCTTACCCAACATGTGTAGTTTTGTTATTCAGTAGCCTAGAAAAATATGTTTTATTTCTGTTAGTTTAAGGACAATGGCAACAAAATGTGCTTTTTTTGGGACAGTTTTTAAGTACCTTTTGTTGTTATTGCTATTGTTGTTTATGCTAACTGTCGTTGGCGATTGACGGTGACGTTTCTACTGCTGCAAAACAAAAAAATTCCTTAACAAACAAAATCAAAAACATTTTATTTAAGAACAGAAAGGCATCACGTTGAACTGTGAGTGATCCTAAATTCTGTCAATGAAAAATGTGAGAAGCCCCTTTTGTTTATCTATTTTTTTTATGTTTTACTGTTGTATTTTATTAATTCCAATGAAAAAAGATCGACAATGATTAGTACCATTTTGAGTTGTTCGTGAATAATGAATGTAAAACACAGTTGTAGTTCAGTTTTGTTGTCCGGCCCTCAGACCTTAGCTCTCCGAAAAATTGGCTCGCCTGTAAATATATTTGAATAGCCCTGGTCTAGAAACAATGGACGCTCTGGGATAATTGTTCATTTATTTGTTAATCAATGACGTGCTTTGTCATGCTTAACCATCAGTGTTTCTCATTTTGTGTATTACTGTGGTTTTGACGAGTGAATGTTTATTGTTTTATTTTCTACCACTAATATTTGCTAAATTAACAATCTTGCGGAGGCCTTCAGAGATAATTGTTGTTGTGATTTTGAGCTAAACAAAGATAAATTGATTTGAATATTGATACTAATGTGCATATGTGAATGTTAAGGCTTTAATATTAGATTTATTGGGGATATTTCTTGATTGTTTCGTGTCAAAGTCACTTCAGTAGCAGTTTTTAAGTCCTAACGTCTGTTTCTGCAGATGTGTTTGTCCTTTTAAAGCAGACCTGGGCAAACTGTGGTCAGTAGGCCAGATTCGGCCCTCAGACTGTTTCATTGTGGCCCTTTATTTCATTGATGATGTTGCTATGGAGCTCGTGTCATTGCTGTTGTCCTAATATTATCACACTACATGGTTAAAATAGTAGATCACAAAGCCATTATTTTTCAAAAATGTGCTTGGAAAAACGATAATTTGTTACCAGTGACCGCAGTCTGGCCCCTTTTTTTTTACATACTGTATATTTTTTGAAATGCCTTCATCTGTAAGGTTGAACTGGTATCAAGTATCGTTATCAATAGACTCTGTGCATTGAAGTTGTTTACTTTCAAATTGTCAGACTTTAGCGTTAGCATTGACAGACAAACACATCTTTTTATAAACACACTTTGGTCCTTTGGTGAAATATTCTCTTCTTTAGTATTTAACATGTTTTCAGAGAAAATCACCAACTGTTCACTGTTCACTGTCTTATCTTTAGTCATTTTTCATTTTAGGCTGAGGGAGTGAAAACCTCATAAGAATTAACTAAACAGGAAATGAACCTGCCGGCAAGATGTTAGCATTTTTGAAAATAAATACTCTTGTGCACACAGTCAATTATGGAAAAAATCTACCCAAAATACTTGTTTTGGCATCGCAATACCAAAAATTGTGGTATCCACCCATCACTACTGGAATTCAGTTTCTTAAGTGAAGAACTAGAGAAATTTCTCTCGTTTTTAAAATAATGTATTTCAAGACGTTAAAATAGCTTAATTCTAAGATTTGAACCCTGATTTCAAGCTTTTAGATAAGTTAACATAATGCTGCCCCTCTCCCCTCCCCCAGGACCTTCCTGCAAAAGAGATTCTGAACCTCAGTGGGACTTTCCTGGTTAAATAAAGGTCAATAAGCTCTATTTTTATCAAAGACCTAGATTATTTTCCTTGTATCAAACAGTTTTGGACAGATTTCAAGACATTACTACTTATTTTGCCACTGGGTTAAGAAAATTGTACGTGTGTCCTTACATTAAGCCAAATTCTCATATAACCTGTTAGAAAACTTTGAAACAAGTGAAATATTCTACATAACTCTTACCCAGTTAAAACAGCTCAAATTCAAATTTCCTAATCCACGTCATTTTAAACAAGTCTAGATTTATAGTTTTTGCATTAAATGTTCACTCTTTGTGTGCATCAGCAATTGAGCTGTGCGCAGATTCTCTGAACGGCCTAAAGGTGGCTTTGTAAAGAGTTTAAAGCACATTTACTGTTGAGATCAGCAACTGTAATAACATCCTAAATAATACAGGATTATGTCTGATGTCTGTATCCAGGGAAACGTCTGGAATAAGGACAAAACTAAACCGGTGACAAAATAAGCTTGTATTTCTTGAATATTAAAGTTTCACGCTTCAAACTAGCATATTAAACTGGATGGATTATTTTAAATTCCTCTTATTCTGACAAAGCACAACTTCTTTTTTTTCTTTTACAAACACTGTGTTCACTTTACTGCTTTTCCTACGTCACATCACATTATCCATCTGAACTATTATAGAAGTGCTGTGATTCCTCTTTTTTTCACATGTGCAGGGTAATATTGAATGTTGGTGTAAATCTCTCTCTCTCTCTCTTTGACTTTCAGGACATATTCCCTCCCCTCCCCCCTGCCTCTATTCAAGCCCCCGCCTATCCCTGCGCTTGTCCCACAGCCTGCAGAAATCTGTCCACTCACATAAGATGCTTTTAAACAGAGATTATTGTCACTGTCCATAGCGTCACATAATTTCGTACAAAGGAGGGGGAGGTCTTGCTCTTCCTGTTGCTTTGCCGTGATAAAAGTCAGACGGACAGACGTGAATGCAGAGTTATTACAGGCCAGGTTGTATCTGCTGTAGCTGTGTGGAGCTTAAAACTGTGCACACATTTACAGTAGAAATAAAGATGCGTGCGTGGAAGTTGACGTAGGCCATCTGCCGGCTCAAAAGTCAAAAGTGCAGGAGTGAGCTGGAGCTACATTGTGAGCAGTGTGTGTGTGTCGTGCCCTGAGGGTCTGTCCAGTGTTTGTTCGTGCAGATATTTGCCTCTGTGGCGCCCTGATAGCCCACAATCATCTCAAAATATCGCTCTCATTAAAAGACTAATCCCCAGATCTAATAGTTAAAGTGACAATTGACTCTGTGCATAGAAGCTGTTTATTTTTAAATCATCAGAATTTAGCGTTAGCATTGACAGACAAACACATCTTTTTATAAACACACTTTGGTTCTTTGGTGAAATATTTTCCTCGTTTGTAAAGTATTTAACATGTTTTCAGAGAATGAACTAAACAGGAAATGAACCTGCCAGCAAGATGTTAGCATTTGAAAATAAGTAAGTCAACTGACTTCTGTGCACAGAGTCAATTACAGCTGTAGTACTTTAGTCGCTCATTCGATTAATCGGTCGATAAATTCTTAGTCGACCAATATTTTCATTAGTTGACTAGTTCCTTTATTTAGATGATGAGGACATACACAGAAAAATATGATCATCCTAAATAGAGATATATATATCGTCCCGATATTTGATTAGGCGGTTGTTTGAACAGTCGTCTGCATGGTAGAGCTGCTCTCACAGTGATTGGCTGAGCTCCAAGTTATAGTTTTGGAGAGAAATGATTCGGTTTGTTCTGTATACAGTATATCTCCATTTTGCTGTGTTTTGAAAAAGACCACTTTCTTGAATTACTCTTTAAAATGTTTTGTAATCTGCATAAACATGTTGTATTCATTAAACTATTAGACTAAATAATAGTTTAGATTGAACTTTTTCTTTTCTAGATAGACTATCACAGCTATGTTCGGCCATTGACATCCGCATTCGCTATCAACGTTTTTAAAAATCTGTAGGCCTATCAGGATCGGCCCAAGAAAAACTTATATCGGTCAATTTCTAATCTTAAAATAGATACGTGAATATGTGCCTGAAATAAGCCATATTTAACACATTTTGAGTAGATTTTGACTGGCTTAAAATAAGCATAAAATATCTTGTTTTACATAAAATATAAAAAATACACCCTAAACATTTATTCTAACTAAAAATCAGCAAAAAAAAGTCGAAATATTCTCATATATCATGATCTTTTTTTACTTGTTAGCATTAAAGATTTGTATTTTTCAAGTGGACATTTAACAGAAACAAAAAGTTGTGAATTATTTGAAGATTTTGTGACCAAATCTTGAATCTAATCTGGCTTTTTTAATGCCTTTTTGAGTTCAATTTGGGTCAAATACATAGTCAGATCAAGAGATACTTTTTTGCTTCTGCGCTTTGGCCACACCCCTTTGTATTCAATCAATCGATCGATGGGACAGGATTTTAGTCGACCAAGAATTTCTTTGGTCGACTACACCCCTAGTGACAACTTGTACTGGAAGTTTCTGCGGGTGAAAAATCAAATGTATATTCTCATTGAAATAAGTTTATTACTTATTAGTTGTGGGCATTCTTCGTCATATTTCACGCCGTACTGTGCAATATTATTCACCTTTTTCTGCTCTGCTCACTTTTCTTGGGAGCACACTTCCTTTTCGCTTTGTTGGGGTAGCGAACATGTTACGTAGCTTGTTTATCTTGTGGAGCGATCTAAAATAGATAAAACAACAGTAAGAAAAAACTCAACAACTGAATTCTATAGGTCAACTGCAGCTAAATAGGAAGTGCACTGCCAAGAAAAGTGGGCAAGGCAGAATAAGGTGAATACAGTAGATATAGGAACGAGATTTCCATGGAAACAAAAGATGTGTTGATAATAGAGAGATTAGGGCGAGGCCATTAATCGGAAAATCGAGAGACTGAATCAAAACGTCAATTATTTGAAGATGGGTTTTTAATCCAAAGATCGAAAACCAATCTTTAGTCAGTCAAAATGTGTGGTACTCTGATACAGTATATTGAAATATAGTTAAAAAAAAAAAAATCTAATAAATGTGACATTATAAAAGTTTTTGCTTTGTTTATGTTCATAAATGGCATTTTTCATTTATTTTTGAAAAGGTTAAATAAAATCAAATTGAAAATCAAAGCAAAGACACACATTTTTATAATAAAAACAATTCTTGTATTCACGTTTATTTTTGACTCTAAAGTTAGACAGAGCGGCTTTAACTTTACCACTTTAGCACTTTGAGATTTCTTGGAAATGTAAAGTGCATTACAAATAAAATTTATTATTATTATTATTATTATTATTACCTTTTACTCGACACATGTTTGTGTGCTATAGGAGTTTCAAGGATGGTACTACTTACTTGAAGAAGACCTGGGATGCAAAAAGCACCTCAAAGTGCCCACCAGAGAGAACAAACCAGGTGAGTGGCTTTTACACACATTCGCTGTATAAACTGCAGACTTTGTTTTCTAACTTTCCGTCCTCTCTTCCTTCCTTCTACTTTCTCTTCCTTCCTTCCTTCCTTCCTTCCTTCCTTCCTTCCTTTCTTCCTTTCTTTCTTTCTCTTTTTCTTCCTTTTTTCCTTCCTTCTCTCTTTCCTTTCTTTCTCTTTTTCTTAATTTTTTCTTCCTTCCTTCCCTCCTTCCTTCCTTTTTCTTCCGTTTTCATTCCTTCCTTCCTTTTTTCTTTTCTTCTTTCATTCCTTCTTTCCTTCCCTCCTTAATTTCTTTCTTTTTTCTTCTTTTTTCTTTCCTTCCTTTCTCTTTTTCTTCCTTTTTTCATTCCTTCCTTCCCTTTTTCTTTTCTTCTTTCGCCTTCCTTCTTTCTTCCTTTGTTGTTTTTTCTCTTTTGTCCTTCTTCTTTCTTCTCTAGACATTTTGCTAAGTCTGTTTAAAATTATCTATTTGGTTGCATGTTTGTTTATCCCATGTTATTTTTGCAACACTGGAACTTGAACTTTGACTTTATTAGATCCCTGAATTTCCTCATTGTGGGACAAATTAAATTAATCTTGTTTATTTTAATTTTTAGTTTGATATAACATGATGACATTGATGAGTATTTATTATGCAAGACCCCATGTGACCAAAACAATTGTTTCTGTGCCAGGCATGTGCTGGTAAGTCCTTATCAGTCGTTAGATTGGGAGATGATTGCATTCGGAGCAAAGGAAGGATTAAAGAAAGATGGAGGGATTGAGGAGAGCAAATGAGGAAAGACAGGGAGAGTTAGAAAGAGAGAAAGAGAGAGAGAGAGAGAGGGAGGGAGGGGTCAGGATGAAAGCCCAGCGCGTCACACAAACACGAGAGAGAGAGAGAGAGAGAGAGAGAGAGAGAGAGAGAGAGAGCCGTGTCGTACTGTCCGCTGCCCCCCCACACTCACCTCACACACTGACACAATTGTTTGGAAACCTACTTCTCCTCCATGAACCTCTGAGAGTCTGCTCCGTCCGTTTGTCGTCTGCTCGTGCGCGCCGGTGGATGCTGTTGTTGGACGAGTGAGTGTGTGCTGGAGTTATGCCTCTGTGTGCCTCTCATAAGGGCAGCCTAGTTTAGGTGAGTACTTTATATGTTTACAGTAACCTTTTGATCATTTAAGGCTGAGGTTTTACAATGTATGCTGTGTCTTGTTATCAGTCTGCTGCTCTTTACTGTTATATTTTAAACAGGATTTTGCTTTGGACAACTGAATTATAACACACTTTTTGTATAAGAATCTACAGTATGTACTTTTACACAACCTTATGGCAGTTTTAATGGACATATAGGGCTGGGCAATAGTGTGATAAAAATCGAATCATGAGCTCATCTCTATGACAATCTGCTTTTTTGATGAAATCGTCACATGGTGATATATTTTTTTTTACTATATTTGATGCATCTGTCTGTTCAAAAATAGACTATTTTTTCCAACCTATTACTCTTAGTCTCAAAGTTGCCAAATCCAAGTCTTCATAGCGACTTTGGGTTTATGTTTTTTAAGTTTCTTTTGGACTGCGCTTTTAAATCATAAAAGATATGATGTTTAGCATATTTTCAAGTTTGAAAGTCGTAATAAAAACACATGGTATGGCAAAACCACTCACACTTGTTTTGCAGCAATACACAATGTTCTAATTAATTGCTTCTTTAATTAACTTTTGCCATATAACTTAGCCCTGTCTACATACTTATTAATTTATCGACTCAAATACTTAAATCAGCTAAACCCTCAAGCCGTTTAAATGAGCTCAGCTGAAGCAAACTAATCAGCTTCATGCAACTTTAAAATTATGTTTATGGTCCTGTAGTTCAGACTCGAGCATCAGGCTGAATGAGAAGCTGCAAATTCAAATCCCTTTTCTATATCTTGTCATAGAAGTTCAACTCTTCTATTTGTTCATGATCTTTTTTGTTTATAATATTTGTTTATAATAACTAAGACTGCACGATTAATCGCAAGCGAGTCAAAGTTACAAAGATTGCAATTTTTATGAACCTTTTTGTTCTCTAATACAAAATTTCCTGTCTTTTTCTGACCAAAACATCTTATTCTGGGATTATATTTGTAAAACTATGGATTAAAAATACATGGGATTGTTTTATTTGTTTGTCAGTTCACATTTCAGTTATTCAGTCTCAATTCTTTTGGACACAGTCAGACTTTTAAAGCAGAAATCGTATTGAGGCCCTGCAGATAAACAAGATTAAGATAAGATTTTTAGGGAACAGTAACTTTACCGACAGAGTATTAGCAAAGCAGGTGCTCAACTTAGAAAATACAGTTTTCTTTCAACAATTCTCCTTGACATCCTTAAAACGTGAACAGAATAGAAAAATACAAGGAAGGTATGTTTAAAGTGAGCCTTCGGGCCGCTGCTCCTTTTGCGCGCCGCCACTCGCTCTTCGGAACATGAAACGCAAGGTAACATACAAAACAACACATAACAAAACACAGTATACGTGGTCAACATCGGAAAAAACAAACAAAAATGTGATTAAAGAAAAAAAAATTACAAATCAAATCGTACTCACAATATTTACTCTAAAAAATTTCGATTAGATATTTCTCCCAAATTGTGGAGCTTGTCACAAACTCATAATACAATCAGTAAAACTCAATGCTCGAGATGGGACAATTCTGTTTTGTTTGATTCAGTTTTTGTCTCGATACTTGGGTCATGATTCCAGTGTTTTGTTAAGCCTCCCTCACAAGAACAAACCACTTTTTTCTGTGAATTTGCTAAATGAAACATGGCTTTTCGATAAATAACAATATCACTTTTTAATGTAGTTTTTAGAGAAATAAACTGCAAAAAATCAATTTCAAGACGAGCTAAAGTGGCTTGATTCTAGGATTTGAATCTAATTTCAAGCATTTTGACTCATTTAACCTCGATTTATTGTAGAGACATTGAATTTTTCCTTGTTTCAAACTGTTTTGAGCTGATTTCAAGACATTGCTTCTTATTTTGAGCCAAATTATTTGACAATGGGCCAAGAAACTGTTCTCACCTCATTGTTCTAAGCCAAATTCTGTTATAACCGGTTAAAATGTTTTGTGAAATCTTCTGCAATTCACAAGCAATTCAGTCTTATCCAGTTAAAACAACTCGTATCTGGATAAAAACTCTCATCCAAGTCATTTAAGCAAATCTAGTTGTATAGTTTTGTAGTGTAAGTCAGGAGTTTATCAAGATAACGTCTACAAAAGTTAATATTTCAGTCCTGGTTTGATTTTTGCAAAACAAAAAGTGACTTAATGACTACACTCACCTCAATAAGAATATAACGACAATAAGCTGCTGTTTATTTCATCTGGCTGACAAATAACAGTGGAATAAACCTTTTCCAACAAAAATTACAAAACAGAGCTACACTACTGAACTATTTTGTGCTTCTTTCGATATCGTCCCATCCCAACGTTCATCAACACAGAATCAGATTAATATCCTCAGAGTTTTTGCTCATTTCTCAGCGGCAACAGTGGCCCACTCCTGTCCCGTCTGATACATGTGTGTTGTGTGTGGATGTGGGAGGGGGGCGGATGAATACTCGCGCACGCACTTCTGTGTTGCCAGCTGGCAGAATGTAGGCCATGAAGCACTGCTGTACCGTGACATGTACTAACGAGGCAACGGCCGAAACCACATCCGTATCCCAGTGTCTGCGCTGGGACGGTGTGTATGTTGAGTTTTGGATAATATTGTGATTGTTGTTTTGCATGTGGAGTATACAGCAATGAGATAATTTGTTTCTTGCCTCAATACATGGGTCACGATAATATATTATTAAACGTCACAAGAACAAACTGCTTTTCTATAAATTTGCTAAAAGCTTTTCAGTAAAGGTCAGATGATTTTTACACACAACACGATTTAGGTTTTAAGTCTGTCAACTGGCTCTCCTAAATTCTTCAACACATGGTTCATATTCACATGTATTCATTTTTGGTTGCAATTGACCCTGTGCATAGCAACTGTTATTTTCAAAAATTTAGCGTTAGCATTGACAAACACATCTTTTTATAAGCACACTTTGGTCCTTTGGTCAAATATTCTCAGTAGTAGTATTTAACATGTTAAAGTATTTTTTAATTTTAGACTGAGGCAGTGAAACCCCATATAAATTAACTAAGCAGAAAATTAACATGCCGACAGGAAGTTTTTGAAAATAAATAAGGCAACTAACTTCTGTGCACAAACACCTTAAAAGACACTTCTTACAGACAGAAAATTAGAACTTATGCTGCATTAATGTGATCCTCGGGTGCTCGTGTTTCTGAGATGAGAGGTCGAGGTCCCGACCTTGTTTGCATTCATGTGCTTTTTAAGTCGGAAAATCGAGATGTTGTTGTTAACCATAATAAATAAATGACACAGCACTTTTAACAGAGGTTAATAGACCTAACAGTGAGATCTGATGCTAGCCTGTACAAAAACGTTAAAGGTTGTTACTATATTTATTTTCAACAGTCTCCATGTGTCAGTGACGTCAGGTGCAGAGCTCGGGCAGCTCCGTTTGTCCCGAGTTTCCGAGCAGTTGTTCCGAGATGCTTGAGCGTTCATGTGTATTTTTCAACTCGAACAACATTTTTCCGAGTTCCCGAGGACCACATGAACGCGGCATATAATTCTTTATTATTCAGTTCAGACAGTACTCTTTTTAGTGGAAAACACAAATGTTACTAATTCATACCTAAAAAGTTAGCTACATCAACTTTAAGTTATGAATTAAGATAAGATAAAAAAGTGTTAGGGTTATTTTTGAAGCAAAAATAAGTTTTCATGAAGCAAAAATAGAATGATAAAACTCACCTCGATAAGAATATAGAGACAGTAAGCTGCTGTTTACTTCAAATGGAAGTGAAATAAACCCAATCTTAACCAAACGAAAATTACAAAACAGTGCTATAGAGGGACACATGAAGATCAAATTAAATTGAAAACAATATATAAATGAAAAAAATCTGTTGTATCCTTACAAATATGTAAAAAGACGATATTTTCATTCATTTTCATATTCACCTATTGATTTCTTTTCAGCCACAATTAATATTTAGGACTTGAAAACACATTGCCGTTTTGTTGAGAAAATCTCGGTTGCCTTAATTGTTTCTTTGCAAAACGTGAATGAATAATGAAAAATTCTGTGTTGTGGTTTGTGCAGTTTGGGTCAGATCACTGAGACAATTTCTGTTGCTTTAAGTCAATAGTGTCTTTAGTGTTTATCCGATCATTAAGCTTCAACTAAGTTATTTAAAGACAAGTTTGAACCTCTTCCTGTTAGACTGACTTAATATCGTCTGAATATCAAAAATATTTCAAAAAGTTATCTATTTTTGTCAATATCGCCCAGTCCTAGCTGCAAGTCCTTCTATTTTATCTATTATTTTCCCCCCATATTTTTTGTGTCTTGGATGTCTTTCATATTCTTTGACAGTCATTTAGCAGAACATCTCCTGTCAGTAATATATTTTATGCCCTTTGCTGGTGATTGACAGCCAAAGCACAAAGCAGCTGTGCAGTTTTGGAGACGTGAGTCACACAGAATGTAATGAAAAACAGTAGAATTTAGTTATAAAATGCATGTGGTGTGAGAATCCATCTCATAGGAAATACTGAGGCTGTTTTATTCCACTTTTCTGGGTTAAAAACAACAATTGAACCTCAGGCCAACAGATCAATGAGATGACACCAGTTTATTGAATTCTGGTTAATAATAATCACGACTTGAACATAATCACCAATGGATTATGGAGAAATTAGTCAAATTATCAATCAGACAATCACAATTTTATTATTTACTGCATGTTTTTAAGATTTTAAGTGATTCTTACTCAAGTTTGATTTTTAAAAGTCTAATATAATGCTCATTTTACTTGGGAACTAACTAAGTAACATTTTGACCTTGTTAAATGTCTTTGTAAGTTTCCGTGTTGATTGTCACATGTATTTGGGTAATTTGAAGCATGTGCCGGCTTTCTCTCGACGGAAATATGAAATACAGAAGCTCCTCTGGAACGTTCAAAACATTTTAATGACCCAAATTTCTGTCCCAAGCTCTTTTATTTTTTTATTTAGCAGTGTAAAACATGCTTATATGTGTTTCTGATGCCTTATATCAATCTTAGTTACGCAAAAATGAGAAAATAAATAATGTTGCGTTACGATTCAGTCGGCTAGTTTAATTACACAAGAGAGCTGTAGGGAGAACACCACCACAGCTGAAGTCGCTTAGTTCTGCGTTAAAATGTTACTTTGCTGAAACATCTCCAAAATGTGCTTTGCTTTGTTTTGTTTTGTTTCATCTGCTTCAGTGGCTCAACGTTTATCAGTCCCCCCAAATAATAATTGTAAGCTTTAGCAACCCCCAAACACAAAATATATGCTATCTGTAAAGTGATGTGTTTAGTCTTTTGATTTTATTTTGAAGATATAAGCCTAGGTGTATTTTGAGTCTGTGAATGTGAATCTACATAAATCACTGCTTTTGAAATTCGTCAAACCTTGTTTAAGATACTGTATTAATGTAAAGATTTTCATACATTGTTTAGAGCAGTGGTTCCCCAACCTTTTTTCCTCTAAGCCCCCCCTGACGGAACGGGAGACTTGTCGAGCCCCCCGTTTAAACCGATGGCCTCTAAATTGTTATTGTATGATGAAAATTAGCATTAAAAGCATTTATTCAGCCAAATAAACAACACATGTGGTGTTTTGGTGCTTAGATTTGTGTTTTACTAATAAAGTTTCACTTATAACTACTTTTAAAACTTGACCCTCTGACCAGACAAAGCTCTGGGGACCCCCTGGAATCTCTGGCGCCCCCCACGTTGGGAACCACTGGTTTAGGGGACCCTCCCAAAATTATTTTGCAAAGGCATTGGTGTCTCAGACTGACACCACCGAGTTCCTCTGCTCACATTAATTTTACTCCAGCTAATGGAGCTCAACAGTGGAAGATCGCCCTGGTTTCGGAAGTAAATTGCTCCATTGTAAAGTGCATAGGCTTTTTGAAAACATTTAATGTTAAGAGTTTCAAGACATAGTCACTTTAATACATAAAGCACAATTAGTTGAGACATGTTAAAGACCTTTAAAACCTACAGAAGGAACACAGAAAGTGGATTTATGCTTCGAATGCCTTTGGAATATTTTGAGAAAGATTCAAAACGGATTTAATGAAGATTGTAGTGGATTTTTTAAAAAATTTTCTCTGTTTTCTGTGGTTTACGGTGCATTGAGTCTCAGATTTTCACAGTGAACATCATATAAAGTTCAGTATATTTTGCAGATGAGACGTGGCTCTGGGACAGTGATGTCGTCAGCGTAACTGTGGTGAAATCAAAGTTTTGAAATCTTTTCACTCTGGGACCTGGTTTAAAAAATATTAGTTTTCTGTATCCTTAAACTCCTGCTTTGTGTGGACGATGTGTGGCTTAGGTTAATGTTTTAGGCCTTGTCCACACGAACGTTCTGAAACGCCTGAGCTTAGCTTCGTGTGGACAAGGCCTAAAACATTACCTACAGTTCCAAAATTTCCAGAGTTTTAAAACACAATGGAGAACTTCTTGTGTTGTCATTTAATGAAGGTGTGCTTTCAGCTTGAGATAAAAAGTCTAAACATGTAGTATTTTAAGTTAAAATTGTGAATGAAATTAAATCAAACTAAGCTAAACACAACACAACACATATAGGTTTTGTTTTTGTGGATCCATCTTTATAACATTAATCAAAATTAGCGTAACAGAAGTCTTTTAAATGTCATTTTTACAACCTCTAGTCATTGTTGCTTTGATAGAGACGTCTCACTTTTTCCATAATTCTCTGCCTCTATAGCAAACCCTGTCAACTCCAGACTGACAGCTAATTACACTGTTGGACAAAGAGGCTGCCGTCTTAACTTGGCTTAACGTGACTTGAGAGGCAGAAATTCAACTAAAGCATTGAGTGACAGCCAAACACCATTTTTCAAAGATGGAGTGACAGAGCAATTAGTGTTCTTTTATTGCCCTACGCATTTTGTATTATGTCCACGAGGCTTTTTGTCGACACAACTATACAGCGATTGTACAAGATGTTTTTAGCATTGATGTACTTACAGATGATAGCAGCAGGTTTTGTCATTAGTTATGATGCAGTTTTACTCTGTACTGTAGTGCAATATTCTTCCTGTATTTAACGAAACCGAATGGTCAATCTGAAATTAGTAAATGTCTCAAAAAGGCAAAAACATAAGTGGAACTACACTGCAAAACTGTATATCTAGACTTGCTTAAAGTGACATGGATTAAGAATTTTAATCTGGATTTGAGTCGTTTTTGCTGGATAAGATTCAATTGCTTATGTACAAGTATTGTGGAATCTTTCACTTGTTTCCAGGCGTTTCTGACTGGTTATGAGTGAATTGGGCTTAAAATAAGAACAAAAGTTTGCCAATGGGCACTTAATTAAAAAATCCAAAGATCAAGATCGAATGGAAACCAATCGTCAATTATTTGTTGCTGGGTTTTGAATCGAAAGATCGAAAAACAATCTTTTGTCTGTAAAAAGTCAAACTTTGGGACAGAAAAATTATCTATAGTTTCATAAAAAATCTAATAAATGAGACTTATTAAAAGTTTTTGTTTTGTTTATTTTTGTTTTTTTTTTATTTAAACTTTATTTAACCAGGACAAAAACTCATTGAGATTAAAAATCTATTTTGCAAGATCGTCCTGGCCAAGAGGCAACAGCACACAAACATACAAATACACAACATTTTATACATTGGGTCAGTAAAAGGTGAAAACTTAAGAAAAGCATTTGCAAATAGAGAGTTTTGCTTCATGTTCATGAATGGCATTTTTCATTTATTTTTGAAAAGGTAAAAAAAAAATCGAATCAAAATCGAGCTCGAAAAAATTGATTTTTTTTTTTTTTTGCCCCATGATTGCCCAGCCCTACAATGGGATTAAAACAATTTTCTTAACCCAGTGGCAAATGTTTTTACTCAGAATAAGAAGTAGTAATGTCTTGAAATTAATTCAAATGAGTTTGAAACAAGAAACATGTCTAGGTCTCTATAAAAAGGTAGAGCTTAAATGACTCAAAATGCTTAAAGTGAACCCTGTATATAATCACATGTTTATCCTAAAACACTTATAATATCATCACTTATATAAATACAGGACAAATACCTTGGAAGTATTTGTAGTTTTATTAAAATAGTGTTATGAAGAAATGACATGGAGGCTGCCATTTTGCTGTGGTTATGACAAAAAATAGTGTTGTCAGGTAACAGGCGGTAGCAGGTAACTAAGCAACATGAATTCCTGGGTTAAACCTTGTCAGTTTGAGCCGGAGCAAAGCCAAATACAGAACGATTATGTGGAATCTAGTAAAACTGAAGATAATCAAGAGGAAGAGGCAAGAACTGGACACTGTCAGTGGTGTTTTTGTGGCAACTGTTCACAGATGAAATTGTGGGAGTAACCATGGAAACACTATTTTATGTCATCAACCAAAATGGCGGCTCCCAGTGGCTTGAAAACAACATAAACAATGACAATTTTATAAAAAATAGTAAGCAGTTATATATTTGTTGTCATTTATTTTAATAAGCATGACCAGTACTAGTGTCTTAGCCAGATTTGTCTTCATATCCAGGGTTCCCTTTAAATTTTGGGTTTGAATCCTAGAATCAAGAAATTTTTACTTGTCTTGAAATTCACTTTTGTAGTGTAGGGATGGATAAACAAAGCTATGGAGAGACACATGAAATCAAACTCAACACCAGAATCGATTTAAAACACTACCATCAATCAAGACTATTTTGACTCACATGTGACACGATATACCGTTAAAACAGTGAACGTTGCAATACTGTCCCAGCTCTATAAATTAAACAGATTCCTGCATCAGAGAGAGCTCGTCTGTGCTGGACAAACGCCTGACCCGTGGTGACATGTACGCGTGTGTGCCATCACCATGTCTAATGCATCCTCCTCTCAATGTGGGTCAGGTACCGCGTCTGTGCAAGCCCGGGCCAGAAACAGACACATCCTGTACGTCTCATTGCATAATATCGTTGTAGTTTAGCTTGTTTGCATAGAAAGTATTGTCACATTGTCAGGGGATTTAGGCTACGCAAAAAAAAGAACTAATTTTCCCATCAAACAGAAAAGTTTTGCTGCTGTTTACAACTGATTACCCTGAGGTCTACGAACGTCGTTGAAATTCATGGACTGTAGGAAGTTAAAATAAAACTTTTTCTGTTTGTTTACGTTTTTAAGGAAGCAAAATATATGCATAGGGCATTTTAAATATTATTATTGCTTATTATTTATTCTTGATTGTAAGTAGGGCTGCAACTAACAATTGTTTTGGTAATTGATTACTTGGGCGATTATTCTTTCGATTAATCGATTAGTTGTTTAGAACACAAAAGTGACTTTAATGCAAGCATTTTGCCAATTCTGGGCAGAGTTAACGTTGCTTGAGGACGTCCTGGAGATGTAGATTTTAGGTTTGTCAAAAGTATCACAAAGTCTAATACTTGATCAAAACCTGATTCTCGTTTGAACAAGTATTGAAAAAATACTGCTGCATGAAAAAAAAAGATATTTTCTGATGAGTTTTAGACTTGCAGCTTTATCAAAGCTAGCTTAAAACCAAAATGTTTAATTAAAAAAAGTTGTTGTGTTTTCTGTTGAAATCTATTATATAGAAATCTAACATAAAGAGCATTTTTAATTATCATTGTGGCATCATAATAAGGCTTCATCAAGAATGGAGTCTGTTTCTTAGTATTAAAGTTTTGTTTGATATTTAGTTCTGGGCAAGCTCTCATAAGTATTTGTACTTCTGCTTGCTCCTTTTGAGCTCTATGCAAACTCAGATGTAAATGTCTGTTTGTCTGACTGTGATTCTACTAGCTCAAATAAAACATATTCATTCATTCAGTATCATAAAAACACTAGGCTCAGGCAAACTAGTTTTTTCAAAAAAAAATTTTCATGTAATTTCTACTAAATTTGACCTAACCCTAACCCACACCTGTATAAAAAAAACAGTTAACGACTATTCGATTACTAAATTAGTTGACGATTATTTCGTTTAACTTGTTGCAGTCCTAATTGTAAGACAAATTGTAACAATGCACACTGGTCTTCCTGGGAGATGTTGTTTGAAGATCTGCAAACATTTAGTATTTCATTTAGTTTTATGGAAACCTTTTGTAATTTTCTGTATTAGAAAGAAACTATGGCATTTGCTGATCAATAATTTGCATTTTGTGTAAAAAAAAAAAAAAAATCTAAAATGACTTCCTGATTAAAATGGCAGAACTGATAAGCCCCTCTTCAGTGTAAAATTTAATTTAATTTTATTAGCCCACAGATTTTAAATTATTATTTTTTTTTTTGTTGCTGTAAAGTGGCTACATGACAATGTTGAACCCAACATGTTTTACCCGGAATCTGAATTTTTGAGTAACTGCAAGTAAATACAGACAAGTGGGTGGGATAGGTGGTAGGTGAAGACAGGACTTTTCTGAGCACTGGAGCATCAGCTGCAAGACAATTGTATTGAAAAGGGCAGTGTTCTTTTAGTCGACTAATCCATCACTAGAACATGTCTTAATACATTATTATTTGAAAATTAAACTTTAACAATATGTCTAAGGATGTGATTCAACGTTCTTCTGTTTGAATGATGTAATATTGCCCCAAACATTGCAATCAAAATATGCCTTAAATGTATCGAGATTTACATTTTTGTCAGTATTGCACAGCCCTAAGACTGTGTTAAGTGTGAGACTGTGCACTTTGGAGAATCTGCTTAAACTGGACTAGTTATCCGATTTTTGTAGCTTCCATGTAAACGCCCTGATAAATGCAGAACATACAGTAAACACATTGTAAATACACCAACCCAGCCTTTTTCCAGATGGCACGCTGCCTCTTCAAAACAGCAGATTAAATGTAGTGATTAACTTATAGGCTAAAGGGGGTTGGGTTTGTTATCTGTGCACACTTAAAGCGAGGAATTTACAATCATGTGACACGCACTGGTCTCAGAATTGCATGTTCATTGTGAAGGGTAACTCTGACTCCAGGCTGACGTCGTCCTGATGCGAAGAGAACATTTTTGACACTCTAGGTGGCTCTGAGATGTCCTGTCACAATTCCTTTGACATTATTCGAGATGTCAGGTCAGTATGGCAAAAAGAATACACAGCAGTAGAAAGATGCATTCATTTTTTATTAGAATAACTAATAATTCAGTGTAAAGTTTTGTAGTTGCTTTACTTTTTCATGTATTTAGTAAAAATCTGTTACATGTGTAGATCAGTATTTTGTTCATTTGAAACACAAAATTGATCTAAAATGGCTTACAAATGAACAGTTCCATTCCACTTCTTGTTTAAAACCTCTGAACTGATAAGCCCCGCCTCTTCATTGGAAAGTTTTACAGTAAGCAGCAGATATAAACCATACAAGCACAGACAAGTGGGTGGAGGTAGGTGGTAGGTGAAAAAGCACTCAAGCATCAACCATGGATAATACAAGATTATTCAACCATGCGTGAATCGATCCAAATACGACTTCATGTAACGCAATGTTGAGAGAACATTTGACATTGTAGGTCCCTTTAAAGTGTGTTTTGTTTCATTCACACTAGTTTGAGTAATCCCTGTTGTGTAGACCGTTTATGTTTGCAAATCTCAAAAAGCTCTCCTCTGTCTTGTGATGTCATTGCCTGAACAGCGTTATTTTGCATTATACATTAGAACAACGTTATACACAGTGGACAAAATTGTTGTACCTCTCTTTATTAAAAAACTCACAATGGTCAGTGAAATCATTTGAAACATATCAAAGTAACGTCAAATAAAACAAATTGTTGAAAAATAAACCACAACAATTCAAAAGTCAATCAACCATGACTTTTGAATTATTTGTCAACAGAATTAAAATAATAATGAAACAAGCCTGGACAAAATCTATAACTATATCTATAACAAGTACCTATAACTTATTTCTTATATTCTAAATATTTTGTTGCACAACCTTTTGTGGCAATCACTGCAATCAAACGATTTGTGTAACTATCAGTGAGACTTGTGCACCTGTCACAGGTGCTTTGCTCCACTCCTCATGAACAAACTGCTGTAGTTGTCTCAGGTGTTTCAGTTCCTTCTACACATGTTCAATGGGATTGAGATCTGGTCTCAGAGGGCACTTCAGAATAGTCCAAATTTTTCTCTCAGCCATTCTTGGCTGTTTTGAGCTGTGTTTTGGTCATTATCCTGTTTAAAGGAGGAGCCTCGCTTATGTTCCGTCACTGCTTTGCTGTGTCTTGAATCTGTTAGGAACAAGGAAATTCAAGACTATCAAAGTATTTTGGAGAGAGATGTGCTGCCTAGTGTCAGAAAGTTTGGTCTCAGTCACAGGTCATGCGTCTTTAAAAGAATAACAAATGTTGTCTTAGTTCTGTGCAAATTTTAGTTTTACCTTTTGTTCAGTTGAATTTAGATATAGTTTTAAAGTCAGGCTAGTTCAGAGTGTATGATTTCTGTGATTAGGTTGTTTGGAGCATTTCCTGTATTGTAGCAGAGTGTTGAGAGAGAGAACATTGTGCAATGTGCAATTCTTGGCTTTAGAAAGTTGTCTGTTCATACTATTGTACCTTTATTTACCCCTTTTACCCCGCATTCATTTATCTACCTTTTTTTAAAAACATTTACCCACTGCTTCCAACTTGTTCTCGTTTTTAAAGGCAGGCCTTTTCATATCCTACTCAAATACCCTTTACAAATCATTTTGGACAAGCTGCGACACTTTGACAACAGAGACCACACAGTCCTTCCTGTTGTCATGACATTTTTCCATTTACTGAGCTGTTAAAGCAAATGATACGAGCCGGGAATCGAACCCAGGGCTTCCTTTCTGCAGCGAGAATGATAGTCACTTCACTGAAAAAAGTTTAAACAAATTAATGAAACTTGATTGTATATTTTAATCTTAATTTCAGGCACATTTAAGCACATTCTTTTGACTGAGATTCTTGTACTTGTTTTGACTTATAAGATATTACTTAAGACAATTTCTCTCACTCCACTGGCAAATTATAGTTTTCTTATTTCCAGCTAATTTCTCCAACATCCATCAAAATGTACCAGAATTTGTTCATTAATTTCACAAATATTTGTTTTATAATTAAACACTCAAGATAACGTGACCATCTTCATTGAGAAAACAAGGGACTATCTGTGAGTTAAATGTATTTTACTGGAGTAGATTAATTGGTTTGATCTTGGTTGCAAACAGATCTAAACACAGTGACTGTTCGTGCTGCAGGTCAAGACACACGGCAGCGATCTCCTCGCCTCACATAGGGATGCCTCAAAAAATACAATGCCACAACATCGATTATTTATCAATCGTAATGTTAGTAATACAATCCTAGAGCAGTCCTCATGTAGTCCTTGTGTAGTCCTGGTCTGGCTTAGTCCTGGTTCAGTCATAGTTAAGTCCGGCTTTAGTTCTGGTTTCGTATAGGTTCAGTTCTGGTTTAGACCTGACTTAGTCCTGGTTTAGTCCAGGTTTAGTCTGGGTTTTGTCCAGGATCAGTGCTGGTACAGTCTAGGTTCACTCCTGGTTTAGTCCAGGTTTAGTCTGGATTTTGTCCAGGTTCAGTCCTGGTTTAGTCCAGGTTTAGTCTGGATTTTGTCCAGGTTCAGTCCTGGTTTAGTCCAGGTTTAGTCTGGATTTTGTCCAAGTTTAGTCCTGGTTTAGTCCAGGTTTAGTCTGGGTTTTGTCCAGGATCAGTGCTGGTACAGTCCAGGTTCAGTCCTGGTTTAGTCCAGGTTTAGTCTGGATTTTGTCCAGGTTCAGTCCTGGTTTAGTCCAGATTTTGTCCAGGATCAGTGCTGGTTTAGTCCAGGTTTAGTCTGGATTTTGTCCAGGTTCAGTCCTGGTTTAGTCCAGGTTTAGTCTGGATTTTGTCCAGGTTCAGTCCTGGTTTAGTCCAGGTTTAGTCTGGGTTTTGTCCAGGATCAGTGCTGGTTTAGTCCAGGTTTAGTCTGGGTTTTGTCCAGGATCAGTGCTGGTTTAGTCCAGGTTTAGTCTGGATTTTGTCCAGGTTCAGTCCTGGTTTAGTCCAGGTTTTGTCCAGGATCAGTGCTGGTTTAGTCCAGGTTTAGTCTGGGTTTTGTCCAGGATCAGTGCTGGTTTAGTCCAGGTTTAGTCTGGATTTTGTCCAGGTTCAGTCCTGGTTTAGTCCAGGTTTAGTCTGGGTTTTGTCCAGGATCAGTGCTGGTACAGTCCAGGTTCAGTCCTGGTTTAGTCCTGGTTCAGTATTATAAAGATCATAGTTAAATGTAATTCACATGAGCTTTTGCAATTTTTGTGCTGTATAAATTAAATTTTTGATAAGAACAGATTTTGTAAATACTTCCAAAGCAATGTTTGTTCTTATGAATAACAAAGCTTTTTTATTGTAATATGAAAGTTCTTAAAAACTATGATTTTTTTATCTTAAATGAAACTGTTTTTTGGAAAAAAATTCCATCGATATTTAAAATACTGTGGTATTCCGTGATACCGCGGTATTTTTCACCACGATTATCATACAGTCAACATTTCAAACCATCTCATCCCTAAGAACAAGTATAAAATATCTCTTTTTGCTTAAAGAAAATTACACATTCATTTGAAATTATGAACAAAATTATAGTGTTGTGTGTTGAAATAATTACTAAATTTACTTGTTCTACTTTATTTAGGACAATCAAACATGTTGAAAACTCGATAAACATCACGTCAAATTTATGTTGAACTGACAGAGTATCGTCCAAATAACGTTATTGAGATTTGTCAAAAAACTGAGTTATACATTTTTGCCAGTTTTGCCCAGTCCTACCAACGGTAATGGAAACTCTATAATGACTTGGTCCAGAATTGATACTTTGGCTCTTAAATAGTTATGTTACAAAATGCAACAATCATGAAAAAAACTGTTAACACTTCAATCTAAACATTGCCCTTGCCTTCCTGGCCATTGCTACATCTCCATCAAGTGTTTATTTGTTTGTGAGTGACATTAGAAGAAAGGAGCATGTACGGCTATGAGGGGCTCTGGCAAAGTCAACAGTCTTTAACAAGTCTGGCTAATTCAGCTGCTCAAAAGCCGCTCCTGCAGACGCTTTTTTGCCAAGTTTATTTCCGAGTGTTCCTTTAATTGCTGCGTTCCTGATCACTCTTCCTTGTGTGGACTTTTCCCACTGTTTGTGCCGACTCCGCCTTCCTTTCACTGGGTTTTGTGTCACTCATGTTTTTCATCTTTGCCCCGCGTTACTGATGTCTTGCCCGGACAAAAGGCTCCTCTCCTGGGCTTGATGCCAGCCAGGTTAGTTCCTCCATTATGTGGACCCCCCGGAGCTCTCAGATTCACAAATTGACAGGTTTGAAAAAGTCTTAAGGTTGCCCCGGCAGCTGCGGGTCTGGGAATAAGCTGCGTAACTTCAAATAGACAGACTGAATTAATAAAAGCACACAACGTCTCATGTTTTTTGGCAAACGTAGATTTTAATTGTTTTTCAAAGCTGAGGTCAACCAACACTCTTACTTTACTCTATGAGGGAAAAAGTATTGATTTCTATGTTTTTGTAGAAATTTAAAAAAAAAAAAAAAAAAACCCTGACCCATTTCACTAAAGCAGTGCTGTTCAACATAAGGCCGGGGACCAAAATAGGCCCTCCAACCAATTAAATACAGCCCACAACCCACCACCAAACACTGGAAAATACATCTCTTGTCTACTGTTTTAATTTTAGGCTACTAACGCTACTTTAAAGTGAGGCTAAACACACAGTCAAAGACTTACTTCGTCCACTCCAAACAAACGCGGAAAAGTAGAAGATTCCCGTAGGCCTTTTCAGGGACGCCCAGTGGGTGTGAACAGACATTGATTGACAGCACCAAGTTTTGACAGCAAGCTTGGCGAGTTATGTGAGTTTTGTGTTGGAGTTTTGTGTTTCTGACTTGAACTTCAAGATTTTTTTTAATTAACTTTGCAGAAGCTTTTCCTTTACATAAGCCATTAACTCATGTGAGTATTTTCTAAAATTGAAATCTAAGTAAACAGAAACATTGTCACATTTATCAAACCTGCAAACATTTACATCTCGCTTCACCTGCTGATCCACCTGAGCCAAATGACTGATAATGTCATTGCACAGCGGGGCCCAGCTTTCCAACTGTCATAAGGAGCCGACCGCTCGACTGTGGCGTCAACTCGATGTGAATGCTTCAAAAGTCGCAGTTTTTGCACACATAACTGCAAAATTAACAAGGTTGCACAAAAATGTCCAAAAAACGCTCAGAAACGGTAGATATTTAAATTTTGATCCTAAACACTCAATCTGACTGTGAAAAAAGTTGATTCTCTAATTACACAGACCTACTAGAACACTCCTGTGTTTTTCTCAAGAGAAAATTGAAAATGTTCCCATCTCCAAAAATTGATTTACTATTTCTTCTAAGCTTTTACTTTATCCATGTAAAACTATCAGTTATATTTACAACAGGCTTTAATCCTCCAAGTAAGAAAAAAACCCCACAATGTTATATTGACTTTAGAAGGGCTGCAGCTATCGGTTATTTTAGTAATTCTTTATTCTATTGATTATTTACTTGATTAATTGAGTAATCTATTAACTTTTTTTTTTTGTAAAACATTTTCATAAGGGTAATGAGGATATTCTGCTTATTAACACAATTATTTTCATTGCACATAAAAAACATCAACTTTTCCCCTTAATACACAAGTTTTATATCATAATATTTTAAGTGAGCCACATTTCACTCTCTTATTGTGTATTTTCACACAGATCTGTGTTGACATGGAAGTCTGAGAGCTTATTGTATTTCGTGATGTATCAGAATTCAATACTAAATGCATTAACATCTGCAGGCGCGAGGTTTTGGCCCAAAGCACGTTGATGTCGCGTCTCAAGTGTGACAACGACAGACTAGCATGGAGCTTTAAACCTACACAAACACGCAAATCTGCTTAATGTAAACTATGAATATATACGCTCTGAGCGCTGTATCTGCAGCTCGTCTGATTCTTTTCAGAGCTCGAGTCATTTCGCAGCGTTAGCTCCGTGGGCGCTTCATTTAGCCTCCAAAACTTTGTCCCTTGTCAGAGACTTTGCTTGTTTTATGATCTAAGCTCTCTGCGCTCTCTCAAACACAAGTCTGGTCTGGCCTGCCTTCTGTGCACACCGCCGATTCACGTTGTTTTTTAATAAAAATACAAATTAAGCGAATCAACAAGGCAAAAAAATAATAATCTACTCTTTCGAATTACTTCATTTACTCGATGAATTGTTTCAGCCCTACACTTAAACATAATCCAAGACGAGCCGACCCCTCAGGACAAATCTCATCTTATATCATGATCTCAGTCTTTCTGAAGGTCCACAGAAGGTTACTGATCCAGCTGCTCTTGTCCCAGTCACACTTGCCTGGTGGGTAGGTTTGGAAAATGACATTCCTCACACTTGATCGAGAGTGATGGCACAGTTTTCCCCTCTCGGAGTAGGATCGAGAGGATGAGGAGTATAAAAGGCCGCGCTACAACACTAAACGACTGTGGGATTGCTCAGACTGTGAAATGGAAAAGCCAGGACTAAGGTAGACAGATGCAAACAGAGGGAAGAGGACAAAAGGGGAATGAAATCTGTGGCCCAAAGCTGAATGCTGCCTTTATGAGCTATAGTTAAAAGGACTCCGAGGCGTGAGTCCCGGTAACCATAGAAACCTGTGAGCAGCCCTGTGACGGACGGATAATAGAGTGAGAGAGGAGTTCCTTCGCCCTCCTCCTCACTTGTTCCCTCTCCACTTTTCTGTGTCGGCCAGTTTGGCGGATTCTCACATCTTATTGGATTTTCTTTGACTGTGCCGGCTTGTTTTTTTCTTTTATCTACAAGTCTGCCGATCACCGCTCCAAACAACTTTTACTTTTAATTGCTGTTTTGTGTTTTTTTGGGGTGGGATTTTATGGACTACAGAACTTGTTTGAAGACTTTTCTGTGCATTTTGAAAGTTGTTTTTTGGAGAAAATGTGCTCCAAAGGCACTGTCTCAGCCCGCGATTCTTTTGTCTACATTTCAGAGGCTGTGCTGTCAAACCATGGTGCTGCCTACGAGACTATCGACCCAGAGAATATGCAATGCTTAACAGTGAGTAACATCATTATTTACATTTATGTCTGTGTTGTGGTTTTCTGTTTGCGTCTGTGTGAACTTTTGTTGGTTACAGTTGACCTGTTACGTTCGTCAGGCTCAGAAAGAGTCACACAGCAGCAATGACAGCTAATTGAATCATGATTTTTTTAGCCGTGCATGTGCAAAGATGTCGTTTCTTCTCATGCAACTGCAGCGTTTGTCTTGTTTGTTTGTGTGTTTTGGTCTTTGTGAAGTTGCACGAATAAACAAGAATCAGAAAGGTCTATTAAAACGGTGTTAAAGATTCGGAGGTGCAGGTTTTAGATTTGTGAAGGGAAAAGTTATTGTTTTGGAAGATTTCTGAACATTAATATCAAAATAGGAAATGTACCTGTATATAATTGGCAACATACAACTGGAAATGAGCGAAGATGTACTCGTACTGTGAGACTGTAGATAAAAAAGGTTTGGAATATCTGGTTTAAATTAAAAATAAGGGATGAAGTATTTCCTTTAAAGTCAATGCAAGTATCACAAGAAAGTGTAAATATGCCACAAATTGAGACATTTTCTTTAGGTTTAACAAGCTTTAAAGTTTAGGCCTCAAGTTACTAAAATGTGTACAAAAACTGAGCGAAATCGTGCTAATCATACACTATTGACACGTCCTGTCATGTCTTGTTATATATGCACTTTCTTGTCAGATCAGGTTGCACTACATATAAAAGTAATAAAATATTTATACTTGAAAAGGTATAAACATTATCATTGGATCAAAGGTTGTTTTTTCAATGTACAGTTTTCTTACTTGACCCAAAGATCATCTCTTGATGGTTGATAGTGCTTAACTGATTAGTATTGATACAGTGTTCGTCTTATTTTGTGTCTTATTGAGAGTTGTAATCAAAGCTCTGTGCAGTACAAGGGCCCAAATGCGGCCCACTAAGCAGTATTTTTGTTCACAATGAAAAAAATGGTTTTGGACCATGCAGAGCTTGATAGACAGTGTGGTTCTTAGGGCACTATGTTCCCTTACAGAAGCTTACTGAATGCATTTGACCCAGAATTTGTTTAACCAGATAGTCCTGGTTTAGTCTCAGTTTAGATTCTGAGGTCTAGTCTAGTGCTGGGCAATTAATCGAGAGATCGAGATCGAATCCAATTGAATCATCAATTATTTAGTGGTGGGTTTTGAATTGAAAGTTTAAAATTCAATCTTTGTCAGTAAAATGTGTGGTTTGGAGGAAAAGTTCAACTTTGAGGCAGAATATTGATAAATAATTTTTTTAAAATCTAATAAATGGGTCATATTAAAACTGTTTGATTTTGTTTATGTTCATGGATGGCATTTTTCGCCCAGCTCTAGTCTAGTCTTGTTCAAGATGAGTTTTACCTCTGATGTAAACCAAGTGTAGACTAAGTTTAGTTTTACTTTGCAAACTTGGTCTTGCCTCTCTGATTCAATTATGTTTGTTGTTTATTACACTGGGTTTGTTTTTGCTTTGCCTGTTTTTTTTTTTCTCTGTTAAAATAGTAGATGGAACCATTGCGAGTTGTTTGTGGACGTAAAACATATTTGCAGTTCACTTTTGTAGGCCCTTGTAAACTATAGACTGTATGTTTTAGCAACAATTGAAAGTCTTTGAAGGACTGACTGTAATTTCCTATGAGTTTTCATTGTGTTTTTATCAGATATAAGTGAAGACAAATTAGCTCTCAGACGCCTTAAAGCTCCTGCACAAAGTGTCTCAAACAGCCACATGTTTGATTTAATTTAACAACATGTTTAACACAGTTGTAAATGTTTAAAACCGTCCCACATGTCGCAGAAAGTGTGCAACTTTACAGACAATACAAACAATTATTAATAATAAACAATATTTAGGTAAATCAACATAATAATAAAGTCTGAATCATGCAGAATCTGATACAGCAGAATGTGTCTTTTTCATGTAAAAGAGCAAAACTGGTCCAACTGATTTGAGGAGAAAACCAAATAGTTTATTTTTTTTTTTAGCCTGGTCTGATTTTCCTGATCATGTTAACACACTGAATAGTATTAATCCATCACAAAACATACATTTTTAAACTGATAACATACAGAAAGCATGAGAGAGCAGACATTCACTGGACTTGCTGACACTTTTGCTCAAGTCTTATTTATTTAACTTTGACCCAACCCACAAGTCTAATCACGACTGTAGTAAACAACCTCACTTTGCGCTATTCACCACTGTTCGCCTGTTTTCCTCCGCACTTCCGCCACCTCTTGCGGTTTTCCCTTTCTCTCTCTTTATCTGCGTCTGAATCGGAGGAATGGGGAGTTTGTGTGGCGCTGCAGTCTCGGGGGAGCCTTCAGCGAGGGGAGAGGGCCACATTCATAGACTAAATTAGTGGAGAGTTGAAACCTTTTTAGACTTTCTCCTCTGTCCTCTGTCGGTTCTCTTTACAGACCAGTGCCTCTTCCTTTTACAGCTGTGAGCCGTCCTGTTTGTCTCTGCCCTGCGACCGTGGGCCTCTTTATGCAGGAACCTTGTGCTCGCTCAGATAATACTTTTAATCGTGTCCTTGTGCACGTTTGGATGTTTTCGTGGCGTTTGCAGAGCTGTATTTTAAGGGGTTGTTTCTCAGTCTTGTATAAATTGAGGGGACTTTAATAGCACATTTGATTACAGTAATTCATTAATTTAAGCAATGATTCAAAACAAGCAGCTCTAATCCTAAAGAACACGTGCAGCTCTTTATCCTGTTCTAACATTGCTTATTCCTTGAAAACACAGCTAGAGTTTTGTCTGTGAGATACTATTTGACACCTTCTGCAGTTTTAAAGTCCACTATAAAGATGAGATAAAAGCTGTTTATTTTAAAATGGTCAGACTTTAGCGTTAGCATTGACAGACAAACACATCTTTTTATAAACACACTTTGGTCCTTTGGTGAAATATTCTATTTATTTGTAAAGCATTTAACAGGTTTTCAGAGAAAACCACCAACAACTCACTGTTCACTGCCTGATCTTAAAGTATTTTTTCATCTTAGACTGAGGCAGTGAAACCATAGACATTAGACACGCAATCAGCAGCTCTGCTTTGTTGCTACAACACAAACAGCGCGATTTCAGCAAAACCATGAGCAAAACGGACTGATTTGTGTCTCATGAAGCTTTATTAAACAACATTTGACATTGGCAAAGATATATTGTGTTTCTCAAACTGATGCATTCAGAGGAAGAAAATGCTGCGACACGGACGCTCCTCCACAAAGAAGTGAAGCTATAGGTGCAACTTATACTTGATTATGTTTATGTCGGTTTTCTGCTGTTCTCACTCTGACATGTAAAAGAGGACCATTAGTGGTCATTAAAGAGGTCCTAATGTGTTTTTTTTTTAATAATTAGTAAGAAACTAGAACATATGCAGATCAGTAATTTATCTTTTGTTCATTGTAAAACACAAAATTGATCTAAAACGACTTGAAAATAGAAACAGCTCTACTGACTTCCTGTTCAAAACTGCAGAACTGATAAGCCCGCCTCCTCACTTTAAATGTAACTGTAAAAAGCAACAGACTTAAAATAACTAATTATTATTGTTGGAAAGTGCTCTGGGACAGTATTGAACCATGTATGCTTCACTTTGAGTTTTAATCTTTTGAAATATACCAAGTAAAGACAGACAAGTGGGAGGGGATAGGTGGTAGGTGAGAACGGGGATTTCTGAGCACTTGAGCTGAAGCTGAAGAACAAAACAAGATTACTCAAACATGCATGAATCAATTCAAATATAACTTTGAGTAAACTAATGATGAGGGAAGGCCAATATAACAAGGTTAAAAACTTAGAAAAGTGATTTTGACATAATAGGTCCCCTTTAAAGTCTTGAATGATGCAGTAGTTTAGAAATCTTTCTTTGAAGTTCGCTATCCGTTACCAGTTTTATACACAAACGTAGCCTGTAATAAAACACTAAAAAGTTTGTAAACTCAACAGTAAGTTGTAGCGAGGCTCTGACCTTTGGTAATTGTGGCCGGTAGGTTAGCCGCTGACACTCTCCACATCTTTCATAACTGACTTCTGTGCACAGAGCCAATAAATCATACAGTATTTCAGCAGCGTTAGCAGGGTTTGTGCAGTCATGGAAAACCTAGAAAAGTCATGGAACATTCTAATCTGTTGTATTGTTTTTAATGCACTGTAAAGCACTTTGTGTTACATTATATGTATGAAAAGTGCTTTATAAACAAAGTTTCAATTGATTTGTAAAGCAGTGAGTGATAAAGCTCTCCATGTTAAGTTTCCTCCACGGACACGGAGGTCCGTTAGTGGGCGTGGCCTTTAATGCCGACTGTATCTATTTGTCAAACACAAAACCCGATCTTACAGAGGGATTATTTGTTTATCAACACAGAGGATGCGCTCTCAACCAGACTGCAGAAAGAGCTGCGGCTGATTGACACAAACTTTAGCAGCAACACTAACCAGCGCTGTTGTGAGCTAACTACAAGAGTTTATCAACAAAAGTTATCCCACTAAATCAACATTTGTGAATGAAAGTCGTCTGTATGACTCATATAAGTTACATTTAGATGAGTGAAAAAACGAAGAGAAAAACACTGTCCCCGGGCGCAGATTGCTCATCTGTCTTATAGGGATATTTTAGAAAATTTAGGACATGAAAGTTCACAAATGTAAAAAACATAATGTGATAGTCAGGGTGGGGTGTGCTGTTATCAGGGTGGGATAAACTGCTGATGCGATAGTAGAGGAAGCACTGCATTAAATAAGTGCTTTAATCATTTAATCATTTTGTATAATGTTTGTAAATTGTGAAGCAAGTGAAATACACTTAGTATGTTTTTTTAAATCAATGATTTGAATAATTCTAACTACAAGACAAAAGAAGAAAAGGCAGGGCAGAGCAATAAGGTGCTGGAAGCCAAAAGTGAGCTCATGCCTTTGACAATCTGCTATTTTAGTACAATTATCAAATTGTGATTCACATTTTTTTTCCTTGAATGCTGCTCTGTGCGCGTTTTCCCTCGGACCACACCTCCGACTGACTGACAAGAAGATTTAACCAATTTTAGTAAAGCATGAACTGTCAGAAGCAGATTACTCGTTATTTCCGGTCTATAAGCTGCAATTCTTTTATTAAGGTTTGAACTCTGCAGCTTATACGACAAAGTTATAGTAGCTTCTCATTACTTTAAGTGAGGCCTTTATGTGTTTTTACCATTCAGTCTTTTTTAAATCACGTTGACAAGGCATACTTTCACTCCTGCACTCTATACAGTTAAAGGAACTGTATGTAAGATTTTGATTTCAGGATTCATAAGACCTTTATGTGTCACAAATACAAAGTAAGCATTTTCAAATGTAATCCTATTTTACAGACAATCATTGTAAATCAGAAAAAGTAATAGGCATGATGTTCATTTGTTGATGTTTTGGTTCTCAAGAGGATTATCCAAACAGAAAGCAGAATGAGCCTCACATGACTCTCTCATCTGGGTTGCCAGGTTGGTTTTCTTTGAACCATGAGTCAGGAACATGTTTGAGTTTGAACTGATGTTGCACCAGGACACAGACACAACTGTCTTTGATAGGCTCATGCACTTGTTTTTAGTGATGATGATCCAGGACATTTTGCTGGATCGAGTATCGGCTCTATGATATCGGTTCAGCTGATATAGTTGTGCCTTTAATTGGACATTTTATCCAGATTAAGTTGTTAAGTTGTTGCTTGCACTAAAAAACAGTTACATAACCAACGTATCAGAATCTGTATTGGAACTCACATTGACCGGTTTTTACCACAAATAAACAACCAATCAAAAGAATTGATTACAGAATAATCAATTACCAAAAACAATCGAGTAATTCCACACATTTGTAAATGATGTTTGTGATTGTGTCGAGTGTTTTACCTGGACACGAGCTGCAGCTGGTGGATGTAGGAGTTTGTTTCTCTCAGGAGGAAGTGTCCTGTGTCTCTTTGCTTGTCGTCTGTCATTAGGTCCAAACCGGCCTCTGTGAAAATGCGTCTGACACTTGTATCTGATTATAAAGTCGAGAGGGTTTGAGGTGAGTCAGACAGAAGACAGAGAGAGAGAGAAAGAGAATGCTTAAAATAACTTGAAATCAGAATTTGAATTCAGTTATGAGCTGTTTTGACTGTATCAGGTTTAATTGTGTAATGTAGAATATTTTACTGGTTTCAAGACCGTTTTAACTGGTTTTAAGGGAATTTGGCTTAAAATAAGAACTAACATTTGCCGATGGAGTAAGAACAATTTTCTTAACCTATTGGCCCATTGGAAAATATTTCATGTCAAGGTTAAATTAGTCGAATTGCTTGATTTTTTTGTTCAAATTCTAGCATCGAGCATCTTTAACGTGTCTTGAAATTCATTTTTTGCTGTGTGGGATGTTTGGAACAGTTATAAAGACAAGTTAACGACAAGTTATTCTTTGCTGAATTAGTTGACAATTATTTGATTAACTTAAAGGAGACCTATTGTGTTTGTGTAACCCTAACCCTAACTTAAAAATAGGAACAGCTCTACTGATTTCCTGTTCAAAACTGCAGAACTGATAAGCCCCGCCTCTTCACTTTAAAATGTAACTGTGAGGGGTATAGGTGGTAGGTGAGGACAGGGATTTCTGAGCACTTGAGCTCCAGCTGAAGAACAAAACAAGATTATTCAAACATGCTAGAATCAATTCAAATATAACTTTGAGTAAACTAATGATAAAGGAAGGCCATTATAACAAGGTTAAAAACTTAGAAAAGTGAATTTGACATAATAGGTCCCCTTTAATGCAACCCTAGTTCAGTTGCATTAGTCCAGTTGTTGAACGATTCTCTGTTTACCAAAGGTCTGAAATCAGACTACAATCAGTCGGGACCACACGTGTAAGTTTGTTTTCTGAAATCTAGTTTATGGCTCTTCAGTCGTTGTATCCGGGTTTACATGCGGTTTATGTAATCGGTTAAATTGGACTAGGCTAGTTATCCAATTTATCTGGCCTGCATGTAAACTAGCACTGACAGCAAAAAAATATAATAAAAAATTGTGATGCAAAATCTGTAGGTCTGTAGTCGACCAAAGAAATTCTTGGTCGACTAAAAACATGTCCCATCGACCGATTAATCGACTAAAAAGGGGGCGTGGCAAAGGCTCTGAAGCTAACAGTAGAGCCCGTCCAAAATATTGCAAATCAAAGCTAAAACTGGTGTCAAAGTTAGATACACATTTGAACAAATAGCAATAACATTAACAGGAAAAAAATTAGAACAAAATCTGATATTTTCTGATTTGAAGCTAATATGTTTGATCATAAACTTGGATTTTGTGTTGAAAATGTCAGTCCATTGTATAAAAATCTGACTTTCTTGAAAGGCCATTCTAATTCTCATTGTGGTTTCGAGAATCAAGTTTATTCCTTTAGTATCTAAATTGCTCAAAAAGACTAATAATATTCTGTAGTTCATTCAAAAACTATAGTTTAAACAGAAAATGAAAGTGTGTTTATATAAAAAGGCAGTTCAGACCAATGCTTCTTTTACTGTTGAATACAAATTCCTTGTAATCTAAATAAAAGATTTAGTCGACTAATAAAATTTTTATCGACCGATTAATCGACTAAAGAACTACAGCTCTAAAAATCTGTAAGGCAACTTTGAATTGCTCAATTTATTGCACATTCTTTTCTCGTTTGTGTAGACTCTGTCTCATGTCTTGTCTGGTCTCATGGGAGGACTGCATCTCGTCCCATCCTTAATATTCAGACCTCCTGCTGCTTGAGTTCTGCCCTGTTTCTGCCCTGTTTCCTGCTCAGTGCTAAATGTGCGATCCCTGGCCTTTGCTGAGCTGCTCTTTTCCTTCCCTTTTAGGAAACACAAAGCTGTGTCGTCTGCTGTGGCTCAGGTGTGTTAGTGGGTCATCTTTTAATCACGCCCCGAAGCAAAACAGTGGAGCCAGAATTACTCACAACGAGCAGCGTCCTTTAGAAGCGCTGCACTCACATCGTTTTATTTGAAAAAACATTCTGAAGAGACGGAAAATTATCAAGCTTTTTATGACCTAATTTTTGTCCATGGAGCGTTGCCAAAAATGGCTTCAAATTACAGCAGAGTGGAAACAGGAAGGAGCTTTTCTTTAGTGGCAACTACAGAGCTTAGCTAGCTTGTATTTTAACTAGCTTATATTCAAAATGAAACTCTGTAATTTAAAGTTTTGACATATTTCTGCTGCAGTACGTTTTACTTCTTTGTTCTATCACATAAAATTCAGGTAAATAAGACACATTGCATTGTATTTATGTTAGTAATTTTACAGATTGTTCATTGTGAAACAAGAAATCTTAATTAGAAATTTAAAACTGCTTTTAAGTAAAAAATCCTTACATACACTTTATTCCTCTTTAGTCTTGCCATATTTTACTTATTGTGCAGAACTGTGGGGTAACAATTACAATAGACCATTACCTCTTGTTATTTTGCAAAAAAAGGCTATACGCTTAATCCACACAAATGTACTTTTTGCAAATTCCAAGTTACTAAAATTTCATGATATTGTGAATATTCCTACATTGCAAATTGTTTTCAAAGCAAAAAATAATAGTGTAGTCTACCTGGAAATATTAAAAAATTATTTTTTTAAAAGGGACGGAGAGCATAATTTAAGAGGAAGATTTAATTTTAAAGTCAAAAAGGTAAAAAAAGTAAACAAAAAGGTTTTTATGTTTATGTGTAAGGAGTAAAATTATGGAATAAGTTACAGCAACAATTTAAAGAATGTCCTAATGTAAAATAGTTTTTGAAAAGTATAAGAGTGAGAGTACGACACTTAGTTAGATTAGATTATGAAATTAAAGATGAATATGAAATGTTATTATGAAGCTATTAAAGGAAGCAGTATTCTCCTTTTCTAGCTAAAGAAAATGTTGTTGATGAGATATTTTTGCTCATTGTAAATATATAATAATTTGCTCAAACTAAACTAAACTAATATTAAAAAATTAAACTAAAATTAAATTAGTTAATTAAATTAAACTGTTTTTTTTTTTACTCGTTAAGACCAAGGCTTATTAAGATTATTTGACTTGTTTTAAGATGTTCTATCCTGATTCTATCCTTGAATCAAGAATAGATTTGCTTAAAAATCTTGTCAAGTACTGGAATCTAGCATTTTCTGCTCAATGTAGTCAAATTTTCTTAATGCACTAGCAGATTGTTTCACTTGAAATAAGACATTTTTACCTCAAAATAAGCCATTTTTTTTTGTATTCTTTGAAAGGCCTTTTTGCATTGCTCTATTATTCAGTGTTTGCATACCTAGTCGACTAATGCACATTGACCGATTAATTGACTAAACTACTACACTTGAGCATCAGCTGCAGGAAAATACAAGATTAGTCTATTATATTTTTGCATGACTCATTCAGTATACAACTTTGAGTAAACTAAAGATGAGAGAACACTGTTGTAAGCTGATTAAAATCTACTGTATATATTAGGTCCCCTTTAAACGAAATTGTGTTTGTATTTCTGATGCGACAAAGCCCTGTAACCTTGAACTTAAGCGCGTTCTTTCCCTTTCAGTGGCTTTGTGAACTGTTTTGTCTGTTCAGTTGCAAGAGAACGATTGGTAAAGAGCAGAGACCCCATGCTACTAAACACCAGATTGGCCTCGTCTGGCTCCGAGACAAGCTTTTCAAACTCCTCTTTCATTCCTCTCCCCAAGACGGGCTTTATTCTCCCCCTTTCTTTGGTTTCTCTAATCCGCTCCTCTGCTTATTTAGAGGTGAACAGCTCTGCATGAATGAGACAGAAAGTGTTTTTTTGTCACTTTGACGCGTAACCCTCGCGCTTTTGAAAACAAGGAAAAGCTGCCATTACGACTAACACAAAAGCATCTGAAGACAACGACTGCTCCTGGGACTTTATTAGGATTGTTTAGTCAGTGTCGTGTCACCTTCCCCTTTTCCGTTATTCCTTAGCATGAGCCAATGAGCCAAATACTCAGCGGTAAATAAGAGAGGCGGGCCGGGAATTCATGAGGTTGTCAGGGGTTAGATTGGACACTGTTGTACCTGCACTGCAAAAAAAAAAAATGTATCGTCCCATTCCTACTTAAGGCCCAGGTGCCAAATCGGCCCTTCAGTGATATGATCCGGCCCTTGTTCCTTTTTTAGAATGTTACAAAAACATAATTTCTTTTGTTTGTAGATTTAGTTCTGGGTAATTACTCAAGAAATAGTGGCAAACTTTCATTTCCTAATGTGTCAATAAGTGATAAAATTTTGCATTTTTATATTTTTAGACAAACAATCTACTTAGCTCTTGTTATTTTGGTAAATTTAGTTTGAAGACAGTTAAATATTTAGATTATTTATTCACTCACTATCCAATTTGATCTAATTTTTACAGTGAATATTTCAGTATTGATTTAATTCTGCTTGATCTTGTTTAGTCCTGGTTTAAATCTGGTTTAATGTGGAGATTCTTCCGGTTCAGATTTGGTGGTTAGACATTTGGTAGAGCAATAAAAATTGTTGGTATCACTACAGAAATATATTTTGTATTGTACAACTACAACCGGCCAGAAGCCACGGTCGTTGGTAAAATCTGGCTCTCTGGAAAATAAAGTTGAATAACCCTGATCTAGATGATTTCCAAACTAAAAACCCTACACACTAAAAATTAGAGATAGAATGTTAAATCGTCCGACCAATATTTTTGGGCCGATATTTTAAATATTTTGAATACCTGCTATCAGCCTCTATTTTGGCTGATATCTGATCAGGCAGTTGTTTGGGTTTTTCCTCTGTGGGAAAGCCGCACTCAGTGATTTTGATTTTTTTATTTTATCATTTTAATAAGTGTTTGTTTGTTTGTCAGTATGAACAGGATGAATGTCTTTCATGACATTATGAAATACAAAATACAACTGAGTGTCATTAAATTGTGTAAAAGAGCTTCACATGTACAGGGGTAATTAATAGTTTAGGTTTAAGGTTTTTTTAGTTATAGTATCTCACCCCAGATATGCTTTAAAAACTAAAATAAGAAAATCGGCTTTTGATATCGGCATCAGCTCACAAAATTTTTAAATATCAGCATTGCCCAAAGAAAACCCCATATTGGTCGATCGCTATCAAAAATGCTGAGTTAAAATAGTCTAAAAACAACCCGACCAATAACCCAGCGCTGGGTAAATAAGCACCAACCCTGCATCGAGTTTTTTTAACTCACACTCCTGGTTAAATTATTTAATCCAACAATGTGGGTTCTTTTTCTACTCCATTTCTAACCAAAATACTTTGTTATCCTTACCCAAAATCTGTATTTCATCCAATTTTCTGTGTTGTTTGAGAGTATTTAACCCAGAGTGTTGCGTAGATAAAAAGCTGGAAAATGTAATGTCGTAATTGACCCTGTGCATATAAGCTGTTTATTTTCAAATTTTCACTCTTTAGCATTGACAGACAAACGCCTCTTTTTATAAACACATTTTGGTCCTTTGATGAAAAATTCTCCTCATTTGTAAAGTATTTAACAGAATTCTTTTTTTTTTTTTTTTTTAAGACTGAGTCATTGAATCCCAGAGAAATTAACTAAACAGGAAATTAACATGCCAACAGGAAGCTGGCGTGTTAAAGAGGGACAGAAGTTAAAAATTAGCAGTAGCTATATACACTACTCACAAAAAGTTAGGGATATTCACCTTTTGTGTTAAATTTCACGATGAGCCTAAAATGCATTCAAACCTCTCCAGGTCAACTTAATGTGACCTTCTGTAAGCTTTTGAATGCACATATCCAACTGTTAAAAAGTTTCAGTAATTTTGCACAAGCTGTTGTTCTCTAACAAGGAGCTTAAAAGGAACCCCGAGAATTTTTTAATGTTTGTTTTCGAGTTTTCCTTATATCCTCAAAGATATAAATACACACAAAAATAATCTGAAAAATCTACCGTTTTATTAAACTTTTAAGAAATATATTTTCACGGAAGACGCCATCATTGTTTACAACGCAGTGCATTATGGGTAGTATGACGTCGAATCGTGTAACTACGAGGAAAGTTATGAAAGCTTACCGCATTCTCCTTGTTTCCTCCCGAGACGAAATCACAACCAAAAGCCACACAATGTACCATTTTACAATGTGTTGTCGACGAAAAACTACTGACGCTCCTGTTAACCAGATCAACGACAACTGTTGCAGCTGTTACGTGCGTCTCACGACTGACGCTCACTGCGCCAGTGCGCCACACGATTCTGCGTCATCACCTCAAGATGGCGGCGCCCGTAATATCAGGAAGTTGTTGTAAACATAACAATTTTACGTCAAACGGCGAATATTTGTTTACTTTAAGTTCTACTTTTTAGTAAGTATACCTACGCGAAGTATTTTCGATCTATTTATGTAAATATTCGGGGTTCCTTTTAACGGCAAAAATCACACCAGGTCTGTGATCCTTGAATTGACCAATAAATGTCCTGGTTCAATTAGAGTTGGTGTTTAAACAGTCGTCCTCCTCATGCTGTTCACATTTTGACATCATGAGACCAAGACGACACCTAACAATGGGTCAACAGTCCCTGACCATTGTGATGCTTCAAACAGGACGTTCTCAGACGGAAGTGGCCACTGAGCTTGGAGTGTCACAGAGTGTCATCAGTAGGTTCAACAGAGATATCGAGAGACTGGAAGAGCCACAGAAAGGCGTAGAAGTGGACGTTCTTTGGCCACATCTTGTGCTGATGACCGCTACATTGTGAAAACTGCCCTGAGAAACCCAATGATGAATGCCACTCAACTCCAGGCACGTTTAGGAGAGGTGAGAGGCACCCAAGTGTCACGTCAGACCATTCAAAACCGTTTACATCAGCATGGTCTGCATGCTAGACGACCTGCACGGGTACCTGACCACACCACAGGCACAGGCATCATTGTCTTGCATTGGCCAGGGAGCATTTACACTGGACGAGGGACCAGTGGGCCTCAGTGCTGTTCTCTGATGAGAGTTGAGTCACGCTGAGCAGAAATGATGACCAAAAACGATGTTGGAGACGTCAGGGAGAGCGCTATGCATCAGCCACTGTTGTCACCAGGCGAGGGTGGCGTTACAGTGTGGGCAGGGGTGTCCAGTTGGTACAGAACTGCCCTACACTTTGTGAATGGTACAGTCACAAGCCCATACTACCTGAATAACATCATTAATCCAGTGATTGTGCCCCTACATGAACAACACAGGCCTAACTTCATCTTCATGGACGACAATGCTCCTGCTCATCGAGGTCGCATCATCAGGGAACGGCTGTTGGAGACTGGTGTACCTCAAATGGAATGGCCTGCACTTTCTCCAGACCTGAATCCCATTAAAAAACCCGTGGGATCAGCTGAGTCGCCGTGTAGAGGCTCGAAACTCTGTACCCCAGAACCTCAGTGACCTGGGGGCCGTCCTTCAAGAAGAGTGGAATGCCATGCCTCAGCAGACAATAAGTTGTCTTGTGAACAGCATGAGACGTCATTGTCAAGCTGTAATTGATGCTCAAGGGCACATGACCAGATACTGAGACATGTAAATTTTGCGTTGTGATGTAACTACCATTGTTGTTACCTTTTGTTTCAATACATTTTTTGAAATGAGTAAATCACCAGTGCATCCTTCTGCTTAAATGTCTTACTTTCATGATATGATATCACCATAGCGTGAACTTGTTGCATTTTCCATAAATTTCACCTGAAAGGCAAATATCCCTAACTTTTTGTGAGTAGTGTATGCGTCGTATCAGCTGCATGCTTTGCTTGTAATTATGTTTGATTGCATTGTCCCAGTCAAATAAATAAATAAGTTAGTTTTTCTAGAGATGGGACGAGACAGAATTTTCACGAGACGAGCTCTGTCAATATTGGTCCTATCTTTACGAAATAAAAACTGAGACAGAGTTTAGAAGTTTTCTGTCAGAATAAGTCCACTAGTCTGTGTGTGGAGGAGAATATTTACTACAGCTGCTCAAAGATACAAAACTTAATTTCATGACCATGGAAAAATCTCACGAGGCAGTCCAGTACGTGTGCGCACAGTATCGTGACAGTTTGATCTCGCGACACGAGATCTCGTCCCATTCCTAATTTTTTCAGATAAATAAGCCAACTGAAGTTCTTGCACAGAGCCAACCCAGCATTTTGTGTTATAAAAACTACCCAACTCCCAGAAAAGTGACTCAACTGCAACATCATTTATATATAATTTAAAAACCTATTTTTAACTTGCAACCAGTTAAATATCTACTATACATAAGTAATTGAATCTTATCCAGTTAACGATCTGGATTAAAGCTTTGAAAGAAAAGTTTTGTGGTTTTTGCTGTGACTTTTCCTGCCGTGTTTTTAGAGCCTTACAGTCGCTTAATAAAACTACCAACACTTTCCCAGCCGTGGCCCAAATGAAAATCCAAATCAGTGTTTTGTTAAGAGAGAGAGGAGTGTAGATTGTCAGAGTTCACAGACCTGTGAGTTTCCGTGCTGTGTGAGAGCGGTGGGAAGGGAGGGGGAGGCAGCTGAAAGAGGAAATATGGAAGTACATATCATAATAAACAAGTGTAATGTCTGGATGGAGACCTGGGACTGTGAGAACTGAGGTAGAGCTTGACTGATGAAGGATGTGTTGCTTTTTTTATTGTGTTTGCAGAGACAATTGTTTGGTGGACATTGTTTTGTAGAGATTCATTCAAAATTTAAAGCTGTCCTTGTGCATTTAAAGTTTGTAGCTGCGTTGATTTTGTCCAAAGTAAACTTACCTTGCATTCATTCACACACGTCTCACTCATGCCACCTGCATTAGTCACACAATCACGACTTCGTAAGAACAGGAGGACCTCTGACAAACTCATAGAAGCAAACTCAGGAAGCAAACTGGCCTTATCGGGAATAGACACACAAAGCTGTCCTGGCCGTGTGATGGCGAAGTCTGCCTCAGTGCTGGTGTGTATGTGCGCGGCGGTGGGAGGCACTTCCTCCCATTCTTCTGCTGGTAGAGAGTTCCCATGAGCGCCCTGCCAGCAGCGACACTGTGGCCCGAGCAGAGGCCGGACCAGCAGCATTTGACTCGCCCAAAACCACGCTGGAGCGACACGGTAAACAGCTGATGTGACGGATTAATGCAGTTTTTTCACGGAAGAATACACAGCAAACGACAGATCTAATGTCAGTAAATTAGACTTAAGCAAATTGAAGCTACTGAGTCGAACTTGGAAGTTACTACAGGATGGATTAGCTGAATAAGACAACAACAATGATCCAAGAAGTGATATTTGCAGCTGTTGGAAAACTTTATGACATCTGAATGGACTTGAGCAGAGCTATATTGAATGGAAAACACAATTTTGCTTTTTGAAGAGAGTTAACAAAGAACTGGAGACATTTGCAGACTCATCAGTTTATACTTTTAAAGATTAGATTCCTGGATTTAGCTACAATGATCCACAACACGCTAAAGTCCTCGGGAACGCCAGAACACAGCCCCAAAGTGTCCCACTCGGCCGCCCGGAGGAGGCTGTGGAGGTACTCGGGCTGCAGAGGGGCTGGTCCTGCAGAGACCCAGCGGCACAGTGTCTGCGTCCTGTCTGCCGATCTGAACGGAGCAGCAGCAGGAGGAGGAAGAGGAGGTGGGGCGGGAGGAGGAAGAGGAGGTGTAGCGCACACGATCCACGGGCTGTGCCACCTCTGCATCGGATGTAGACTGCCTCAGGTGTGTCTGAGCTGCCAAAACAGGGTCACAAGGAGGGCAGAGGAAGTCATTTCAGCTTTGGAACAAGTATTAAAAATGAAAGAGGACAGTTGTATCCCTGCAATCTTCTATGTTTTATTTACAGGAGATAAACTTGATCCTATCATTTATATATGGTCATCTATTTATTACAAGCCTGGAACAACTGTCGATTCTTGTCCTGAAGTATAGCCTCTGACATATTGCATTTTTAAAGGTCCCAGAAACACATCTAGAAAGCAAAACATCCCTAAGCAAATGTAGTTCTGAAGGAAGAAGAAATCCTGAGCCCGGACCTTGTTTTTACATTATTTATTGCTTTGCCCGCAAGAAGAAAATGTGATGGAAAAGAAGTCGACAGAAGATGGAGCTAGGCAGACTAGAAATAGGAATTTGTGCTTTCTTTACATGTCGCACCAGTATTATAAAGATCCATAATTACATCTACATAACACTCCAAACTTAATGTAGCAGATTACATTTTATACGATGATGTTATACAAATGTCACTACAGACGTTTGGACTTGCACTGGGGCTTGTTTCGTGTGTGTCTGTGCAGGATCGGCAGCATTGTGCTCATGACTTTGGGCATCTGCAGTCACGTTGAAGCCGATCACATGACGATATGAAGGGAAAGACACGCACAAACATGTCTATATTTATGTTCAAGCAACAGTCACTTCTGTCATGCGACTTTCTCATGATTGAAGTATTTTGATTCATCGGTCATCTATGTTTATTCATGTTATGTTGTATATTATTCATCCATAGAAAAGCTGCTTGAAGTCAGGTCATGTCAAAAAACAAATAAGTACTCTTTTATTTTTTAGTGGGAAAAAGTCTACTGTTTAAATTTCGTCACCTGTTCGCTCCATCTTGTCACGTTAGATTAACCCTTGTCATCTTGTGTGTTAATTGTTTTCACTGTTCTTGCATCGAAGGACAGATCGCATCAAATCTGTGGACTGAAACAAGTCAAAATTGCAGCTGACATTTAGGGCATGACTTGCTTCAGGCCTGTGAATAATCACCAGATTTGGTGCATCTTGCTTTTTGCTCATGGACTCAGATTCCAGCATTTCAGTCCAACACAAAACAGTTTAGGGATCAAAATGTGGTTTGTTTCCAAAAGTTAGCTCATTACTTTTTAGGTTCAAACCATATTGACTTTAGTACTATGTAAAAACAAGTTATTTTGACCTTGTTAAATGCTGCAGCTTCCTCTCCTTCGAAAGACACTCCGGACGTGACATTTTGTCTTGAGAAACCCAGGCTCTTTGATTTGTTTATTTAGCAGTGTAAAATGTGTTAGATGTGTTTCTGCTGCTTTATTTCATTCTTAAAGTTATGCAAAAATGGGAAAATAAATAAATAGTGTTGAGTTACAATTCAGTTGGCTAATTGGTGAAGCACTACCGCTGAAGTTGCTTAATTCTGCTTTAAGCTTGAAACTATAATTGTTTACTTAGTGAGACTAATAACATTCTCATGGTTATTGTTACAGCCCTACAACATAAGAAGCTTTTTAACTTCCTGTTTACTGAGATATTGCATTGTTTTCTAGGTGACAATCCATCGAGGAAAGGATGGATATGGCTTTACCATCTGCTCAGACTCACCTGTGAGAGTTCAGGCTGTTGATCCAGGTAAATAATAATAAAAAAATACACTAAATATACCTTATGTTGAAGCTTGCACAATTCTAAATGACTTTTCACCAACAGGAGGCCCAGCTGATCAAGCCGGTCTTCAGCAGCTGGACACCCTCCTGCAGCTCAATGGTCAGCCAGTGGAGCAGTGGAAATGTGTAGATTTAGCTCATGCTATCAGGTATTAACTCTCATTTAAACTTTTCATTTTGATTAGGGGTACTTGTATCAATACCAATTCGATAATGGTATTTTTGATTACTTCATCATAATAATAGGATGCTTTGTTTCAAGTGATTCAATGTCAATAGTGTTCAAATTATTCAGCCAGACAGTAAGGGCAGCACTATGTTGTCCAGTGTTAACTTGGCACAAATTATAACTTTATATAATTATAAAGTGGTTTATTATTTTTACACACTGGATAGCTTGTGTTCCATAACAAAACTGTCATTCATCATGAAAAGAAATATACATAGCTTGTGTGTTAAAATTTTGTACCACAAAACATAAAAAAACAAAAAAAAAAAAAAATAGCAGGGTATTTTTATATCAAACATACTGCGCATTGCACTTCAGGTGTTTCCCCTAAGCCAAAGTCATTGATACTCATCACCGGATAAGATTAAGCATAGAAAATGTGTGAATGAATACTCATCAAAACAAACAAAAAATATTTTCACTTTGTAATAGACTAACATTAAAGGTACACTGTGTAACTTTTTGGACAAAAAATAAACTTTAATGAAAGAACTTTTTCTAGTTGTGTGTTTGTACACTAAACAAATAATACAAATGTGCAATTTTACTATGAGCGAGCTTGCATGGCCACAAAGATCACTATTATTTAGTCAAGAAGAGGCCTCCTCTTGTTTATTTTCATAGAAAGACAGCTCCTTTAGCTATATATTCTCACATTAGGGCATAAAACTTGCTTATCACCAATAAGAATGTTCTAAAGAATGATTTTATGTATTGGAATATATCGGGATATATTGTATTGTGACATGTATCGTATCGAGAATTTTATTTAGCTTAGTACCACTCAACACTCAAGTCCTTTATAAAACCTTTACATTCATTTATTATTTGTGTATTTTTACAGAAACAGTGCTTCTGAAATCACATTAGTGGTGTGGCGCACTGGTCCTTCAGCAAAGCCCAGCTTCGAAGGCCTGATCCACCGGCCCACTTACAAATCCTCCACTTCAAACTACGACGCGCCGTCACCGCCAATCCGCCGGCGCGATGCCAGTGCCAGTAAAACTCCTCCAGCCGTGCCCCCTCTCCCGGCTCACCACAGGGCCACCGCTGCTCGCCGGCTGCTGGTCAACGGCTCTGACGGGGTCAACAGCGGCGCTTTAGGGATGGGGACGCTGGCCTGGGGGGCTCAGGGGGGCTCGTGTGAAGAACTGGACGGCAAACCTCGCCTGCTGCACCACCCCACGGCCACTCTGAAGGGAACCAGGGTGAAAGCGTCAAACGGAGACAACTACATCATCCTGTCCCCCATCACGTCTGGAGGCCAGGTACCACAGAGCGCTGGTGGACTCCATTTCCATCCTCTTCTCCGTCCTCCCCCTTATCACCATCATCATCATCAGAGTCATCTGTTGGCCCATCCTAGATATGTCTCTTTACCTTACATCCCCGGTGCAGATAGATAGAAGAACAGGTATTTTCTGTCTGACCTACTTTGATTGTCGTCATTTCAACTATTTCAGATTTAAGCTCGTCCACATTGTTCACTGTTCCTTTTTTTGTGTTTGTAAAGGAGAAAACGTATAATGGTGATTCTACTCAGTATCATAATCCTGCACTACGATATCTGTAATGTACCAGTATTTGTAGAGTTTGTAAATGTAAAATTTGCTTAATAACCCTCCTGTTATCTTTGAAGGGTTACACAACTTTGCTCCTCTTCATATTTGACTGAACTTTGTGTCTGTACTATTTGATTTTTTTTTTGTTTTTTTGTTGTTTTTGTGCACATATATTTAATTTGGCAAAATTGTGGAATCGGGGTCATTTTAGGCACCTTAAATAATTGCCTTTTTTAATATCTCTTTAAAATTATTTAATAAAGGGAAACAAACTAGCTGAGGTTAGCAGCAGTGGTTGTCTAAGTTTGAAAGACATTTTCTGTATTTTTTCTGGTGAGAATCTGGTCAAACTGACTCGGGAAACAACAGAGGTAACACTTTATAATAACCACACCTTGATTAGCCTTAATAAACCCTTAATAAAGAATGCATAATGAGTTAATTCATCATGACATTGAAAATGAAGACAAGAATTATACTAAGGTAAAAAAAAAAAAAAAAAAAAAAAAACACTATTGAGCAGCATGATGACAAAATTTTATATCTTAACTTTTCTGTATTTTTTCTGGTGAGAAAAAGTTCCTCTGCTTTTTGGCTTGCAAACTAAACCAGATGTGTTATTTAATAGGCCGGTGCAATTTTTTCATATTTTCCCTGATTGTACAGAATGACATCTAAGAACACCCATGAAAGTTTCATTTGATATGATCAGAGAATTTTATTTTATTGACAATCAAAACAGTGTCAAAACACCCCAAAGATAACACGAGGGTTAAAATATAAAATGATATAGGTTTTGTCATTAATACTTTTGTAAAATGTTTTTTTTAAATATCAAAAAACATAATAAAGTGAAAAAATAAATGCATTGAAAGACTGAATTCCTCAGCTAACAGTGATGCAGCTTCTGATACTAACCTCTTCTATCTCTTTTAAGTTACACATTTAGCAATATTCACATTTTCCTTTAGTTACAGAAGTTTTAGTCTGCAACATTACTTAAAAAACACTTAAGAACAATAACATGCATTTTATTCATTCAAGTTTGCCATGACTTATATTTCAAACACAAATAATGTCTCTTGATTAATATTTGCACGGACATATGTTTGAAAATCCCTGCATCCCGCTGAGGATTTGGAGATGTATCACTTTTGGCGAGGCTTGTGAAGTGCTAGCAGCGTTCTATCTTTGTTTGGTCAGTTGATTCTGATCCGTTTTGACAGGTAGACCGCGTCACTGTCTTAAAACTGGCACTGTGAAAAAGCCTCCCAGTTCAAACAAAGCTCAGCACAGAAACATTAAGCTCACACCTGCTTATACACAGTCAGTGACGTTTTATTGAATTATCGTTTTGTGTTTAACATATAAAACCTATAACCTTTTATTAACCCATGTTCACAAGCCAAAATATGTTTAAAAATATGAATCAGCAGTCAAATGTTACTAATAAGTGTAAATGTGTATGTTTCAGGGGATGCGGCCTGTTTATCAAGATGGCCAAGGTACTTTAGGTAAGATACAGTAAAATGTTTCTTTAGAGGTTCTGCACTGACATCATTTTATTAAATGTTCCTAAACATTCTGAGTAAAGCCCCTTTAAAAATGCCTGTTATAGCTTTTTTTCTATATTTTAAGTTTAATTTGAACTCTTACAGGAGAAAATGTCATTGTCTCCATTGACTATCATGCATCGTTGACACTCAGATCTCACATTTAGAATGCTGTGATGTCACCTGCATAACCTCTATTGTCATCCGGACTTTCTCCATTGTAACAAAGGTTTGATAAACTAATAATCAAAAACTGTATTGAGGGATTTTTTTTTAGATGCGCTGTCACTGACATGAAAGAGCTGCCGCTCACAAACAAAATCAGTGTAAAAAAGTCGAAAGAGCACTTTTGTCAGCTAACTACAAGAGTTTATCACTGTGAGAAAACAAAAGTTATACTGTTAAATCAACATTTGTGAATGAAATTTGACCCTACGACCCTTAAAAGTTACATTCAGGTGAAAAAATGGCAAGAAAAACGCTGTCTCAAGCTTCAGGAGACAGACGTCTGTCAGACTGGTTCAGACCTGATGGAAACAGCAGCTCTTGTTCCATTTCAAGGTTCTATTCAAAGAAGTTTCCTCAGCTAACCGGATGGAGAGTGGCTCTTTCTGCCTGTAGCATGCGCAGTAGAGCGGAAAGTAACGTCAATCGATAATCCCTCTATAGCACAGAGCATTTATTAAATGATGCTCTGTGTAACTTGTCTGATTGAGACGAAGTTATTGCTTTACTTAGAATGTTCCCTTCTGTAGTACGAGATTAAACAGACTGAACAGCAGGGTGTCCCAAGATCCGATTCGGCCCTCAATTCCCTTTTCAAATAATCCAAAAATAAATATTTTCTTAAGAAATACCTATATTTCTTAATGTGTCTGAAAATATTTTTTGCCAATGAATGTAGTATATTTTCTTGTTTCATTTCCAGTGAGAAAATGCTGTATTTATTTTTTAAATATTTTTAGCTAAACAATCTACTTAGCTCTTGTTTTATTGGTAAAGATTGTTTAAAGACCGTTAAACTTTGTCAAAGACAAATATGGCTTATTTTAAGATTTCTTTACTCTACCAATTTAAGAGTCACTTTTTACAGTCTATGATACAGACAGTAATTGTCACTTCAATAAATATACAATAATCAGATTAGTGAGGTTAATTTTAGTTACAACCGGCCCTTTAAAGACCAGCCTGATGCCAATGTGGCCCTTTGTGAAAATGAGTTCAACACCCCTGCTCTAAAAGCAAAGCGATATCAGACTCATAGAGAAAAGGTGACTGCTCCTTGTTTATTACATTTCACCTCTCTCTATAAGATGAAGATTTCTGACTGTTCTGTATTTATTTTGTAACGCTTCTTAACCTAAATGTTTATTCTGTTTTAGCTGCTCGCTTGTATCCCACTCGCCCAGCGCCAGGTCCAGCCTCACAAACACAGAACTCCGGGGGCTTCTCCGGCGGCACGACGAGCGGGGGAGGATTTTCAAGTCGCACCGGTTTCCTTCGGAGATCCAACAACTCCAAAACTACAAAGACGGCATCTACTTCTACTAACTCTGCCCACTACCAGCAGCCCAGTTCCAACTTTGCCAATTACCAGAACTGCACCATCGTCCGGTCCCACACACCTCACGCCAACTATGGATATGTGAAAGTGGCTCCAAAAATACTCATATTTCCCATCTTTGTTCAGGTGGGTCACTTCTGCTTTCTGCACTGCTCTTTACGGATTGAGAATGAGGAATTACTTTATAAAGTTAGAAGAAAAAGAAAGAACATACTGTGGTATTAATGTGTGTAAATGTGATACTTGTCTGTGTGTTGTACAAGTGTTTTTTATTATTAGCACTCACAGTGTGATAATTGCATGATAAAAAAATATATATATGTGCTGTTTGAAGAGACATGTGGCACAAAAACAGGGACGGTGAAGAGAAGGGTTACCAGGGCTTTCAACTTTATTTATTTCGAGCAACAGAACAGGGATATTCCAGACACTGATCATTTTCAACATTCCAGTGTACTATTTTCATTTAAGATAACATTAGATGCATTTAGATCATGAGATACATAAAAGAAATGCTCAAAGGAGTGGGATGAATATACTTATCGGTCCACCCCTATCTAATATTATTACATTTAAGTAATTTCCTATACATTCAGTAAATCATTGTCATTGTGAGTATATCACTAACTCAGGTTACCAACAAAACAAATCATAGTAAGCTGAAATTACAGTATTTATAGATAATAAGTAACGCATGGAAGATATTGTAGCTTATAGCTATCCAGCTCTATACTGTGAAATATTGTTTATGCCCTTTAATTTTGAATGTTTTACATTGCCTGTGTTTCGAGACTGTACAGTGACACACACAAACACAGAAAGTTTCTTGTGTTGTGAGTGTTTACTTTAAAATGGTCCTCTCCTCTCAGTGGATACTCCTTCTCGGCGTTTGAATAATAAGTAAATAAATGCTTAAATTAAGTCATATTCATTTTTAATTGAGCATATTTTAAGTGTCTGAAAACTAGAAACAGAGCAGAGGGATTTTGCAAAATAGGAAAAATACAGCATTTTCTCACTGGAAAAACAAACAACAAAAAAAAACAAAAAACAAAAAACAAACAAACAAACACCTTAGGCAAATCTTATTTTCAGAATATTTTAGAAGTGAATTGGGGGTCAGAGGACCGATTTGGCAACTGGGCCTTAGTTGAATAGGCCTGGGTTTAGGCCCTTAACAACAATGTAAAATGGTTAGGCCTACATTGTAAAAACGTGTGTATTTTTAATAACTGCGGCTCTTTCTGGCTTTAACTTTCTTCGAATCTTGCGTGGTGTCACAGCTCTTTTACTGTTATGGTTGCAGACCCCTGCGTTAGCGCAACAATAAAATTACAGTTTTCACACATCTTAGCACGAGAGGAAGTCCCCCCAGTGTCTCGTGTCATTCTGAAACCACACATTCAGTTTGGTTACTTGTGCCTGCGCTGTTGACGTCCAGCGTCTCCTGTCATAGAAACACAGCTTATTACTATTATTATTATATATTTGGACTAGAATGGCATCGGTAACTACAGCTTACTTTGTTATTATCACTATTGCATTTTGATTGAAACATGTTATTTCTTCTGCAGCCTATTGACTTGTGCAGCCGAAGTCTGATCATATCTGAAGAAATGATTCTGCATGAAAGCAAGCATCACTCTCTCAAGGTAACTGACAAAGTTATTTTAACATTTGCCATTTAGTCACTGTTTTAAAGAAGTCATGTTGTGTTTTTTTCTATTTACTATTTTGTAAGAAAGTGGCTAATATGCATTTTGTTCATTGTAAAGCACAACATTGATCTTAAACAGCTTAGAAATATGAAATAAGAAGTCGATATGAACTTACATGGGAAAGTAGCTACTGGAATCTGATTTTTTTTTGAGTAATCATAAATAAATATAGACAAGAAGTGTGTGGGAATAATTTACATAGGGAGGGATATGGAACCCACATTACTGCAATACTTTACAAGAGTGGGTCTGGTCACTACTCACTTTGCAGTGTTACCACAGGTTTTACAGAGACTATTGGCCTTTTCCCAGTATAAGAACTTTTTCGGTTCCTAGTAGTTTTAGTTGCAGTCTCCATTTTAAGCGTGTTCACACAGAGCATTAACTATGGACTGGGACCACACTTTAGGGACTTTTTTAGCTCCTGCTTTAGGGCAGGTACTTTCAGTCAGACGAGGAACCTTTTAGTGACACAAGCTCATTTACAAAGCTCACTTTGTTGGAAACATGTTTTATACGTTCTCACATTTAGATACACTTTACATATCCTTAAAAATGATTTAAAAGCAGTAACTTCAATATGTATTTGAATAATTTGTAAATAGTAGCCAAGCTGTTACTAGGAATTACTGTGAATACTGGTAATTAATTTGTTTTCTTGTTAATTTCAGTGATGTTTTTAGGTTTTAAAGATCATAATTTTATGTGGAATTGAAATACACCTTATTTTTTCCTAACACCACTTAAGTACTTACTTAAATGTCAGACTTTATAGATGTAATGACTAAAGCGTGTTAAACCCATTTTCAGAAACATTTGCCGTTTGAACACAGACATGGGGACAGGGTAGTTCCTCTGACTAAACAGGAACTGGAGCAATGTTGGAACTAGTTCTTGGTACTTTCACATGCAAAATGCCTTATGGTGGTATGAGTGGTCCATGATGTAAAATATATTTATTTAACTACATTTTTTGAGTATGAAGTCACTTATTGCCTCTACCGGTCAAAAAACGTTTCTTACAGAGATAAATACATATCTGTACATCTGTTTTTTACAATGCTTAATTTCAGAAAGTATCATTAGTTTTTTGATCTTCTTGTTTTTAGACAATGAGGGCAAAAATTAGATTAAGGGGGGCTGCCATAGTCTTCTCTATTAATGGATTAATGGATTATTGCTCTGTCGCGTCTCAAATCAACATACTGTGCAATCAAATAACAAACAAGCTCATTGGTCGGCCGTCATTTATAACAAAGTCTAACTTCATTCATCTCACATAAAGATAGATTTTGCCACATTTATTGATTTTTTCCCCCCAAATTTTGACTTATCATGTGTGTTTTCATACGATAGACAATCCCTGATCTGATAATTCATCCTTAAATCACGTTCAATGAAACTCAGGAGATAAAAGATCCAGACAAGAGGATCGGTGGAAGGATTTTATTTAGCTGCAGGACAATATAATGTTACTCAAACATGCATGAATCAACCCAGATACAACTTTGAGTACAATAATGATGAGAAAACACTGCTAAAAACTTAAAAAGGTGGATTTTACATTTGTCCCCTTGAAGAATAAGCTTTGTATCTAAAACATTTGCATTAAAAGGTCACGTCTCACAGAAAAAAAAAACATCCTCGTGGCCAAAACCCACAAAGCCTGGTCAAAATAACTTAATGTAGTTTGTGTTTTGGATGAAACTCAAAGTGAAAGTTCATTGCCCGGATACACAAGTCATGTTAGATGTGTGTGTTAGCTTAAGAACCGTAAACGTATGACCACAGGAAAAAACAACAATAGAGAAGCATCTTAAGAGAACAAATGGTGGTCTGAGTATGTCTTAAAACATAAGGTTATTAATATATTTTTAATTTATCTAAGTAGGACTATGAATCTGTTTATTTTTTATACAGAAGTGGACAAAATAAAGTTTATACTAAAAGTCTTTTCTACTTAAAGTCTGGCCCTGTGGCACGGTATTTTTGCATAATACTGTACATCGATGTTTATTTGTCCAATCTATGCCAGTTTTGGGAAATTTTCAAGATAATTGACCAAGATAACATGATTTTTAGTGTTATTCATTGTTTTCCATTGGAGGAGTTTTATGTCCTAGATGTTTAGTTTTCAATTTGAGTTGATTGATTAACAGTGATTTAATATTTTCAGTCTAGTATTAATCCAAAAACATCCAAAAAACACATAATAATGACAGTTTCTACAGTATTTCTCTGATAACAGTGTTCACTTTTACACTCTGATACATTTGTACATCATCCGTGAAAGAGGAAACCGATCCCGCATAAATGTTTGATATGGGTAACAAAATAATATAAACATAACTTATACTCTTGCAAATCTAGGCAAAAGGTAAATTTTATGTAATTATGTTGTGAGGAAAGGTACCAACATACAGTAGGGAAGCAATAAAGCTCAACAAAATGGATGACTATCAATATATAGAGTATAGATCAATTTCATTTCACTCCAGCTGCTAGACTAGGAACAAACCACGCCCCCAAAACTTCAAAACCCTTTGTGTTTAAGATACAGTTAACATGTCGCATACCACAATAATTGCTATACTTGTAAATAGATAAATAAATGAATAGAGGATAGACAAATTTGTCCTAAAACACCTCTCGTACACTGACTGTGAGGTGGTGGAGGCATGTTCAAGAGTCGCGCAAGAGAGTCTACTTTTCCGTAAGTTGCAGCGATCTGATGCAACTGTCTCACACCAAACTCTCCTCACAGTCAGTGTACAGGAGGCGTAAGTCTGGCGGGATCTGCACCGAACGCGCCAAGTCTTAGTGTGCATCAAGGGTAAAGCTCAAATTTAACATTTTAGTACATACAAAATTTACTTCAAATAGAGCTCAACAGTGACCGCCCAGTTCCTGGTTCAACAAGCACGGACTCCCATGTTAAAATCCATTTCTGCAGCTTTATAAACTACACAGTTATTTAGATATTTTACTGTATTTCAAATTATAGATATGCTTTTTAGACTGAAAACAACCGCCCTGTGGATCTGAGTTAGCATAGAGCTGGCGAGCCCGTGACATGTCTATAAAATCTTAATGTTTGAATTATTTGAAAAGCCTATGGCACTTTACAATGAGGTAATTTACTTCCGGAACCAGGGCCATCTTCCACTGTTGAGCTCTATTACTGTCATTTGTTTATAATGAAATATTGTTTGTGATATTATAATCTTTTAGTATAAAATGTTTAATATAAAGTTTCAATTAAAAAAGTGTATTTCATATGTTTTATTCACATGTTCTTTTATTCACATCCTCTTCCACCCACTCAAAACCGAGCCGTACTTGATAATTCGCCTTCGTGTTCAACCAAACTATCTACAGAAAGACCCTGCCTGCCGTCTCAGGATGCAGAGGAAACCACTGAAGCTAATGCATTGTCTTTAAACAGTGCCCCCAAGCTAGATGAAAGTCACATCATAATAATACTGTGTCGAGGTAACAAATGTATTAATAGATTCAGTAGTTTCTCTAGGAGCATTCTTTAGGCCTATTTTCTTTTTGCATTTATTTTCTCCTTGAATGAACATAACCTTCTCATTGTAAATCAAATATCTGGTCTTCTCTCAGTGGGTTTTTACAGTAGCATTTGCTTAGAAAATCCAGACGATACGTATATAAAAAATATATCTACACACAATATATCTAGCCACAGTGTCTCTCTTTCAAATTTCTGTAGCCGTGATTGACAGATTAGTGAGCCAATCAGAGACACTCATTGTGGTGACCAGACCCACTCTTCGCAGTTTGCTGAAGTTCTGGATCCCATGCTTCAGCAAACTGAACACTGTAGCATGTGTTCAGGTCTGTTTGTAGTCCGGGTAGGGCAGGGCAATATATCGATATATTGTATTTATCAAGACATTTACTGGACAAGATATGAATTTGACTTTATTGAAAATATTGAGATTATAATACTGGGAATTAAACAAGGAGGTCTCTCTCAAAGATCATTTGGCCAAACAATGTTGCAGTTCATCACAACATTACAGCTCACCGGCAAAAGCTCATATCTTTCCCAAACGGACCACATGCTTCAAAACTAAGTTAATTTTCCATGTAAAGAGTCAGTGTCATCAAAATCACATAGATCCTTCTCAGGTGCTTTGACTCTTTTTCATAACTTTTGCTAAAATAACCTGGACGGTTCAACACAACACCTTGGATCAGCTGCAGAAGCTCAGATCTCTCCTAAAACACTTTACTCATGTGTCAAAACCATAAGTAAAGTGACATTTAAACAGACAGGGCACTCAAAACACATCTTCCCTTTGGCCTTTGTGAGCATGGACTGTCCGAACGCTCAGGTGTTTTCTCACTATGGCAAGGTTCTAGGTAACACAATATAGTTATAGACTAGAAAACACTAAAGCTGTTTTCTATTGGTTTCATACATTTATTCTTACATCTAGAAAATCATTTGGCCAAACAATTCTCTGCAACTTTACAGCTCACTAGCAAAAACTCATCTATTCCCCAAAACTGTTCATACAAGCTTCAGAACTAAATGTCTTTCTCATCTAAACAGTCAGGACAGAGTGAGCTACCAATGTAACTGTCTTACCGTTTAAACACTGCAGTGACTGGAGCCCTACTCTAAACTGTAGCAGTTGTTCGTTGTCATTTTTATAGTCTGATTTTTATTATTTTTTTCTCTTCACTTCACACTGTGACTGTAACGTCTCATCCTCAGGTCACCGTGTTTGTCTACAATGACCTGATGTTGGTCACAAGAGAAGATGAGCCCGGCAGGTGCAACGTCCTGCAGAGTCCGCTGTACCTTCGACACCTGCGATTACAAGACGGTGAGTCAGTTAAGGACAGCTGCCTGAAAATGCTCCTGAAGGGCTACATTTTACACTCGGTCATAGTAAACACCCATAGACAATACTAGTTTGAAGAATCTAACCTGCTAGTTTTTTTTTTTACCTGTTAGAGTGGGCAATGCTATTTAAACACCATATACACAGTTTAATAGTCCCAAAAGATGACTTATTTTAGTATGACAACATAACTACAGTCTGTATGAACATCAGTACATCAAAATTCGGTCTTGTGTCACAGTTGTTTATTTATACAAAAGTGGACCTATTGTGCTATTATTAATGTGTGCATTTTTAGAGCATTTTTTTGTGCAAGCCAGGTACATTTTCACCTTTTAGGTCAGAAAAACTGTGCACTCGCTACACTACGGTGGCCAACTCTCAACGTGGTCCCACACAGCTATTATTTGTACATTTTCCAGACCTTTGATTAAGTTTCGGAAAAGTTCAGGAAAATGTCTGGAATGTTCCACTCTAGGGTATTTTTGTGAATTTGCCTTATGTGACATCAAATCAAATCAAATCAAACTTTATTTATAAAGCGCTTTTCATACATAAAATGTAACACAAGTGCTTTACAGTGCATTAAAAACAATCCCGCTTGCCGCCACCCCCTACCCCAAGACAATCCCCATACATGTACACACCCTCTACCCCTCCTCCCCACCATACACCCACCCCCACCCCTTCCCAACACACACACACACACACGCCCCCACACACTAAAATACATTCACATACATTAGGCCGGGTACAGATGGACCAAAGAAAGCATCATCAGAGGAGCTGTCTGCACCAGGAGCAGAGCCACCCGCAGCCACAGGGCACCAGCCCAGGGCCCAGAGAGGAGATGAGGTCAAGACCAAACCTCCAGGGCCATGAGCTAGAGCCCAACAACCACAGCCGACCACAGCTCCTGGTGCAGAGGCTCCTCAGAGGAAACACTGGGAAACCTAAAAGTGATAAGAAAATTAAAATAAATAAAAAAGGTAAATACAAACAAGAGCTAAACTTAAGAGAAACAATACTAAAATCTAACACTAGTAATAAATAAATAAATATAATAAATAACTAAATAAATACATGTTAAACAATAAATACTAATCAAAGGCTAAGCTAAAAAGATGGGTCTTGAGCCTGCTCTTAAAAACCTGAATGTTCTCTGCGGCCCTGAGGTCCTCCGGCAGACTGTTCCATAGACGGGGGCCGTAAAACTGAAAAGACGCCTCGCCGTGAGTGTGTGTCCTGACTTTGGGAATGACTAGGAGCCTGCTGCCGGAGGAACGCAGGGTCTGCGAGGGTTCATAAGGTAAAAGCAGTTCTGAAAGATAAGAAGGCCCAAGACCATTAAGACACTTAAAAACCAATAAAAGAACTTTAAAATGGATCCTAAAACACACAGGGAGCCAATGCAGCGATTTTAAAACCGGTGTAATGTGGTCCCGCCCCTGGTCTTAGTCAGGACACGTGCTGCTGAATTTTGTAATAACTGTAAACCTGAAATGGTCTTTTTGGGAAGACCAGAGAGCAGGGCATTACAGTAGTCTATTCGACTGGTTATAAAAGCATGCATCAGCGTCTCTGTGTTGGCCCGAGAGAGAATGGGACGGACTCTGGCAATGTTTTTAAGATGGTAAAAACCTATTTTTGTGATATTTTTAATGTGAGGAATAAAAGTCAGCTCAGAGTCAAAATAACGCCCAGGTTTCTTACTTGTGAGGATGGATTAAAAGACTGTGTTTGTAATTTGGATAAAAGTTTCTCTCTCTGGACCTCAGGACCGATGACTAAAACCTCAGTTTTGTCCTGGTTAAGCTGGAGAAAGTTTTCTGCCATCCAGGATTTGATGTCTAAAATGCAGTTAAAAAAAAATCCATTGGCCCGGTGTCATCAGGAGACATGGAGATGTAAAGCTGTGTATCGTCTGCATAACTGTGAAAGTTGATTCCATGTCTCCTGATGACACCACCAAGAGGGAGCATGTACAGGTTAAAAAGCACAGGACCTAAAATGGAACCCTGGGGCACACCACATGTGATTTTATCAATCCAATTTATTTGTATAGCCCGAAATCACAACAGCAGTTATCTCAGACAACTTCACATGATTGTTGATTTAGCAAACAAAATTGGTCAGAAAATCAAAGAATGAAACATTTGGTCAAAACCAACAGAAGTTTTGGAAAATCAGAAACAGTCTGGTCTATTTGTTGTTGTTTAACAACAAATAGGCAGATAAAAATAGTCCCAGAGCATCTCTGTCCTTAGACCCTCCTTCGCGGCAAGGAAAAACTCAAAAAAAAAAAAAAAAAAAAAACACTGGGGAGGAAAAAGAGAAACCTCGAGGAGAACCACAGTGAAAGAGAGATCAACTTCCATTGATGGTAGGCTGTAGATGTGACCAGGACTGACGCGTATCCTGATGCAAGTCAGTGGAGTCAGACTCATTTTTAGAGAAACAAATTTTCTGGCGGGACGACGACAACCAGTCAACGAGAGGTTGGAGTAGAGGAGTCATGCTGGACTGCCCTTAATACAGCCAATTGTGTCTGATTCCAAACTATGTTCTGACCAATGAAACTGCTACTTAAATTTTCAGACTCCTCCCCTTTTTCTTATTTTTTGTTCTCCAGCACTCTATTTTTCAAAGTTTTTAAAACTTGTAATAACTGTCTTCTCTCATTATTAGTGTACTCTGACTTTTATTAAGAATGATTCCCGCATGTTTGAGTATTCTTGTATTGTCCGGCAGCTGATGACTCAGAGCTTAGAAAAGCCCTGTCCTCACCTACCACCTATCCCTGCTAACAGAATCAGTTTCAATTGTTGGCAGTTTTAGTCAAGGGTTTTAGGAAAAATGCGCTGGACCATAAAACTAATTGTTACAGGTGTGGTAGCTGATTTCACTTTGCAAACATGATTTAGGTTTTAAATCTCACAACTTCCTCTCATTTAGCACAGTTAATATTGACAGGTATTAATTTTGGTTGCAGCCTATACACTTCATTTTACAAACAACAAGGGGAAACTGGGGAGGACCACCCAAGCTCAGCCAATCAGAGAGCAGCATTTGGCTCCGGATTAGAACTAAAATTCTTTATTATTTAATTCAGACAATACTCAATGGTCTAATTTTTTGACAAAGTGATGCATTTATTATAGACTTTTTAGTTGAAACCTCAAAGTTCAGTAATTTACAAGTAAAAAACTTAACCCAGCTTTAATGGTCAAATAAAACCATAAATAGATATACAGTATCTTTAGCATATTTTGGAGCTACATTATGTTTGCTTGTACCTTTTTCTGCCGCAGAGGAAGCACTGACCTCCTGTTAGATGCACTGAGAGAATGGTTTGGCAGAGAAAAGCACACATGGCCCGAGGAAACTGAAAAACTGTAAACATCTTTGTTTGGATGGGCTGGCAAAGACATGGCATGGCTCTGGAGTCACGTGCACATAAACACACACTTAACCAATTAAAAACCTGTAATTAAATATCAGTTTATTCCTGTTGATGGAACATAAATGATTACAGCTGGCAGCGAATAATTGTCCACATGTAACAAGTGATTAACCACAACCCACTTACATGGACTTAAGTAACAGAGGGGAATGTTTCTGCTTGGCAACGAGTCACCGAGGACTTTTTCACTTGGCTTGTTGCATTAATAATTTAGTCTTCCATTACTTCTTGTCTTTTTGCATAGCTTCTCAGAGTGGTGCATAATGTCCTTCTAAAAACACACTTTTATCCAGTCAAGCTTCTATAACACACTGATTCTTCACTGATTCTGTAAAGGACACACATTATGCACAATGTACTTTTCTGAGTTTTTAACCCTGTTCTAACATTGCTGCTTCATTTAAAAAGACAGCTGGAGTTCAGTCTGAGAGATACTGTTCTTTACTCTCAGAGCCTCAGAAAACACTGTTGTGAATTTTACAGTTTGGTGAAGTCATACAGGGTTTACATGGAGGCCAGGAAAACCGGATAACTAGCCTAGTTTTCCAAAGCGCATGTAAACCCGAGCAGACCTATTGAGGAGCCGTAAACCGGTTTTCGGAAAACCAATTGGCGCATGTGGTCCCGTCTGATTGTAGTCTGATTTCAGACTCATGTAAACAGACATTTGGTCTGCAGCTGGACAAATGTAACTAAGCATGCTCACAACTCCTGTCCACTCCACATTCCAATAATAAATTAAGAATTTTAGAACTATAAAGTTCATTCATTTTCTACCTCTTAATCCCATTAGGGGTCGCGGGTGACTGGAGCCTATCCCAGTCACTTTGGGCGTTAAGCGGGGAACACCCTGGACAGTGAAAACCCACGGTGACACAGGGAGAACATGCAAACTCCACCCACAGAGCTCTAACCACTCCGCTACCGTGCAAAAAAAAAAAAAAAGGAATGAAAGAACTATGTTTTAAACAGTCCCACATGTCCCAGAAAAAAAACTGTCATTTTACAAACAGTATTACAAACGGTAAATAAAAATAAACAACAATATTAACAATGTTAAACTGATTCAACAAATTATAGCCTCAATCATGCAGTAGTGAATCTGACCAGTCTCTCCAGACTCGGTTTACTCTTGTGCATGTAAACAGGAGCAAAACTGGTCTGACCGTTTTGAGGCTAAAACCAAACTGAGTAATGTAAAAATCAACTACCCCACCTTTAATATAATATTTGACGTTCCAAGTGTAACAAGATCTAAACTCTGATTATTTTAGGTCTAAATTAAAGCTTGCAATGGGTTAAAATACTCTAAATTGGGCCTAAAACAACGGTAAACAATAGCAGTTCCAAAGGATGCTCAACAGAAGACCTAGACATAAATAGATTTGTCACATCAATATTCAGTAGTCAAACTGCAAATGGCTTCAAGTGCCACCAGAGGCAGCCTGAGTGTCACCAGAAGTACATCTAACACATTAAGAAACACTGGTTTGGGGAGTTAGAATCTCTGTAAATGTATAAACCATCCAGACTCATTTGGAGCATTTTGGCAACTTTAGCATTTCAGGCAAGATTTGTAAATTTCTCCTATAATGGTATTATCGGCCGACGTCACTGTCTGCTCTACTGCGCATGCTCCATTCAGAAAGAGACGCTGTCCATCTAGTTGGCTGGGGAAACTTATTAGATTAACACGACAAAACAGACGAGAGCAGCTGTTTGGATCAGGTCTGAACCGGTCTGACGGACGTCTGGCTCCTGAAGCTTGACACAGTGTTTTACACATCTGTTTTTTGACTCACCTGAATGTAACTTTTAAGGGCCATAGGGTTGAATTTCATTCACAAATGTTGATTTAGCAGCATAACGTTTGTGTTCACACTGTGATAAACTCTTGTAGTTAGCTGACAAGAGCTTTGGCTCGACTCTTTGCTACAGTTTGTATCAATCAGCGGCAGCTCTTTCTACATACTGAGTGCGCGTGCATCTCCCGTGTTGATAAACAAATTATCCCATTATATAATTTTTTTTACAATCTGTAGATTGAGCTGTAACTTCCTGGTGTGGGAAACACATGACTGTATTTTTTCTTCATAAAGTAAAGAGAAACATGTTTAAAGGAGACCTATTCGTGTTCAGGAAGAAACTATGACAAATGCAAAAAATGATCCAAACGGCTTGAAAAACAAAAACAATTGACTTCCTGTTCACAGCTGCAGCACTGATAAGCCCCGCCTCTTCGTGGTAATATTTTACTTTAAATAGACACCTTGTAGCTTTTTGAAATACAAAGTTAAACAATACATTGAGATGTTCAATGTGTAGACAGGTCAGTTGTGTGACTCTGATGGAATATTACATCTAAAACAAGATTTCCATTGAAACCAGAAGCAACCAAAACAAAAAAACAACACAGTGTGGCTTTAATGAGCAGAATTTACTATTGTTTACTTGTAATTACAAGTAAATACAGACATATAGGTGGTAGTTGAAAACAGGAATTTACTGAGCATTTAGCTGCAGAAAAACACTACTCAAACATGCGTGAATAAGTCAATCCAGATAAAACTTTCTGTAAACTAATGTTGAGGGAACACTGGCTAAAAACTCAAAAAAGTGGATTTTACTTGATTATTCCCCTTTAAAAGACCAAAGCAACATAAACAGCCTATCATATTTGTGCTTTATCAAACTGTAATGACACACTTGGCCTGTTTTTGACCACTTGACCCTCCGCCCCTCACCCCTGCTCACTTCTGATATCAGTGGGAGTGAGTTTTGTGTGTGCCTTTCTCTCACACAGGCGTCCTGCTGTCTGTCATTGTTATTAGGCTTCAGCAGCGTCAGTCAGGAAAGAGGCGCCGGGGGATTGTGTTTGTTTCGGCTTGTGTGTGTGTAGCTGTGTGTGTATAGGGGCGTGTAGTGAGTGCATAAAATGACAAAGTGCATGTCCAGTGGAGGGCTTTCCTGTCTTCCTGTCACCTCGGCTCTTGTCCTGAAAACCGTGGGAAATATTAAAGAGCGAAGTCAGTACAGTACATAACACAACACTGATAATTCTTAAAAATACAGAAATGATTATTAAAGAGAGAAAAAGAATACCAGTACTACCACTAACAATATTCATAACAATCATACTGATGTTTCAAGTAGCTTTAGTTGTTTAAAATAGTGACTGTCTGTAAAAAATCACAAAAGTTAGGCTACATTTTGGAGAAATTATTTACCTCACACGTAAGGAAAACGAAAAGTTAGCAGGGCGATCAAAATTATACAAGAGTGACATCTGCTGGTCGTCACACTAAACCAAAAGTGAACTAAATTATCGCTGTTTTATTGCAAAATTTAACTTTATTCAAGTTTTTAAATATTCCTTAAGTGCTGCGTTTCCATATATCATGCAAGTAAAATATTGAATGATTTGGGACATTTTTTAAGGGCATTAAAGGACACATTGTGAACATCAGACTAACATTCCTCCTTCATCAAAAACATGGCTAGACAAGGCTCTTCAACATAAGGCCCTGGGTCCAAATCAGGCCCTCCAGCCTATTAAATCTGACCCACGACTCATCTTCCAAACACCTGAAAATATACAATATACTCAGTATCTGGTCTTGTAATTCTATCAGTATTCAGATGTCTTTTCTATTTTGTTTTTTGACAAAAACCTAATGAAAAAGTTGAAGCAGATCTAATGTTGAATATGGAATAAAAAAAATAAAAAAAAATTCTCTTCTCTCTGTCTCTCCCCAAGCCAACTCCGATTCAGCTGATCACTGTGGAAAAACCCAAACAACAGCCTGATCAGATACCGAACAAAACTGAGGCCGATCGCTGGTATACAAAAACAAGCTGACTATCGGTCAGCCAATATATCGGTCTAACTCTACAAATGGAGGTTAAGATATGGTGACAAAAGGCTTACAGTTGAAGAATATTTACAAATATTCTTTTATTGCTAAAAATGGCTAACTTTTTAGATTTTTTTTATGCAGTCTTTGCTATATAAATTTGTTTTTACGTAAATTTTAGAGCCACTATAGTAGTCTTATTATCGATTCCGATGATTAAAAAAACAATTAAGGCTATATTTTTATATAATGGGTCCCATTTAAAAAAACAAGTTAAGCATACACAGGTACACAACAGCTGTACACCTGTCTAAACTGTATCTGGTGATATGAAATCTTTCTCAGTACTTTGACAAATGTATGGTAAAAGATTTTTATGAATATAGTATTCAGAACATGTCTTTATTAGGTGCTGAATGTAGATTTTTGTTTTTATTTTAGCATCTGACCAGGTAAATTCTCATTTTTAGTGAGCTGTTATACACCTGTATACATCTGAGTTGAATTACATTTAAACATGCTTAAATGAATAGTTCAGAGTCTAAGGTTTCCAAAGATACCAAATTCATGTCTCTGTTTCAAATAGAGCTGGACATAATCGTGTCTGTTCAAATATAGATTTTTTTTTCCAACCTCTTAGTCTTGGAGTTGCCAAATCTAAGTCTTTACAGCGGCTTTAGGCTTTTTTTTTTTTTCAAAGTCTCTTCTGGACTGCGCTTATAAGTCATAAAAGGAATGAAGCTTAGCAATTTTCAGTTTTGATTTGTTAAAATATATCAATTTATAAACGTAACATGAATTTTTAGTTGCTAATGTAAGAAAACACATGATATGGCAAAAACTCAAACGATTCTTTTATTAACTTTTTATTAAAGGACTGAGTATGCTTGTTTCTCTCTAAAAACCTGGCAACACTGGTCAGCTTTTGACAGCTGGATTTAGCTGTTGATAGTGAAATGTGTTTATCTCAAAGACTCTCTACAAGAATCGTGATAAAATCGAAATCATGATCTGGCTCCAAGAAAATCGGGATATAATTTTTTTGCCATATCGTCCAGTCCTAGTTTCAAATATTTTTATGAGTGTGAAACTCATTTATAATCACTTGTGGATATTTGTTCTCTTTTATGCCATTATGCTCTATGGGTAGCCCTAGTGAGGCATATAGGGGTTGTTCCTAATAGGCATCCAAGCGGTAAGAGTTAAGGGAACCCTGGATATGAAGACAAATCTGGCTAAAACACTAGTACTGGTCATGCTTATTAAAATAAATGACAAACAAATATATAACTGCTTACTATTTTTTATAAAATTGTCATTGTTTATGTTGTTTTCAAGCCACTGGGAGCCGCCATTTTGGTTGATGACATAAAATTGTGTTTCCATGGTTACTCCCACAGTTTCATCTGTGAACAGTTGCCACAAAAACACCACTGACAGTGTCCAGTTCTTGCCTCTTCCTCTTGATTATCTTCAGTTTTACTAGATTCCACATAATCGTTCTGTATTTGGCTTTGCTCCGGCTCAAACTGACAAGGTTTAACCCAGGTGTTCATGTTGCTTAGTTACCTGCTACTGCCTGTTACCTTGACAACACTATTTTATGTCATAACTGCAGCAAAATGGCAGCCTCCATGTCATTTCTTTAAAACACTATTTTAATAAAACTACAAATACTTCCAATGTATTTGTCCTGTATTTATACAGGAAACATGTCGACAAGGTAAATACATCAAACACATTGTCTTTAAAAGAAAACCAAAGTTGTGTAGTCCACAAACATTTAAACATATTTATTCTTTACAACATGAATACTTAAGAGAGCACTGTTAACCAATCCACATCAATTGTGATACATTTATACGTATTTGAAATGTTTTATTACGGCTGGAATGTGAATATTGACGCTAGATGTCACTATGGTAGTTAGGCAAACTGCACTTGAAATGCTCCCCCTGGTGTTCAAAAGTGGACAATACTTGGATCACTTTATTTATTTTTTTCTTACACAGTGCCCCTTTTATGTTCACAGTCAAATTTCACTGACTTTGACTTAAAGTTGTCCATGTTCACTATATAATTTCTCATTTGACAACTGCTTTATTACTTGAAATGTTACAGAACTCATTACCCAGAAAATGTCGAGTTTTGTCAACCGTTTATTACCTTTTCTTAAAAGTTGTGAAGACAAAAATAAAATGCTTTTACTGTAATCAAATATTATAAAAGTTAGGTTTACTTGTTCTTATTAAGTTAGCAGAACGTTTTATAATAACTACACCTCAATTAGCCTTAATAAAACCTTAATACAACCTTCTTATAGACTCAATTCCTCATGAACAAATGTATAAATAGTAGATGAAAAAGTTTATTAAAGCTTAATAACTACTTAATAAAGATGAACCCTACTACTCAACCTTTAAATCCTAACCTTAGCTAATGTTATCATTTATTCACCATTTACTCATGAATAAGAAAGTATTTATTAGGTTGTATTAAGTATAAATAAACTGTAGTTATTAAAAAGCGCAACTGAACATTTAAGCTTATTTCAGGTAAACAGGACTTAACAGTTTTGACATGATCATTTAGTTTTGCAGCAGAAACACAAGATAATCATTGAATACTTTACACTTTTGGCTCAAGTCGCCGTGGTAACACTTTAACAGTCAAAGCTGAACATTAAAATCTACACATCTGCAGTGAATCTTTAGACTCTGGGTGTTTTCTCGGGTAAATAATCTGCCGTCTTCAGTAATAAAATGACAGAGGTTATGAGTCTGTGCTGAGTTCAGGCTCCTCTCTGTCTGCTGTTACTGAAAGCGTCTGTAGGTGGCAGTAGTGACTTTGTTTTCCACCGCAGAGATGAACAGAAATGTGATTTACTCTGAAGTAAGTTTAGAAAAACAAAGCCCCTAGACCTGCAGTGATGTTGGCTGTGTGTTTTGTGCGTTGTGTAGTGAGTAAAATTTAATTAGCAACAGTTTTTTCACTGTAAGTAGGGACCAGTTCTTTTTAACCCCTTAACCTCTTCTCATCATTCCTTCAAAGGGCCGTCCCACTTTTTCTTAATACATTTGTTTTTGTTGAGTCTCTGATAAAAACAAACTATGAAGCGTCTGGAAATTGTAAAGATAAAAATGACATTGTGTTTCTTACTTAGAGTCAAATCAGCCTCTGAACCAATCAGACGCAATCAACTGTAAACTGACAAATAAAATATTTTCCCAAAATTTTCAAAAATTGAGTTACAGAGATACAGCTTCACAAAGACTCCAGACGTTTGCTTCTGCTCCAAAGGATCAGAAACAGTTTGAAATTTTACAGATTTTAGTCAGATGTGCGAGGGGAAAAAAGGCTGGAATGAGAAGGGGTTAAGAAACCAAGAGTATATGTGCTGTACCTCCCACTTTTCCCCCAATTTTTCAATTTTGTTAGTTTTGTCATCAAATATATCTACGGTATTTACTTTTTTGTATATTTAGAAGAAGAAGAAAAAGTAGATTTAACTCTTTTAGTTGGGGTCAAATAGCCATTCTAAGATGGCTCAGTGTTCAAATGCTCTTCTGACAAACAAACAACAATTTTAGGACTTTTTAATGACCACCTAAGCTTTTTAAACTTATTTTAAGTCCCTAAAGCTCTATTTATATTTAGTTAAATTATCTTTAGCTATTGAAGAGGAATTGTAAACAACCCAAAATTTGCTCAAATGTCTGTTATTCTAGTGCCACTAGCTATACAGCTGTTTATATTTACAAAAACAAAATAAAAAATGTTGGCGGAAATACAATAATTTTCTGATTTTCTTTTGTACAGGTTTAGTTCTCCTTTATAATTAGAGTCAATTAGACACCAGGAGACAAAACTGTAAGCCCCAGTTTCATAAAAACCCCAAACCATTTGTTTGTGCTCCAAAGAATCAGTAACAGACTGCTGTAATAATATAATAATAGCAAAAACATTAAAGGAACCGTGAGTAAGATGCACAGCTAAAAAAGGTTTTGAAAACGTATCATAATCACAGATGAACTTGGGTTGCCAGCGAGTGAAAAAACCTGAAAATTAGAAGGCTCTGACCAATCAGAGACAAGGTTTGCTGTAAATCATGAGTAATAACCAGACAGTCACTTTCTCTGACACTTGACTCCAGAAATGGCAAAAGTACTGAAGTTGTCTGAATAGAAGAAATCTATTACTGCTAATACTATTGAAGACAAGATGAACATCGTAAATGCAAAAGTACTGAAGTTTACCACTGAGTTACTTGTCTAAAAGTGACTCTGGTAAAAGTAGAAGTATAGCTTAAACTCGTTTACTTAAGTGAAAGTACAAAAGTACATCATTGGCAATTGAATTAAGTAAAAAAGTAAAAGTACAAAGTTGATGTGAGTTTTGGTGTGAAATGAGCTGAAACGATGTAATAAATATAGGCCTTTATTATAATGTTTAGACATATGAAACCCTGTCTCACTGCAGGCCTATTAAAAGCAGTTGTCCCATTTTGCCTGTGCTAAAGTTAAATCTGCATGAAAGTATTCAACCAAGAGTGTAGTGCTATTGTCAAGTTTTCTCCAGCAGTGCAACTAAGTACAAGTGTCTGTTTGTTTCTAAATATATAAGCACATAGACATAGTGTTACTCTGGCATATGTGCATGCAGCCTTAAAGACGTGATTATTACACTAAAATATGCAGAGCAACCTAGTTTTTTGCATATGATGTTCACCATAAGAGGTCCCATAAGCTGTAATTTATAGCAATATTATTCAGCATACAGTATGTTTGCAATATAGCTTATAGAGCTACTTAGAAAGCCACATAATTAAGGCGATGTGTGAAGGAATGGAAATGCATTTTGAGAAAACAGCCTTGGAATTTATAAAGATTCGTTGAACTCTATGGATGAAGTAGATTAAATTCAGTAATTGTGTTGTTTCTACACCACAAGAGCAAACTGATTAAAAAACACAACAGACTTGCCCTCAGTGTCTCGTATTGAGCCTTAAAAACATCATTATATTTAAAATTTCACTGAACATTTTGCTTGTTTTCACCCAATTTGGCCATTTTGATGAGGTTTATGATTGTCTTTTGTCCACCAAATACTGCATATCTAATTTCACAACTGTTACCTAGCAACCATAGACCAAGCAAGCAGACAAGGATTAAAACCGAGGTCCTCAGAGTGTGAGATGGTTCATAACGCACTAACATGTCAGAGATGTACTTTAGTGCTAGTCCATGGAGAGACTTGAACACAAGCAGAGCTGTTTTAAAGTCTATGGCTTTGACACTAAACCTTTGATTTTAGCTGTGTTTTTTAGATGATAAAAAGCTGCAGATGTAATTGACTTAATGTGACTGGTAAAGTTCAAGTCTTAGTCCATTATTACTTCCAGATTTCTAACTTGACTTGAAGATTTTAGAGAGAGAGACTGAAGGTGACTGCTGACACTTTCTCTTTGTTTCTGTTGGCCAACGATGATGACTTCAGTCTTGTCTAAGTTTAGCTGGAGTGACACATAGATACGAGGGTCGTCTGCATAGTTGTGATAGCACACATTTTTATTGCGCATTGTGTGACTGTTCGGTACTTTTTGACGACATTCAAGATTTAATATATTTGTCATTTTTATGCACACATAAAAACAAAATCTTGTTTCATAGAACTCTTAAAAACAGGAGAAAACTGCAATAAATAAACACCCATAAATAATCATAGAAATACTGTTCTTATAATGCCAAAATGTTCATCCGGAGCAGCACTTCATCAGCTGCAGACTCAATTCACAAACATACACAAAAGTACACTCACAGCCACTCTTCCAGTAAGAGTCCAAATTATATCATGTACTGATTTAACCGTCTAATTAATCCACATCTGCAAACTACAGGAGAATTATAGCTTTTGCGATTTTTAGATGTGTCAAAAAAAGAACAGGTCACAGACATAAGGACATTTACAAGGATTATTTGTCTCATTGTCTCACAGTTGCATCATGTCACAAGAAGAACAGAGACGACAGGCTACATCAGGCTAGCAAAGTTTCTTTATTTTACATTTTCATATGTTGTTTGTTGTAAAGTTCCTCGCGCTCGTGCAGCATGTGAACCTCACCATGATGCACCCTGACAAATGGTTGAAACAGTCACAGTGATGCACAGACATAAGGAGAGAAATGACAAAAAATATCTTATGAAAATCCTTACTCTATTGCCTCCCTGAAGTCGTAGAGGGACATATCAGGCTTAAAATCGGGCCAAAACTCCTGTAGTGTTTATTCATAATTTACACGTAACCCGGGTGAAAAATGCATATAATCACTTATTCACTAGCTCTTTATTTAAATATGTATGTATTGTCGGCGTCTCTGTGCTCTGCTCGCGTCATTACATCACGCGCCCTTGCGTCATGCTTAACACGTATAATCAGAACTTTCTAAACAGCTGCGTGACAAGCGTCAGGCAAGAGCGAGAGGGAAAGCCCAGGTGAACGCGCTGGAGGAGCCGACTACTGGTGCCGACCTACCATGAAGTGAGCACGGGAAAAAGAATAAACTACAAACTGGCCAGGTCTGATGGCAAGTTGTTTTTTTTTGCTCCTATAGACCCCTTGCATGTTAGTAAACACTGCATTCTGGTGGGCGGAGCTTAGCCGGAGGCAGAAAAAGACATTGCTTCCATTTATTCAGTGTAAACTAGCACGTTTTTGGAGAGATTTTAAAACACAAAAGCAGAAAAAAATGTCAGATTCTAATCGGAGCTATCAGGATATATATTATGACTTTCTCTGTGGGACCTGACACAAACTATGATGAATTACTTCTGACGGATGGAAGCATTTTGTCTGAGTCTGTGTGGTTCGTCTTGAAATTGAATCTACTCTTTCACGTGACTGAGAGAGGTGATTTTTACATTTGTTTAAGGTTCGTTTTACTTTGCTAGACACAGTAGTGGTTAAAATGACGTTTAACGGTTCATTCATGTCTTGAAGGCAATGTTAAATATGCTGATGTGTGCACCTCCTATTAGTGCTTCAGAGACACAACATTTACTAGTAATTATTTTACCATTAACGTCCAACAAAATTGGTTGTTTGTCTCTGAAAACTGTTAGCTCTTGTCAAAGGCCTTGCTAAAGCAGAAATTAAGAGTCTTGTGTATAAAATTGAATGACTGACAACAGTACAGTTTTAGCTAGAATTCTAAATAAAACAGATCAGTTTGAAGATCAAACTGCACCTGCACGGCTGGGTAAGGTCAGGCTAACATTAGACACAGATGTTCTAGTCACAGTTCACAACAACATTTTAACTACAATAAAACCTCAAACGTTTAATGTGTCGGCTATGAGTTTTCGTCTTTTTTGCCTCCAGCTAGAGCTGTGATGTCACTGTGACGTGGCATGAAAATGGTCTATAGACTCATTCACTCGGCCCAATCACACACACATTCACACACTTTCTCTCCCACACTAATCCCCTGCTGGACACTTGGGCTGTTTTGAACTTAACATTGAACTTTTACGTTGTGCTTTAACATCAACTCAACTTTTTCGCATTGCACGTTGGATAAACCCAAACGCACAATTTGAGCGTGCACGGACAGTGCGTTCATTATCATCATACTCAATGAACTTTACTTGAACTTAGCGCTGAATTTTCACCTCTGATCTAGCCCAGTTGCTGTGTATTCTAATTAGTATCAACACTGTACTTAAATAATTACACATTGGTTACATACATCTTTGCTGCTGTAAAACTATGATTAATATTTAACACATTCTTTCATAGAGGCTTTAAGTGTATTAAAAAGAAACCCTCAAACAAATTGCTTTCCTGATTTGCCACAGAAAAACACAGAATCAGAAGAACGCGCCTCTTAGCTCGCTCTTTACGTCTGAGTTTTAGTTTACCTCAGCTCCCCCTGCGTCACTGTCCTGTCAGCGTCTGCGCGCACACACACCTATTTGCTGTCATCCATTAAAAGTGATCGGCCTGTCAGCAGCAGTCTACCCGGGACCTGAGGGAGCAAACAAAAACTGCGGCAACACTGCACCCATTCCATCCAAATATGATGTGTGTTGGACCTAGCACCATTAATTGGTTATGGCCTATTTTCCGTCCTCACTGGAGAGTCTGGCGGGGAGTACAATATGCCAGCAGCAGCAGCAGCAAGCCATCAAGGGGCAGCCTATTTCCGTTTTGTAATGATGGCCTCTTTACCAAGTTATTGCCCTAATGCAGCTGTACGCCTCACTCAGCCGGAGCTTAAAGGAGAACTAGTGTGCTTCTTCAGTGTATTTACTAATGAACTGTGACATATCCAGATCAGTAGCTAACATTTGGATCATTGTATAACACAAGGTTGTTCTAAAACGGCTTAAAAATATAGAAACTTAAGCAAGTCCATTGACTTTCTGCTCAAAACAGCAGGTTTAACAAACAAGCAGTAGAATTTTATCAATATTTTTTGGGAATGAAGTGACTATTTGACAATTTTGAACCCAACATGCGTCACACAAATCAATACAGACAAGTGGGCGAGCAAAGGTAAAAATTGGGTTTTTCTGTACCCTTGAGAACAGACTACTTTTTAACTTAAACACATATTTATTGATCCAAATACAACTGAGGTCAATAATGATTTGCGTCTTCACAAAGTTCATATTTCACCATGATTTGTTATATTCAGCTCAAAAGCATTACAACTATTGACCAATCAGAGAAACCTGTGGTAAAAATTAGTCTCTATTTGAACAAACAGCTTTATTAAACAGACACATTGTAAATCACGATAGGACAATTTCATCAGAAAAGCAGATCGTCACAGAGATGAGCTCACAATTAGATTTTTCTCACGATATTACCCAGAATCCATCTAAAAACAGTAAACTAATGTTGAGAAATAGATGTGTTCAAGCTGTATTTTCCACAACAGATCCTCTTTGTGACGTGCACGGACAGATAAACAGCGAGAGGTGCATGTTCAGATGAAAAACCCACATGGGGTCTTGAGTGTCGACTGCATTGCGTTTTGCTGATAAGAGGAAGATGTTATTGAAGTGTGGCTCTGACCCGGCCCCCATCGGTTTGTGCGTTTGTGTGTGAGTGTGTGTGTTTGTGTTCGAGGTGAGCGTAATGCGATAGACTCTATTGAATTGCTATTTCAGGCCTCTGTGCAAAGGTCACATGTTGGGAATGAAAACAAATAAAAAGAGTAAAAAGGGTGTATAGGAGAGACAAAAAAAAACTGCTTTTCAACATAGAGACAGACTAGACGGCAAAGCTTACAATATTATGTTGTAAAAATAAAGAATGTGTGTAATCTTTATTGTGGCTGCAACTAACTGTTAGCTTGTTACCTAAATAGGTGGGTGATTATTCTTTTGGTTAAAGGTAGAGCTGGGCAGCATCGTAATAAAAATCTAATTGTTTGCTCATCTCTGTGACAATCTGCTTTCTCATGAAATTGCCATATCGTGATTTCCCACAATCTTTTTTCAAAGTTTCTTATACATTTCGAAGGTTGTGGTTCTTTAGGTTGCAAATTCAAGTCATAAAAGAGGTGAATTTTTTGATTTTTCAAGTTTGATTTACAAAAAGATTATGACTGAAATATGGATTTTTAGCATATTTTAAATGATTAAAAAATGCCAAAATCATTATAATTGTTTAGAAGTAACACACATTGTTCAAACTAAACGATTATTTTGTTGCATTGCTTGTTTTGAGATTTATTTTCAAAGGTTTGGTCACTTGTTTCACTCTTAAAATCTGGCAACAAGACTTTGACAGTTGGATTTAGCCATTGACATGCAGGAACTTTCTGAAAAATCAGATTCCTCTTTGTACCTCAAATAAAAAAATAAATAAATAAAATAGACATGAATTATGATAAAATCGAAATCGTGATCTGGCATCTGGCTCCAAGAAAATCGTGATAATTCTGCTATACCCGATTTTTTACAATAAAATAACTTTAAAGGAACCCCGAGAATTTTTAAATGTTTGTTTTCGAGTTTTCTTTATATCATCAAAGATATAATACACACAATAAAAAATCTGAAAAATCTACAGTTTATTAAACTTTTAAGAAATATATTTTCACGGAAGACGCCGTCTTGTTTACAACACAGTGCATTATGGGTAGTATGACGTCGAATCGTGTAACTACGAGGAAAGTTATGAAAGCTTACCGCATTCTCCTTGTTTCCTCCCGAGACGAAATCACAACCAAAAGCCACTCAATGTACCATTTTACAATGTGTGTCGACGAAAAACTACTGACGCTCCTGTTAACCAGATCAACGGCAACTGTTGCAGCTGTTGCGTGCGTCTCACGACTGACGCTCACTGCGCCAGTGCGCCACACGATTCTACGTCATCACCTCAAGATGGCGGCGCCCGTAAAATCAGGAAGTTGTTGTAAACATAACAATTTTACGTCAAATGGCGAATATTTGTTTACTTTAAGCTCAATTTTTTAGTAAGTATACCTTTTTTAGTAAGTATTTTGGATCTATTTATGTAAATATTCGGGCTCCTTTTAAAATCAATTTCACTCTTGTTAATACATGTGAAAATGAAACCTTATAAGGCCTTGAGGGTCACATAAAATGAGGTGGCGGGCCTCATCCAGCCCCCGGGCCTTGAGTTTGACACATGTTCTTTTATATTTAAGATTTTAAGATTTATAAACGTGTGCATCATCCAATAATCAATACAACATAATATTGATCCACACAAGGTCAAACTGATCATTTATAACCTTCTTTGTTTCATCGTCATGATCCTGGTTTGTTTAGAGTTGGTGGAATACATTTCACCTCAAACTCATTATTTATTTAGGTTATCATTTATTTTTAAATGGTTTAATGTTGGCTCTGTTATTATGTAATTACAGCTGTGTGTGTCTTGCAGTGAAATGCTTTATTGAGGAGAACATTTACTGCAAAGACAAATACAGAACTCACAGGAAGCCACAGACGTCCCACTGCGGCGCTTGATTTTCCCAGGAGTCTCTGATCCAAGCACAAAACATGGCTAACTCTGCTTAGCTGCTGAGATCAGATGACTGTGTGGACTGGTAAGGAGGTTGAAAAAAAAAAAGTTCAGCCAAATATTATTGAAATTCGGCTTTACACTATAAGATCAATCTTTCAAACATGGAAATTATATTTGTTCTATATTGCTGGTTTACTTCTGTGTTAGTACTAGAAATTGACCGATATGGGTTTTTTCTTTGGCCGATGCTGATATTTAAAGAATTGTGTTAGCCTATACCAATGTCAATGATCGATTTTCTTTTTTTAGTTTTAAAAGCATAGCTGGGGTAAGAATGTAAAACCAAAAAAAAAACTTCAACACAAACTTTTACTCACCAGGGTAAATGTATGTCTCTTTCACACAATGTAATGACGCTCGATTGTATTTTGGCAGAAGAAACAATCGTTTCATATCCTCATGAAAGACATTTATATTGTTCATTTTGACAAACAAACAAACACTTATTAAAGCTTGTACTGCAGCCAAAGTCATAGAACAAGAATAAAACTTAAAAAGACATTATAAAATCAAAACATCAGACTTGTGTAGAGAGATAAAAGAAGTATTTTCCCTTTTCTTTCCAAACCAACTCAGAGCTCAGCTTCATTATAAAACTGAATGTTGGATCAGTGACGTGCGTTCAGGGAGGCAGTGTATCACCGGTCCAAATGTGGAAAAAACACTTGATGCCAATAAGGTGAAATGTTATATTTTTAAATGACTCTTTCACCACAAAAGTGATCAAATATGATTATGCTTTTTTCGAGTATTTTGCCTTCTTATTGTCAGAATAAGAAAACATTAGGATAAGATAAGATATCCTTTATTTGTCCCACAATGGGGAAATTGTGGGACAAATGCAATCAAACAAGATAATTTAAAATAGACTTAAAATGTAGATAGTAGTTATAATGGTTAAAAAACTCTTATTTACAATAAGTGTCTGTTATGACACACGTTATGGAAACGTGAGCGCCTGTAGTGAGTACATTTGACAGCAAACAGAGTTTGTACAAACACAAGGTGTAGTTTCGTGTAAAGACAAAATAGTTACATGAGATTCTGTGCTTCTGTTTCACGTCTGCAAAGTGAATAAAAAGGCCTCTTGAAATTAAGTTAAGTTTCTAGACCTGTGTGGTCCACAGGGCCTCACCAGCTGTAAACATCACCACATTCTCTGTGTAGGATGTAGGATGCACCACAAGCGGCTTAGAAAAGGTGCTAAGATGAATTTGAGGTGCCAGTGTGAGAAAGAATTGTGGAAATTGTAGAAGTGTAGCAGTGCACCTGCACATTGTTGCACATTTACTCATCCTGTGCCTCTTTGATAAATCTTTGGAGCTGTGTTTTTCAGACTTTTCTCTGAAGCTGCTCCTCTAAATTAAACCTAATCCACACTGTGCCATTTTTGGAGTGGCCTCAGACCTTCATTTGTCAAACTCCAAACTAATAATTTGGCCTTTTTCACTTTTAATTGCCAGACAAGCTTTATTATTCAAGTGGAACTACTCTGCCTTTTCTGCATGTGCCAAGAATAAAAGACTTATGCTGTTTTCTATTGTTAAAAAAATAAATTAAAAATGCTGATCTCGACGGTGTTCCAGTCAAATTTAGAATCGATTTTACATTTTTACTATTTGTATTTAAAGCCCTCAGTGGTTCTGCTCTTTCGTTGCTGATTTGTTGACACCACACTGCGCTCCTCGTCCTCTCAACATTTACTATCAGTGCCCTCCTTTCATCTTAAAACCAAAGCGATCATGTTTTCTCTGTTGTAACATCTATTAGAACTGGCATAAGCCACTTTTGTCACAAAAAGACACAATATGTATAGAGGTTATGCAGGCACAGCATTGTAAATATTAGCACAGTGGAAATGAGAGTCAGTTGAGAAAAGGGACATTTTCTCCTGTAAGAGCTCAAAATCCTGCTAAAACAGGAAAAAGACACAACAATCTGAGAACAAATTCAATCCACCACGAGTCTAGTGAGTACTGGGTTTGTAACTGTCATGTAAAAAGAAAATCAGGTAAACAGTGATAACAACAGTGGCAGAAAAGCAGATAAACAACAAGACTTTAGCTTCTCTCACATTTATCAGACATTGCAATTACACACAGTTGAACTCATTACCCTTTTCTTCTTAAAAAATATGTTTTTGAGTCTGTTTGTTGCAGTTAAAATGTCCCATATCATCAACTGTCATTAGCAAACAAGTTGCTGCCATGACAATAGTTTAAATGTTGAGTAGCAATGCTTTATAATATTAAAAGTTCAGTTTTTTTTAGGAACTACCATGCTTTGTCCAGAATAATTCAAAGGGATTCAAAGGTGAAGTTTATACAAATGTATTTAAATTTTAGATCAACTTAATGGATGGATTGTAATAACAAGTCTTTTCCCTTTTCTTTTGCTCTGCTTGAGCTGATTAGTTATGATCTATCTATGCATCCATCCATAACTAATGACTACTCCATCTCTATTTCTATTTCTTTGGCTGCTGGTCTTTGATGTTTGTATCTTTAATGGAAATATAGGAGGCTTTTAAAACAAACGTCATATAGTTTTCATATTGTACATCTCACTGTTCATTCATTAAAAAGCTCTTTGAAGGACAACAATGTACCGAACATGATCTAGACTGCAGATTTCTTTCTAAATGCAGCACGCTTGACCAGTTCTGGAGTACATACGGTATTTTTGTCATATTTCAATCTCGCCATCGCCTGCTCTCCTTTCCCTCTCCTCCTTGCCCTTCTCTTTTGCTGGAGGTCATCCTTTTTTAGCAGTAGCTCGGCGGAACAGAGTCGATCTAACCCAGATTTACAAAGTGTGTAGACGAAGGTGGTGTCTTTGTGTTTTAGTCGAGAGGAAAGGCAGCACAATCTGTTGGGCAGGTGAAGTGAAAGCAGGCGGCAGAGACACAGCTGAGATCGGTTTTGAAGTGCAAAGGTCGTCAGGTCAACATGGGCAACGTGGCAGACCGCGCCGGGCCTAAAAAAGGAAAGTTTATCAGGGAATCCAGCTCGCTACAGCAGCATCTTCTGTCTGACACTGGAGATGTAAGTGATATGCTTCGCTGGCTGCAGCTGCTGCTTTAAAACAATTCAGTTTGAGTAAACAAAACAGTGCCATTATTCAGCGTAATGTGAGACTGTTTAAGGTAAAATTTAAGGTTGTGCTTAATGTGTCAGTATCGGATATATCCTGACAAACTTGTTGGCAATATACGTATCGATACAGGAAGGATACTAGTAATAAAAATTGCTTTCTTTATTTTTTTTACATTTTCTTACTTTGACCAGTTAGTTTGAATTTTGTGTATTACAAGACTATTGTTACTGACTTGAAAAGTTATATTAAGTAAGCTTTATTTGTATAACTCTTTTTACAGACACACAGTCACAAAGTGCTTGACAGATTATTCTTTAATGAATCCATTGTTTTTTGTTAAGAACACTGTGATAAACAAATTTTAATGCATTATTATCCTGCAAGCAAAAATACCAATTTACCTCACTTGTAAGATCCTTTTATCAAACTTATGTAATACACATTGCACTGAGGTAATTGTATGTGCATATACGCGTAACAGGATACATATCTTTTCTCATTGTGCAATACTCAGCCCTACGAGACACTACAGGTCAGGGGTCTTCAGTCGTTTCTTCTGGAGAGCTACTTTTAGCAATCACAATGGGGCTCAGTTAAATGTCTACATTAGCCATTATCCATTTACAAGTATATAAGACATATTTAGGCTTCTAAAGATACATTTACAATAGAAATAGAAAGCACCGATCCAGCCTTTTCAGTACTAATTTTGATAATGTGGCTTTAAGTATCTGCCAATACCTGATAATCATCAATGCTAATGTAGGGACACTTTTCACTGTCAAAAGTCCGTTAACTTGATAGAAAATTGTTAAAGTAGTGCAATGTAACTGTGATGAATTGTGCAAATTACAACAAATTTCAAATATGAGACATTCTGGATCAGCATCAGCAGTAATAGTCGTATTACTTTCAGTTAAAGGCACAGCTGGGACATGGGTTTAACTGGTATCATGTGACCGACCTGAGCCAGCAAAGTTTAATGGATCAATACCGATATTTGATCAGAGTATTGGTTAGATGCGACACTAAAAATAACTATGCACTAAATACAATTGAATGAATATCCTGACTCTTGTGCTGTTGGACTAAAGTATCTCTTAAACACACTTTCTAAGACAGATTGACTGAATATTGAAGTAAAACGTTTTTGTAAACATTTTCAGTAAAGTAGCTTACTCAAAAACTAAATGAGATATCCAAAATCCCTTCTGTATCTATAATGTCAAAAAATTAACCAATAACCCAGTTCTATCCATTTATCCCCTTTAATATGTGCATTTTCTTTTTTTTTTTTTTGCTTTTGTGTGAGGAATTAACAGAAGAGGGTTACATTGATACATTGATGATTAAAGTTTCCTATTCCTGAAAAAATACAACACTCAAACATAAGCTTACTATGCATTATTTTTATTGGAATTTAATACCTTTTCTTATACAACCTCGCTCTTCGCATACGGTAGAAGTTCGCTGCTATTCATGGCTGATTTGTAACCAAAAGCAGTTGTTAATAATAAATCTACTTCTGTGTTTTTACTAACGAGGGCTGATGTCAAACTGAAAGCTGAGAGGAGCTGAGTGTTTCTTAGAATTCTTCATTGGTGCTATTACCGTCTAATTGACACAACACAATGCTCTGTAAATAACTAATGGCTATCAGCTCCTGCATCTGAAATCTCCAATTAAACCTCCAGTGACGAATGCTTCTGACGTCATCGGGACACATGCTCCGCGCTGTAGTTTCTGCATTTGCTTCTGTAAATTTAGTGCTTTGACTTGATAAAGGTCATATGTTAAAAGAGAGTTTTTAACCGTAATAGTGCATAACAGTGTTCTCTCATCATTAGTTTACTTAAGTTGTGTTTGATAGATTGCTGCATTTGAATATCTTGTATTGTCCTGCAGCTGATGCTCGAATGCTCAGAAAATGCCTGTTTATTTACTTGTGATGACTTACAGGTGCAATACTTGATTTTTAAAGTGTAAACAAACAGAAATAATAATTTTAAGCTTCCTACATGAGTCTACATGTCACCTACCTAATGCATTCTTGCCGCAATGTAACAATAACAACAGATGAACCTATTGGTGAACAAACAGGACATTATTAGACGTAGTCAGGACATTGAGGACGAGGGATGGGACAGCCACGAGATTGGGTCTACGAGATTGAGATGAGACGAGATTTTAAAATAATTAACTGTTTCAATTTAGAATTTTAACAAAGCAAATTACAAGATGAAGTTAATATTATTTCTATTTGATTTACAATTCATCATGTCTATAGAGGGATTTTTTGTTTATCAACACGAGCAATGTGCGCACACCCTTTTGTCGAAAAAGCATTGTTGTCAGCTAACTACAAGAGTTTATCACAGTGTGAACAGTTATGCTGCTAAATCAACATTTGTGAATTAAATTTGACCCTACGACCCTTAAAGTTACATTCAGGTGAGCGAAAAAACGGTGACAAAAACACTTCAGGAAACAGACGTCTGTCAGACTGGTTCATACCTGATCCAAACAGCTTCTCTCCTTCCGTTTCATTGTTTTATTCAAAGAAGTTTCCCCAGCTAAGCAGATGGATAGAGGCTCTTTCTGCATAAAGCATGCACAGTGACGTCGCCCAGAAATCCCTTTCTAACTGTATTGTTATTTTTGAGGTGCTATGACTTTGACTGAACTCTCTCTCAGGCTCCGCCCCTTTCTCTTCCCCTCTGCTGCTGCAGACAAAGCATACAGAGAAGAAGGAGCACATTGTCCTACTTTTAACGAGGTCATTGATGCAATGAGTCAATATATCCTTGTGGATCCATTTAAAATTTAAGTGTAAAAACATTGCGCTGTTCCTGCAATGTCCTAGACCCGCATTTATTTAACTGCATTTTTTCACGCACTGTTTTGCTATGTTTAGGAATAATTATCTCTATCAATATTTGTCCTATCAATACGAAATAAAACTGAGACAGAGTTTAGACTGTTTTCTGTTCAATTATGTGTTCTACAAGTCTATACGTGGAGGAGACTTTTTAGTACAGCTGCTCAAAGTTACGCCTAACTAAGATCGTGAGAAGTTCTTTACTGTGCGCACAGTATCTGACAATTTGATCTTGCGAGATCTCGTGGCAAGTCCCTTTGGATCTTTAACCATAAAATTGTGAAGCACTTTGTGACTCTATCTGTGAAAAGCGCATTTCACAAATGATAATATATTGCAACTCTTAATTTAGCTAAATGATTGTTTAATCTCCAGTTGTGTGTAAATTGTCTTTATTTTGACCCTTTTTGACGACATAGTGGAGAGATTCTCTTTTAGAACTCAAACTTTAAACTTTAATCTATCAATTCCTTCATAATTTTAAACATCACTGCTATAAAACTGTGATAAACATTTACCACAGAAACTCAAACGTAAGTCAAAATTAGAAAGATGTGATAATCTGTAAAGCGTATCTAACGTGGTGACAGAGAGACGAGATGCACAGGATTGGGAGCTGGTGCCAAAGTAGGTGAAATCACAGTGGTGGCTGTGTGTAGGCCGGTGAGCAGCGAGCATGTGGTGCAGATGGTGCTTTGCATACAAATACAACATTTGTTCTGAGGCCCGGCAGGAAAAGGTCACAATATTCATAGTTTTAACAGGCAAAACTTTGAATGCATTACCTGTCAACACGCTGCTGTTTTTTTCCTTCCCTCATGCATTTAAAATGAGTTTTGTTTAAAATACAACTAAACTCATGTGATGATGTCATGAGGACAGACGATGGGCAGGAGGCAGGTTTTCCCAAGAACAACGTTGTATTTGTCATGAAATACTTCCAAAATACTTCACTTATTTATCTGGTGATTTCTGTAGGGACTAGACCCATTAAATTTGTATTACAGAAAAAACTAAGTTAAACTACTCATTTTATCCACTCTCCAGTAGGCAGGGGACGATATTAAAATTTCACTCCGTGATTATTGTGACCAAAATAATCGCAATTAACATATTATCACAATAATTTACTGAAGTAAAAGTGCACAGATTCAAAATCACTGAAATATTTCTTAGCGCACATATGTATGTTTGAACAACTACTTATTGTTTTTGGTCTAAGTACAATCAATAATGATTCAAAGTGAAAAATGTTTACAATGTTGAGCAAAAATCTCTAACTTTGTCTCAGAGTCATTAATTAACTTTAACACATGAACCTTTTCTTTGTTTAACCATAATACAGCTTCTCACTGGGTTCACAATAATCAGATTTAGATGCTCTTATGAAGTCGCAGGCGCACATCTGCTGCTATAATTGCGATTATCGTCACGTACGATTATCACAATTATGATAAAATGTCACAATTATTAATTGCCGCCCTTAATTATCGCGATTTGTGATAATATCGTATATCGTCCCATCCCTATCTCCAGCTGTTTGAAAATATTTAGGCTGAAGAATGTTGGAGCCTATTGGAGAAGAAAAATCATATTGTTGTACAATGTTACTAGTGTTGTTCTGATACCATTTTATTGGTTTTCAGTAACTTGACTGTATATCATGTGAGGCTAGTGTTAGCCACAAAATGCAGGTTATTTAAAATAGGCTATTCATTGCATTTTTTTCACATTAGCAATGACTACCTTGTTTAAAGTGTTCACTGAAAATCTGTAACAACTTAGAGGGATTCCAGTTCTTTTGATTTATTGCTGCCACCCACAGGCCTCTTTTGTCTTCATCAAAAGGTAAAAGATAAAAAGCTACATTAGGCTTACAACCTCCTTGCCTGTTAGTGCAGCCAGTCGCACAAGATTTCAACCACCATTATACAATTGAAATTGATAAAAGTAACTTAGAAACGAGCAGATTTTCGGCAAATTTCTAAAAGCCCTCCCATCATGGCAAAGTGGGTGTTCTCTCGAAGAGCGTAACGACACGTGCAAAGGGTCAATAATTATTTGTTTGTATATGTGGAGTATTCTAAGCTTTTGAAGAGTCTCCACAGAGTCTTTTCCAGCTACTCTGAGTGTTAGCTGTAGCATTAGCCACGATCTGTAATCAGTATCTGTAAATGTAACTAAAAACAAACTTATTGACTTGTGTATGTTGTCACCATTTTACTAACAACATACACTGCGGTTACATGATCGGGAAATCAGACTAGGCTAGAAAACCGGACTCTACTTGGTTTTCCCCTCAAACCGGTTGGACCAGTTTTGCTCCTGTTTACATGCACAAGAGTAAACCGATTACCCTGGAGAGACTGGTCCTACTGAGTGAGATTCGCTACCGCATGACTGAGGCTGTAATTGGTTGAACATTGTTAATGTTGTTTATTTTTTATTAACTGTTTGTTAAATGACACATTTTTTTTCTGGAACATGTAGAACTGTTTTAAACATGTAGAACAGTGTTAAACATGGAGTAAATGTGAGATTGTGTGTGCCACTTTGTGCACGGCACTTTATAGTTCTAAAATTCTTAATTTATTAATGGAATGTGCAGTGTGCAGGGTTGTGAGCATGCTCAGTTGCATTTATCCAGCTGCAGACCGATTGTCTGTTTACATGAGTCTGAAATCAGACTACAATCGGTCGGACCACGTGTGCCAACTGGTTTTCCGAAAACCAGTTTACAGCTCCTCAATAGGTCTGCCCGGGTTTACATGCGCTTTGGAAAACCAGTTTAAATCGGACTAGGCTAGTTATCCAGTTTTCCTGGCCTCCATGTAAACGCCCTGAACACTGGTAGCACATCAGCAGGGCAGCAGTTAAGTTTACTTTGCATCTTTATTTTTCCCAACACAGTTATGCAGTGACCCTGTTAGCATACCTTTCCCAAATCCCTAAATTTAGCCAAATTAACTTAACCTAAAACCACAAGATTTTACTAAGATTTTGGAAGTAAATCATTTTAAAATATATACTTTTGTTATCATAGCCACCAATACAAAGTGACAGCAGTGTAAAACTGGGTTAGGGTAAAAAAAATCCTGCATTTCTGTCTAAAAGTGGTGAAAAAGGCTTCAAAACTAATTGTGGTGAACAATTCAGTGAGTTAAAATGCATTAGTTAAGTGGGCAAAACATGACACATGTGGAATGTTTAAAATTAATCATTCCTGTTTGTTTACTTTTTTAAGGCAACAAAAATCAACTATTGGGGTTATGCAGGTCACATCATCACATTTTCTCTTGTAAGAGCTCAAAATAAAGTTAAAACGGGGAAAAGATGCTACATGTGAGAAAATATTCAACCCACAACAACTCTGCAGAACGATGAGTTTGCAACTGAGATGTAAAGGCACAAAAGCACGTAATAAACAGTGGCAGAAGAGCAGATAAACAGAAAGATTTTAGCTTCTCTTACATTTATCGCAGACTCTGGAATCACACACAGTTGAAGTAATTACCTTTTCTTCTTAAAAAGTTGATCTTGAGTCCTTTTAATGACGATATAAATTGTAGTTCTGCAGGTAAAATGTCATAAATCTCCAACTGCCATTAGTAAACAAGTTAGCGAAGCACTACACTGTTGCCATGACAACAGAAAATGATTGTTGCATTTCGCCACATAAAAGTTAATTTGTGTAAAATAAAAACTCCAGGAATTAAAATGAGTCCGTAAAAACTAAAAATATTGTGTTTCCTACAAATTTGTCTCAGTCAGAATGTTTTGGAGAATTTTAGCACCTTAGGTAAACAGCTATTCGATCACTAATTGCTGACGATTATTGCAATAATTGATTAGCTGCTATTAATTGTTTAACTTGTTGCAGCCTTAAGTCTATTATTATTATTATTATTATTATTATTATTATTATTATTTCCAACCATTTTATTACTTGTTTTGTAGAGTCTCTTTCACAACTTTTTGTTTTGTTTATTAAATCCAGCTCAAACTTCTTGCCGGCGGGCGTTTTCAAATCCCCTCTGACCTCGTGACATATAGTGACTCTTAACAGGCTGTCTGAATGATATGTGTCCGGAGGCTTGTGTCAGCAGAACGCTTGCTTTATGGAATCCATCGATAACCAGGCCGAGGCAGGAGCGTCCCTCTTGGGCCTTATTGAACCGAAACGTCCCCACCTTCCTCCGCTTAGACCACAACTTATGAGCTCGACGTAGCTTTTCATGTGATTTAATACGCTAGAACTCACCGACTGCAGCGCGCCGACAGTAGCTTTGCATCTGGACCCGCTAAATCACTTAACGTGTCCATTTTGAGTCTATGATTATGTTTAGATAGTGGTTTCGCTGGTAATATATTCTTCACCGCTTCAGTTTATGTTGCTGCTTCATTAGGTTCCGGCCCGATCTCAGTCTGAATTATTCATTGACAGTGATGGATGAGTGCACTTAGACGACTTTTAAAGCATAAAATGAATAAATGAAATAACACAGAGCTCCATGGTCTCATATACAAATGTCTTTTTGTGCTGTTATTAGAATTGCTATTTTCTAAACTGAGATAACACACTTTTTGCTTTCATATATTTTGTGAAATTATGATATACTCTAGTCCAGGGGTGGGCAATTATTTTCTCTGAGGGTCAAATTTGAATCCAGACTAGTGACAAAGGGCTGAACCATTAGTAGTTATTATTATTGTAAGCACATTTTTCATTTACAATAAAACACAAGTGCAAACACATGCTCGAGAGCCAAGTCAATCAAATAAAAGACCTATACACTATTTTTCAATATTCTGCCTTAAAGTTTGACTTTTGCTCTAAACTACACATTTTACTGACAAAAAAATGGTTTTCACTCTTTATATTCAAAACCCACCACCAAACAATTGACGATTTGTTTCGATTCGGTCTCGATTTTTCGATTAATGGCCCAGACTTGCTGGAAAAGGTTGGGCACCTCTGCTTTAAATTGTTGTTCCAAACAGCTTAATGACAGACTAAAATATGTCTTCGATAACACTTTAGAATAACTACAAAATAATCAGGCTTAATAACTCATTAATAACACTTAATAAATACTTAATTCATCATGAACAAATGATTAATTAACATACAAAAACGTTTATTAATGCTTAGTAACTACTTAATTACTCAGAATCCTGCCCCCTAACCCTAAATCCTAACCTTAGCTCCTTAGTTAAGTAGTTACTAAGCATTAATACACTTTTTCATTCATTAATTCACCATTTGTTCATGAATAATTAAGGCTTTATTTATGCTTTATTCATGGTTTACTAAGGCAAATTAAGGTGTAGTTAATATAAAGTGGTACCTATGTCTTCTTTTACATCTGTGGTCTGTATCTATTTTAGTCCATTGTTTCCGTTTCATCTTAAGCTTTAGAAAATCTACAAAGCTTATGCAATAAAAGCACAATTAATGCGATTAAGGCAACTCTGATCAGAAAACACAAAAACAGTGTCTTTAAATAGGGTCAATGAAACGAGGAATTTAGATGAAAACAGAATGGCTTTAGAAAAGTTTCTCCAGGCGGTGTCATGTGCTTATCATCTTCCTCTGACGAAAGACTAAGACCAAAGGATTCTGGGACACGCTGCTTCCATGAACGTTACGTAAAACTGCCCTACCGCTACAACTTTCAAGTAGGAAATAAAAAGTGTGGGAAAGTCACAGAGTCAAGCTAAGATTAAATTCGATTATGTTTATGTAAGTCTGAATAGAAGAGCTTTTTGTTCGTCTTGGTTTTATTTATAATTACGGGGTATGTGGGTCAGAATATCACAAGACGCTGATGTCATTGCGTTACTTGGAACAGGAATAAAATGGTTTGTTTTGCCGGTCATGAGACAGTCAGACCTGGACCTGCTCACCTCTCTCTGACCCTCTGCAGACTTTACAAAAATGTTGAACCAGGCAGTAGTAAGTGTTTAGTCCAAGAGGTGGATAGAAGTTATGTTTAGGCCATGTTTTAACTTAAAGTGCATATGACAAGTTAGATATTTCTTTCAGTAAAACTCAGTGAACATGATTTTATTTAAGATTGAAGTTTGTAGTTGTATTTTGTTCAATAATAAACAACTGTTTACTAGCAACCACATTGTAAATGTGGGCCAGAAACTACATAAATGACACAGATCTTTGGATTTGACTAATTTGTAACACTTAAATTGTGTGAAATGATTATTTAGACTCACTGGAAACTGTGTGAGTTGTACTGTATGTAACTTGTCTTTGCATTTTGTTGCTTTTTGGCGACACGTAGAGGGATTTTAGAACTGAAATACCTCCTGTAATTTTCAACTTTTATTTGTCAATTTCTTCAAAATTTGCAACTTCAAGTGAGGCTAAACACGCGTTCAGAGACTAACTCCGCCCACAACTGAACCCCAAACAGGCTCGCAAAAGTGGGAGATGCTTGGAGGCCTTTTAAGAGACGCCCAGTGGGTGTGAACAGACTTTGATTGACAGCACCAAATATGGACAGCGAGCTTGGTGAATGATGTGAGTTTTGTATTGGAGCGGTCCGGGTCCTGACGTGAGATTTGCAGCGGAGGGAGCTGTACAGCACTAAGTCTTTGTTTATTAGCACGTCAAGATTTTTTTTTATGCTGTTTTTACTTTGCAAAACATATGTATTAAACCTGGGCTTTAGTCTACATAAGCGCATGAGCCTATTATGTGAGTATTTTCTAAAAATGACAATCGAAAATGAAAAACACAGGCACGAGTTTCGAACAAGTGCATCGTTGAACTCAACGCGCCGCTCGCTCAACAAGCTGAGCCAAATAATGGCTGATGTCATAACGCAGCAGGTGATCGCTTTCAAACTCATCTCCGCAGCAGCGGTGTCAGAAGAAGGAGTTTAGATAACACATCTGGGCAGCTCGTCTGCCGCGTCAATACACTGTGACGTCGGAGGGTACTGAAAATGCACTGACAGCGTTTGCCCATTGTGGCAGTACAGCCGCTGTTTTTGCACACATAACTGCAAAATTAGCGAGTTTGCACAAAAATGTCCAAAAAAGACTTGGAAACAGTAGATAATTCAATTTTGACCCCATATACACAGTTTAACAGTGAAAAAAAGTTGATTCGGAGTTTAGTTTCTCTTTAACTAACTTAGATATAATTGAGAATATTACTTTCCAATCATAACTTTTTCGACACTTAAGTCTTTTACAGTACGTTTATTAAAATGACGGTGTTGTGCATTTTTAATTGTGTTGTACTTTTAATTACATCAGGTGTGTTCAACATTTTTTTTGTATCAAGAACCACATTTTGAAGTAATATATAATATATATAGAAGAGTAGTCACGCACAGATAAGTTCCAATGCACGTATTTAGAACAAGTTTTATTGAGCCACAAATGATAAAGTTAAAAGTTTTTTTAAAGTATACTTTATTGTCCCCGTAGGGAAATTTGTCCTCTGCATTTGACCCATCCTTCAATGCCTCTGGGGCATCTCCTCAGGAGCAGTGATCGCTGCAGTGCAGCGCTCGGGACCCATCTCCAGATGTTGTTGCTAGGCTTGGTCAGAACTACCATTGCTGGAGGATATTACCCTAACATGCATGTTATTGGTTGGTGGAGAAACCGGAGTGCCCGGAGAAAACCCACCCAGACACGGGGAGAAAGGCCCGGCCCGTGCGGGAATTGAACCCGCCACCTTCTTGCTGTGAGGCAAGAGCGCTAACCGCTCTGCCACCGTGCCGCCATGTGACAAAAAATCACAAAAGTGGTTGATTGTGGCTTTAACAAAGGTAGATTTTTTAAAACTCAGAGTAAAATGCATTACTTTTTGCTGTTTAGATCATTTCTTCAGGATATCTGACGTCCAACATCTCGTTTTTAGGCCAGAGTTTGAACATCCATGAAATTTAATCAACATAAAAAATGAATGAATGCAAAATCAGAAGCAGCGTCCAAAAAGTTACTCATACATTACTACTCAAATGTTTTTCTTTAACTCTTACTTAATATTACATAAGTTCTTTGCTTGGATTACCTCACTACATTCCACGCGTTACACTTGACCTCCGTCCGTCAGTGATCACAAGTCTTTTTTCACGCTACTGAACGCACACAAAGGCCCAGAGGAGACAAAGATGATTGAGGTCTCTGCAGAGCTCGTGACATGAGTGGCACTGACGACATCACTATTTCAGATTCGATAAGAAGATTCGATTATAAGGCTGTGCTTGTGGTTTGATCCGTAACTAAGATGTGACGTAGGGAGCAGGCTTTATATCTGCCCCGGTATAAGGCTGTGACTGTGGGCTGCACGGTGGGAGTGTATAGAGCCTTTTGTGTCCTTTAATCTTATGCTATCTCTTGCCTTTTACCTCTTCTAATACTATTAAAAAGGTATATTCACTAGAGTGTCCATAGCTTCTAAAAGAATTAAGCAGAGTTGAAGAGAAATGTGCTATGGCTCTGGTAATTTGCATGATTGAATCTACAGAAGTACTGTATAAGCTTTATCATCTTTTTGCCACACTTTTCATGACTTTTGACTTACCCATACAGTACACTGAATTTGGTGCAGGTCGGGACTTACGCGAGTCCCGTAAGACTTAGTAAGTGTTTAAAACCAATGCGTACAAAGATCAAAGAATCTATAGAGAGTCTATTATTCCGGAGATCACAGTGGTTTGATGCGACTTTCAAGCTATAATCTTTCAATATGCTCTGCCTACGTGCAAAACAAAACCTTCTGCAAAAATGCTCTGGATAGTTATTCATTTGCTCTACTAATAATCTGCTTTGACATTCTTGATCAATCACTGCTTCTGAATGTTTATTATTTCATTGAATGTGTATTGTTTTATTTTTATTTCCTACTATTCATGTTTGCTAAATTAATAATCTGAAGTCCTCAGATCTGGCTGTTGTTGTGATTTTGGGCTATACAAAAATACCTTGATTGGTAACACTTTATATTAACTACATCTTGATTAGCCTTAATACACTCTTAATAAAGCATGAATAATGGATTAATTCTTAATGAACAAATGAAAAGCTAATGAACAAAATAGGCTATTAAGGCTTAGTAACGACTTAATTACTACAAGCCCTTCCCCTCAACCCAAAATACTAATCTTAGCTCCTTATTGAGCAGTTACTACGCCTTAATAAACACTTCCATTCATTAATTGATCATTTGTCCATTAATTGTTAACTCTTTATTCATGCTTTAATAAGGCTTTAGTAAGGCTAAATAAGGTAAAATTAATACAAAGTGATACCAGTTGATCAATACTTGTGTCTGTGTAGTGTACTGACACAGTACACAAGTTGAATGATGAATACAAACAGTAATTTTAGGTGAAAGTTCATTTTTATTAGATATTTATTAGATAGTAGATATACTCACAAAATGGCTGCCACAATCACCACGGCAACTCACTTAATCAAACTCTGAGCTAAGATTTTGTTGCTAGGAAACCAGGTAGAATTTTTTCCTCCATTCTGATTGGCCGCCTGGATTCTATGCTTTCTTGGTGACCTCACTCCCAACACAGTTCCAAGCCACAGGTCAGCTTTAGTTCACTTATCGTGTTGTAACAGACAGACATAGCAGCAGACAGAGAGCTCTCGAACAAAACAAAATTTAGCAAAATGAGCGAAGACTTAGAAATGGCCAGCAATCCTCAGTTAGCTCAGAGGTTTTTGGAGCTGGTTGAGAAAGACTGGTCAGACGCTGGCGAGGTTTTATCAGCAGATCTCAGTCGATTTCTTACCGATTTTCTACGGCAAGAAATCGATCGGTTAAAGACTAAGCTAGCTGAAAGTGATGTAAGGAAGAAATTTTTCGAGCTAATATCGTCTCACGAAGCAGCAACGCAAGAAAACCGGGCTCTTGTAAACGAACTCTTGCAACTACGCAAGAAAGCAGAAGAAGAGATGACAATGGAGATAGACATGAAACGCGTTGATAAGGAGCTAGCCATCTTGAAACACCAAAAGAACAATTTACATAATGAGATTGCTTGCCAGAAATCAAAATTGCAACAAACAATGGCTTTCAAACAATGTTATCTGGAGCTGGATGCTCAGAAAGATAACATGCAGAAGGAAAATCAAACCCTTCGGCAACAAATCGCTGACACAAATCAAGAAATTGCTCGCGAGAAAACCTGGAAGCCCAAACTTGACGCACTGAAGGTAACAACAGGCGTCTTGAAATCGCAAAATGAGAATTTGGAGAAGAAACGCGATAAGCTGAGAAAGCAGTACGACACAGAGAAGGCAAAGGCCTTTAAGCACAAGCAAAAAGTCCTCAAGATTGAAGAGAAAAAGAGAATTAATGAAAATCTGAAGCAACAAGTGAACATGATGGAGAAGAAAATAGCAAACCGTGAAGCCATGTTAGAAAATTACAACGACATTAAAAAGGAGGAGGCAGAAGTTGAAGCTAGCAATGCGAAACTGGAGAAGAAGCGACTGGAGCTACACAGCAAGCTGACAAGTCTAAAAGATGTTGAGCACAAGTTGGACTCTTGCAAAGTAAGCATGGATGATTTGAGAGAACAAAATTGCTTCTTGCACGAAAATATACAGTCGCTAAACGAGGAACTCACCAGTAAGAACTTGCTCAAGGTAAAACTGGAGTTGGTAAATGTAGAGAAAAAGGCGTTGCTGAAGAGAAATGTCAGCTTGAAGAAAGACATCGCAAAGTTGACGATTCAGAAAGAAAAACAGCAGCCTCTAGTAGATGAGATCGAAGCCGCGGGCGAGGAAAACGAAATGATGCGGCGCCACAATGAGCAAATGCAGATGGAGCTGGAGGAGTTGTATGTTAAAGTCCACACCATAGACCTAGAGGAGGTGAGGAAAAACGCTGTGAAGGAAGAGACGGAGAGGATGAAAGAACTGAACCTGGGTTTGACGGGGGAGGCGCGGAACATGGAAGCGAGGACGCGGCGGCCCAGGACTTAGAACGAAAGACAATAGAGCAAGGGGGACGTGGGGCGCGAATTTCACAAAACGAGACTGACTTATGCCCACCATCTGGCTAGTATCGCAATCTTGAACGCAAGCTATAGAGCATGGGATTACGAAATCGCATGAGCCGTACCCGGCGTTCATTAGCTCACAAAAGGGCTGTAGAACATCTCTGCACTGGGTCAGTATTGGTAAAACATCTACCACACTGTGTCAGACGGTTTTAGTGAATGTTGTTGCATTTAGCACCTTAAAGCTGATAAATGAAAGACATTCATTTCAACTTATTCTGGCACTGCGGATAAAAGTACTAATAGGGACCCAGCTTGTTTGCCGGGTACAACATTCCATCCTGCGTTTATGTCCCAGCTAGATTGTGATGCAGTTTACAAATTCAGTCTTAAAGTGAAAAACGTGCGCCATCCCTGTCCCTTGTTGAAAAAAACAAATAAACAAATGCATCGAACATCACAGAATGTGTACTGTCTGATTCTGAACTGGACAAATGTATGTCATCTTGCTTTGACCTGGTCCAAAGTGGGTTTGGGAGGACTTACAAATCTTCTCTTGCCACCCAAATAGTTTTCCAAATGTTCATGCTGTCCACAGACATGTGTCCTTTGATTTTTAATGATTTATACATTTATAAAAATATATATATTTCTATATCCTTTGCTGCCTTTCACTGGTCAATTTACCAGTAATGTACTTGATCATTTTAGAGCAAGGGATGTCAAACTCATTTTGGCGTCGTGGTTGTCATCAAAGGGCCTGTGGTAGTAAAACTTATACTCGTTGTCTCTTGATTTTGTATTATTATAGAAGTTACAAATATTGCTTTGTATGTTAGTATTATTATGATTATTATATTATTATGGTTATTATTTATGTATTATATTATTATTATTTTTCTTGATATAACTCAATTGTGATTGCCTGTAAAATCCAGACGATGTATAAAAAATATATCGTACCGTGTCCCTTTTTCGGATTTCTGTAGTCGTGATTGACAGATTAATTAGCCAATCAGAGACACGCATTTTCTGCTGTGTAAAATCCAACATGGCTGTTCCCGACGAAAAAAATACATGAAAAAAATCTCACGTGGACCTGAAAAACATTGCGTATTTCTGCAGAATCAATGAGCTAAGCAAAAAACGATTTTAATGTGAGGTGAGTGAAGTTAGATTTTGGTCTAAATGACAGACGACCAATCAGCTCCTTTGTTTCATCTGGGTCATGCAAATAAGCTAATCTGATTGGCCGGTACTATGTGGGTTTGATCTGAAACGCAGACGGAGTGCGTGGTGACCAGACCCACTCTTCACTGCTTGCTGAAGTGTGGGTTAGGGACATGTGCTATAGTCATGTCCACCACAATTTTAAACTTCAGATTAACTTCCACAAATAATGCAATGCCTCCCCCACTTTTATTTTTCCGATCCAAATGTATAAAATGAAATCCATCCAAACGAAAGTTCATCTCCTTATCCTGTTTAATCCATGTTTCAGATATTGCAATTATATTAAAAGGTTGCCAAAGATACTTTATCTGAACAAAATTTGCATATAAACTTCTGCTGTTTATATGACTAACTGAGAGTTTGTCAATTTTATTGTGCATTTCATCTGTATACTATCCACAGTTATTGTTATCCAAGGAAGCAAAAAAATGATTATCCGGATCTTTATCGTACTCCAGATCCAGACTTGCATGAGCAGAAAATGTACGTTTGTAATTCCAAAGTGCAGGATTCATATTCCTTGAGTCTTTGGCTTATATTATCTTCTGGTCTTAGTTGGTTAAGTCCAAAGTTGTCTTGCTAAAAACTGAGCTAAAACCAAAAAAGTTTCAAAAAGTACTCATAGTGCTTTCCAGTGCTACTCTGAGCTCTGATCTTCCGAGTTCCGACTTGTAAATTCCCACTGGAACAGCCCTTCAACTCGGAGTTCCCACTGGGATACTCAGAGAGAATTTCAACGTCTGAGGTAGAAAATCGAACATGGCAACGCCCTGCGTTTTGAGAAAGAAAAACCTCCGACAGCTTCACTACTGATCGTACCTGTGTTATTTTGTCTTTAGTTTGTCTTTACAGTTCACTCGCCTCTGTGACTTTGCTTCTGCAAAGCTTGTGCGCATCTGTCGTTATAAACCTGCTCTTTTGTGCTGCAATGCTAATATTGCTAACGGCTACACAGAACTAATGTTAACTCTTTGCAATGTTTAACACACTGTAAATGTAACAGCATGTCAAGTTCTCTGTATTTTGGCTGTTCTGGGCAGTTTCCAAGCTGTTTATTACTTGATTGGCTCATTGCTGTAAAAGTAATCAGACAACCACTGGAACACACAACACTCAGAGAAAGCATCACTCCGAGGTACGATCAGTGCAACCAGAGAGACAGCAAGAGAGCAGCCAACCACTCCGATTCAAAACATACAATGCATTAATCGCGTTGTAACAGACAGACATAGCAGCAGACTGTGATTGGTTAAAGCACAGCTAAGGCACTAGCTGACAAGTCACAATCAGCCCCAATGCTGCGTTCTGAATGGGACCTCGCTTTTTTGCAAAAGGTTTTGTTTGTTAAGTGCACGGAAAAAATCTGAAGAGTCTATTTTTCCCCCGGAGGTTGCAGCAGTCTGATGCGACTTTCAAGCTACAATACAAGCTTTCTCGCTGGAATCCAATCTATGCAGCTTTAGACAAATCCGGAGCGCAGTGGACTAGAGCTGGAGTAGTCAGTGTTGGCCTAAGATCTCAAAAGACTTGACTTGTGACATGACCCTTTATGACTTGAGACTTGACTTGCTATGACTTGGGAATGACTTGTATTAAAAAACGCAAACAATGAAAATATACAGAGTTCAAAGTAATGCAGAAATTTAAAGAAAACAACAAAAACAACAGCAGTAGTCTTTTATTTCTTAATTTGAGATGGAGTAAAGTTTCAAAACATTGCAAAGATGAACCAGGTTTTATATAATAGCATTTTTGCATTGCTTTTGTACGTGGCTGAAAATAGGACGCTGTGCAACAATGTATTTCATTTTAACCTTGCCACAGTGCTTCTTAATGATCAGTCAAATTAAAAATGTAAAATGTCTGACTTGCTATAACTTGATGCCAGTACAACAACTTGACCTGACTTATGACCCTCGTGACCTGCTGACTTGGACTTTCTTGTAACTTAACGTTATGCCTTGAGACTGACTTGTGACTTGCTCATACGTAACTTACTCCTGCCTCTGCTCTGCGCTCTTAGTATTTGCCTGTGCTGCCTGTAGTACGGACCGACTCTGACTGCACTCTTTGTCTGACATTTTTCTGCAGCATATTTATGGCCAAATCAAACTATTTTTGTTGTAAAGAGAAGAAGCAGGACAGAGGAAAGGCAAACCAAGTGGTGCGAGTTTGATTTATGGAGAGGCAACCTTCACTGCGTTGAACCTATAATGAACACTATTCATTAGATCTCCACAGTAACAGAACCCCTAGTTTTAAAAGTTTACATTTTGCACATTTAAATTATTCTTTAAATGGCCATTGCTTTTGTTTTTGCTGAAAAAATGGTTCCAAAGCCTTTAAAATGGTAAACGGTTCAGTTGAATGAGCTGTAAAAGCTAGAATCTGGTACAAGCATCTCTGCCTTTGGGCTTAATGTAATTGTATATTGTCCTTTAATAAACATTACTCTACCTTAATCCTTCACAATTTCATAGACTGAATATTGAAAACTGATACATTTCTCAAGGTAGTGTTCCCCAGCCACTTTGTCTAAAAAACACTGTATTAGTAATGTATTCCTGGTTTTATAGGCTTCACATTGACTGTATGCTCCAGCCTGTGTGATTTCTACAGTGGTTTGATGGACACTCAGTACAGAAAAATGTGACAGCTCACAGCCAGCGCCGGTAATTTTGAAGAGTATGAATTGAGAGCAGCGACCTGACAGTGTCTTGTTTTGTCTCGCTCACACCAGCTGGACCTGTCAGGTGGCTGAAGTCCACTTGTGCCTCAGCCTGTCAGCGGCTCCTGCCCTCTGCCAAACTTTTACAAGGACTTCAGTGCCCCAGATTTGCTTGTCATTAGTATAAATCTATGGGATTATGGCAGTGGTCAACAACCTTATAAGTCCCTAGTACCTCCTTAATTTTCTCGAACACTCCATGTACCCACTAACTATGCCTTTTAGGCAAATAAATTAAAAGTTGTCAATAGAGGTTTTGCAGGTGGCATGACAGCATTGTAAATGTTCATGCTGAGTGGCAACGATGCATGAGAGTTAATGGAGAGAAAGGACATTTTCTCTTGTAAGAGTTCAATAAACAGCTAAAACATTAAAAATAAACTACAGTTTAATAACAAATTCAACCCACAACAAGTCTACTGAGCACTGGGTTTGTAACTGACATGTAAAAAGAGAATATCAAGTAAACAGTTGTAGCAAAGCAGATAAACAACAACACTTTTGCTTCTCTCACATTTATCAGACATTAAAATCACACACAGTTGAACTTATTATTGTGAAGAGATTCATACTGTCTTCTTGTCTTAAGTTTCCAAAATTGTTTTTCTTTTTGTCAGACAGGAGTGTTTCTTTACCTGCTTTACATGTTTCAGCTACTTCCTGTAGCCTTCCTCAGAACTTATTACTTTTTTCTTCTTAAAAATATGTTTCTGAGCCTGTTTGTTGCAGTTAAAAGGCCCTAAATCATCAGCTGTTGTTAGCAAACAAGCTGTTGCCGCGACAACAAAGAAATACATTGAAGATTTGCCACTCATTATAAATGTTTCTAAGCATTTTTGGTATAAAATGATGTCAGTGCATAACCTCTATTGGCTCTGTGCACAGAACTTCAGTTGGCTTGTTTTTGTTCAAATGAGCTAACTTATGTATATACAAGCATTTCCTGTTAGCGTTCGCATCCAAATACAAACACGTCTCTTTTTAAACACAGAAGTGTCCTATGAAGAATTATTCTTCTGATTTGTAAAGTTCTTTAACGTGTTTTGTAACATTCATATTTTTCCTTTTAAGCTGGTGAAACCCTCATAGAATGAAACTGAACATAAACAAGCCAACTGAAATTCTGTGCACAGAGCCAATTGACACGTGAGCATGTTGTCCTTTTCATGAAATGTTTGCTGAAAATCTCCCAATCTTATTTAAAATTCACCACAAGTTGCATTTTACTATTGCAACTAGGAGGATTACTATTGCAACAACACTTCATCAGTAGGGTAAAACTAACCTGTCTCACAACGGTCTAATCAGTAGTTTACTTGGTTTTGATAAATTCCTGCATGTTTGAGTAATACTGAGTTGTCCTGCAGTCCCAGGTTTCACCTATACCTGCCCACTTGTCTGTATTTACTTGATTGTTAAAAAAAATCTGATTCAGAGCAAAACATGTGACTCAAAACTGTCTGTTTGGGACTTTACAAAAATGAATCATTTAAAATCTGCGTATTGCTGAAGTTATTATTTTTACAATGAAGAGGCGGGGCGAATCAGTTCTGCAGTTTTGAACAGGAAGTCAATGGACCAGTTTATATTTCTAAGTCGTTTTAGATCATTTTTGTGTTTTACAAAGAACAAAATAAGAATTACTGATCTACATGTCATAGTTTATTACTAAATACAAAGCTACCGAGTCTTTTTAAAATGTCATTATCAGTTACAGAAGTAAAAGCAAGGCACTTGATCGTTGCCTTGGGCTAAACAGGGCTTAAAGTTCTCAGTCACTGTGAAGGATTTCAGTCAATAAAAACAAATATAGGAACTTTTCCGTTACTGATGTTGGCTACTGTATCTAACATGGCCCATTAGGCGTTCTTTCAATTTAAAAAGTAGATTCTTTGTCCAAATTGGACAAGGTAATAGTAGTAACATATCATATACCATGGCCAAGAACTGCACCTGTAAAAAAGTAGAAGAAATTCCTCTTAAATCCACCAAAATGCAGGAAATTACTTCTGTTTTCAGCAAAAGTTTCCGGGGGAGGAGCCCCAGACCCCCTTTTATAAGAGTTTAGCCTATATACATTTCTCATCTCAACTCAAAATTTATCATCACAAGTTTCTCATTATTACATCAATCTCGATTCTCAATTCTCATAGCTATGCTGTAAATGTATTATCGTCAGACCTATTTCCTTAAAAAATAGATTTCACTGTATTATTTCGATTAAAATGCAACTAAAATCTTGATTGCAAAGAATTTTCAGTCAAATCATTTATTTTTTTTGCTTTAACCCCTGGGCTAATCTCAGGTACATTATCTGTCACAGAAACCATGCTAACTAATGTGGAAGCAGCTTAGGTAAGCCGTGTTGACAGCAATACAGTGACAGTGAAAACTCATCTGCCAGATGGCTCAGGGGAGGGCTTCAACCAAGGAGCACTTTAATCAATCTGATTAAGGGGAAATGCTGTCTGTATTTTTAGCCACTCCAAGGCAGACCAGTGGCCATTCATTGGATTTGGTGTCATTAGCTCTCATGGTTATCTCGTGAATCAGAGGATTTATAAACAAGCTCTAATCTAAGAAGTTGACTCAGCTCTCTTCTGTCAGCTTCTATTAAGACTGGACTAAAGACATTTTGGGTTAACTACAGACATGCGCATCGATCAGCTGACTAAACATGAGTGTGATGTAAAGCTCTTGTAAACATGAGACACTGATTCTCTTTGTATATTCTCCTCAGAGTTTCACCACCACCTCCTCCTTCTCTGCGTCTCGAGCCAAACTTAGAGTCGTTCAATCAAGTTTGTTTACGTCAGTGACACATAGAAAACAAAGGAACGCGTTGGTCGTCTGTCACTGAAAACAAAGCAAGCTATTCTTACCTCAGCAACAGTTTTAGTTCAATGTGTTGTAATGTAAGCGGACATAAAGTCAATGGCTATAACTTTATAAATTGCTTACATTAAAAAGTAAGAATTTTGGTCAATAAGACACCATTGACTGTTGACTAATGCTGCATTCTTTTGATGTGTAATATCACATGAACAACCCCTCATGTCGGAATTACTACTGGGAAACTGGGAAATAATTCTAATGTTTAAATGCCTGAATTGAAAAAAAAGCTTTGACTTATTACTATGGTAGACAGCAGCAATTGATGACTATTAAAAAAATGTCATTTGTTAGCAAAATATTTTAATATCTTTTATACACAGAAGTTGAACAGCACCTCTATTTCTACCGTAAATAATAATTTAAAAAATCTAATCCCAGACCAATCTGGACTTGCAAATTGTACAGAAGTACGTAGTTAAAAAAATGACCAGACACAGACAGAAAACAGTTTTCTGTAATATTGAGGTCATAAATATGGAATTATACAGTATGTTTAATCTGCTCTTGTTTTTTACATTATTTTCAATTCAAATTTTGCTGCCTCAAAAAAAAAATATAAATTTTAGCGATTTCTTAAACAAAGCTTTTCGTTATTTGTTCATACACAGTTAAATAATTCACGAATAAAGGCTGTTTAGATTAAAAACAAGCTTTTTACATTGTTATTTTCAATGTGTGCATGCTCTAATCACACTTCCAGACGGATCGGGTCTGCCGGTACGAAAGGGGACGCGACAAGCCCCATGCTCTCTCTAGTCATTATAATAACTCATTGGTTTCTGAATGAATTATTTTATTTATAAAGCACATATACACAGACAGTTGTTTTACAAAGTTCTTCAGTAAATCCCCGTCTTGCACTGACAGCAGCCGCCCTGGGGCAGCTCAGAAGAAGCGACTCGCCTAAACACCTGGTGCCTCAACCTCCGACCAACAAGTGTTCCCTAACATGCATGTTATTGGTTGGTAGGGAAACCGGAGTGCCCAGAGAAAACCACCCAGACACCGGGACAAACATGTAATCTCCACACAGAAAGGCCCGGGCCGTGCTCGATGTCACAGCCATGTCTGTGTAGGTTTCCTCTGAGTGGTCTCGTCTTCTCTATGACTAAAACATGTACAAAGTTTCCTTCCAACAGAACTTTCTTGCAAAAAAGGTTGAAGAAAATATATTATCATCACAAGTAACCTAGCTGTGAGGCCAGAACACTATCAGCATTGAATAGACACCATATGATACTTATTTGAAGGATCAGTGCAAAAAACACAACATTCCATATTGTCAGATTTGTTTGTTGTCATTTACATTTAGCAGATACTCACAGTGAGCAGTCCTATACATTTACTAAAGCAAGCACTATTACTTTAAGTTAGTAGGCTACAGATTTTTTCAGAAAGTTACTTAAAATATTCAATTGCAATGACAGTATTACGATGGTTCAATTGAAATCTGTGTTTTATTAATAGAATTCTGTCCGAGTGAACATCCAGCACAAAATACATCTAAATGACAAGAGTCAGATTTTTTGCGCAAATACTGTTTTTTTGTTGTTTGTGAAGAAAGTTATGTCACCTCAGAAATCACATCCTCCTTTGCGATTCGATAGTTGCCTTTTATACATTTTGATTTATTACTACTCACCTCTATGCAGCTCTAAAACATTTTACACTAAACATTTTATTCAACATGCAGATAGTGAACTTCACCTTCTCTTTCTGCGAGCGACCGGATGCAGTTAAATTCTCTGAAGTCATGCAAATTCCCCACAGACCTTTTTCCACAGTTTGGGAGATTCCACGGAAGTATTTTTAAACTCACCAGAAGGCAGAGAAGATTTGCTCCAAGTGAGACTAATGTGTCAGTGCAGATAAATATTGTTTTTGCTTTTTGCTCTAATTCATTTCCTCCCTGATGAATGTTTAATCTTCAACATCACAAAAGCGCTGGCGGCTGACGCGAAGACTTGTTCTCCGTCAGACTGATTTCTGTGCCAAAATTGCATCGAGCACCAGCTGCCTCTAACACAGTTTCCCGCCCAAAACATGTGGCACAAAACCAGCTGTCGACGTCTGACTTATTGTTACACGCTCTGAGTTGAAGAGTTGCCATAAATGTAATGATTTTAACAGTGTTCACCCATCTTATGTTGTATTTGGATTGTTTGTGTCTTGTATTGTTCCGCAGCGGACACACAAGTGCTCAGAAAATCCCTGTTTTCACCTACCACCTGTCTCCATTCACTTGTCTGGACTTGCGATTGCTTAATATTTTTTTAATGTGGGATTCAAAACTGTCATGTAGCCAGAGCCAGATCTAACCTTTTGGGGGCCCTAAGCAAAAATCAGCTTCGGGGCCCTCCAGTCTTTTCTACGAACCTTAATCAGTCAATCCAAAGCAGCGCAGTGTTGGGGCCCCAGCACTGTCCCAGAGTGCTCCGCCTCTGTTCCCTCTTCACGCTGACGCTGTAACAGCTGATAACCTGCATCATTGCGCTGGACTTTTTAGACAGAAATACTGAAATCTGAAACTTTTTCGGGACAAACAGCTTCATGTTTTATGTAGCTTTTGAAATAATTCAACATAAAAGTGCAGAAATTCGCCGTATTTCACCACGGTAAATTTCGCCGCAGTGATTTTCGCGATCTGCAGACGTTTAATTTCATTTGCTAATTATGTAATACTTGTTCTACTGACACAAAATAAAGATTGGGCGCAGTTAGGGCTTAAAAATTTAAAGTGAAACTGGAGTGGACCGCCCCAACAGAGCCAATCAGAGAGCGGCTTTCAGTTCTTGAGGAGAACTAAAGTAATCATTATTGTTGGATTTACACAGTGCAGAACCTTCTGATTTTGTAGCAAAGTTATACATTTACATAATATTTTTGATGGAAAAGATAAAGTTTGATAATTTACAAGAAAAGTTAGGTATCGCAGCTTTAATGAGTCGCTTAAAATCTGCTGCCTGCAAAAGACATTTTTTTATCCTGAAGAGCGTAGCTTTTCAGGAGTTAATGGACCAATGAAAAAGAGGCAGAAGATTTTTTTTTTTTTTTTATCCCTGAGGCGATTTATGCAGGTTTAAGGAAAATCATTCCTTCTTGATTTGTAGATTTTGTGAAACTTTTCCCCCACATTCTAAAAACATAATAAACATAATATTCGATGCGGGTTGTGCTATTGCTATAACTGAGGAAGGCGGTTGCTATAGATACAGTCAGCAACACATCATGTTTGGGGGCCTGGTCTGCCATGGTGGATTTTCAAGGTTAAAGATCCATAAGAATTCAAATTTCTCGCTCTTTAAAGACATTTCCTGGCGATTTAAGGCATTTTAAGCACAACTATTTAAGGTCAAGTCACAACTAAGTCTTAATGAATGTTGTTGAAGTGGTGTTATCTCAGAAAAGTAAACATATTCTTCTGTAGATATTAAATACGCCAGGCGGCACTACAGTTAGCCCGCAACTGCTGTTAGCATTATTATATTTAGCCTATATATTTACAAACTTGAGCTGATGGATCACTTTATTTATCTCCATGTATTCGTATGTATTCGTATTTCCTCAAGTCCACATTTGCTGTTGTAGTTGTTGAGCAGTGAGTAATAAAGCTGTTGTTCTGATTCACTTTTAACGTTAAGGTTCCCCTTCAGAGGTCTATTAGTGGGCGTGGCCTCTGATGCCGACTGTTTCTATGACAACTTCTCAAGTTTAGAGAGGAATATTTGGTCTTAAGAGACACAAATAGAAACATAGATTTTGAACATGAAATGTGATCAAGTTAGGGCCGTTGTCGACCAAATTCTTCCCATCGACCGATTAATCGACTAAAAGGGGGTGTGGTCAAACTAATATTGTATTGGACTTCATGCAGAATGTTTAATGTGTGTTTATATTATGTAAGCAGATTAGACCTTCAGCTAATTCACTTTTTTTTGTTGCTGTTCGACACACACTGAAAAAATGCTAACTTGTAATGCTAATAAGTTAAAAAAGGGGTTGAATTACATCGTATTTATTATTATAAATGGTAATATTTTAAGACAACTTGCCATTACAAAGTGTAAATTTAGTTCTTATTCCAATTGCCGAAGCCTTTATGTGTATTTTTCATATTTTAAGCAGATTTTGATATTTTATGCTTGTTCCATTGACAGTGTTATTAAGCCAGTCAAAATCTACTCAAAATGTGTTAAATATTGATTATTTCAGACACATAGTCATTTGCTATGTAATTTCAGATGAACGACTAAAAGACTACAGCAGTAGATCAAATTGAAATTAAGATTTGGCTCCAAAAAAAACATGATGTAAATGTTTAGTCATATCGCCCAGCCCTTTATCTACATATGTTATAGTTTATTAAATCCATACAAATCACACAGTAGGTCTCCTTTAAAACTATTGTCATTTGAAGAAGTAAAAACAAGACGCTGTTAAGCTGATTTCTGTGCCAAACTTACATCGAGCAGCAGCTGTCTCTTACACCGTCTCCAGCCCAAAACACGTGGCACAAACCAGCTGTCAGTCTGACTTATCGTTACATGCTGCTCTTATTTGAACAATTGCCATAAATGTAATGAGCTCTGATTGAAGAGACTTTAAATGGACGTGAACTACAAAAACTTACTTTGTCGTATTGAGTTTAATCCACTAATGTGCGTGATTTTTGGCTGCCCTGATTGTGGGACCAGATCATTTTTTAGTCTGACCCTGTTTTTTTTTTGTCTAAAACATTTTGGAGGGAGAATTTTACAACTCTATTGACAAAAGTAAAGTTGTCATCGGTTGGTTCAGTGTTTATAAATAATATAGTCTGAATACTTATTTTTAGCTACACAATTGTTCATTAATTTTATTTGTAATCTGTAATCTTTATTTGTATAGCGCATTTCACAGACACAGAGTCACAAAGCGCTTCACAGTGAGATGAACCCCTCCCCTCCCCACTCAGTGACAGTAAGCTGCCCTGGGGCAACTCAGCGGAGGCGATTCACCTAACACCTGGCGCCTCAACCTCCGACTATCACCAAGTGTTCCCTACCATGCATGTTTCAGTTGGTGGGGAAACCGGAGTGCCCGGAGGAAACCACCCAGACACGGGGAGAAACATGCAAACTCCACACAGAAAGGTCCGGGCCTGAGCGGGAATCGAACCCGCGACCTTCTTGCTGTGAGGCCAGAGCGCTATCCGCTCTGCCACCGTGCCGCCACACATCACATTTTGTGATTTTGAAAGAAATACTTTTTAATCTTTAGTCACAGAATTAATACTTTGAATATTATGAAATTAGTAAGAACAATAGCAGACATCTTAAAGTGATGCATATGTAATTTTAACCCTAACCTTAACGTTAGTAGGGTTAGGGTTCTTTATTTGAACAGACAGATGGATCAAATAAAAAAACTGGAGATCACGCTTAGAAGATTTCTTTAAAAAAAAGAAGATTGCCACAAAGATGAGCTCAACATTTGAATTGTATCACGATATTGCTCAGCTCTGTTTTACGGTGCACACTGACCTTTCTCGTGTGTTTTGAGTGTGTATCAGACTGGTGTGGTGTGTCCAGCGTAGCCCCGGTCCTGTCCTGTGTGTGTGTCCTGTGTCTGTCTTGTATGTATCTGTGTGTGTCTGTGGATGCAGGTGTGAGCAGGCCTTTGGGACCCACGGCCACTGCATCACAGATGTGTTTTCGCTCTAATGCGGGAAAGCAGCGGGGAATAGTCTGGAATAACCTGTCCATTTGAGGCAATGTTCTCCAGCTACAACCCAAACCCCTCCTGCCTGTGTTTTCACTGTATTACTCATATATGAACAATAATAACCGTGAAAGATGTGGAAATTCAAAAATTGCCTTGTTTCGAAACATTACAGCGAAAGGTTGCACAATAAGAATCTGTCACAATTAAGTCTCAGCGTGATGTGAAGCTTGAAATTATTATGGCACGCTGTTCTTTTAAAGGTTCTTTGTACGCAACACACACATGGTCTGTTTNTTCTATGATACGGTAAAGGAATGAGCATTAGCGAACATTTCAAATGATTTGCGATGATTGATCATTATGATGAGCCGTCCTAATGTGTTGGAATCGAGCAGATTCGGGATGCGTGCTATGAGAGGAAAGATGAAATGAAATGGCATGATGGATCGAGGCAGGAAACTAAGAAAGATGGTAGTTTCCAGCAAGGCGCCAGCAATTTGGCTGATCAGATTGAAGACATTAAAGGACTATGAAGCCGGACACGGCCGACGAGAGGCGGGACGACGTGAGCCGGACATGGGCGGCTGATGCGACCGATGACGTGAGCCGGACATGGGCGGCTGATGCGACCGATGACGTGAGCCGGACATGGGCGGCTGATGCGACCGATGACGTGAGCCGGACATGGGCGGCTGATGCGACCGATGACGTGAGCCGGACATGGGCGGCTGGTGCGACCGATGACGTGAGCCGGACATGGGCGGCTGGTGCGACCGATGACGTGAGCCGGACATGGGCGGCTGGTGCGACCGATGACGTGAGCCGGACATGGGCGGCTGGTGCGACCGATGACGTGAGCCGGACATGGGCGGCTGGTGCGACCGATGACGTGAGCCGGACATGGGCGGCTGGTGCGACCGATGACGTGAGCCGGACATGGGCGGCTGTGCGACCGATGACGTGAGCCGGACATGGGCGGCTGTGCGACCGATGACGTGAGCCGGACATGGGCGGCTGATGCGACCGATGACGTGAGCCGGACATGGGCGGCTGATGCGACCGATGACGTGAGCCGGACATGGCGGCTGATGAGACCGATGACGTGAGCCGGACATGGGCGGCTGATGAGACTGATGCGGTGAGCCGGACATGGGCAGCTAATGCGATGAGCCGGACGTGGGCGGCTAACGAGACTGATGCAGTAAGTCGGACATGTACGGTTGATGCGGTGAGCCGGATGTGGGGCCGTTTATGCTGTGAGCTGGACATGGGTGGCTGATGCAACCAATGCGTGTGGCGGACATGAGCGGCTGATGTGACCGATGCGTGAGCTGGACATGGGCAGCTGATGCGACCGAAACTGATGCGGTAAGTCAGACATGTACGATTGATGCGATTTGCCAGACCATTGCGGTTAATGAGACTGATGCAGTGAGCTGAACACGGGCGACTGATGAGATATCAGCATTGCTGGTGACAACAGCGAAGAGGAATCGAAAGTGCAGCAAATGAGGCAGCATCAAAACCTAAAACTGCGTACGAGTGAGACCACCACCAGTAACTGCATGAGACATGCGGAGAGTAGAGGAGCGATGGACAGTCAAGATGGAAGAAAGATGTATTGGGTAGATGTATGGAAGAAGAGCTGAGGAGGACCAGGATTCAAGTCGCTTGAGGGCAGGTTGCCATAAGACAGGCTATGAGAATGAGATCATAAATGCCTGCCAGGTAATGGGACACACGGAGAACGTGGTAGAGCAAGAGGAGGAGAGGCCTTGATGACGATCTTGACGACGAGTTATTTTGAACACACATGCGATGCATTTCTACCGATGGCCCCCACACTCATGGACAGCGTCAATGGGAATAATTTCATGTAGCGTAGATGCTTTGGACAAGGAAAAGTCTGTCCTGAAACCCCCCCCAAAATTTAAGAGGGTGTGGCATCAGGAGGGAGGGTCCAGAGTGACAGGTGAGGATGAATGGAAAGAGGGCGTTGAACTTATGCTTCGCAGACGCGGGAGGTGACAGGTGGGAAGGACATCAAGTGAGTGTTGGGAGTGAATCAGAAATGAGCACGGATATGAAATGCAAAAAGATAAAGGAGAAGACTTGCGCGGCAGTGATCTAGATGTGACAATTCTAGTTGGGATGATGGCAGATGCGGTTGTCGTGCAAAAGAAAGGAGATGTAGACTATGTTATGCGAGAAGACGTGGGTTACTTTTGATAAATGAAAGATGAACTCCCAGAACAAGGCTATGCAATTAAGGAGTACGAAGATGTGGCTGCGAAATGGTTCATCACGACCGGAGAAATGAGGGAGAGGCCATTGGTAGGGGCGTTGACTATGATGAAAATAGATGGCGACGAACTTTGCAGAATAACTGAATCACAATATTCGAACGATACAAGCTAAAAAAGCGCGGAGCATTAGCGCTCCGTAAATGCAGAGTGCGAAAGATAAAAGAAATGTGCGAGTGAACTTACGAAATCGACTGTTGTAAATGTATTTTACGGTTGTAAAGAAGCAGTCTGGGACCCCCTTTTACAACTCGGGGAACGTTCGAAGCTCACAAACTCACTTTAGGAGTCACGGTTAAGAATCACGATTACTCGATTACACAGGCTGTAAACGATTACAGCAATGATCATGATTGATATTGAAGGTTATTAAACCTAGTCGCTGGAGTGCTCGTCAATCTGAATGAGAATAACCGAATGTGATTGAAATTCTTGTTTGAGTGGTTGTCTCGTTTCAATGGAGAAAGTAGCAGCACATCATAGTGATTAACCTTCAGAGGAGATTGCCATATAAGGTAAAGCTTGACTAGGCCTATGTCATTGGGTGCGGACTGTTCGTGAACTCTTTTAGCCGTGTTTTCTGCAAAGTGGAAAGATGGTAATTGCTGAAAGACCAAATGTGAATATGAGGCGTGAGGTGCGTTGACGAAAGTGAACCTTGAGAAGAGAAATGACTGTTTGAATGTACGACCATGGAGAAAATTTGAACTTGCCTTTATTGTAATCATCACCAACTGCGCAGCTGGACTTCAATCAAAATCAGAAAGAGGAGGGGCTGGCGTTGCGGGAGGAGCGAGCCCCGGGATGTGTTCGGAGGGCGACTCGACAGAGCGGTGGAGGGCCGAGACAGGAGCAGGGGGAGGAGCCGAAGCAGCAGCTGCGGGGAGAGCAGAGGCGAGGGCGGACCGGGCGCGCCGTGCGCCCAGGAGGAGCGATTGGATGACGTGGACTGCTGGAAGAACGGCGGACCGTCGCGTCCGTGCCTCGATCCCGGGCGGACGGCCGGAGGAGGAGACCCGGGCCGTGGAGGAGAGGAGCCACGGCGAGGGAGAAGCGCCGCGAGCCGCGCCAGGCTCGGGGAGGCAGGCTGGGAGACAGACAGCGCGGTGCGCGCTCCGCGGAGCAGCGCAGAGCCGCCGGAGAACAGAACAGGGACTGGATCCGGACCTCGACGGAGTTGGAATTGGAAAGTACGTAGCAGCAGAACGAACGACATGCGTGCCGAGCTGAGTAGAAGGAGCGCAGCTGCAGGAGAGGGATTTAAATAGACCGGCTGGCTTGATTAGCTGCGAGGCGGGAGCTGAAGGAGGAGCCTGCAGCGGCGAGGAAGAGGGGAGCTGACGATGAGATGAGACGATGAAGCTGCAGGTCAGTCTCCCAGGTTGAACATCCGCTTAAGCTCCATTTCCGTTACTGATGTTTTCTTAAACGTGTCTGATAAGTGGCTACTGTATCTAACATGGCCCGTTAGGCGTTCTGTCGATTTAAAAAGTGGATTCTTTGTCCAAATCCGACAAGGTAATAGTAGTAACATATCATATACCATGGCCAAGAACTGCACCTGTAAAAAAGCAAAGAAATTCCTCTAAAATCCACCAAAATGCAGGAAATTAACTCTATTTTCAGCAAAAGTTTCCGGGGGAGGACCCATAACCCCTTTTATTTAAGAGTTTAGCCTATACCGGGGGTCGGCAACCCGCGGCTCTAGAGCCGCATGCGGCTCTTTGGCGCCCCCCTTGTGGCTCCCTGGAGCTTCTCCAAAAAATATAAAAGTGGAAAATTGTGTGAACATAATTTTTGTTTTAATATAATTTGTGTAGGAGGAAAAATATGTCAAACACTTACAAAGTTTTCCGATGCTGATTAACGTGTAGAATAAATATTTAATTTCAACATTTCTGTCAACGAAGGTTTACGTCATAGACGGGCGACACGTGTTTCTTTCAGGTCCGCGGGTCTGCGCACTGCTGTAAACAAACCGCCAGGTGCGTCGGGCCATGGATCCAAAAGCAAAAAAGAGAAGACTGAACAGCGGATTCAACAGTTTTTGGACCAAATCATTTGCTTTCATTGCAAATGTGGAAGTTTTATCGCAACCAGGAAGGTAACAAGCGGGGAAGCTAGCTGTTTATTGACGATGAGGACTCGAGATCAACAACAAGCAGCGCGGAGGGAAAGTTACCCAAAGAATGAATGAAGGACTGTTTTTAATGCACGAAGACACAGAAATAACACGAGGAGTTCGTGGAAATAAACTGGATTTAGCGGAAAGAGATGTGTGGGACTGTGCGTCAGGTAAGAGGCTACTCCAGTCACATCGCGCATTGTTGAACGTAAAATGGACACAATACTTGTTGCAGATGATTAGTGACACTTCAAGAGCTGGTTTATGCAGAGTTTAGTCATGTTTTGATCTGCGTCGTGTAGTTTTACTTCATATCAGCGCAACGCAGCCCTTCGCCTCTGTGTAATCTTAAACAGGAGCGGGATGGACAAACGTGTCCCGCGTCTGTTCGTGGGGTCGAATTATGTAATTAATTACCCCCCAAAAGTGCCACTTATAGTCCGCGGTGCGATCTATACGTGTTTTTCCCTCCTAACATATGTATTTTGGCTTGTGCGACTTACATTTTGGAGCAACTTGTAGTACGCTAATCTTGAATGTTCATTCTGTTACGTTTGATAACAGGTTGTTAAAGCTAATATAGACACTCAGAGCATGTGTTGTATTCATTGTAAGGCTTATATAAGGCTTTTAATTTTTTGCGGCTCCAGACAGATTCAGTTTTTGTTTTTTTGGTCCAAAATGGCTCTTTGAGCATTTTGGGTTGCCGACCCCTGGCCTATACAGTGGTCCCTTGTTTATCGCGGGGATTAGGTTCCAAAAATAACCCGTTAAAGGCAAAACCAGTAATTTGAGTTGATGGTTTTGATGTTTAGTGTCTTTTGTACAGGTAATAATGCGCTGAACACATGATTCACCGCGAGATACAACAGCGCGAGTCGTTTTTGGGACTGTTTAAAGAGGGACCGAAACACATCCGGACTCTAGCGAAGTCACAACACGCTCCTCAAACACATCTCTGAACTACACAAATGACATTCCAGCGTGAACAAACGTATCATCGTAACTACGAGCTCAAAGAGTCAAATCCTCACCTGGAGAAACGTCCGAGCGTCAGGTCAGCTTCTCCTGCATGATCCAAACTGTCTAAAGCTTTCTAAAAGAGCTTCTGTGTTGCCTGTGAATGCTGAGATGTCACACAATCCTCAAACGGTGAGTTTGAGAGAAAAGCACCCTTACAGCACACGTCTATAGGACCGCGCACTGTAAAAAAAAAATCTAAATTGCACAAAAAAAATCTGCGAACAACGAAGCCGCAGAAAGTGAACCGCGATAGAGCGAGGAACCACTGTATACATCACAAGTTTCTCCTTATTACATCGATCTCAATTTCTCATAGCTAAGCTGTAAATGTGTTATCACTAAGATCATACCAATTTCCTTAAAACAGATTTCACTGTATTATTACGATTAAAATGCAACTAAAATCTTGACTGCAAAACATTTTCAGTCAAATAATTTTTTGTTTGTTTTTGCTTTAACCCCTGGGCTAATCTCAGGTACATTATCTGTCACAGAAACCATGCTAACTAATGTGGAAGCAGCTTAGGTAAGCCGTGTTGACAGCAATACAGTGACAGTGAAAACTTATCTGCCAGATGGCTCAGGGGAGGGCTTCAACCAAGGAGCACTTTAATCAATCTGATTAAGGGGAAATGCTGTCTGTATTTTTAGCCACTCCAAGGCAGACCAGTGGCCATTCATTGGATTTGGTGTCATTAGCTCTCATGGTTATCTCGTGAATCAGAGGATTTATAAACAAGCTCTAATCTAAGAAGTTGACTCAGCTCTCTTCTGTCAGCTTCTATTAAGACTGGACTAAAGACATTTTGGGTTAACTACAGACATGCGCATCGATCAGCTGACTAAACATGAGTGTGATGTAAAGCTCTTGTAAACATGAGACACTGATTCTCTTTGTATATTCTCCTCAGAGTTTCACCACCACCTCCTCCTTCTCTGCGTCTCGAGCCAAACTTAGAGTCGTTCAATCAAGTTTGTTTACGTCAGTGACACATAGAAAACAAAGGAACGCGTTGGTCGTCTGTCACTGAAAACAAAGCAAGCTATTCTTACCTCAGCAACAGTTTTAGTTCAATGTGTTGTAATGTAAGCGGACATAAAGTCAATGGCTATAACTTTATAAATTGCTTACATTAAAAAAGTAAGAATTTTGGTCAATAAGACGCCATTGACTGTTGACTAATTCTGCCTTCTTTTGATGTGTTTTTTCCCCCTCATGTCGTAATTACTACTGGGAAAAAACAAAACAAAAAAACGCTTAGACTTATTACTATGTTAGACAGCAGCAATTGATGACTATAAAAAAAAAAATCATTTGTTAGCAAAATATTTTAATATCTTTTATACACAGAAGTTGAACAGCACCTCTATTTCTACCGTAAATAATAATTTAAAAAATCTAATCCCAGACCAATCTGGACTTGCAAATTGTACAGAAGTACGTAGTTAAAAAAATGAGCAGACAGAAAACAGTCTTCTGTAATATTGAGGCCATAAATATGGAATTATACAGTATGTTTAATCTGCTCTTGTTTTTTACATTATTTTCAATTCGAATTAGCTGCCTCTTGTCTCGCAAGATGGCCGCCACAATTGCCATGACAACAGCCCTGTCACGACCCTTTTCGTCCTGGAAGACACGATTGCCGGAAGTTCCCTTTTTTTCCTAAATAAAACGTAAATGAAAGGCTAATTTTTGTTCTCTTTTTAAACACATGATACTATCGTCATCCACAACCCCTATATTCTTTACCCACAGCTGTTATTTGCCTTTTAGCAGTTTATCTAGTGTAATACAAGAGTTTAATCTTTCCGTTCAACCTTTGAACGCATCATCACCTTACGTGCCTCGAAAAAAAAAAAAAATGTCTTAAACAAAGCTTTTCGTTATTTGTTCATAACAGTTAAATAATTCACAAATAAAGGCTGTTTAGATTAAAAACAAGCTTTTTACATTATTATTTTCAATGTGTGCATGTTGTAATCGCATTTCCGGACAGATCGGGTCTGCCGGTACGAAAGGAACCGCGACAAGCCCCATGCTCTCTCTAGTCATTATAATAACTCATTGGTTTCTGAATGAATGAATTATTTTATTTATAAAGCACATATACACGGACAGTTGTTTTACAAAGTGCTTCAGTAAACCCCCTCATGCACTGACAGCAGCCGCCCTGGGGCAGCTCAGCAGAAGCGACTCGCCTAAACACCTGGTGCCTCAACCTCCGACCAACAAGTGTTCCCTAACATGCATGTTATTGGTTGGTAGGGAAACCGGAGTGCCCAGAGAAAACCACCCAGACACCGGGACGAACATGTAATCTCCACACAGAAAGGCCCGGGCCGTGCTCTATGTCACAGCCATGTCTGTGTAGGTTTCCTCTGAGTGGTATCGTCTTCTCTATGACTAAAACGTAGTTTCCTTCCAACAAAACTTTCTTGCAAAAAAGGTTGAAGAAAATATATTATCATCACAAGTAACCTAGCTGTGAGGCCAGAACACTATCAGCATTGAATAGACACCATATGATAGTTATTTGAAGGATCAGTGCAAAAAACACAACATTCCATATTGTCAGATTTCTTTGTTTGTTGTCATTTACATTTAGCAGATACTCACAGTGAGCAGTCCTATACATTTACTAAAGCAAGCACTATTACTTTAAGTTAGTAGGCTACAGATTTTTTTCAGAAAGTTACTTAAAATATTCAATTGCAATGACAGTATTACGATGGTTCAATTGAAATCTGTGTTTTATTAATAGAATTCTGTCCGAGTGAACATCCAGCACAAAATACATCTAAATGACAAGAGTCAGATTTTTTGCGCAAATACTGTTTTTTTGTTGTTTGTGAAGAAAGTTATGTCACCTCAGAAATCACATCCTTTGCGATTTAATATGTTGCCTTTTATAAATTTCGCCTCTGTGCAGCTCTAAAACATTTTACACTAAACATTTTATTCAACATGCAGATAGTGAACTTCACCTTCTCTTTCTGCGAGCGACCGGATGCAGTTAAATTCTCTGAAGTCATGCAAATTCCCCACAGACCTTTTTCCACAGTTTGGGAGATTCCACGGAAGTATTTTTAAACTCACCAGAAGGCAGAGAAGATTTGCTCCAAGTGAGACTAATGTGTCAGTGCAGATAAATATTGTTTTTGCTTTTTGCTCTAATTCATTTCCTCCCTGATGAATGTTTAATCTTCAACATCACAAAAGCGCTGGCGGCTGACGCGAAGACTTGTTCTCCGTCAGACTGATTTCTTTGCCAAAATTGCATCGAGCACCAGCTGCCTCTTACACCGTCTCCCGCCCAAAACATGTGGCACAAAACCAGCTGTCGACGTCTGACTTATTGTTACATGCTCTGAGTTGAAGAGTTGCCATAAATGTTATGATTTTAACAGTGTTCACCCATCTTATGTTGTATTTGGATTGTTTGTGTCTTGTATTGTTCCGCAGCGGACACACAAGTGCTCAGAAAATCCCTGTTTTCACCTACCACCTGTCTCCATTCTGGACTTGCGATTGCTTAATATTTTTTTAATGTGGGATTCAAAACTGTCATGTAGCCAGAGCCGGATCTAACCTTTTGGGGGCCCTAAGCAAAAATCAGCTTCGGGGCCCTCCAGTCTTTTCTACGAACCTTAATCAGTCAATCCAAAGCAGCGCAGTGTTGGGGCCCCAGCACTGTCCCAGAGTGCTCCGCCTCTGTTCCCTCTTCACGCTGACGCTGTAACAGCTGATAACCTGCATCATCGCGCTGGACTTTTTAGACAGAAATACTGAAATCTGAAACTTTTTTGGGACAAACAGCTTCATGTTTTATGTAGCTTTTGAAATAATTCAACATAAAAGTGCAGAAATTTGCCGTATTTCACCTCGGTAAATTTTGCCGCGGTGATTTTCGCGATCTGCAGACGTTAAATTTCATCTGCTATTTATGTTCGTAGTTTAGCCGATACTCGTCCTACTGACACAAAATAAAGATTGGCGGAGAGCTTATGAGATAGAGAACATGTATTTGTTGTCCAAACTGTTTCCAGGGTTTTTGATTTTATGTTACGGTCAGTCTTAGGCGCAGCAAAGGGGAAGCGGCTGTGTCTCTGCCTAAAACTGCCGTGTCTCAAGAACAGAAGAGGGGAGGGTCTATCACGGTTAAACTTATAGGATTGGTCAAACAGGGATTATGTATAGCGCAAGCCAGAGGGTGAAGCCAACAGGCATGACTGGACTGACATAAACTCGAAAAATCAGCACGCAGAAGGAGGCGGGGTAGTCTGCGTATAGGAAGGTCCGGCTCTGCATGTATCCACCTTCCAACAATATTAAAGCTAAGATACTTTTTCAAAACAACTGGAAGTAGCATTTTTGACAATATACTGTATGACTCGCCCCAGCCTGCCCCGCACTGTCGAGTATATTTGTACATCCTGCACCCGCGTATTGTACTATTCCATATCAGCGTTACAAATCTCACGCGAAGCAAACTGCCAAAAGAAACACTACTGCTAACTTTAACATAGGAAAAAGTGTCCAATGTTAATCTAATATTAAGTTACTGTGTAGAAGATGTACATCTCAGAGTGTGTTTTACTCAAACAGGTGTTTTGTTACTCTTCTCAAACAAACCTTGGCATTTCACCCATCTGACCTTTTTCTCTCTTTTGCAAAATGAAAGCAAATGTCCTGCCTTCTTCAACCCTCGCTCGCCCTGAACAGCACATGTGAGGCGGGTCATGAGGTAGATCCGATAAAACGCACAAAATACCAAAGTTCTGCTTCAAGTCTGTTTGAAGTGTTGCTGATTGTGCAGTTAATGGAACTGCACAATGAAGGAGCAGATTCTCTTCTGTTCGTGTCCTTGTGTGATTCTGTTACACAGCGTGTCTACAGAACAAAGTTTGCTTCAGTTTATGTTGTGGATGCAATCTAAGAATTGATTAGTAAAATATTGCTATGCAACTGATTGATGTAAAAAAAACAACAAAAAAACGGCTCATCCCACTGCTGTCACTATTTCCCAGCCTGACCTGCGGACCACTTGGGTCAGGGGTCAGCTCACGCATCACTAGTGTCCAACTGTTTTTTTCTTTCTCACAAACACCTCATCACTTTGTTAATATTCATATGTATTTATTTTTAGGCGCAGTTACGGCTTAAACATTCAAAGTGAAACTGGAGTGGACCGCCCCAGCAGAGCCAATCAGAGAGCGGCTTTCAGTTCTTGAGGAGAACTAAAGTAATTATTATTGTTGGATTTAGACAGTGCAGAACCTTCTGATTTTGTAGCAAAGTTATACATTTACATAATATTTTTGATGGAAAAGATAAAGTTTGATAATTTACAAGAAAAGTAGGTATCGCAGCTTAAAATCTGCTGCCTGCGAAAGACGTTTTTTTTATCCTGAAGAGGCGGAGCTTTTCAGGAGTTAATGGACCAATAAAATAGGAGAATTTTTTAAAGAGGCAGAAGATTTATTTATTTTATTTTATTTTTTTTTATACCTGAGGCAATTTATGCAGGTTTGAGGAAAATCATTCCTTCTTGATTTGTAGATTTTGTGAAACTTTTCCCCCACATTCTAAAAACATAATAAACATAATATTCGATGCGGGTTGTGCTATTGCTATAACTGAGGAAGGCGGTTGCTATAGATACAGTCAGCAACACATCATGTTTGGGGGCCTGGTCTGCCATGGTGGATTTTCAAGGTTAAAGATCCATAAGAATTCAAATTTCTCGCTCTTTAAAGACATTTCCTGGCGATTTAAGGCATTTTAAGCACAACTATTTAAGGTCAAGTCACAACTAAGTCTTAATGAATGTTGTTGAAGTGGTGTTATCTCAGAAAAGTAAACATATTCTTCTGTAGATATTAAATACGCCAGGCGGCACTACAGTTAGCCCGCAGCTGCTGTTAGCATTGTTATATTTAGCCTATATATTTACAAACTTGAGCTGATGGATCACTTTATTTATCTCCATGTATTCATATCTATATTGGACACAATATATTTCCTTAAGTCCACATTTGCTGTTGTAGTTGTTGAGCAGTGAGTAATAAAGCTGTTGTACTGATTCACTTTAACGTTAAGGTTACCCTTCAGAGGTCTATTAGTGGGCGTGGCCTCTGATGCCGACTGTTTCTATGACAACTTCTCAAGTTTAGAGAGGAATTTTTGGTCTTAAGAGACACAAATAGAAACATAGATTTTGAACATGAATTGTGATCAAGTTAGGGCCGTTGTCGACCAAATTCTTCCCATCGACTGAATAATCGACTAAAAGGGGGTGTGGTCAAACTAATATTGTTTTGGACTTCATGCAGAATGTTTAATGTGTGTTTATAATATGTAAGCAGATTAGACCTTCAGCTAATTCACTTTTTTTTGTTGCTGTTCGACACACACTGAAAAAATGCTAACTTGTAATGCTAAGAAGTTAAAAAAGGGGTTGAATTACATCGTATTTATCAATACAATCAATACAAAGTGTAAATTTAGTTCTTATTCCAAGTGCCGAAGCCTTTTTGCTGATTTTAAATTAGAATACAGTAATGGTGTATTTTTCATATTTTAAGCAAAATTTGATATTTTATGCTTTTTCCATTGACAGTGTTATTTTAAGCCAGTCAAAATATACTCAAAATGTGTTAAATACTGGTTATTTCAGACACATAGTCATTTGTTATGTAATTTCAGATGAACGACTAAAGGGCTACAGCAGTAGATCAAATTGAAATTAAGATTTGGCTCCAAAAAAAACATGATGTAAATGTTTAGTCATATCGCCCAGCCCTTTATCTTCATATGTTATAGTTTATTAAATCCATACAAATCACACAGTAGGTCTCCTTTAAAACTATTGTCATTTGAAGAAGTAAAAACAAGACGCTGTTAAGCTGATTTCTGTGCCAAACTTACATCGAGCAGCAGCTGTCTCTTACACCGTTTCCAGCCCAAAACACGTGGCACAAAACCAGCTGTCAGTCTGACTTATCGTTACATTCTGCTCTTATTTGAACAATTGCCATAAATGTAATGAGCTCTGATTGAAGAGACTTTAAATGGACGTGAACTACAAAAACTTACTTTGTCGTATTGAGTTTAATCCACTAATGTGCGTGTATTTTTGGCTGCCCTGATTGTGGGACCAGATCATTTTTTAGTCTGACCTTGTTTTTTTTTTGTCTAAAACATTTTGGAGGGAGAATTTTACAACTCTATTGACAAAAGTAAAGTTGTCATCGGTTGGTTCAGTGTTTATAAAATAATATAGTCTGAATACTTATTTTTAGCTACACAATTGTTCATTAATTTTATTTGTAATCTTGTAATCTTTATTTGTATAGCGCATTTCACAGACACAGAGTCACAAAGCGCTTCACAGTGAGATGAACCCCTCCCCACTCAGTGACAGTAAGCTGCCCTGGGGCAACTCAGCGGAGGCGATTCACCTAACACCTGGCGCCTCAACCTCCGACTATCACCAAGTGTTCCCTACCATGCATGTTATCAGTTGGTGGGGAAACCGGAGTGCCCGGAGGAAACCACCCAGACACGGGGAGAAACATGCAAACTCCACACAGAAAGGTCCGGGCCTGAGCGGGAATCGAACCCGCGACCTTCTTGCTGTGAGGCCAGAGCGCTATCCGCTCTGCCACCGTGCCGCCACACATCACATTTTGTGATTTTGAAAGAAATACTTTTTAATCTTTAGTCACAGAATTAATACTTTGAATATTATGAAATTAGTAAGAACAATAGCAGACATCTTAAAGTGATGCATATGTAATTTTAACCCTAACCTTAACGTTAGTAGGGTTAGGGTTCTTTATTTGAACAGACAGATGGATCAAATAAAAAAACTGGAGATCACGCTTAGAAGATTTCTTTAAAAAAAAGAAGATTGCCACAAAGATGAGCTCAACATTTGATTTGTATCACGATATTGCTCAGCTCTGTTTTACGGTGCACACTGACCTTTCTTGTGTGTTTAAAGTGTGTAGTCAGACTGGTGTGGTGTGTCACAGCGTAGCCCCGGTCCTGTCCTGTGTGTGTGTCCTGTGTCTGTCTTGTATGTATCTGTGTGTGTCTGTGGATGCAGGTGTGAGCAGGCCTTTGGGACCCACGGCCACTGCATCACAGATGTGTTTTCGCTCTAATGCGGGAAAGCAGCGGGGAATAGTCTGGAATAACCTGTCCATTTGAGGCAATGTTCTCCAGCTACAACCCAAACCCCTCCTGCCTGTGTTTTCACTGTATTACTCATATATGAACAATAATAACCGTGAAAGATGTGGAAATTCAAAAATTGCCTTGTTTCGAAACATTACAGCGAAAGGGTTGCACAATAAGAATCTGTCACAATTAAGTCTCAGCGTGATGTGAAGCTTGAAATTATTATGGCACGCTGTTCTTTTAAAGGTTCTTTGTACGCAACACACACATGGTCTGTTTTACATAATATAAAACAAACATGTTAAATCCATATGGCTGTGGCTCCTTTGGGTGTTTTAACGGATGCCTCTATAATCTAATCATGTGTGTAATGACTCTACGATGACCTCAAAAGTACATTGTGTCTCTCACGGAAATGCGTATGTATGCCACGCAAATTTTAATGCGCATCATGCATTTTCTCTGCTTTTTTGATTTAGTATGATACTGTATGTGTTGAGCCCAATGCCGAAATGGTTAGCAGCACGAAATATGGACAGTGAGCTTGTGAGTGATGCGAGTTTTGTGTTGGAACAATTGTGACGTGCCTTGAGTTTACAGCTGCTGAGGCTGTGCAGGTCTAGTTGCTGACTTCAAGATTCTTTTTTATTAACTTTGCAGACATAGGTATGAAGCTTTTCCTTTACATAAGCACATAAGCTCATGTGAGTATTTTCTCACATGTTTCGAACCTGCAAACATTTGCACCTCACTTCACCTGCTGATCCATCTGGGCCAAATGACTCATGATGTCATAGTGCAGCAGGTGCCACAGCAGCGGTGTCAGAAGGAGGAGTTTTTATATCCCACCTGGGCGGCTCATCTGTCGAGTGAGCTCACTGTGACATCGGCGTGAACTGAAAATGCACTGACAGCGTTTGACCATCGTGGCAGCACAGACCCAGTTTTTGCACACATAACTGCAAAATGAGCGAGTTTGCACAAAAATGTCCAAAAAGGAAAGAGAAAATAGCATCTGTATTCAGTAGCAAGCTGGAGATCGGGAGACCTCTGCAGATCTGAGCTGCTGATCTGAACCGCAAACCAACACCATTATTCTTCTCTGTGGTTTTATTTTTTAACGCCACTGTTGTTAAAAACGCGAGGGGAAAGCTCTTATGTAGTGCAATACTTGTTGAAAATAAATATATTTTAACTTTAATCACTTTAATAATTTTTCCTCTGGCCAGAACCAGGAGAAGAATTGACTTTTCTCTGTGGAGTCAAGCTAGGCTGTGGTACTTCCAGTGTCTGGACCTGTACTGTCCACCGGCCAGAGGCTCACTCACTGGGATGCCTTTACACACTTGGATGAACTGGCCTCTTTCAAAACACCTCCATTTGTCTCATAAACTCTGCCCAGTTAGGGGGTATTTGTGTCAGATGCCCTTCCACAGTTGTGGTTCCCGGCTGAACGTGTATCGTCTGCCCGGGCAGCCTGCTGCGTCTCCGCTTTTAAGCCTGAGATCTATTTGTTCCTTATAAAATATGAAACAGATCTAAAAAAAAAAGAACAGAAACATAAACAGGAACATTTGCTTCCTGTTTAAAATTGCAGAATTGATAAAAAAACACCTATCATACTCATAAAATAAATCAATACAATAACTGTGACAAGCAGCAAACTTTAGATTACAAACTTACAAACACTCACCCAGGCCTTCCCCAACTCATGCGCGTCCCGTGCATGTAAGTGGTAAGTCGAACATTATTACTGTAAAGCAATTTTAATGCAATTTTAGCTGCAGAACAACACAAGATTACTCATGTCAATCAATCCAAATACAACTTATAAGATGTTGATTAGAGAACATTATAATGTCATGGTGAATTTTAGATAATATGCCCATTTTAAATGTCAGTGCATGTTCATTTTTTTGAGTTGTTTACAATTTGATGCTGTGATGATTGACTGATAATGACATTTTTCTTCACACAGTAAAAGATTTGTTCCTGTGTTGTTTTTTTAGCCTTTAGCTACATTAAGACCAAACTGCCATTATTGTCCTGAGAAAATACTCAGTTATTGACAAACCATTACGACATGGATAATCAGCAGGACAGATAATCTATGAAACAGAGCAGCTTCACATCAGTTCGTTTGACTTAATGGACTTTTACATTTCCTTTAATTGCAGCCTCGAGTGAAGGCTCGTCTGATATTTTCAATTTTCCTTTTGATCAGCAAATAGTTAGAATGCAACATATGCGTTTTTGGAAATGATTGCTGCTTTCATTAGCTTTTATCTTTCAAATCAACTGAAGTACATAGCTAACAAAATCTCCTCTCATTCATAACAGAATTATGAGCGTAACAAAATGAAAACAGGGTAATTTATTTGCAAATATTGATTCTGAATGAAGACAACAGTTGAACAACTGGATTATATTTAAGATTTCACATTTTGTGCATTTTCACTCAATTTGTCTATTTATAATTGTCTTTTGTCCAGTTAATATGACATGTTGAAGTTTTATGACCAGACCAGCTTGTCAAAACCTGATCACGTCAGATCTCTAGAAGAAGTTAAGCAGGTTGTGCCTGGGCAGTACTTGGATGGGAGATCACTGGAACACCAGGAGCCACAGTGGGATGATAAAAGGAGGAATTGTCGTTGTGTCCTTGAGCAAGACACTTCACCCACATTGCCTTGTATGTAAATGGAGTGAGCGTGAATAGTTGGTGGTGTTCAGAGGGGCTGTTGGAGAAAAATAGTAGCCTTGCCATGAAAAGTCTGTGAAGAAAGTTTAACGTACATTATTTAAATATGTTACTTTGTGATTTATAAAAAAGACATCTTAAATAAGAAATAAGCAAACCAATCCCAGATTTCTCAACTTTGTGTCTCCGAGGTTTCAGTGATGAGGCAGAAAGCATGATGAGCAGAGAGAAAAGAGAAATTTTTCAAGTTTGTGGACGTTAGTGTTTTGTTTGTACGTACAATTTCAGTAGGAATTCCACGTAACGTTTTAGAAATGAGACCCCTGAGCTGTTTGTTGAAGTCTATTAACGGTTAAATATTGTGTTGTTACAAACGTTAAGCTAAATTTTTACTTAAAACAAGCACATTTAAAAAGTCAATGATAAATAAATTCTATGTTGTTTGTCCTTGTAGGTGTTGAGTCAAAATATAAAGTGTATGCGCCTGTGCAGAAGCTTCTGGGCATGCGAACGTAAACTTTTGACTCAAATTTGGCTCTGACTCCGACGGGGGAATGACTTACTTGCCCAGTGTTTTAGTTTTATCATAATCTGTAATATACACATATTTGCAGTAATAAACACGTTTCATAACAGTCTTTACCTTGTTTGTGTAGCATCACAAATACCACCACCAAGTACACAATTAAGTATCACTAAAGGTCCCTGTATAACTACCACTAATTAGTACAAATTATACCACCATAATCCCTATTAATTATCACTCAATGAGTACTGCAAAAGTACCAGTAACTATCAATTAAGTACTAGTAACTATCACTATAATTAATACGAAACATACTGGTAATTGTCACTTTAGTTACCAGTATCTGTAACTCTAAGTACCACTAGAAGTACCAGTAAGTACCCTCGTAAATACCTATTAACTAGGTGGTATTTTAAAATGCTACCTCTATTTGTTAAAGGATTGTTTAAACTTGTAGTAAGTTGTGTCAGTGGTGTGTAAATTGTCTTTGCATTTTGGTGCTTTTTGATACAGTATGTTTCATTTGTCCATTTCTTCATAAGTTGCAACTTCACTGCTGTAAAACTATGATGAAAATTTACCACAAGAACTATCACACCAAACTAGGTCAAATTTATAAAAATGTGCTAATCTGTTAAATGGGCTTTAGAACACTAAAGAGCAGTGACCGATGACTCTTTCTTTCCTGTAAGATCACATTGATTTTGAGGAGAAGCATCTTTGCTGGTCACATATTCCATTTGTCAGCGGATCAAATTCTGCCGAGGCTCTGGACACGCTCTCATTTCACTAATGCCTGCGTTTTACAGCCGATGTGAGTCCGTCCAGATGACTTTAAGTCTGACTGCTCTGGCTTTGAGCAAACACAACATTCATGCTTTTGAATACATTTGTGTCAGTTGTATTTCATTAAAGGTTGTATGTTTTGTGATTCTGTGAGGTACATTTGCTTTATGTTCAAACAAAAAAAAGAGTTTAAATCGATGACTTCTTGGACAAAATTGCAGAAATCTTAAAATTTTAACCTTATTACAAAACATATTTTAAATTACTTATATTTTTGTTTTGAAATGGCTACATGAACTGGCTTTTAACATTTTACCCTGCATTCTTTTTTGAATTTTTTGAGTATTTATTATAAGCTCATAAAACTAGGATTTTTTCCGCGAATTTACCTGAATCAACATATTTTTTCAAGTTGAGGTACCTGACTTTTCTGTTACAGTTTAGACAACTTTCTCTTCTTTTTTTTTTTTTCTTTCTTTTTTTTTTTTACCAAAAAGTACATTGTGAATGCAAAGACAGACCGTATTTGTGAAGGACTACAGATAGAAAGTAGCTCTGTGCTAACTCTGGTGCAGCCATCTTTTAATGTAACTGCACATTGTCCTTTAAATAAAGTAAAGTAAACTAAACTAAACCGCTGCGTACTGTTTGAATCAGATATTGAAGTATTTGATTTCAGTGGCTCTGCTTGGATGGTTATTCTTTCGATTTGAACGCAAATTATGAATTTTACCTTGACCTCATTGAAATATCATTGACCTGTATAATGTTGTGATGTCACGAGAGTTGGATTTATTATTTCATTAATTGATTAGTTGTGGTTATTCGATTAACTTGTTGCAGCCCTGATTCATTATTTTGCCATTTTGTTTACATTTCATTGACTGTTTTCTCTCGTTTCTCCCCTCCTCTTCCTCTCTCTCTCTCTCTCTCTCTCCTGGCTTCTCTCGCCTTCCCCCTCTCCCTATCTCTTGTTTTCTCTTTCTTTCCCTATCTACTCCCACCATCCTCTCTACCTCTTTCTCCCTCTCTCTCTCTTTCTCTCTTCCCTCCCTCCCTCCCTCCCTCCTCTCTCTTCCTTTATGTCTGCCCCTCTCTTCTTCTCCCCTCTCTCTTTCTCCCCTCTGTCTCTCTACCTCTCATCCCTTTCTTCCTCTCCCTCCCTCTCTCTCTCTGCCCCTCCTCTTCTCTTTCTTCGTCTCTCTTTCTTCCTCTCTCTTTCTCCCTCTCTCTTCTCTCTCGTCCCTCTCTCTCTCCCCCTCACCCCCGCTCTCCTCTCTCTCCTCCCTCGCTCCCTCTCTCTCCCTCTCTATCTCTCTCTCTCCCCCCTAATTCCCCCCTCTCTCCCTCTCTCTCTCCCTCCCCCCCCCTCTCCCCCTCTATCCATCTCTCTCCTCTCTCTCTCCCTCTCTCCCCCCTCTCTCTCTCCTCTCTCTCCCATCATTCTTTCTCTTCCTCTCTCTCTCTCCCCTTTCTCTTTCTCTCTCTCCCTTCTCTCCCCTCTCTCTCTCCCACTCTCCCTCTTCTTCTCTCTCTCCCTCTCCCCCTCTCGCTCACTCTCTTTCTCTCTCTCCTCCTCTTCCTCTCTCTCTCTATCCCCCTCTCTCTCTCTCTCCCTCTCTCTCTCTCTCTTTGTAGAAGTGTGACTGCCTGCTCAGTCTGGAAGCGTACTCTGCCGACCAGAAGCGCCGCGTGTGCCAGTGCCTGAAGGACAACATTGACAAGCAGCTTCAGCTTTACAGGAGGGAGCCCCTTGTTCCACATTTTGAACAGGTACGTCTTACACCCCTGTCTGTCTCAGCGCTGCTCGTGTTTTTGTTCTTTTTTTACTCTCTCTGAAGGGAGTCTTTGCCACTGTGCACACATGAACACATGGCTGTGCATATATTTGTGCATACCCCATAACAGATGCTCCGTGAACTGCACACACAAATGTATAACACTTCCTGCTGCCGCTGCTACATCGCGCAATAGCAACGCTTCTTCCACTTTGGAATACTTTGGGAAACTTTTGAATTTGCTCTAGGCCTGCTTGATTTGGGGAAACTATTTAATGAGATTTTTTTGTTGTTGTTGCTATTTTGATTTGTGATAGATGTTTTCAAAATCGAAGTCTTTTCAGAGTTGTCATTTTAAACAAGAAACTAAACAAGCATGTCCTGCAGCTTTTTAAGTATTAAAATGTCTTAAACTGTGTAAAACTACTCCAAAAGCCTTACATTTTAGATCTGTAATTTCAAGACTGATGAAGGATGCAGTTTTTTTCTGATTCTGATCTAAAATTGTCACTGGATATAAGCTTTTGGTTTGTTTTTGACTATTTTACAACAACATGCTTTATTATTATTATTATTATTATTATTATTATTATTATTATTATTATTATTATTATTATTATTATTATTATTATTATTATTATTATATTATTATTATTATTATTATTATTATTATTATTATTATTATATTATTATTATTATTATTTTATGTTTTCCAATTTTTATTGGCCAATGCAAGAATATTTGTACAAAGCATGACATAGCAGGGCTAGATAAAGAAATATTTGACTAAAATCAAAAGCTTTAGGCTCGAATGTAAAAAAAAAAAAAATGTAATGGAAAGAGAGAACACATTTAAAACAAGCGAGTGAAGAGCTAAGCTTATGGTGCTGGGATATTTCCCACTTCCCACCTTTAAAAAGGAACTAGAACTCCACTCGAACTGGTAAATACCACTTATGAACTGGAACCTTGTTGAGAAAGCCCCACTTCACATCCAAGATAAACAATCACCACAAAAAGTAAATCTGAAGTGTTTAACTGACACACAAAAACATAGTAAACATTAGTTGTGGTTATTTAATGTTACTTTTGTTTAGCCTAAAGCAGGCATGTCCAAACTGTGGCCTGGGGGCCAAATGCAGCGTTGGACCAATTTGTTTTGGCCCTCAAACATCCTGCTAGATTGGCCCAAATTTTAAAAAGTGTAGTTTTTATTGTCAAATTTGAGCAATTTCTTTTATTATAGATGAAAAACAAACATTTAGATGCTTTAAAACCTAAAATTAATGTTAAAGGCCTTATTAAATGTGTTGTGGTTCATTAAAATTGTGTTTGATGCATATTTTAAGTGACTTATATGGCCCCTCGCTCTAAATAAGTATCAAAATAGTGGCACACTGTGAAAAAAGTTTGGACACCCCTGGCCTAAAGGTTAGCATTAACCATAATGTTTTCATACAAGTTGATTACGTTGGACCGCTTTGAACTGGGAACTGGTATTTTTCAACTGGGAAATATCCCAGTTCCCAGTTGCCTGATTTTGTTTTTGTTGTTTGTGGATTGTAAAATCTCAAAAATCTTGCACTTTTTGTTCATTACTAATTGTGCCTTTTGGAATTGCTGTTTTGCTTCAGTTGCCATTAATTTGTACAGTTGGTGAAGTTGGGAAAATGTTTGGAATTGCGCACAGAACGTCAGTTGGCTTGTTTATAGGTACACCTGAGTACTTCCTGTTCAGATCAGGCAGTGAGCAGTGATTTCTGGTGTGTTCTGTTTTATAATTAACTTTAGACTTCACTAATAATCATGCACATTAAATTAGTAGACACGCAATCAACAGCTACGACACTGACAGCGACAATCTTGGTTCCTCCAGTTTATGTGACGACGCAAATCAATCGAACAAAATGTCGCAAGTTGTACTTTCATGGATAAAACGTACTAAAAACAAGCAATTTCAGCAAATCCATAAGACTGATTTGTGTCTGTTATGTTCTAATAAATTGACAAAGCTCTCTCACAGATCAGTGAAGCTATATACAACTTTTATTTAAAGATATTTATGTCATTTGTGTGCTTTTCTCACTAGTAAAAGAGCGTTTAGTGTTCTTGACTGATGCACATGATGAGGAATCTTTACTTGACGTTCGCAAGCCTTCAGCAATTTATATCCACATTTTATCTATAATAAAACCGTAAAATCTTTGTAAACTCAACAGTGATTTGCAATAAAGTTCTGACTCTTATTAAATGCGGTCGGTTTGTACCAGCTGACTCTCTCTGGATCTTTTGAAGGCTAAGTGCTAAACGGCTACTAGCAAAAATAATCATCTGGTGTAATTGTTCCTTGAGTTTTTTCAATTCGATAAATCAGAGTCAACGGTGCGCATTCTACAAAATGTTATTAATTCTACCTCGTTTTAAGTTATCATTAAATCTGAGTATTTTTGATCCTCTGACGTAGTCCAGCGGATGCTTTAACCGTTACGCTTTGTGATTAAATATGTGGAGCCGAAGAAGGTCTGCTTTTTTCATTGTTCTTGCTCAGATTTATATTCTTGCGCGCCACTTTTATCTATCTTGACGCATTATCTCTATTATTTAAGGTGCTTGCTGAGAGTTTTTGTTCATTTGTATAGTGGTATTGTCTGAAGTTGCTCGCTGGCTTCTGGCACTGTATGCGTCGGCCGGAAAGAAATGAGAAGAAGAAGAGAAGAGAGAGAGAGAGGGAGAGGAGAGAGAGAGAGAGAGATAGAGAGAGAGGTAGAGAGTGAGGGAGAGGAGAGATATGAGAGAGAAGAGAGAGAGGGGGGAAGGGAGGGGGGGGGGGAGGGGAAGAGAGAAAGAGAGAGGAGTGAAGAGAGAGAGAAGAGGGAGGAGTAGAGAAGAGGGAAAGAGAGAGGAGGGAGAGGAGAAGTTAGGAAGTAAGAAGAGAGGGGGGGGGAAGAAGGGAGAGAGGAAGAGAGAGAGGAGTGAGAGGAGAGAGGAGAGAATGTAAGAGGTGGGGGGGGGAAAAGATGAGAGGGGGAGAGTAGGAGAGAGCTAGAGAGGAGGAGAAGGAGAGGAGTGAAGGAGAGAGAGGAGAGGGGGAGAAGAAGGGAGAGAAAAGAGGAAGAAGTAAGACAGAGAGAGAGAGAAAAGAGAGAGGGAGGTATGGAAGAGAGAAAGGGAGAAGAGAGAGGGGGAGACAAGAGAATAGAGGGAGGGAGATGAAGAAAGAGAGAGGAAGGGAGTGAGAGAGAGAGAGAGAGGGAGGAGGGGAGAAAGAGATGAGAGAGAAAGAGAGAAGGAGAGAGGAGAAGAGAGTGAAGAGAAGAGGGGGTGGTGGAGAGAAAGAGAGAGAGGGAAGGGAGGGAGAGTGAGGAGGAGAGAGGGAGAGGAATAGAGAGAGAGAGAGGGGAGAGAGAGAGAGGGGGGGGAGAGAGGAGAAAATGCAAGGAGAGAAGACAGAGAGAGGAAGAGAGAGAAAAGAGAGAGAGAGAGAGAGGGCCCAACAGAGAGAGAAAGAGAAAATGAGAGAGATAAAGCGAGAGAAGAAAGAAGACACAGGAAGAGAAAGAAGAGAACGCGCGAGAGAGAGGCAACAGAGAGAGAGAGAGAGAAGAGAAAAAGAGAGACACACAACACAGAGAGAAAGAAGAAAGCAAGAGAGAAAGAGGGAGAGAGAGAGCACAGAGAGAGAGTGAGAGGAGAGAGAGAGATTACTGTAGCATTGCGAGGTCATTCTGAGCATTACCAAGGGAAATCAATTCTACTGATTTTGCATTTTCTTGTCAGCTCAGGATAATTGCTGTTTTGGAGGGATTTTGACAGCATGTAGTCGCTCTTATGTCTATGAATGGATGTTACATGTACAGTACTTAAACCATTTGATATAGGTTGCGTTTAAGCTCTGATGAAGTCATTACACCAGCTTGTGGGCGAGAACCTTTTTTCTTTGCCATAAGCTAGAATTTTCAATAAAGTAATTTGCAAACAAAAGTTGTATTTAAGTCGTATTCACTTTAGCCTACCCCTTACCCTCAAAATGTACTGAATATTATTGTCCTACACAATGTTGTGATGTTACATGAACCCAATCTATTGTATGTGGAAACCTGTTTTACTCTGAGTTTGCTGCATTATTAGTTCAGTATTCAATCAATCATTGAATCATTTTACGTAGTTCAAGATTGTTTGTCAGGATAATTTCATAACTTTTTATATTTCATCCATCAAATGAACTAAATTAACACAATCTGTTTAAAATGTATATACTTCTTAATCAATAATAGGATCGACCTTATATCATAATTTTTCCAAACAAAGTTATAATTTATAACAAAGTTATAAGTCTTAGATGGACACAAAAAACATAAAGTAACACTAAAGCTCACATTACTTCGGTGAAAATGGTCTATATTCATCTATAGAGGGATTTTCGGTCGACGTCACTCTCCGCCCTACTGCGCATGCGTTATGCAGAAAGCGCGTCTCCATTTGTTTACATGGGGAAACTTCTTCGAATTAAACACCGAAATGGGACGACAGCGAGCTGCTTTAATCAGGTATGAACCGGTCTGACAGACGTCTGTGTCCTGAAGCTTAGACAGCGTTTTTCTCGCCGTTTTTCTCACTTACCTGAATGTAACTTCTAAGGGTCGTAGGATCAAATTTCATCCATAAATGTTAACTTAGCAGCATAGCTTTTGTTTTCGCAAAGTGATAGACTCTTGACGTTCGCTGACAATGGAGCTTTTTAGACTTGTTTCCACTGTTTGTGTCTCTGTGCGGAGGCTCTTTCTACAGGCGGGGTGCGCGCGCATCGCCTGGGTCAAATGCAGAGGACAAATTTCCCTATGGGGACAATAAAGTATACCTTACCATACCTTACCCTGTGTTGATAAACAAAAAATCCCTCTATTTTTTAGTTCTACAAAATGAGCAAATGACAGACCTTTCATAGCCAGATTTCCTCAAATAGTTGAACGTTTCGTTACGTTTTACTCTTTTTGAACAAATTGCCCAGTCCTCTCGTCTTCTGAAGTAAAAGTCCCTGCTGTTCGCGCTTCGACACTTCGTCTATCAGTCACTCTAGTCCCGTTAATGTGAAAGAAGTTGTGGGATTGATCCATAAAAAAAACAAAAATATAAAGTCCGTGTTTGTTTCTGATGGAGCCGGGAGAATCCAGGTGTCTTCATTGCTTTTCTGCCCCACAGCGCCTTTCTCTGGTTTGATTGGTTAAAGTGTATTGTGAAAGCGAACCAAGACAGTTTAGAGAAAGAGACAGAGTTGCAACTTTGGTTCCCAATCAAGCCGAGTCGGTTCAGTTTGTTTTGTGAATGCAGCCTTAACTAATGACGAGAGAACATAGTTACAGCATGATTTTAAACTTTGAAAAGTCTATTTTATATAACAGATTCTCTTTAAAATGTCTTTGAAGGAAAAGGCTTGATCTGACGTTATTTACGTCTACACTTTTGCAATATATTTTAGCACAACATGCGATCAAGTATACTCTTAGCATTCCTTCTCGTCTTTATTACGTCACACTGAATTAGCCCCATAGAAGGAAATGCCTTGTCTCAAAAATGCATGCACTTAATGCCTATTTTCTTGCATTTTTTACTCGGTTCAGCATTTTTGTGGGGTCAGACACTCTTACTTTAATTTCCCTTTTAATAGAAATCTGAATGATCCTCCTCGGGCTAAAATGCTTAATCATAGTTCATTTTTGATTGTGTTTCTCCAGAGTTCCTCAGAGGCAAGTGGTTTGTATTCAATTCCAAGTGTGTTTAATTTGAAGTAAATTAACCTTTTAAAATGTAGACAAGAGGAAAATTGCTTTGTACTACATTTGTGTCGCGTCAGGCCTTTTTTCATGTAGCTCAATGTAACTCTGACAGGCGACCTTTTGGGGGAAAACATGGAGACGGCGGCAATGTTTGGATACGAATGATTTATGCATGAATGAGCTAATTATAGACTCTTTTATTTCTATTATACTCCTCGTTTCTCTAAGGTCGTATTCTGTGTTATTATTAGTTAAAAGAGTCATGTAAAATTCACTTTTTTAAACGTTATAACATGTCTCATCTTTAGTTTTTTGTGCATGTTTAGTAATCTTGTATTGGCCTGCAGCTGATACTCTTGTGGACAGAGAAATTGTGTTTTCACCCACCACCTATCCCAGACCTGGGCTATAATAATAGATTAAAGAGCTTGTGTTTTGCAGAAATGTGCTTCCAATAAGGAGAACTTGTTATGGTAATGGTTTTATGGCCCTCAGAGAAAATTTATATCGACTGACACTTTATTGAAACGTCAGGATTTATACCATGAGAATGCTAATGCTAACTGCTGTGAGTTAAGAATGCTTATTAGTGATAAACTGATAAGTTTAGTAAAACTATGGCCAAATATTACATTTACGGGATAACATATTTGCCGCAGATGAGTTTTATCTCAGATAAACACGTTTTGTTTACATTTTTTGCTTCGGTGAAAAGTAAATTTGTGATTTTGTGAGCATGCATGCATGCATTTAAAATTCCAATTAACGGTATAAGCAAATATCTGGAATCAAATAACAAAGATCGATATTGGCTTTTAAAATAATGCAAGGCCATTTTAGAAGCAACGTTATTATAAAGGGGTCCTATTATGTAAAATGTATTATTTAAAGGTGTTAACCTTGTTTATAATGGCCTCCCTTCACTATTAGTTTACTCAAAGTTATATTTGAATTGATTCATGCATGTTGGAGTAATCTTGTATTGTTCTTCAGCTGCAGCTCAAGCGCTCAGAAATCCCTGTTCTCACCTACCACCTATCCCCTCCCACTTGTCTGTATTTACTTGTTATAAGTCAAAAGATTAATGAAATGAAAGTGAAGCATGTGTAGTTAAAACTTTTGCATAGTCACTTTCCAACAATAATAATTATTTTAAAATCCGTTACATCTTACAGTTACATTTAAAATGAAGAGGCGGGGCTTATCAGATCTGTCATTTGAACAGGAAGTCAGTAGAGCTGTTTTTTATTTTCAAGCCCGTTTTAGATAAATTTTGTGTTTTTCAATGAACAAAAGGTAAATAACGGATCTGCATATGTTCTAGTTCTAGTTCTTTCTAAATAGTTGGAAAAAAACACAATCGGTCTCCTTTAAACAATCTATTTTAAAACAAATGCATTACAGTGGTCCCTCGTTTATCGCTGGGGTTAGGTTCCAAAAATAACCCGTGATAGGCGAAACTTGCGAAGTAGTGATCTTCAATTTTCACCAGTAATTTCAGTTGATTGGTTATGATGTTTAGTGTCTTTTGTACAGGTAATAATGCGCTGAACACATGATTCACCGTGAGATACAACAGCGTGAGCCGTTTTTGTGACCGCTTAAAGAGGGATGATGCTGTGCGCGTTCGCCTGCTCTGATTTTGACACGTTACCCGTCCCGCTGCGCTCCACAGCCGACCGCAGAGCCACGGATCACACGGGCTCCAGAGCCGACACATCCGACTCTAGCGAAGTCACAACATGCTCCTCAAACACATCTCTGAACTACACAAATGACATTCCAGCGTGAACAAACTTATCATCGTAACTACAAAGAGTCAAATCCTCACCTGGAGAAACGTCCGAGCGTCAGGTCAGCTTCCCCTGCATGATCCAAACTGTCTAAAGTTTTCTAAAAGAGCTTCTGTGCTGCTGCCTGTTAATGCTGCGATGGGATACGGTCACAAACAGTGAGCTTGAGAGAAAAGCACGCTTACAGCGCTCGTCTATAGGGCTGCGCACTGTAAAAAAAAAAAAAAAAAGCAAAATTGCACTAAAAAAAAATCTGCGAAACAGCATGGCGCGGACAGTGAACCGCGATAGGGCGAGGGAACACTGTACTGTAAATATCACACAAACATTATACTTCATTCAGAAAGTTTCTTTGGTAAAATCTGTCTCAGTCTTCACAATGAGAATGAAAAAAAAAATTTTATTGGTAGTAATGATAATAATAGTGAATCATTGCAAAATTGTGATTTTTGTCTTGCAATAATTGTGATACAAAAATTAGTTGGGACAGTATGTCATAATTTATTAATACACATATGAAAAAAAACACAACATGTCTCCTTTAATCAACAGAACAGTGCTTTCTTAAACCCAGAGCGTCCTCACAGCTCTGTGCGTGTGTCTGCAGCGAGAGCAAAGGTATAGCACACACACGGGAGGCTTTTAAAAATTCCACCTCTCATTTCCCTCGTGTCAGAAACCGCAGTTGTCGTCCTGTGCAGCAGCGAGCTCGGTAAATCCTGCACTTAGCTGAGCCGTGCGTTTACTCTGCAGGTTCGCTCAAAGACTGCAGCGTAAACCAGAAAACGGGACCAAATCACAAAAAGTATGACATGAATTGATTCTGTTCGTTAATGGTTTCAAAAGGAGGCGGGCCCGGGGTCTGTCAGGAGCAGCTGGCACAGTCGCTTTCAATGCAGCGCTTTGATCATGGAAGTCTTTATAACTAACTCTCTAATCCTCCAGTCTCTCTGTGGATGGGGCGCGATGAAAGTTGTGTGCAGGCTGCGGCGGCTTGTGAAGTGGGCAGCATGTAGAGCCAGAGGATTTGGGAGATTGTTTTTTTGATGGATAACTTCAGTTGTATTGATTCTTTAAAGGTCTGAAACAGAAAAAGGCAGCGTTGTGTCAGATTGTATAGCGTTCTGGCCTCACGGCAGAAGGGTGCAGGGGCTTTTGTGTGAGGAGGTTGCAGGTTTTTCCCCGTGTCTGGGTGGTTTCCTCCAACCTGACAGCTTAACCTATTTCATTTGGTTTGAAGTAGATTCTGTAGATCGGTAGTCCCCATTTTTCCTCAAAGCTATTGCTTGAATGGGGCCATTGTCGGGCTCTCCTTGTATAAACTAGCCCTCGCTTACAGAGCCTGATCTAACCTTTTGGGGGCCCTAAGCAAAAATCAGCTTCAGGGGCCCTTCAGTCTTTTCTCCGAACCTTAATCAGTCAATCCAAAGCAGCGTTTAAATTGGCTTTTTTCATTATAATTTATAACTATACACAAAGCCACAGACAAAAATAATTGTAAACTACATAATTTTTCTCACAATTAAAAGATAATGTAAGATCCTGTCCCAGAAACCTTAGAATAAAACGGATGCATTTTCCCTAAATTTGGAGTGGGCTATTTTAGACCAACAAATTCACACTGACGCTGTGACAGCTGATGAGCTGCATCATCACGCTAGACTTTTTGTACAGAAATACTAACATCTGAAACTTTTTCGGGACAAACAGCCTCATGTTTTAAGTGGCTTTTGAAATAATTCAACATAAATGTGCAGAAATCCGCCGTATTTTGCTACGGTAAGTTTTGCCGCAGTAAATTTTGCGATCTGCAGACGTTTAAGTACATCAGCTTTATGTGTTCGTAGTTCAGTAAATACTTGTACTATTGGGGCAAGATGAAGATCGGCTGAGAGCTTATGAGGTACAGAACATGTATTTGTTGTCCAAATTGTTCACAGAGTCTTTGATTTTGCGCTCTGTGCTGAGAATGATCAGACACCTGTTTCTGCTTTTGTCAGTCTTAGCTCAGCACAGGGAAAGCGGCCGTGTCCCAATTCAGAAGGCGGGGCCCTACGCAACTTGCGTAGTCTGCGTATAGGAAGGTCCGGCTCTGCTCACTTATATATATTACATGACCAAATTGTGATTAAAAGGGATTTATTTCAGTCGATTCAACAGCAGTTGTACTATTTTTGCTATCAAGTCTCTTTTCCAGTCATATATATATAAAGATTTTTTTACTAATAGAGTTGCATTTGTGGCAACTTGACCTAAGCCATTGTCACTCAATAAAATTCACAGAAACCTGCTTTGGTGATAATGTTTAAAAAGTACTCTATGATAAAAGAATAGGGGCATGCTTGTGTGAGAACAAAATACTCTTAAATGTGTAGTGATTGTAAGTGATTGCTTACTTGAATACATGATAATCAGCTGAAACATAGAGAGGCATTGGACAAAGACATATCCAAAAGCTGCTGAGAGATAAGTGAACCAAGGACACTGATAAATGTTCAAGAACGATGGCGCCGGTCAAAGAAAGTGTTAACCACATGCACTTGTCAACAGTGACTGAAAAACAGATTAGATTTAGTTTGAAAAGCGCATGATTAAACCTCGAAGTTTCAAAGTCAACATTAGACAAAGTGTGTTATAGTCTGTGATGTTGTAAGACTTGCAGTGTAAAGTCTATACATAATCAATAGTTGTGCCACTGCCTTCACAGAGACAGATCATCAGCTTAGAGAAAGAAGAGAAGTGTCATGTCATGAGATACAGTAAGTCAGTGCCAGAGCATTCTCAGGGGTAAACTCGTGTTTCAAGTCTGCAATGTGTCGTTTATTATTATTTTAATTTAAAGTATTATTTTAGTTCATACAGTACGTTATGAATATTGCAGAAAGGAGCCGTGAGTTAGTCAATGTGATTCAGGATGATCTAGTACAAAAGGTTCAAAGTTCATCTGGACAGCTTTTTCGAAGAGTTTCTACTATAGAGCAGAAAATGTGTCTCAGTTATGATGAATACCTAAATACGACTTTAGAGGTTCAATAAAAAGGGAACGTTGCTTCTAAGCTTATTTAAGTTTTCTGCACAGTACAGGAGTTTTGGCCCAATTTGAAGCCCAATGTTCTGCCCCAGTTCATTTCTATGGTGGTTGTAAAGGCAAAGTAAATTGTGTAATTTATGGATATTAATGAAACCCTAATCCCAATCTTAACCAACTCAATCTTCCAGACCTTCCAGAAGTTTACCCATTTTTGTAACTTCAGAGCTGAGCTTAGCCAAACCTAAATACGTTTAGATAAATACCGTCATAGCACAGCGTGTCAACTCAACGCCATGTTATATCAACACTGACGTTGCACGTACACCCTGCCTTCAGAAAGAACCGTTGTTTAGACACAAACTGTGGAAACATGTCGAAAAAGCAAACTACAAGATTTTATCACTGTGCGTAAGCAAAAATTAAGCTGCTAAATCAACATTTGTGAATGAAATTCGACCCTACGACCCATAAACGTTAATTCAGGTGAGTGCAAAAACAGTCTCAAACATCAGGAGACAGGCGTTTGTCAGACCTGGTTCAGACATGATCAAAACAGCTAGTTGTCGTCCCTTTTAGTTGTGTTATTCAAAGACGTTTCCCCAGCTAAGCCGATGGAGAGTGGCTCTTTCTGAATACCGTATGCACAGTATAGGGCGGAAAGTGACGACGACTGAAAATCTCTCAGAAAAGGAAGAAACATCGTCCTGACACTATTTATATGACCTAGTGTAGACCTACATTAGATGTTATTTTGGCAGATAGGATCAGCTTAACAGAAATAAGACCATGATGATTTTTATTTTTTTTCTAAATTAAAAGTACATTTGTGTAATTTATTGCTTTATTGAGAGAACATAATACTGGTTCTAAGGTTTAGGTCATTAGCAGCTATGAAAGACAGTTGATTGGCCCTAAGCCGCCTCCTACTCTTGCCAAATGCAGTGACACCTCTGCAGTAAATGTTCTCTTTTATATTTTTGTCAAAGGTGCTCATGTAAACAAAAGCTTTTCCATTATACCAGTATGTCGTGAGCTCGTTCCTTTCTTGAAAAAAGCTTCCTGTACATTCTTGTCTATCGCCAGCATTAGCCTCTAAGCTGCTGGAAAAATAAATTTGTTCAGCTGCACACACACTTAAACACACAGCCTCCAAATGGGAATTTAAGCAGGACTGGCCATTTTGCAAATGACAGGCGCAGTACATCAGACAGTTACCCTTTCATGGGAAACGGCTTTACTCTCAGCAAGTGCAGTGGAGAAAGCAGCCTCAATACAGGCCACAATGAATAAATGTAAATAGACAGATATGCTCTCAAGGTCAATAAGACTTAGGCAAAAAGGCTTCAAGCTGATGATAATGGCCAGCTTCTTGTCAGTAGCAGCAGTAGAAGAAAAAGTTGTGCTTTTCTTTTGATTTTGAGTCTTACGTATGTTTTATTGCAAGGCAAGACAAGGCACATTCATTTATATAGCACAATTTATACACAAAGTAATTCAAAGTGCTTTAAGACAAGAATGGTCCACGTTTAGTCCTGACTCTGGTCCATGTTTAGTCCTGACTCTGGTCCATGTTTAGTCCTGACTCTGGTCCACGTTTAGTCCTGACTCTGGTCCATGTTTAGTCCTGACTCTGGTCCATGTTTAGTCCTGACTCTGGTCCATGTTTAGTCCTGACTCTGGTCCATATTTAGTCCTGACTCTGGTCCATGTTTAGTTTTGACTCTGGTCCACGTTTAGTCTGACTCTGGTCCACGTTTAGTCCTGACTCTGGTCCACGTTTAGTCCTGAGTCTGGTCCCACGTTTAGTCCTGACTCTGGTTCATGTTTAGTTTTGACTCTGGTCCACGTTTAGTCCTGACTCTGGTCCACGTTTAGTCCTGACTCTGGTCCAAATTTAGTCCTGACTCTGGTCCACGTTTAGTCCTGACTGTCTCTGGTCCATGTTTAGTCCTGACTCTGGTCCACGTTTAGTCCTGACTCTGTTCCATGTTTAGTCCTGACTCTGGTTCATGTTTAGTTCTGACTCTGGTCCACATTTAGTCCTGACTCTGGTCCACGTTTAGTCCCAACTCTGGTCCACGTTTAGTTCTGACTCTGGTCCATGTTTAGTCCTGACTCTGGTCCACGTTTAGTTCTGACTCTGGTCCACGTTTAGTCCCGACTCTGGTCCATCTTTAGTTCTGACTCTGGTCCACGTTTAGTCCCGACTCTGGTCCATGTTTAGTCCTGACTCTGGGCACCAGGAGGCCGGTCCCTGAGGTCCTCAGAGAACATGTCAGAGATGTACTTTGGTCCATGGAGAGACTTAGACACAAGCAGAGCTGTTTAAAGTCTATTCTCTGAGCCACTGGAGCCAGTGCAAAGACCTGGGGACAGGACTAATGTGATCGTACTTCCTGGTTCTGGTCAGGACTGGAGCAGCAGCGTTCTGGATGTACTGCAGCTGTTTTACAGCTCGTTTAGATAGGCCGGTGAGCAGGCCGTTACAATAGTTTAACCTACTGGAGACAAATGCATAGATAAGTCTCTCCAAGTCAGGTTTTGACACTATACTTTTATTTTAGATGGTAAAAAGCCAAAAAGCTGCATGACATATCTGTCATCATTTGCCTGTAAAACAACCAATTTAACCTCGTGCGAATGTCTGTAAAAAACTCAGACATTGTGAGGTATTTAAATTTACAGATGTCTCTATAGGCAAATATTATCCTTTGTGAAATGAGCTTCCTGTTGTATAAATTGATGATACATTTAAATACTTTCTCTGGCAGACACACATGAGCTGGATCAATGAGGCAGAAGCTGTGGGCAGAGAGGAAGTGTGAGTGAATGTGAGCTGCATCTCACTACGACGGCACGCTGCATTTCAAACAGAAGCACAAATTAGCAATACGATGCTTTTTTTTGCTTTTTTTTTTCAAATTAGCATTCCTGATTCATCACATTCATAAATAACAAGCTTTATCTTTATTTATAACAAAATGCAACTTTGTAGAGACTTTGCTTCTATGATTTTTAGGACATGGTTATGGAATTAGGTCCAGACTTTTGGTTAAATACAAACAGTTGTATGGTGTTCGGTCTTCTGTTGGGTTGGATCCTGTTGTCATTTTGCTGAAAGTACACTGGAAAAATACCTTCTTAAATAAGAAAACAAGTGAAGTAGACTTTAAAATAGAAGCATTTTTAATAGTTTTGCTGTAGTTTTACTGCTTTACGGCGTTGTTAAGTCTGGGGATTGCGAGCACTTAAAATCGGAATGTTTTCAGGCTTTAGAAGGAGGTGAAATTCAGTGTTAACTGGATTTATGTGTTATTTGTAGTCATTTTGAATCACAATTTGGGTATTTTGGGCATAAATTCATGTTATTTGGAACTATAACTCGGATGTCTGCTTATCTACCATTAACAACCGAGTTAGGGGGAAACACTTCTTTACAGAAAATATGATGCACTTTTGCCTTCGTGTCCTTTGAATTCTCATGCACAAAACCAAAGAAAAAAAAAAAAACAAACAAACAAACAAACAAACAAAATCAGTTAGACCTCCATCTACTGCTGCAAAGGAATTACAAAGGGGAACAATCAAACCTAATCATCTATCTGCCTGATTTGCTTATATGCTGCAGTAAATGCTCAAAACAAGTCTGGACTTTTTTTGTATGATTTAGAAACAGCTACAGAAGCTCTCAGAGATCTACGTATGACATCAGAGAACTGGGACCATTCTGAGGTGAATGAAAAATGTCTAATATGTTTAAATATTCTAAAATCATTTTGGCTTCACATTTCATTAGTTAAAAGTTCTCATCATTCACTCGCAAGTGACACCACCTTACATTATCTTAAAAGTTTTCTGTAAAAAGAACACTTTGAGATACTTTTACACCTTCTGTAGTAAAGTAGAAGTCTTTCTGTGTCTAATCATGGAGCTGTTGCTGGGACAAACGCTGACAGCACAGACTGCAGTTAAATAAATTCCAACTAATGATTATTCTAATCTCTAAGATTCCATGTTCGACATCCTAAGTAGGGATGTGAAGATTATCAGGTTAATTGATAACTGTGATTATTCAAGTCACAATATTAATAATAATCGTGACTATTTAGTAACAAAATTAAGACATTTTAGTTCATTCTGTATGAGCAAAGTATAAGTTCCAGTTTTGGCTTTGGCCAAGTTCATAGAAACAATAACAAGCCTATATTAGTGCAGAAATGTGTGTTTTTTGTGAACCTTATGGACCTAAAGTTTCAGCTGGCATCAGCAAACATCCGTTTGCCTAAAAAAACAGATAAACCTGCCAATTTCAGGTCTTTGAATAATTACAATGTAGTTTTTCCTAAAACAGTCTAATTCACATTTTTTCCTTTGTTTTTTCTTGTGATAGAACTGGTCACACAAGTGGCGAGATAGACCTGGAGAATGAAAGAAAATGCAAGTCTTTACTTTGGTCATGGTAATCTGAATAATCACTAAATTGTGATGTTTTTGCCTGCAATAAACAAAACACTAAAATGTGACCTGGTGACATGTCGACTCCTAAACACTTTACCATCGTATCTTTTACATTTAAGTCAAATGTGAAGCCTTAATTAGCAACATTATTAAGAGAAACATTATCCTGTTTCAAGCAAGTCAAAGCAAACAAGCTAAAATATACATCAAGCCAACTCTTTGACAAAGTTTTCAAGTTCATGCTAAATTCTAATTTAAAAAGTGAACACGCACTCAGCTACACATGCAGTGACAAAGAATGAAGCGATGATTCGCTGAGTAATTGCCCCATCAAGAAAGTATTTGACAGGAGACAGAAGAATCTGGCGAGGCAAAGAACAACCAGTCTGAGAAAAACTGAAACTCCCAGCAGAGCCCGAGGTTATGAATTATAAAATTACTCTGCGACAGATGACAAGTGCAAAATGGAAATGGAAGTTTCTTGGAGGTGTCATGAAAAACACCTCGGAAAGTCATGAAGACACCGATAATGTCAGGGGGGAAGGATATTGGGAGGAACGATGTCTGGGTACAAGGAGAGAGAGAGAGAGAGACGGAGACAGACCCAAAGGCTTTGAAGCACACAGTTCAGTCGCTCACACAGCCACATACCAGGCCAGAAGAGAAGAAGAAGTGTGTGTTTTTGATCTGTTCAAAGCAAAGCCAATGAAGAGGGAGACTAGTCTGAGAATGAGAGTTTCTGCTGTCAGTTTTAGACAGGAGCTCCCCAAAGCTGCCCAGTATTAAAACGTGATAATAAACAACTAAATGAAGCAACAACAAAAAATAAGACTTCTGCCTCAGCTGCTTCACCAGTGGCAGCTTCTTCACAGCTTTTAGCCATGTCATGATACTGTTCTCCATCAAAAACATACTCTTTTCATTCACGCTTTGATGTTTCCTTTACTAAGTCTCTCCCTCTGAGCCTGAAAACAACAACACTTTCCACTTTCTGTCATAGTGAATCAGTCTGTTTTGAAAACCATATAAATCTTTGCCTGACTCGTTTTAAGCATTTCTGCCTTCAAATGGCATTGATTTTCTGCATTAGCATGTCGAGAGCAAGCTGGGTTTGTTAATTTCCTTTTCGTAATTCTCTTCACAGCATGTAGAGGAGCTGCATCTCAATGCCTGAAATAGGAAATAAAGTTTAGATTTTGAACCCACATTTTCCACTCTGTTGTTGGCTGGACCAGGTTGGCAAGACGCAGAGCTGCACTGAACTTGTGAGCGCCGTGGATGATGACAGCTGCGCCAGAACACAGCGCAAAACGACCGCTGTGACAAAATGTGTTTGAAGTGGCCAACCATACGACGTGAGAAGAGACGGCGCGTGTTTGATACAAAGAGTGAAGAGAAAGAAAGTTAGAAGGCTTGTGCTGTATGTGTGACACGCGCAATGCAAGTAAAGAGGAGGAAGAAAGAGAGAATGGGAAGGCACGTCTTTCATACACGCAGACCAAAGAAAAGAGGAGAAAGAGAGAAAGAAGAATCATGTATGTGGCCACTTTATGTCACATGCACAGTCGAGAGATGTGTGATGGGTCCTGAGAGACACTGTAAACACATGAGACACATCAGTAATGTGCTTTTTCTGTCACTACAATGCCACAGTTCACTCACTCAACTGTGCAGGTTTGCTTCGAGTTCAGGCTCTGACACACAGAGAAATAAATGACTTGAGTTCCAGTCGGGTTTGGACACGACCTGTGCAAGCTCTGCCCGGGTCGGACTGGATTTTTTTGGGCCCTGATCTAAACGCTAAGCCTAGATCAGGGCTATTCAACTTTCTTTTCCAGAGAACCATGGCTTCTGGGCCGGTTGTAGTTGCACCAAAATGTATTTAGTGATACCAACTATTTTTATTGCTCTACCAAATGTCAAAATTGGCGTTAAACCACATAACCAAATCTGAACCGGGAGAATCTCCACAATAAACCAGATTTAAACCAGGTCTAAATGAGATCTAAAGCAGAATTAACTGAAACATACACTGTAAAAATGAGATGAAATTGGACAGTAAGTGAGCATATTTTAGCTGTCTTTAACTAAATTTAGCAAAACAACAAGAGCTAAGTGGATTGTTTGGCTTAAAATATAAAAAATGCAACATTTTCTTTCTGGAACCAAAGAAACAAGAAAAATACGCTACTTCTTTTTCACACACTTATTAACACATTAACAAATACAAGTTTGCCACTATTTCTTGAGTAATTACCCAGAACTAAATATACAAACAAAAGAAAATATGTTTTTGTAATATTTTGAAAATGAATGAGGGCCGGATCATCTTTGAAGGGCCGATGTGGCACCTGGGCCTTAAGTTGAATAGGCCTGGCCTAGAGTAAGGTCCACACTGACATTAATCTAATTCAATCCAAATTTATTTGTATAGTACATTTTATAAACAAGATAAAATGTTCTTATTCCTGCCTGCTGCATATAATAGCAAAATATACAACTCAGAAAAATAAAATAATAAAAAATTAAACCATTTAAGGTTTTTATAAAAGGGCCAGAGGCGACTGTAATAAACCTTATGCTCTTTGACAAACTCCTAAAATATGTCTCATTGTCTGCATTTGATTTAGCATATTTATTGAAATTACAAATACTACATCTGCAGAAGTATATAAAATGCATTACTCTTTCAATTTCAGACAAATCATTTCCTTATATTAAGATACAGACTTTATTTATAGTGGTAATATAAGACTAAAACAAAATCTTACAAGACTTAGTAAGATACAGTAAGCTTCAATACTAAAAGGCAGAACACTTGTCCCTTAAAAGTGAATTATCAGAAAGTATTTAAGCATAATTTACTTGCACATCCATATATTTACTTTTCATCATAGCTTCTCATTATCATTCAGTGTTCTGTGTTTCATCTACACCCAAGCAAGTGCTTAGTTTGTGAATTTTGCTCACTTACGATGACAGTAAAACCTTTTCTGATTCAGTGTAGCTTTTGTGCCGGAGACTCCGCCCCCTTCCTGTCTCCATGGAGATGTTATTGCTTTTCCCATTAAACTTTGAAGTGTATTTTATTGCTCTAATAAACCTTGAAAAGCATTATTTGTTATAGTGAGCGGGCGCTTCTCCACAGATCTGACTGTTGAACTTGACCTGACTGCGCCGCATTCTCGTCTCCATGGAGATATCGAAGTTTAAAGCCTTTCCGTGTAACATTATTTTGACAAAGCATTATCATCTCCACTGGAAACATGTAATTGCAGACTCCCAGACTAAAACACTTGTCCAGACAAACACAATCTTTCACAAACAGGAAGATGATTTCATTCCTATTTTTCCTTTTCTTTTCACTTGCTTCCTTCCATTCATTCCCACTTTTATTCCGCCCTCATTGTATACATGACAGTTAACAATGGAGTCACTGGACAAATCCAAATATATACATTTCGTGGCCTGCGGTAGTCACAGTAGCCGATGCGTGCTCCTCGTGACTTTGTAATACACTTGTTCTTTCCTCCTCATTGTCCTCGATTAGGCTCGGATGATTTATTTTTCCTCTTTTCTTTCTCCCTCCGTCTCTCGCACAGATCCATATGGGCTGCTCTCACATGCTTACAACACAGCCCTCACACACTGCAAGCTATTTTTGGGACACGCTGAAGTGTTTCTAATGGGGTTAGGGTTGAGGTGGGGTTACATCACAGCTCGTATGAGAATGTGAACTTAATCTCACATTCCAGGAAATTTACTGTTACGTGGATTTAAAGTCTGTCTTTTTGGCGATGTTTGGGGAAAAGTGAGTTTAAGTGAAGCAAACCTGTTCAAAGATTTGAGATTTTGTAACGTTAAGGCAAAGTGTGTAAATAGACAAAAGTAAATATGCTGCAAAAAATCTAAACTTAAATAAGATGATTAGTTCAAAAGTGTGTGCACGATAGCAGAGTGGTTAGAGCTCTGGCTTCCCAAAAAGGAGGTCGTGGGTTCAACTCCCGAGTCGGACCATATCAACATCTCATAATCTCTGGAGTTTGCATGTTCTCGTCGTGTCACTGTGGGTTTTCTCCAGGTACTCCGGTTTCCTCCCACCTCCAAAAACATGTATGTTTAGGTTAACTGGGCATTTCTCCTGTGAGTGAATGGTTGTCTGTCTGTAACCCTGCCTAAGGCCCAAAGTCACTGGGGTAGGCTCCAGTCATCTGCGACCCTGACGGGAACAAGCGGTAGAGAATGAATGAATGAATAGTTCAAAGTGTTTGAAACAAGACATTTATATTCATTTAAAGATTTTTAAAAGATTTTTTTTTTTTTTACATGAAATAACTTCAAATTAATTTCCCCCTTGCGTAGACACAGACTGTAGCCCAGGGGCCAAATGACCCTCAGACCAATATTTGTTGCCTCACACCCTAAATCAATCAATCAATCAATCAATCAACCTTTATTTATATAGCCCTTTACAACACAAAAAGTGACCAAAGTGCTTCCCATTAAAACGTAATAAAATACAAAATACACAAAATCAGTGCACAGTAACAGTAAAAGAAAAGATCTAAAATAGACATGTTACTACATTACTGAGTGTTAAAAGCCATCCTGAACAAATGTGTTTTGAGCCTTGATTTAAAAAGGACAAAGTCTGTGATGGTGCGAATATCAGAAGGGAGTTTATTCCAAAGTCTGGGACCAACCACAGAGCAAGCCTGATCGCCCCAGTGTTTGAGCCTGGTTCTGGGAACCTCAAGTATGAGCTGGTTTGTTGAACCTTAAAGCCCGACTAGTGTTTTGAACACTTAATAGTTCAGTCAAATAAAATGGCGCAAGGCCGTTAAGAGCCTTAAAACAGAAATTACAAATTTTAAGATCAATTCTAAAAGAAAATAAATTAAGTAATGCATGTTACACTGATTTAAAAAAAAAAAAAAACTCTTTAAAGTGAAGCTCACCCCCTAAACTCCACCCACAAACACATTTTAAACACGACAAACTCATTGAAATGTATTGGCAAAAGGGCAGAGCAGCAGTGTGATTGGATTGAGGTGTCTGCAGTTAGTGCTCAGTTTAGAATGGAAAATACACGCTGATGTCACAGAGTCTAGAAATGACATGAGAGACACGGACAGTTTGTGGCTATTTTGACCTGAAACATGTAAAGTTGCTCAGTTTGCACTAAAACGCCAAAAAATGACTCTAAACAATAGGCAATGCTATTTAAACACAAGATGCACTGTTTAACAACCAAAAAAAGTGGTTTAGCTTTTCTTTGAAGTCAATATCAAGAATCTGTCTACAATGGTGTTTTTTTTTAGCCCAAATATGTCTTGTAGCTTATTTTAGTTTAATTTATTTTTTATTGCATCTTCACTTTTATATATATTCATATTGCAGACTGCATGGAGGGACAGATTAGCGTTTGCAAATGAAAGCTTCTTCAGATTGGCTCTCCATGTAGTCTGACTTTAAACACACGGCCCTTGATGAAAAAAGTTTGGACACCCCAGCCCCAGCACAAATAGTTTCATATGAACATCAACTACACCACCTTTAATTTTCCTAATATAAGACTTGCTGATAAAACAAGTACTTTTATTGTGATATGAAGCAAAGTGGCCATGTTTTTCCTCATCTGAAGTTCAAAGATACTTAATGTTTTCTTATCATAAGTTCAGCTAGATATGTTATTCTTGTTCCATTGGCAAATCATATCTTAAGACAGTCAAAACATAGGCCTACGTTAAACAAAATAATTCCCAGCACTGAACTTTTTACCTTTAAGATGGTATTTTTTTTCCAGAGTCGAGTTATAAATGAAACAGGAACTTACACTTCTCTATGACCAGCGCAGTATTTACACATGAAAATCAACGTGCATTTAAATAGTGACATTAAGTGTACGTAGTCTATTTCTCTTACTCACTCAGGATTGTGATTCATTGTGACGACCGACGCATGTGATTAATTCCCTTGTCTCTTTTTAAACATTGATGCGTTTCCTTTGATGGAAAAGCATTTGGTTTTATTTTAGTTCACATCAACTATTCATGTGTTATATAGTGTGTTATGCAATGGCAATTATGCATTTGTTCGGCAGTAACTGTAGGGAGCCACACCAGCCTGCAAGGAAGCGTCATGCATGAAATCCATCCGCTCTATTTTAATTACAGAAATGGTCACACTCAGGGGATAGACTCTGCTTCGGTGCATCTGTTTGGAGCTACATGAGGTAATTGTTTAATTTGCAAATGATAGCTTCTTCACACAGAGGTGAGCCTCATTAGGCCTGTCAAAAATTCTACTGTATGTATTAAAACGAGGATTTGCATTTTTGTCGGTGCGACGGTCGCTTTTTAGCTGTAATGAATCCGGTGCTTTATGTGGTACAAGTTTGCAGCCGTTGTGCCAGTTTTAGCCATAGATAAATGTAGAGAGAGTCATAAGGAAAGCATAAAGTGACCCCACATAAGACTAAAAATAAGCAGGTAAATAGATTATCATACATCTGGTCTTACAAATCAAAATGACAAAAACAAACAAGCAAGCAAATAAACAAGCAAATTCATATTGGTCCAGAGCATCCACTGTCCTTAGATCCTCTTTCTTGGCAAGAAAAAAAAAAAGAGGAGGGGGGTAAGTAGAGACCTCAAGAAGAACCACAGTGTACGCACCCCACCTGTAGAAAGAGCCGCCGCTCATAAACACAAACAGTGGACACAAGCCGAAAAAGCACCATTGTCAGCTAACTAAGAGTTTATCACTGTGCAAAAACCAAAGTTATGCTGCTAAATCAACATTTGTGAATGAATATCGATCCTACGACCCTTAAAAGTTACATTCAGGTGAAAAAACGGCGAGAAAAACACTGTCCCAAGTTTCAGGAGACAGACGTCTGTCAGACCGGTTCAGACCTGATGGAAACAGCTGATCTCATCCTGTTTCATTGTTTTATTGGAAGAAGTTTCCCCAGCTAACCAGACGGAGAGTGGATCTTTCTGCATAACGCATGTGCAGTAGGGCGGAAAGTAACGTCGACTGACTCTACAGACTATAAGTCTGTAGAGTCAGTGTCCATTAGCAGAGGGAAACGACTCGTCTAGCAGGACCAGGACAGGCTAATCCTGGAGAGGGAGGTGGGGCGGGTTTCCAGAATTAGAGAGGTGCATCAATGGTCTCGCTGGAACAGCAGCATACAGTGAGTAAAGTATGACTCCATGATATTGGTAATGAAGACATACGTACATATTTCCTGCCATTAGATATCTGCAGTCGTAATTTAGAAAATAAAATGAGCTTTGAGTACTTGAAAGACTTTAAATTGGGTCGTTTGAAATGGTTTATTGAAAGATATCTCCAGCGCTCTGCACAAGCCCCTTTAGAATCTCATTACATATGAAGCCTTTAATGTAATTACCTGAGGTATAATGAAGACTGTTTGAATGGCTGCCAAGCTTCATGCAGGTGGATCGACTTGTTTGTGTGTTTATTATTAGACCTCAACATCATTGTTTTTGATTTTGATTCCCTGCTTTGATTTGCCATCGACCGACCTTCTAAAAATAGCAATGGGCACGTAGAAAAGGGGCGAGTGGAAATGGGGAGAGTGTAGAGAAAGGACACTGGCTGGTCTCAGGAGACTTTGTAGTTCTTTTCCTTCGTGAAATTCCCACTATTTCTATTTTTTTCTATTCCGCGACATTTTTAGATTTCCTCCTTTAGCACTCACACCTCTATCTCGCCCTGCTCCATCTGTGTTGTTTTTATATTTTCTAATTTCCCCCACCCTTTCTGTAGCCGAATCCGTCTTCCCCCTCCTTCTCTTCCCCCTCTCACTGTCTCTGCACACACACGGTGCCTCACACTTTATTCTGAGCTTGACTCGGAGCCGGGACTGCAGCTACAAAGCAGAAAAAGAAACTGACAGGAAGAACTCACATTGGATTAGCAGATTGTGTTTGCCGCTCTGCACGTGCCCCGTCGGCCAGTGTGGGAACTGTGCGGCGCTCTACTTTGGGACATTCACTTAAACATAGAAACATTCACTCCAGATGCCTGTGAACAAGGTATGTTGTCGTCTGCATCTGTGAAGGTCATACCGGGTGATTTCGGTTAGTTTAAAGTATTGCTTTGTTGGTAAAGGTTTGACGATCTATTATTTGTCTAATTTCAGTCATGATCATTGTCAAAGTGCTGTTTTGTTCTAGTTCACTCAAGCATTTGGTGCATAAAGGGTTCTTTAGTAACTTCATCATTTGTACCTGAGGATAGGTGTTAATATTATTAGGTTAATCGATAATCGTGAAGATTTAAGTCACAATAGAATCTTAAGAACAAAAGTATTATAATTGTGTCAGTTTAGAAGTAAAATTAAGTGTTTTTAGGTGTGTACTGTAGCCAAGTGGTTAGAGCTGTGGCTTCTCAATGAGGAGGTTGTGGGTTCGACTCCCGGGTTGGACCAAATCAACATCTCACGATCTCTCTGGGTGGAGTTTGGATGTTCTGTCTGTGTCACCATGGGTTTTCTCCAGGTACTCCGGTTTCCTCCCTCCAAACACATGCATTATTAGATTAATTGGGCATCACTGTAAATTTCCCTGAGTGATTGAATGAGAGAGTGAATGTTTGTCTGTCTAACTCTGCAACAAGTTGGCCACTGTCCAGGGTGTTCCCCGCCTAAGGCCCAAAGTCACTGGGATAGGCTCCAGTCACCCACGACCCCTAACGGGATTAAGCGGTAGAAAATGAATGAATGAATGACTAGGAATGAACATTAGATCAGGTCCAGTTTTGGATTAAAGAAAATATCTGATGTTTGGTACAGACATTTCATATCCTAAATAAATGTTTTGTGGGTTTTTTTTTTTGTTTGTTGTTTTGCTGTAGTGAAAATTAAGACTTTTAAGAGTCTGGATTTGAAATTTCAGACATATCATCAAATATTGTTTTGCCACAGCTGGAAGTCAAATAACGGATATCAGTATTTGCTAAAACAACCTTTATATAGCAAAAAGTCTGTGTTTTGGCTAATAGAAAAAAAGGTACCACTTTATAATGACTGCACCTTAATAAGTCTTAGTAAAACCTTAGTAAAACATGAGTAAAGAGTTGATAATTCATTAACAAATAATCAAATAATGGATACAATTTTTTATTAAGTCTTAGTTACTACTTTTTTAAGGAACTAAGGTTAGGATGTTCATTAATTTCCCATTTGTTCATAATGAATTAACCCACTATTCATGCTTCATTAAGCGTTTAATAAGGCTAACTAAGATGTAGTTATTATAAAGAGTTACCGAAAAAAAATCAAATTTAGAAGAGAACTAAAGGTATCACTTTATATTAATTATACCTTATTTAGCCTTACTAAAGCCTTATTAAAGCATGAATAAAGAGTTGACAATTAATGGACAAATCATCAATGAATGAATGGAAGTGTTTATTAAGACTTAGTAACTGCTCAATAAAGGAGCTAAGATTAGGATTTTGGGTTGAGTTGAAGGGCTTGTAGTAATTAAGTCGTTACTAAGCCTTAATAGCCTATTTTGTTCATTAACTTCTCATTTGTTCATTTAGGATGAATCCATTATTCATGCTTTATTAAGAGTGTATTAAGGCTAATCAAGATGTACTTAAGATAAAGTGTTACCGAATTAAATGTTTTATTATAATCTATGATGAAGCTAATGTATTCAGATGCTTTTATCACATTAAGATTTGTACATTCTTAAAATAAAACTGGTCACAAAGCAAAGGAAAATTGAAATGTTTGATATTAAATTGCGCATATTCTGAGACCTCCAGGAGAATTATAATCTAAAAACGATTAACTGCAACTGGACGTACTTAGTGCTGAAGCCGACATTTCACCGACTGGAACGTCACCTCCCACATCTACTAATGAGACTCACAAACAAGATCTGATGAAGCCACCTGAGTCGGCGGTAAGTCCAGTTGCAGTAGTTTTAATTGTTTTTGGATTAATGTTTGATAATGACAGTGAAAGATGTTGCTGCTGTTGGGTAGTGGTGACTCATTGTAATCTTGAATAATCTCTAAACCGTGATATTCTGTCTTGCAATAATCGCAACACTGACATTTATTATCGTGACATTCCTACCAGAGGATGTGACTTTAACACAAAAACAGAATAATAAAGCCGACATTTATAAATAATTTTCTCTCAGGACAGGATTTCTCCGCTATGGGACAAATAAAGACTATTTTATGTTATTAAATCCAAAAGAAATGTTTGTGTGGTCAGACTTGTGCCACATGATGTTGAATGTCTTTAATTTAACATTGACGATCCAAACAGAATGAATATGAACGTGCTGAATTAGACAAATCAACGCAAGCTCTCGAAGGGATTTATAATTTGTTTTGTTTTGACAGCAAATGAATGAAATGGACTTTTCTTGGCAGTGTTCAGCCAAGCTCAATGACTTGCATTTGGCTGAAAGAAAATGCCAAGAATTAGTCTGCAGTCCATATTTTGTCAGATGAACCGAACGTTTCACACAGCGACAGTGTCTGAAAGTAAATTTAGCATCTATGTAGCGTTCAGTAAGAAACATTTCAGCTGGAAAACGGGATTATTTGCTTTATTGGAGATTTATTGTTTATAAAAGAAATAGTAAAACTTGATGCATTATTGTTTATTAGAGATTCACTCTATTAAGGTGCCATATTTGACTTGAATAGCCGCATCATTTTCTGCAAGTCAGATTCCTTTTTTGCTTGTTTATGGTGACAGAAAAATCAGTCTGGCTGTTAATCTGTATCTAAAATTATGTCTCATGCTTTATTTGGAGCCTGTTTAGCTTTTGTGACCCACATAATTATTACTCTTCTTGTGGATAAATATTTGTCTGTTAAAACAAAGGAGAACAACAGATAACAAAGGCGGGGCTGGACGTGTTCTTGTGGTGCCAGGCAAATCCTGGTGCAACAGGGATGTTCATGTCCCAGAGCAAGAGCTTAGAAAGTCCCCAAAGTGTGGCCCTAGTTTCCTGTTTCTTTCTTTGTGCAAACATGTGTTAAAGGGCATGTTACTGTACAAGTGCAGGAATTATAAAATGTTACAAAAACACTACAAAGCTCATTTTCCCTCATAAATCAGACTGTATTTATTTGTATTCATATTTGAACTTCTTTTGTTCCTCGACACCATTTCCTCACAGCTTGTGTGAACTGAGAGCCAGCAGGTGTTTGTGACTCCTGTCATTGCCTTTCAATGTCAATGGTGTTTGTCAGAGTGAGGAGATAAAACCTTTTCCTTGTGCATTGCTCTGAGAGGCTCTTGAGGTAAGAGTGAACGAGGTAAGAGCCACCAGGCGAGTGAAGCGTGCTAAATTAGTCACCGAGGGACAGTCACATTGTTTATCAATGACACATTAAATGGAATATTCCAAGAATATCAGATGTTTATATCGAGCCCGATCTCACAAGAAAGCGTACATGTACCACGACATTACAGGACATGTAAACTGCATATGTATGGCACAAGTTCACGACTGTTTTGCGTAAATATGGTACGCGTCGCAGTTCCAGTTAATTTCTATGGCGGTTGTTAAGATGTGTTCTTACTAACGATTATTAACTAAATTCTTTTCCTATCTTAACTCAAGCTCCAGCCCTAAACTTACCTTTTTTAGTAACTTGATGCCTAAACTTACCCGTTTCACTTAAAGAAAATGTCCCCACCTGGCTTTAACCAAAACTTGTGTATTTTTTACGCTTTTTCATATCGTGCAAATGTACGGCGTAACATAAGTACGCAAAAAATGCATGAAATCGTTTTCATAATACACTGTTTTTGTGTCGTGGTAAATGTATGCTTTCTTGTGGAACAGTATTAAAGTCATTTTATCGTTTAAGAATAGAAGGTTCTGTTAACGCAGCATTTTAGTTTTGAAAATGTTCCCAAATAATTCTGTGCCAAATCATAATGGAATGCGAAGCTTCTTGTTCTCACTAAATTTTTTTTTTATTATTTTATAGTGGAGTCACTAGAAAAGGCAACGCTCTACTTGTATTAGCTAACTGTCTGTATATGTTTGTATAGTGACTTTATATGTCTACACAATACACTCATCAAAAGCTTTGCCTCTATCACCACACAGCCAACCTCTCAGTGTTGCTAATAAAAGTTAGTGCTAAAAGCTATTCATTGAGATCATGTTGAGTGATGCATCCCTTAAAGGATGTCGGCCTTGTGCCTGTATTTGTACAGTCTCTGACTGTTAATGTGTGTGTTTACAATAGATATGTGTTCACTGTATGCTCTGTGCCTCTCGTGGGACCTGTGGGGCTTTAATGTCTTCACAAAGAAAATGACGAGGCTGTTGTGCAAATGGACACGACAGTGTAAACATTATGATATTTGTGTAGTGACACCACAGCGCTGGAGGAGATATTAAAGGATACATATGCAAAAGAGAAGAGCCTTTAACAAAGCAAAGACATCAGAAGACTGGAATTGTATTTTCTTTATCAACACATGTTTCAGTGATCCCGGATTGTCACAAACCAGAAACTTAAAATCTTTTCAGTTTTTATGTCGATAAATCAACACTGGACACAATTCTGTGGTTAATTTATGCACAACAGACAGAATACCATGTTAGTTTAGCGTCACATTACCTTAATCATTTTGTTATTGTTCATTTCCAGCACCCAAATACACAAATGCTTTCTGGTGTGTTTTTTTTATTTTATTTATTACCAGAAACCCCATTAGCTTACACCGAGGATGTTGCTCATCATCCTTGGGTCCACAGAAGAAACAAAGCTTTTAAAACACTTTACACTGTCATCATGTACAATACAAACAACATGACAACAATGTTACATAATTTAAATGCAAAGTAACTTACACTATTGACTTCAGTTCCTTTTTAATTGTGTGTACATTAGGCAGTTCATTCATAAGCTACAATCTGGTACAAGCACCTCTGCCATTGGGCTTATTGTAATTGTACACTGTCCTTAATAAACATGACCTTACCTTCATTCCAAAGTTGTGTGACTCTGTATAAAACCCACTTCTTTAAAAAATTTGTCATTGGTTGAGGTAGAAACAAATCTGTTCTATACGCCCGTCGTTGTCATCCTAATGTTGTTTTAGGTTTGAAAACCTAACTTGTTTCTCCCCTTACCCCTGCCCATTTGTCTGTATTACATAAAATACTTAAAACATGATTTTAAAACTATCAAGTGGCCACTTTATTGCAATATAAAAACGTTAAAATTAGCTTCTTCTTACAGCGAAGAGACAGGACTTACCGTTTTCTAATCCATTTTTGATTAATTATCTATTTTACAATGGCCCTCATGTAAAAAACTGATCTACACATGCCGTAATTTACTACATGAAAAAACACAGTACATCTCCTTTAAAGCCACAAGAAGGTCTAACATTTCCACTTTAAAGATCAGTTCAGTGTCAGACACAAACGCACATGCTCCTCGCTGTTCATTTGTCGGCCGTCTTTATGTGTGCTTGTTTGTGCAGCTTGAGAGTCTACCTTCGGAGCCTCTTGGGCATTTGCTCTCTCCCTCTCTCCCCCTCCTTCCCTCCCTCTCTCTCTCTCTCTCTCTCTCTCTTTCTCTCTCTTTCTCCTTGCTCAATCCCTCTGCTCTGCTCAGTTGGCCTAACCCACTGACGGGCTCACACACAACCCTCAGCCTCCTCCACAAATACTCCACCAACACAACAGTTTGTTACAGGAAGTAGGCCACTTTGATAGGGATGTGTGGAGCGCCCCTGTGTGCCATCTGTGGACTGTAAACTGGAACTACTTTTCAGGTATGATCCTATTATAATCGCTGCGTTGTTATACTTTTTTCCTTTCTCTAATGCGTTTACTTACAGCTCGGCTTGGTTGAAGTTCATTGCGAGTGATTTTCTGTTTCAAATGGGCTCGGTAAGGTTACTTAGAGGAGCTGATGTTGTGGTTACTGTCATTCGGGGAGTGGTTTGATCATACAGGGACATAAACAACTCCAGATGAGAGATAGAAAGATAGCGCCTGGTAATAAAGCATCACTTATCATTGAGCCGCTATACGACCGTGATCTACGACTCCGCTGTGGTCCATTTGTATTTATACGTCTTCTTCAGTTGCTGCTAATCTGTACGTTGCTTCTGTTTTTTCCCATTGCCTGGTAGAGCCCCTGATCCAGTTACCCATCCTTCCCCTTAATAGCTCTAATGTAATTGTCTTGGTAATATCACCTCCTTCTCAATAAAAAAGACTAGTGGACATTATTTCCTGCAACAGTTTGTTTACATCCCCCATTTGGCTCCTTTATTCCAGTGCGCTGGCTCAGCTCCACTGATGTGATTTATCCGTCCACATGGCCAGTGGATTGGAGGGGCAAACGGGGGCGGAATCAGAGGAGGGAGAGACAGAGGGAGCGTCAACATTAGATACAGTAGAGTAGGTCTGCATTGTGTTGTCTGTGATATATTGTGATAAATATTTGATTGTTGTGATTTTTGAAATATTGTGATGAAAGTGCTTAGTTGTGATTGAAATTATGGCTAGGTGACCCTAAGAAACTAGCCAGGCTGACGCCGCTCAGTTTCATTTACTGCAGCTACTTAGGTTAGGTATCACAGAACTGCAGACCGTCCCTAAAACCAGGAAGTATAATCGGATGAAGTAATGTGTTACCCAGAATCAACTCAAGTTAAAGTGAGGCTAAACACGCGTTCAGAGACTAACTCCGCCCACAACTGCACCTCAAACAGACTTGCAAATGTGAAAGATGCCGGAGGCCTTTTAAGAGACGCCCAGTGGGTGTGAACAGACATTGATTGACAGCACCAAATATGAACAGTGAGCTTGGTAAACTATGTGAGATTTGTGTGAGAGCGATCCTGGTCCTGAATGAGTTTACAGATGAGGAAGCTGTAGGCCTACAGCACGACACCTTCCTTGACATGAAAATCTTTGCTTACTTGCACGTCAAGATTCTTTTTATATTTACTTTACAAAACATATTATGTATTAAACCTTTGCTTTAGTCTACATAAGCACATGAGCTTATGATGTATTTTCTAAAAATGAAAATGAAAAACGAAAATGTAAATTTGCCACAGGCACGAGTTTCGAACCAGCGCATCGTTGTACAAGTGATTGCACATCGCACCACTCGCTCAACAAGCTGAGCCAAATGACAGCTGATGTATTTCGCCGCGGGTGATCGTTTTCCAACTCTCCGCTGCAGCGGTGTCAGAAGGAGGAGTTTATTTATTCATCTGGGCGGCTCGTCTGCCGCGTCAACTCACTGTGACGTCAGCGTGAACTGAAAATGCACTGACAGTGTTTGTCTATCGCGGCAGACAGCCGTGTTTTTGCACACATAACTGCAAAATGAGCGAGTTTGCACAAAAATGTCAAAGAAGGCCTGAAACAGTAGATAATTCTATTTTGACCCCATTGACAGTTGATTCTGAGTTTGTTTCTTTTAAGTTAGCAGACTGTCTGTTCTCCTCCTTTATCATGTGTCAAATATTCACTTAGAAAATCATTTTGTACCTTTTAGTTTGTAAGCTTACCTCACAGAAACGATTAGACGATTGTGTGTTTCCTGGTTAGACGTGATTGAAGCAATTAAAGAGTTTGTTTCAGCAGGGGCGTAGCACCAAATTCTGGGCCCTTGGTACAAAACTTCTTGATGGGCCTCCAATAGATTATCTTGTTGTCGTTGCGTTTTTAAAGCTTAGAAATAGAAAGAGGTCCATTACTTTCTTTCAAAACTGCAGAACAAAAAAAGCCTCGCCTCTTCATTCTAAGTATTTGTAAAGTGGCTATGTGACTATTTTGAAACATACATGCTTTACTTTGAATCTGAATATTTTGGCTGGTGTAGGTGGTAGGTGAGGACAGGGCTTTTGTGAGCACTAAATAATCAGCTGTAGGACAATACAAGATAACTCAAACATACAAGAATCATTCTTAATAAGGCCAGCACAGCGAATAAACTACTGATGAAGAAGGCAGTGATGACAAGGTTAAAAACTTGGAAAAATCAATTTTACACAATAGGTCACCTTTAAAAAGCCTATTTTGGAGTATTTAGTATTCATCTGCAATCATTGTTTTACATTTTGTTAGTTTTTAACATCAACAAGGATCTAATGTAAATGAGTCTTTTAAGCCATTACCCTGTTTCTTTGATTAATGCATGTTTGAATAATCTTATATTGTCCTGCTGCTGATGTTCAAACGCTCGTAAAATTCCTGTTTTCACCCACCACCAGTTCAAAATTTTCTTATGGCTACTTTCCAATAAAGAGGCAGAGCTTTTGAAGAGAAAGTAAATGAACATGTTTATCTTACTAAGCTGTTGTGGCTCAACTTGTATTTTACAGTGAACAAAATGTAAATTCCTGATCTACATACTGTTTGTCATCGTTTATCACTAAATATAGAAAAAACATATCAAGTCTCCATTAGTAGAAACAGGGTTCACTGATTCAAAACTGCTGAATTGAGATGCCATGTCGTTCAAGTGCTTTTATTGTTGACCAGTAGACATTTTTAAACCTCACGCAGCACGTTCAGCAGCTAAACCTGTCTGCGCGAGAGCTTTTGATAAATGGCCCCAAAGCCGCGGAACGTAAGCCACCACAGCTGTATTTTCCATCGTCTTTGTGAAAGTGGCGCCGCTCTGATGTCACAGTTCACAGACAAACGACGGCCCTGCAACGATGATTTGACTCTGAAATTACCTTTTTTGAAGATTTGTCTAAAATTAACACAAAATGGAGAGTTGCACAGCCGGTGGACAGATTTTTTTCCCCCTTTTCAGCTCGTGCAAAAAAGGCCCAATTTGGATCTGGCAACACTGTGACCCAGAGTCTGAGCAATTCAAATGTAACAGTTCTCAAACATGCATCAATCAATTATTGACAATACAACTTTAAGGAGCCTAAATGAATGATGCACAACACCAAGTTTACACACTTAACATTTCATAAAAGTTCATTTTGGTTTTGTAGATACAGTCGACATCGTGTCATGTTTAGGATCTTGGCCTGCTGTTGGGGAAAGTCAGCGGAAAGTTCCATGTTAAGGCAATAGAAAGCTTAACTTTTTACTTATTTGAAGACGCTTTCTGACAAATAAAGTGTATTTTAGCAAAACTAAGTCAAGGTATGAAGTATTTTTATTCGTCACAAGTTTTGTTGTTGTTTTATGACACGGAGACTACAGGAGGCACATGAGCCACAGAGACCTAATTACAATGCGTAACAACAAATGACTGAACTCTGCATGAATACTTTCTTAAGATACTTTTAGCGCATCTGTAAAAAGTATCTGACATTCAACAATCGCAATGTGACTGAGGCTATGCATTTTTTACCTGAAGCACAAAGTTTGACACGTCACAGTTTCCGTTAAATCTACATTGTATTTAGCCCAAACTCTGCGTAATTTTCGTTTCTTTTGCATAAAAGTCAGTCCTTCATTCCCTCCAGGAAAGTTTTCTGATGCAACCGATTTGAGCGCAGGTCTGGCAATTGCCAAACCAGGAACATGCAGGTACAGCTTTCGCTAAGTTTATGAACCTGAATAAACATTACTGTTTGTCTGTCCAGCGATCGTGCTGAAAGCAACGAATCCTCTTGAAATCAAACCGACACAACGCTGTCTGTCTCGTTGTTTTTGTCTAATAAAGCTTTATCTGTGCTTTCTGTAGCTAAAGTGTGGTTCGTGAAACTGCAGTCTCCTGTTTATTGATTTATTAACTATGTAATTGCCCAAGCGGCAGCAGATCACAGCTGCAGGCGTAAGGCTCGCAGCGACGCTGGAGGAAAAAACGTGTGCACATGAACGGGATACAAACCAGCACTTGTCCCTCGCTGCGCTCTTATGTTGAGAGAGCAGGAGAGTGAGAGTCCGGTCGAGATGCAGATCTCTTAATCAGTAGTCTGTATGTAAAAGCACAGTTCCATTTTCAATCCGTCAAAATGATGGACGACCTTGAAAATGTTCTGTCAAAAACAAAATACAATCTGTAATAGACAGTAAATTGTTGGTTAATGTTAAAATATGCCAGGAGTCGCGAATATCACTTTAGCATTTAGCTCAGAACTACTGTTAGTATGTTGATATATTTACTTATTTGGACAATTGGATCATTTTATTCCTCACATGTCTTCATGTCTAAATGTGGACTTATCTCCTTAAGTCCACATTTGCTGTTGTAGTTTTAGAGCAGTGAGTGATAAAGCTACTGTTCATGTTACATTTCCCTCACGTTGGTCTGTTTGTGGGCGTGGCCTGTGATGCCACAAGAAGCAACATATAACGTCAGACTTTATTTGGTTTAGTATCTTTCTTTGCTTTTTAACCTTTTGCTTAATCTTTGACACAATAAACTGTTTGTTGTTTAACAAGTTTTCCGATCTCTGCTCAGACTTAAACTCATGATAACAAAGGTGAGCTGTAATCATTGACAACGTTCACTTCCTGCAAAGACTTGACTTGCAGATCAGTAATTCGGAGTATCACCCCACCTCAGCCTTTTGAACTTTTAATTGTTGAATCAGTCTGAATCTAGCCACAACTGTACATTCATTTCAATTATTCACTCTGTCATTCATTCACCAGAGGAATATGATGAAATTGACCTAAACATGCATGGTTTTGGAGGTGAGAGGAAGCCGGAGCACCAGAGAGAACCTATGGTAACACTCCACCCAGAAAGATCATGAGACGTTGTTTAGTCCAGCCACAGATTCGACCCACAATCTTTTTATTGGGAAGCCAGAGCTCTAACATATGCACCTTAAACATTTAATCAGAATATAATGGTTTTCTCTCACTATAAACTAAGCATATTCAGATATTTGAATTGAGTTGTGCATATTTGAGTAACGCTGCATGCCCTGCTTTGTCCTTTAGAGCAAATTTCTCCAGCTTATTCCTTCTTTTAGACCCTGAATCATACACATAAAGCAGAACTAAGTAAGTAAGTTTTGTGGCAGAGCAATCCTGACATGCGGTGAGATGAGACACTGTACAGCCACAGTTCAGTTTTTACAGTGGCATGCTTTAGACTTGATTTGGTCTTATTTCAGTCCTGGTTTAATTCTCCTTTTAGACCTTGTTTGGTCCTGGTTTAGATCTGGTTTAATCCTGAGATGCACCAGGTTTAGAATACTAGTCTTTAATTTGGTAGCGCTGATTTGGATTTTTGTAGAGCAATAAAAACAAACTGTAGCATTAGTTATCATCACTATAGAAACAAATCCAGTCCTGTGAATATTTGGCACAACCTCGTGTCAAAAACAACAACTCGGCACATAGGCCATGGTCCTCAGTAAAATCTGGCTCTCTGGAAAATCAAGTTGAATAGCCCTGTTCTTAGACATATTCTTAAGTTTGATATCTAAATTACAGCTGAAACAAGTTATTTAGCAAATCACAGCTAATTTATTGTTGTAAGTAATTGAAAAACCATTAAATATGGGCTGAAAGATGTGTGTTTTTTGCAGTAATGTGCATATTTCTTGATTCCTTTAAACATCTGGACAACCTCACATATTCACATTTCTTTCATCATCTAAACAACTAAACGATTCAACACAGTTTTATTCACTTAGGGCCTGATTGCAGGTGCTAAATTGCGGGTGCAAAAATAAAACAAATCATGTGTTATTTTGGAGCATTTTACACAAACTTTAATATTGGAAGATGCTCATACAAAATACTAAACAAAACAGATATGAACCACCTCAAATTTCGCATGTTTAGAGTGTGTGAGAGAGAAGAATGTCATCTCTGCCATGGTTTTGCTCCCCTAATCTGGTTTGCACATGTGCAAATGCTTGATAAATCTGGCCCTTAGAGTTTTTTGCTTACCATCTTTTGTGTTTTCCTCTGTTTTTATTGATGAATTCATCTAGTCCTTTGAAACACTTTTGTATAGTTTTGCTCGATGCGATTATGACTTAGTCCTCATGCTAAACACCCTCGACTGTATGAGTGGACAAAGCTGTACACTAACGCATGACGACACAGTCAGAAGACATCTCGCTCTCCGAAGACCGTCTAAGTCCTGCTCAGTGGTCACATTGTCTTCAGCAGCCCGGCGTCACGGGGCAAGTTACGTCAATGACATTTTTCCCTCCAAACGCTCGACTATCAATAATGGCCTCATCCACAAGTCGTGACGCTTTTGAGCTGGAAATAGGAAATCTCTCTGTTGTCACATGCTGCGATTCTTGTGTCTGTGAAAGTCAGATACGGCTGGTTAGAACATAAGAAGAGCTTTACATGAACACTGTTTAAATATGAATGAGAGATGAATAAATGTAGTTAATATCTACGACAGACTTGTGACGTTGCACCGGTGTTCATGTGCAGTCGTAAAGTAGGACACATGCAAAATGTATATGTACATGACAGGACGCCATCAGGTTAAATATAGTCTGAATACTGCTTTTCTTTCTCTAATATTCATCTGTCGTTTGAGTGTGCAATGCAGTTTTTTCTGTTTTGAATGTTTTAGAAAGAATCATAATGAGTCTGGGTGATTTATGGGATTAAAAACAGAGCAAATTAGTTAAATTACAATTCAAAAAAAGTATATTTTGTATATACACTGCATAAAATTCATTTCAAGACAAGTTAAAGTTGATTGATTCTAGGATTTAAGCCTAATTTCAAACATTTTGACTAATTTAACCTTGATTTATTGTAGAGACACAGAACTTTGTCTTGGTTTCAAAGTGTCTGATTTCAAGACATTGCTTCCTATTTTGAGACAAATTATTTGCCAATGAGTCAAGAAATTGTTTTTACCCCAATGGTACAGTTTTGTTCTTAAGCTAAATTCTCTTATAACCTAAATGTCTTGAAACCAGTGAAATATTCTACATTACAACAGCAAATACATCTTATCCAGTTAAAACAACTCAAATCTGGTATAAAATTTGATTTAAGTTATTTTAAGCCGGTCTGTATATATGTTTTTTGTTTTTGCAGTGTAGTACTGGGCAGAATATTCATTTAGGTATATTGTGAATGTTGGTTTCAAAATAGAACATCAATATATTGTTCATAGTAAAAAATGCCACCAAAAAAAGCCAATTAAGCATGAAAATGTAAAAAAAAATGTATACACGGTGAGACCTTTTCAACTAAGGCTATAAATGTAATATTTCTGAATTTCTGTGGTTAACATTTGTTTGAGGTTGTGTACAAGTGACATCACAAGATTCTCCAGACCATTCATTCATTCATTCATTTATTCATTCATTTTTTATTGCTTGTTCTCATTTGGGGAAGTGAGTGACTGGAGCCTATCCCAGTGACTTTGGGCCTTAAGCAGAGGAAAAATATCTAATGTACATGTTCAGCAGCTAAAATGAATCTTGTTTAAATGCATTTGTCTAGTTTAGTTTAGTTTAGTCTAGAAATCATCAGATGGAAAATGTGTAAAAAGACCTGGTTTCTGCCCACCATCTGCACTTATAGTAAAACTTTCTACAACATGAATGCAACTTATTAAATATTATTCATAAAAAGCAATTTTTCAATATTAAACCTGAAGTTTTATAAAATTCAAAATGTAATTGTGATCACGGAGCATTTATTGTGTGTTTTTCTGCAAAGTCCGGATAATATTTAAAAAAAAAAAAATTATAACTTTAATCTCCTAAAACATCTAGTTTAATCTATAGCTTCTTTATATGGCTTTATTCTCAGAAAAAATATGACTTGTTTTTTTGTATTAATGAGGGTTTTTTTCTAGAAAAAGCTTAACTTTTAAGTTTCAACTTTAGTTTCATAAAATGTGAAACTGGATCTCGAAATGCTACAAGTTTATTATGGTAGAGCAAACTTTTATTTGTACTGGTCTTCTATATTCTGTCAAAGGAACGTGTTTGCAATAATGATATAATTTGAGAATAATTTGTTACAGCAATATTGTCTGTCCGGCCCACCACCACCATTCTGGGTTTGGATATGGCCCTCGAGTAAAAAATACTGCCTACCCCTGGACTAGAGTCACTTTTTGGGTCTTTTTGTCCAGGCTTGGTTGCTTGTAGTTCTGAAAATCTGCTGGTGTGGAGTGTATACAAAAACTGAATGAGCTAGCTAGAATTCTAAATAAAACAGACCAATTTTAACATTGAACTGCACCTGCATGGCTGGATAAGGTCAGAGTAACAAGACACTTTTCTAGTTACACTTCACAACGAAATGGTATTTTAACCACGCTAAAACCTCGAACTTTTAATGCGTCGGCTATGAGTTTTTGTTTCTTTTGCCTTTGCTGTGACATCACTGTGCATGAAAAGGGTCTATACATAATATTTGTCCTATAGTTTGATTCACCAAAGCCAAATAAATCATGAATACCTGTTTTATGTTGCTGCTGTTTAAAGCTGCTGTTTCCTGCAGCTTGACCTGACATTATGCAGCGCTTGTACTCTTTGATCTTTAAGCCTTTTGCCCCTTTGCTCCTTTTCCGATTTGCCATTTTGTTCTTCCCCGTGGGCCTGATCTGACAAAAGCGGCCTGTAACAGATAAACCGCTATTACAGTCTCAGAAGCCCATCCAGGACGAGGCATCACAGCGCATATAATGAGGCCATTCAGACATCGATCATCTATATGTTGGTCTGTAATGAGTTATTGATGCTACGGCGGGCAATAATATCACAGAGACCGCAAATTGTCTCTGTTGTTATCTGCCGGTGTATGTTTTAATAAAGGCTTGGCTTGTGCTAACATGGACACGCCGACACATGTGCACGCTCCGTCGGTGAAATTGCTTTGTGTTTCTGGAAGAGCTGCTGCAATAACTGTGTTCAAATTAGGGTTGGGTAATGTATATCGGGTTTTAGATAATATCGTGGTTGTAGTTTTGAAGAAGTGATAAAAAATACGAATAGAGCTGTTTGAATGAAGAAATTATTGTTTATTTATTATTACATGTCTTCAAACCAAGCGTCAAGGAAGGGTTAGTTGAAGTTTAATGATCATAACAGTTGGTTTGACTGACTTGACTATATCTTTGTTGACTTAGATTGTGCTGCCAATCTATTAGTTGACTAAAAGTAAAACTAGCCTCGGTGCCTCAATAATCTGACCAAAAATCTGTAATCTTCAGCATAATACAATTCAAAACTAATATATTGTAAAACCTATGTAGCATCAGTATAATTTGAACTTATTAAATTAATACTTATACTTATCACAAAGATAATGTATCATTTTTAAATTATTTTGTTCAACTTTTACCATTGCTACATAAGCACTGTTTTAGCGCAAATGCAGATTTAAATTGTTTTTTATCTCTAAAATAAGGGTAGAAAGATGATATTTTAGTCAATAGGGTTTTTGCACTAATGTCTTCTGGTCTAAGATTGACAAAGGTCACTACATGCGGTGGCATAGTTGCCATGGTGACTCAGTTGTTTACTCCAAATGCAATGAAATTTAGATTAGGGATTTTGGGCGAGCCATGAGGCAATCTTCTTAAAAAACGTTCTCTTTTGTCATTGTTGTAGACGCAGCAACGGCTGTAACAGCAGGAAAAAAGCAGCTTCTGAACCGGGTTTTCATAAGGAAAAAGTGTGCGTGAACTTAGCGAAGCTCGTGCACATAACCAGACTCACTGTGCTCAAGAGCCCGGGCCAATGTGGGTCGAGGTTCTCACAACACCTCTGCCCAGGTTCCTGAGCTCAGTGAGTCTCTGTGTGTTTCTCACTTTTACAACTTTTCCTTACGAAGAGCTGGTTCAGAAGCTGCACTTTTTGGTTGTATTCTTTTAAAAGTGCTTGAAAGATTGTGCTGAAAAGCTCTGTTTGTCACTGTTTTAATTAGTAATTGTAAACCTCAGTTATATATTTTTTGTGTGTAAATGATTGCTGTGCTGCCACTTTTACTCTTGTAAAAGCAGCCTGTTCTCATGGATAAGGGTGTCAATACCACGCAATTGTAAACAGCGTGTCATATGAATGCCATTTCTATTTTTTGTGTGTTCATGAAGACCAACACAATCCAAATCCTAAACTTAATCAACTCCAAGCCTAAGAGCTAAACTTACCCATTTTTGTAACTTCAGATCTAAACTTAGCCGTTAACCCCACAAAAACCTTGTGTTTGTCCTCAACCACATCGCGTGTTCAAACACGCCAGAAAAAACAAGTGTGTAATTGCACACCAAAACAGGTAGAGGGCGTTGTCATGACACGCAATTTGTCATGGCGTGCTATTACACGAATTCCATGAGAACACGTTGGTAAAAGAGATATTAATCTCAATGAGCTTTTTCCTGGTTAAATAAAGGTTTGAATGAATGAAGTTTACCAAGCTGTCATTCATCAGCAACAACCCAATTTTTCTCATCATTAAACATGTTTGAATTTTTTTTCCAATAGAGTGACATAACATTGTCTGAATATTGTTATCAAGATACAGTAATAGTATAATTGTTTTGTCAGTGGTTGAACAAGCGCATATATTGACTCTATAAGTAACGGCCTGAATCATGTGGAGTTTACATAACTGCTGACGTGGAGAGGAGCAAATTATTTCACTTAAGGCAAGCAAACAACCTGATCTCTGTCTGACCGTCAGTAATGAAAAATAACACGGTCCACTCCACAAAAATATGTCCACCTGAGGCACCGCATTATCAACACTCCACGGCTAATAACCAGCACCTCCAAACCCTGTTCCTTTTTTTATTTATAATATATAGCTATGACTTTTCACTTAGCCCCTTTCACGTCCTTTGTTTTATCTTCCAAATCTTTTAATTTCCTTGTAATATTTTTGGTGGTTATCTTGATGACTTTGGCGTACGCGGTGGGGGAGGATGAGTGAAGATGTGTTGGCACCGTTAGAGTGTTCTCCGGGGTTTATAAAAGGAAGACATGGTTGTGTAGCTTAAAAATGTCTTAACTAAAGCAGGACTAACATTGTTGGTGTTTTGATCCAGTTATTTTGATTTTTAGGGCGAGAAACATCCAAGTTTTATTCTGGTCTGGCACACTTTTGGGCATAAGTGTTACTCTTATCATAATAAATGGTCAAAATAGTACATTAAAAAGCCTACGACTATAAGAAAAATTACTATTATATTTTTTTCACATTAATGATTGTGTCTGGCTCTCCCAACCACCTGTCCAAGTTTATTATGGCCCTCAAGGAAAAATAATTCCCTGATATAGTTTTAAGCTATTTTGTGTGTAAAAAAGCAAACAATGCTTACAACAGAATAATGTAAAGAGCCGAGTTTAAATTGTTTATTAATTTACAGACTCATCAGTTTTTTACAGAAGGATTTTGAATATCATTTTAAAGTTTTTGACACATTTTTAGACTAAATGTAAATAAATCCATTTAAAGGTGCACTGTGTAACTCTCTGGAGGTGAAAAGTCATCTACACAATTCAGTAGAATTAGAAAGTTAAAACTATACTTTGGGACTTTCTGAATGGAGATGAATATATTTTCATATATGAACAAAATCAGCTAAAGAAACCCTTTTCTGTGTTCAGGCCAAATAGACTATTTTGTGGCCATGCAAGCCGCTCAAAGTAAAAATCAGAGTTTATTAATTATTTAGTGTAACAAAGGCATCTAAATGACAAAATGTGCGTTATTTTTTTGGCCAAAAAGTTGGCAGTGCACTTTAAGAATTAAAAATTAACCAAACCTTTTGTAAAGACCATTAAAATCTGTTTAGTCCAAGACTGTAAAGTTTAATGTGTGTAAGAGCCACTTAAGAGGCTGATATTGACGACTCTTTGAAGGAAAAAGCATTTTGAGAAAACAGCCTTTGAATTTACAATGTTCTATTGAACTCTAAGGATGAAGTCATAAAACAGACAATTTAAAAATTGTGTTTTTCAACATTAACACAAACAATCAATAACTTTATTTGTCCTCAAGGGCAAAGAGTCAGCAGACTCTGCACAACAAATATCCTTCTGTACAGTCAGAGCAAATGTAACATGAATAATAATCAGAGCTGTAGTTTTTAGTTTTTTAGTTCATTAATCAGTTGATGGAGTCTTAGTCAACAAAAATTTTGCATTTGGAGATTAAATTTCTCATTTGGATTCTTAGGATTCTTATTCAATGGCCCTAAAAAGGAATGAGATATTAGTCTTTGGGACCAAGAAATTTGACCTAATCTGCCTTTGTGGTGGCAAATGTACTAATAAAGTACAGTGACTTCTGTCAAAAACAATTCTGGTAAAAGTAAATCTCCTGCTTTACTTGTGTAAAAGTACAAAAGTAAAACCATGTAAACCAAGTTAAAATTACTCACACTGACAAAAATGACTCTCTAGTCCTGGTTAAAACTATTAGAATTCCGCTGTGGACTGATAAATTTAGCTGCTTGGGGTGAGTAAATGGTCTGAAATTTCATCGTCGACCAAAAACACACGGTGAGTGCATGTCTGTGTCACCTGTCTACTCCGGTTCTCCACTCCAAGAATGAATTTAGTATGGCATCACTGAAATTGGAGTGAATGAGAGAGTAATGTTGTCTAATCGACAGTGGCCTTCAGGTTTCGCTAAGCCAAGTCATGGTAGCTAGTACGACCCTAAGGATTAGCGGTAAAAGAATGAACAAATTGTTGGACGAGTAAAATTTACATAAGAAAACAAAGAATCAATAATGCTGTATGCATATTGGAACCAATAAAGTGTTACATATGCACTTTTGAACAATCGTTTACTGTCCACTTTACTCGCTGACTGTGGGCTGAAAACACAGCACAAGCTTGAATTTAAGAAAATGCCTCGTGCCTTTTGTACAACATAACTTCAAAATAACTTCATTTCCGGCAGAGCAGCAGCACAAGGAGACACTGGATCGATAAAAACACATTCATCAACACATAATCTGGAGCACCTGATTTTCACGCTGTAAAAAAGGAAGTTGTTATTAAAATATGCACCATTATTGTACTTCCTCGTGCTCACAAATCCTTTCTGCACTGCCGACTGTATTTATTAATTTTTGGCTGCAATTATAACTTGAGAATTAAAGTGAAACTGGAGTACAACTAGAGCTGGGCGATATGGCAAAAAATTACTATCACAATTCTCCTGGAGACATATGATGATTTCGATTTATATCACAATTCTTGTAGACTATTGTCTTTTGTCTTTGAGGTAAATACAATCATCTGATTTTTCTGAAAGTACTTTACTGTGATTGAGTGAGTGACAGCTGGATTTAACCAGAGCAGAACACAGACTGACCAGTGTTGCCAGATTTTCAGAGAAAAACGTGACGAAGCCTTTGAAAAAAAAACAAAGACAAGCGACCTCAGCCCATAGATGAAGTTATTCAAATAATGGATTATTTAGAACATTGTGTGATAATATAATTTTGTCATTTATAACTATAACATTTGAAATATCTATCATGTTTCATTCATAAATAGATATATCTTTAAATCCAACCTGAGTTTTTTCTAAAATTCACCTGGAACTTGACTTGAAGCTGCAACACAAAAGACTCAACACATGAGCAAACATCATAAGACTATTAAAAACAAACGCCAATGTGTTATAAAGAAACAAACCTGGCAACTCTGAGGCTAAGAGAAGTAGGTTGGAAATAATTGTCTGTATTTCAACAAACAGATTAATATATAGAGAAATGGGAAATCACAATTTCACCAAAAAAGCAGATTGTCACAACAGTGAGCTCATGTTTTGAATTTTATCACGATATTTTACGAAAGTACAATCAATCAGAGCGCTGCTTTTGGCTTTGTGTGAGAAAGAAAATACTTTATTATGCAATTCAATCAGTAAACAGGCATATGATTTTGTTACATTTATATTATTTTTGACAAATATTTTTTAGCTTCTTGTCTAAGAGCAAATGTTTTAAAGACCTTAGAGCGACCTGGTTGTTCTGATAATAAGTGCAGCTAATGCTTTTAAGACCCTTCTTCACTTCTTAATTCATTATATTTCTTCAAAGCTTGTCCGGTTTGACTTTGATGTAAAATAACCAGACTGATTCAGATGTTTTCATACCTGCGACACTGCGGGGAACGGCCCGTTGAACGCCCATTATTCAGGATTCATAGGTAGCTTCTGAAATGCAGCATGATCTCAGCGGCCATTATCCTAATCGCCATGACAACGCCAGGGCAGAGGTCACGTGATTGTCCCCGGTGACTCTATAAATGTCCACGTTTTCCTGTTTTTGAAAGAATCTGACATTTAGAGAGCACTTTGGCAAAGGGAAGTGTGTGTGACAAGGTTTTATCCCAGAAGTTTTTTGTAATTAGTGATTCTTATAAAAGTATGTGGTTTTATTATTATGTTAACAACTCTGATATTGTTTTTTCTCACAGGTTACTTGTCCACTTGAAACTGGAATAAGATCTAGTCTTTGTATATTGTCATTGCAAACACAGCTTCAGGGTTTTAAAGAACACATAATATGCAAAGTTCAGTTCTTAACCATGTTTTAACATTGCGTCAAAAACACAGCTGAAGTTTTGTTCCTCTTTGAGCCTCAGAAAACACTGTTCTGAATGTCCCTGATCTCTGAGATCTTTTGCACTATTTTTATGTCCATAAATCATCAGAACTTGTTTTGACTATTTCTGCAGCATTAGTATATTGGGCATAATCCAGAGGTGAGACCAAGTCACTGTTTTGCAAGTCTCAAGTCTCAAGTCAGAGACCTACAAGTCCAATTCGAGTCCAAGTCCTCTGCTTTTAGTTTCAGGTCTTTATTTATAGTTGCATTTTTGTGTTTTTTCGACCCTGGATGATTTATGAACTTAAAAACAGTGCAGAATATCTCAGAGATCTAACTATCATCACAGATCAGGGACATTCTGAATGGATTTTGGGAGAATGAAAGATACTTCACTGATAAAACTTCAGCAGTGTTTTTGGTGAGGAAACATCAGAAAAGTCGATTTTGCATAATATTTCTCCTTTAAAAAAATTCAGTTTCAATCGCCTCAAGTCACCTTTGTTCAAGTCATGGTCAAGTCTCTAGTCAATGAGCTTCAAGTCCAAATCAAGTCCCAAGCCTTAGTCTATTTTGTCAAGTCATCAAATAGTGACTCAAGTCCAAGTCATGACCTGCAAGTCCACACCGCTGGCAACATCATTTTAACTAGCCTGCTAGTAATCAACACTAAAACTACTATACTAGATACTCATTCATGCTGACGATACTCATAAAAAATACTATTTGTATGAAAAAGTTGGATATTTTCTGATTAGTTTTAGAATAAAAGTTTTATCAAAACTGACCAAAAGCCAAAATGTTTAATTAAAGTATTTGTATTTTATGCTGAAATCTGTATAAATGTAAATCCCAGTGACTTTCTGTTAAATCTGAATCTGGATGTTTGAACCAGTAAAAAGGCCAGTTAACCATTATTCGATTACTAAATTAGTTTAGGATTATTTCAATAATTGATTAGTTGCAATGAATCCATTAACTTGTTGTAGCTTTAACTGGTTGTGATGCATAGGATTCCAAAGATTTCAAAACAAGTAGTATGTGGTGCTGTTGGTTTACCTGCCACATGCCACAACTCATAATATTTGAATTTTGCTAAATAATTGTAGTCTGTACGTCAGAATAATGCTGTCTCTGACTGTGGTCTCCGTTTCTGCTCAAACATTGTTTTGCATCAACAGCTCATTGGATTGGTCACCCTCAGTATGAATGAGTAACTAACAGTTTAACCAATCAATGAAGCAATGCAGACTTTCAGGTTGTACATGAATCAAATCAAAGTGGTGATATTTATATTTTTGCCTCATCACACACCTTTAGGTCAGAGTATGAACGATACAACAGAAGCAGTTTTTATTGATCGGCGGCTGCTGCGAGTCGCCAAAGGGAACAGACCGCACTGCCCCTGTGCTAATCCATATTCTCTGAAATAAAGGACAAATCCACAATACTTTATCTTGTGGCTATTACTGTGATCACAATGTGGACAGAGCAGAACTTCACACATTCATCTAACAGTGCAAACAAAGTAAAAACTGTATTTCTAGATGAGCTAAAACAACTTTTGCAGTTATCACTCTGTCGTAAATGAGCAGGGGCCACAGGCGGGGCCGATGCAATCCCTGAGCTGGGCTGCTGGGCAGCTATTTGCTAGTAACATATGAGACTGGACCGTCCCAAAACTGTATTGGGAGAACTGGGAAAACTCCCGGTTCTCCCGATGGCCAGTCCAGCCCTGGTTTCATGTTATTCAAGAACAAGTTTGTGGAGAAAAATGTGAAAATATGTTGAAAATACCAGGAAGTAGAGCAGAGTTCTAAACTGAGACATCATACTGGAGAAATTAAGACATTTTCAATTTTCTCACAAGAAACTGATTTTTATGACCCTGTAAACTACATTTAACTAAAAAGTGAGTTCTAGTGTATTTTTATAGCTCAAGTAAAAAAAAATATATATATATATTTTTTGGCCATTTTATTAAATGGTCGCTAGGCAACTACCCAGCGTGATGTCATCATCGATGAAAGGGAAGTAAACTTTTAATGCTAAAAAATGGCCAAACTGGAATGAAATTTGAATAATGTTTAGTAAAACCTTAAATATAATGATCTTAACTACGTCTTTGTGAAATGAGTAGTTCAACCTGTCATAGGCACTTTAAATTTGTAGGTAAAAGTTAAATATTTTGAATTCTATTCCTTTTAGCCAAGACTAAAAATGAACTTTTTGTGTTGTATAAAGAGTTTATTTCAATTAATTTCTCTTTTTCTAATAATAAAATCTACTGTTGTGATTGTGTATTTTGCTGTAAACTGTAAATGCTCATGAAATCGTCACAAGGGCCGCACTTGGCCCCCTGGTCACGAGTTTAAGACCCCTGCATTTGAATCTGCTGCTTGTTATAATGAAGAGAGAGTGAATGGGAAGTCAATAGATGTTTTTCTATTACTAAACCATTTTACATTGCTATTTACAATGAACAAAATGTACAACGATGAAGTACAATGTGTCTCCTTTGAACAATAAAGAACTGAGGACGAAACAGTTCAAAAAACGTCTCATATCTGCACCACAAGACATGACGTGCACATTTCCAGAGTGTTTGATGGTCAGAGGTCAAAACAGTGAAGATGTGCCTCGCTCACGGAGGAGATTTGATTTAAGGGCCTGGCTGGCATTAGTCGCTGATAGGATAAAAGCATGCCTCATTGCACTGGACACAGGGCCGGACTGGCGCTTGCACGAGAGACCTCCACTCCTTCATCGGGTTAAATGAACTCAGCCATTTACAGTTTTAATAAAATTATTAAGGTTTTATTTGAACAGGAACCTAAAGTAGTGATTTAGTTGAGGATTTCAGACTGAATCATTGGTCTAATCTACTGTTTTATACATAAATACTATGTTTTCTATTTATTTTGTGTATTGAGGGGATTTTTTGTTTATCAACACACTCGATGTGCGCGCTTCTGACCTGTAGAAAGAGTCGCCACTCATAGACACAAACAGTGGAAACAAGTCGAAAAATCACTGTGGTCACCTAACTACAAGAGTTTATCACTGTGGGAAAACAAAAGTTTGCTGCTAAATCAACATTTGTGAATGAAATTCGAACTTACAACCCTTAAAAGTTACTTTCAGGTGAAAAAACTGCAGCGAAAACACTGTATCAAGCTTCAGGAGACAGACGTTTGTCAGACCCGTTCATACCTGATTAAAACAGCTAGATCTTGTCCCGTTTGGCTGTTTTAATCAAAGAAGTTTCCCCAGCCAACCAGACAGACAGCGGCTGTTTCTGCATAAAGCATGTGCAGTAGAGAGGAAAGTGACGTCGACTGAAAATCCCTCTGTAGATTGTTGTTTTTTGCGAGAACCCCATTGGATTTTTCATTCTTTTTGTTTGACTCAGATGAATAGAACAAAATGCACTTTTTTAGCTTCAAAGCTTTAGCCACGCCTTCTTTTAGTCGATTAAATGGGTCATACCTTTAGTCGACTACAGCCCTACAAACAAATTTAAAGTATTCCTTTTTTCAAAATGACACTGGAGACTAAATAATATAAAACAACAAACAAAACAATACTCAATATAAATACTTACTCAAAATAATTGTTCATTTACAGTTAAAAATGCCACGTTTCATTTAACTTAGCTTACTGATGTTGACACGTTTGATTGTCTAGGATGTGCTTTTTCGTGTGAAATGATTAAATATCTATAGACCATTTCAGACTGTCCAGAAGCTGATTCCACTCTCTGATTTTTTGAAGCAAAAATGACAATCTTTTCAGAACTGCAGAGTTTCTGTTTGCCTGTGTTCGCTGTACATTGCTCTTCGAGGATAATTTGGCCATTTGAGTCAAATTAAGTAGAATTTAGTAGACTTTTTTACTTTAAAAACATGCACACAAAGAGCATTTTTGGACGAGAAAGATGTTGTGTATTTTTCTTAACTGTGTTTAAAAAGAAACATGACTTCTCGATTACTTCCAGGTTCATACGCCTCGACAAAGCGCCTAATCAGATTCCAATATTGTCATGACATTTAATTTTGTCCCCACGGCTTTAAACCCAGACTAATAAAGTGTAGAGCTCAATTGAGACAGAGTGATACACATTTTAATCTGGCGTGATCATTGCAGGTGCATGAATTTGTCAGAATAAAACCTCTTACATCACAGGGACCTTCCTCTCTTATGAACCAGCTCCTTTACTATTCGTTCCACAACATTACGTGGGTTCAAATGGGTTAAGGTGAAGGTTGGGATCGAGCTACAGGAAATTAAGTGAATGTAATGTCTCCAGAAGCATGTGCGTGGGTGCGACTGTGTGTGTGTGTGTCAAAATGAGAGAGGAAACAAATGCATTTGACAGGACAGGTGGCTCCATTGTGTCTCAGGCCATATCTTCAACAGTCAGCAGCTCTATGTGCCGACAGGGACAAGGCGATACTGTCAGGAGGGCACAATATCATGAGGAGCTCTGAGGAGGATGTTTGCTGGCTGGTTTAAATAGAAAGACGTGCTTTGTCTGGGGAAGTTTTTGGAATGCAAAGCGGAAGATGTCACTTTAACAATCGCACACAAACACATTTCACACATGTAATTTATCTTATAGCTTAGTTTACCTATACTATCAGTGTTTTTTGAGAAATTGAGAATACTCTCATAGTTAAGATTGCTCCTTTGAGGTTCCACCTTGTTATGCTTTTTGGGTTTTGTCGTTGAGGTAAATGTGATATCCCAAACGTTTGACATCTCTAACAGAGTTGCCAAGTCTACTTCTTAAAGCCACTTTTGGCTTCTTTTTTTTTTTAATGGTTGTAAGTTGCGTTTTTTGGAATTCCTCTTGGGCTCACTTTTACTTTTGGTCATTTTTTGGTTTTGATCTACAGAAATATTCCAATTTTACAATTATTTTTAGCACATTTTCATGTTTTAATATTGTCATTACTGTTAAAAATATGCAATAATCATTACTCTTGTTTTGAGGTGACACACAATGTTATTACTGGATTATTTATACAGTACACCTTATTTCACCCTGCCCAGTTTAATTGACAGTGCACTTCCTGTTTACCTCTGTTTAGCCTGTGGAATTGCTGGATTTATTTGAACTGTCTTTATATTTCGGCGACACAGTGGCAGAGTGGATAGCGCTCTTGCCTCACAGCAAGAAAGTTGCGGGTTCGATTTCTGCATGGCCTGGGCTTTTCTGTGTGGAGTTTTCATGTTCTTCCACGTGTCTGAGTGGTTTCCTCTGGGCACTCCTGTTTCCCCACAAACCAATAACTTGCAGGTTATGGAACGCTTGGTGTTAGTTAGAGGTTGAGGGGCCAGGTGTTAGGCGAATCACCTCTGCTGAGCTGCCCCAGGATAGCTTGCCATCACTTTGGTGGCAAGCTCAGTCCACTGTAGTCTGTATTTGCCCAAAGCCGCATGGATTCACATGGATTCTAACGAGAATGCTTGTATTATGACTCACACTGCTTCGAGGTCTGTGTACAACAGCACTTTGTTTTTTTAGGTCTTGCGAGACTCGCTCCGTACTTGCACTCAGTGTACAGCAGGGGTTAGTTACCTTAGAGGGCTAAACAGGAAAGCTCTGCCAAGAAAAGTGGGTAGAACGGAAAAAGGTGCATAATAAGGTTTTTTTTTTTAAGTTGCTTCATTTGAGCTTTTTTCTAAAGGCTTGGTTGCTTATTTCTTTTTAAAATCTGACAAACACTGATCTCTAATAACATTTATTGTAGAAGAAAAACTGTAAAATGTGTTTATTTTCACAATTGATGCCTGTTCCGTTAAACCTAGTATGTCTGTGTCTCATGCAGATGTTGGAGCCCAAGGTGGATGCTTCTTCATGTGAGCTGGGCAGTGCCGGAGGTCTGCACCTTCCCCCCGCAGCTCCGAGGGCGAGGAGAGCAGCCTGTACCCCTCCAGCCCGTCGGAGCCCCCCACACTGGGCAGCCCGCACACCTCCGAGCCCATCACCCCCATCGACGAGATCTACATGCCCCTGGGCGGAAGCTTGATGGGATCCACGGAGCGCCACAAAGTCCCTCCTACGCCGCCCCCTTCCACGGAGGGCGAGGATGCAAGAGCATGGAGGGGCACGAGATGGACCTGTGGAGGATGGAGAGAGACGAAGAGCTTTACAGCAGAGCGGACGAATACGAGGAATGTGTGAGCAGAAAGAGTCCGGGAAGTGAGGACAAGGAGGGCGAGAGGAACGGGGTGGAGGGCAGTTTGAACCTGGTGGTGCTGAACACGGACGAGGACAACGCTTCAGAGCCGCCCGACACAAACGCACCTCCGTCCTCTTCTTCTTCTTCTTTCGTCATTCCAGAGTTGCGCCTGGACCGGTCCTTCAGCGCTGACGCCCTGTCCTCGCCCAACACGACGAGGAGGAGTACGAGGAAGACGAGGAAGAGGTACAGTAGTATTCTACTTAAAGAAGACAAAATGAACATTCTCAACATAACAGGAAGAGGTACAGCTGGGCCATAAAAACAAAAATGAGTAACTCGATATTTTTATTGACGTATCATGATGACAATATTTAGCCAGGGTTGTCAAGCTTTTTTTTTATGTCCAAAATGAATATTATTTTTGTCAAAGGGTCATTATAAATGATTTAGTAGCGTGTTGCATCTAAAAAGTTTATTTGCAATAAGATAGTGATTAAATTGTATTTTATTAACACGTTTTAATAGAATAAAAATTATGTACTTTGACAATTTGTTTAACCTAAAATGTAATCAGACAGAAAATCTAAACAAATCTCAGCCTCTCTTTAACTTAAACTTCTTGAAGGACCGAGTTTGGCTCCCGGGCCCAACTTTAGGCAGCACTGATTTAGACAATATTAATGGAAACACGTCTGTAATCTATTTGATGATGGCCAAGAGCCAGTTTGTGACCGCCCATTCCTTGGATCAGGAAGCACAGGCTCCAGTTATAAATCCCCATAGAGGAACTGAAAAAACTTTAATGAATTAAAAGTTTGAAAACGTCCTCAGGGTTTAATCATCTATTTGGTGAGTCACAAGTATAAGACCTACATTTTTACTTGAAATCTGTTTCTGCAGCTTTATAACCCACAAAGTTATTAAGACTTTTTGCTGAATTTTAAGTTATAGATGTGTGTTTTAGATTGAAAACAACCAGCCATGTGCTAACATGAGTTAGCACATGGCTGGTAAACCTGCGACATGTGCTTAAAATCTTAACATTTGATTTTTCAAAATTTCCATGGAAGTTTATAATAGGTGCTTCCACGACCAGGGCGATCATTATAAACATTGAGCTCTATTTTACCATGAAATGTGTAAGAGGCCATTTCACACATTTACAATCTGGTGATTTCTTTCCATGACTAGACTTGTTTACTTTGTGTAATACAACAAAAAAAATTACTTTTAGCATAGTTTGTGGTCAAACATAATTATTATTGGACCTTAGAATACTGTCAGACAAATGTGAAATTATTTAAAAAAATTTGGTGAAAACCAGGGGTATCCAAACTATGGCCCAGGTACCAAAAACAGCCTATTTGGCCGGCCCTCAAGTTTCTTGTCAAATCAATAAACACAATTTTACTGTAAAATCTTGAAAATATTCTGCTATAAAATAGTTAAAGGAGACCTATTACATGTTTTACCCAGGATCTGATTTTTTGAGTAGTTGCAAGTAAATACAGAGAAGTGGGCGGGGATAGGTGGTAGGTGAAGACAAGGATTTTCTGAGCGCTGGAGCATCAGCTGCAGGACAATACAAGATTACTCAAACATGCGGGAATCAATTAAAATACAACTTTGGGTAAAATAATGATGAGAAGACACTGTTGTAACATGAACCCAGTAAAGTAGATTATACATAATAGGTCTTCTTTAAATACAAACATTTTAAAGCTAAACATACAAAAATTCAGTTTCAAGCTTTATAATATAATTTTGATGCTGGCTTATCGAAGTTACGTGAAATGTAAAATATTGCTTGATTAGTTCTTTGCCACTTCATACGTTTCTTAGTGTTTTACATGTTTTTGGATCTCTTGAAAACATGGATGGCAAAAGTACTGAAGTTCACTACTCAAGTTTTGTGTAAAAAGCAACTGTGGTAAAAGTTGAAGTGCTGCTGAAACTCCTTTACTTGACTAAAAGTAAACGTGAGTAAATGTACTTGAGTAAAAAAAAGTAAAAAGTACAATCACCCCGCTGAAAGGTATTATCTAGTCTTGGTTAAAACAACTAGAATACTCGATACTTGGCTTGTTTCAAGACATTTCTGACGGTTTTCAAGAGATTTGAGCTTGAATCAAATTTACCAATGAGGTGAGTTCATTAGCAAATAATTTGTCTTGAAATAATAATAAATGTATTAAAACAATTCAGAAAACACACCAAAACAAGTCATACTGTATATTCTGGGTACATCAAATAAAACCTTCTGAACCAGAAAAATCTAGGTTTTTAGGACATTTTAACCAATCTCGAAATGCATTTTTACAGTGCATGTGATGTTGTAGTGTGTGAGTTGGATTATTATAATTTATCTGACTTTTATCATGTGATTTGCATGTTATTTTTGTTAGGAATTATAAAGTTTTAAGCGATTTTCACTTGGTAATTTGTTCACAAAGCTCTGATACACGGCAGCACAGAAGGTTTGATCTGGTATTTAAAAGGAGTAACAAATGTTTATGGACTTATAAAGTAACTAACCTGATTATAAATTGTAGGGAATAGAAAGTACAGATACTTCTTGAAAAATGTAACAAGTAAAAGTTAAAAGTCACCATATTTTGTAATACTCAAGTAAAGTACAGATAAGAAAACTACTTAGTACAGTACAGTACTTGAGTAAAAATACTTACCCGTAATTTCTGGCCTATAAGCCGCTACTTTTTTCTCAAGCTTTGTACACTGCGGCTTATATGGCAATGCAGCAAAATTATAGATTCTCATAGACTTACTATTAACAAGTGCGGCCTATATATGTACTTTATGATTTTTCTTACTTAAATCTAGTGGGTGCGGCTTATATTCAGGTGCGCTCAATAGGGCAGAAATTACAGTACTTGCCATCTCTCTAAAATTCGATACATTTCTCATCTCCAGGAGGATGAGGAGGACTCTGAGGAGGAAGACGAGGAGGAGGATGAAGACGACAGTGACGACGCGTACCTGCAGAGGACGGACAGTAAGAGGCGCAGCATGGTGGAAGGAGCCACGTGTGAGAAGCACGGAGGGGGCCGGCTCAGCGTCCAAAACTCCCTCCGCAGACGCACGCACAGCGAAGGCAGTCTGCTGCAGGACCCGCGCACGCCCTGCTTCACCTCCGACAACGCCATCAACTGTCTGGAGGCCGGCGGCGCGCACAAGGGAGGCTGGACGCTCCCCTCTCCCAAAACACTGAAGAAGGAGCTGACCAAGAACGGAGGGTCCATGCACCAGCTCTGCATGCTCTTCTCTGGCAGGAAGGTAAGACTCAGGAACACTGACCTGTGTTTATATCATATACATAAATACAGACAAATGTTTTATGATCACATTTCACACATAAAGTAATTTTAAATGAGCAGGAAATAATATTGGTTGACGGTATCTAGGGCTGGGCGATAATGATGTCAAGATTATTAGGTTAATCGATAACACGTGTTAAACAAACTTCATTTGTTCATATTGAATTAAGTCTTTATTAAGGTGTTATTAATGATTTACTAAGCTTAGTTATTCAGTAGTTATTCTTAAGTGTTACCGAAAAATACAAATGTATCCTTTGAAAAAAAATATATATATATCCATGATATATGATAGTTATGTAGCTCTGGAATGAAGTATTAAGTACATTTGCTCTGTTGCAAATGTACAATATTATTAATTAATATTATTAAAGTATTAAATACATTTGTGCAATACATTGTTTTTGCACTTAAATTCAGATAATACTTCATTTCAGCTTTATTTTAGGCTTGAACTCATTCAAAGTACCTTCTGCTCAGACCTTGTACCCCTGGTTTTAGAAACTGGTTTAAAAGTCTGATTTATTAATTATTAAAAACAAAAACAAAAAATTGTGAAAGTTTACAGCACTTGTCAGTATTTTAAAATTACAATTGGCCCTTTTTATTGCACTGAAAACCAGGGGTGTCCAAACTATGGCCCAGGTACCAAAAAACACAAATTTTTGCTCTAGTTTCTTGTCAAATTGGTCTAAATACACACAATACCACATTTCACTGTTAAATCTTGAAAATATTCAGCTATAGAATAGTTAATTTCATCCCAGAACAGAATGTTTTCAATTTTATTTTTTTTCCAGAGCTTGATAGTTTGTTTTTATCAGATGGTGGACAAAAGTAAATTAAGAAAAAACGAGGGATGGGCCTTAAACCTTTGGAGGTTTTAAATAACATCTGTCATGCACCTTTTCTTAAAACTATATTGATCATGTTTGTGTAAAGACTAGTTTTACATAGTAACCAGGATGTGTGACATAAAGTACTCTGTTTGAAGACCATTTATTAAACATTCCTCCCAAAGTAAAAGTAGTTTCTGAGCAGGCAGGATGAAATAAGGTTTTGAGCACAAAGTTCACCTCAGTTTGTTCGCAGAGAGTGACATCCGGTGGTGAGATCGTGATATTACAATGAACACACACAGTTCTCTCTCATTCGTTTTGAAGACAGCTCTGTTCTTGAACATTACATTTAAATAGTTTTAGAGGGACATTTTAATGCATCTGACTCTTTGATTTGCTCTTCTTATTAATCTTGCTGTTCTATGCTTTCCTAAGTCTGTTTATAGATTAACATGAAGTATGAAAACACTTGAAACACAGTGACACTTGTACATGAAAATGCTCTCAAGCTCACAGGGTTTAGATTTGTTATCTTACGTGATGTAGCAGATTTTATGTTTTGAAATGTTATGGTTCTTTCTACAGTAAAGCAAAAAGGTCATTATGCAATTGATTTGGGAAAAAATTTACTCTTGAGAAATACACACAGAAGAAAAACTAAACACTTTTTCTGACCTTTTTCAGTTCCTAGTACTTTATAGAGCGTTTACACAGAGCAGGAACTATGGAGTGGAGCCACACTTTAGGGACTTTTAGCTCCTGCTCTGGTGCAGGTACTGCTCAGTCAGACCAGGAACCTTTTGGTGACACAAAGACATTTACAATGCTAACTTTGTTGGAAACATGTTTTATACATTCTCACATTTAGATAAACTTTTCTTAGTCATGCATGCGCCACCTAGTGCTTCCACTCTATTTCATTTCACTCCAGCTATTTGGTCAGGTATCGCAGGACTGCAAACGGTTCCCAGAAGCAGAAAGAAAGGTCGCCCAATCAGTGAGCAGGAGCAGAGTGGTGTGAAGTCCAGAACCAACCTGAGTTGAAATATCAGACTGTATGCCTTTGACCTTGTGTCAAAATATTAACTTAGAATATGATATTGTTCTTTTTAATTTGCAAGTTTTCCCACATACAAATGACAATAATCACTGACACACGTGTGTGCTCTACTTCCTGGACGACAAAAGACTAAAAGCAGTGATTGGTTAAATTAAAAGAGTCCTCGCCTCCTGTGAAGCAAACAAACTCTAACGAGTGAATGTCAGACAGTTTCCGCAAAGTGGAATAAAACCGACTCATGCATCAGAATAAACTTTCCTTACTCTTAAGAAACAATATTAAAAAGCAGTGACTCCCAAAGTATAGTAATTTAATCTGTAAATAGTAGCCTAACTACTAGGAGTTACAGTGATTGTGTTTTGTTTTTACTTTTTGTGATATTTTTAGGTTTTGTAGATTAAAGTTTTATGTGGAATCAAAAAGATAACTTTTGTTTTCCGAACACCACTTGATGACTTATTTAAACGTTCCAGACTTTACAGATGTTAATGTTAAAGCCAGTTAGACCCACTTTCAGAAACAGCTGCAGCGTGAACACAAACATCAGGACAGGGTAGTTCCTCTGACTAAACAGGACCTGGAGGACTCAGCATAACGTCTCAATTAGTAGTTTACTTTGTACGAGTATAAACGAGAATACTGTTGTTATATTTTTGTTTTGTGCGATCATAAACGAAAATTAATAACTCTTTAAAAGCAGTAGTTCATTTTGTATGACTATAAACGAAAATGTTTGTGTGTGTGTATGTATGAATGTAGCATGAAGCATGAGTGTATGCCCGTAAGCACTCCAAGCCAAAATATTTATGTATTTATATGTGCAAGAGGAGTAGCACATAAACTTCCACGTACTTCTTTTGAGCATCACTTTCTGTTTTTCCTTTTGTAAACTGTCAAATGAAATGAATGAATGCACTGATTGTTGCTCAAATAAATTAATAAAACAAAAAACCCTGTTCTGGAGCTGGACTGTAGAGGGCGTAATGGTGTTTCTCACAAAATAATCTCCATCTGTGTGTTCATTAACCAAACTGAAGTAAATGATCACAGATTCATTACACTGTCACACTTACTTTCCTCCTCGCATCACTCCGACATTTCCCGGTGCTTCCTTTGTCCGTGCGTTTCTACGGTTACGCAATAGTCAGAGATCTGAGGTGAGATTAGCCCAAAAAAGAGAAGACAGGGCTAATTAAGTGCTGAGGCTGTGCTCCTCTGTCCATCTGCGCCGGTCCTGCAGCTCCACAGCCTTAAATGGCAGTCTGTGGGAGCTCCGCGCTGAAGGAATGCAGCAGACAAGGCCAGAGCTTATTGGTCTTGGCAGATTCAGGGGTAATTTTACTACCTATTGGCGTCATGGATACTTTTTCTTTGAGTGCTTTGTTCTTTTTTTTTCTCTCTTTCTTTAAGGTAATCTATCATGACTAATTAACAGCACATCTTCAGAGATACAAAACATATAAGGTCAGACAAATTAACCAAATGTTTCAACCCTGAATAGGCCTAATAGTCTATAGGTTGTTATCAGCTGCGTAATAGCACCGCTGTTAAACCCTTTTACAATGCCACTTTATACACATTTTCCACTCGAAGCTCTTGATGTTCTTAATGAAAACATTCTGTGAGATTCCAAGGCCTTAGAAGAGCCCTAATCACACAAACGCTTTATTATAGCATTTAGTGAAACAACCATAATGGACACGGGCCGGCAGAACGAGACGTAATGAAATGGTGGCCTTCAATAGTTTATCGCTCCAAGCAACAAAGGAAATTCAAAGAATGAGAAATGTTTTCCCAGTTTTGAAGCGGCAGTCGTAAAGTCGTTAAGTTCATTACTGCTGACGGCAAATGTAATGTGACTATTTTGAATCTATATTATTATATTATTTCATTTATCTGTTTATCATCTTGCATTGATAAATTACACCCACAAAACACACACAATTAAAGGCCACATACTGAAAATTGTCAATAGGCCAATAAGTTAAAGTAACTTAAATCTTTATGTTGATAGAACTTAACTACGTGAGTCAAAGACTTTCAACTTAGACTTTTAAGCTGAGAAAGAGAGAAAAAAAGAGGGAGAAAGAGAGAGAAAGAAGAGAGAGGAGGAGAGAAAGAGAGCGAGAGAGAAAGAGAAGAGAGAGAAGAGAGAGGGAGAAAGATAGGGAGAGCAAAAAAGAGACAGAAGAGAGAAAGAGAGAGAGGGAAAAAAGAGAGAGAGCAAAATAAGAGACAGCAGAGAGAAAGAGATAGAGAGGGAGAAAGAGAGAGATAAAGAGAGAGAGGGGGGAAAGAAAGAGAGAAAAAGAGAGGGAGAAAGAGAGAGAAAGAAAAGAGAGGAGAGAAAGAGAGGGAGAGCAAAAAAGAGAAGAGAGAAAGAGTGAGGGAGAAGGAGAGTATGAAGAGAGAGGAGAAAAGAGAGGGAGAGCAAAAAAGAGACAGAAGAGAGAAAGAGAGAGAGGGAGAAAGAGAGAGGAGAATAAGAGAAAGAAGGAGAGAGAGGAAGAGAAAGGGAGAGAAGAACAGAAAGAGAGATAAAAGAGAGAGGGAGAATAAAAAAGAGAAAAACAGAGGGAAAGAGAGAAGAAATATATAGAGAGAAAGAGAATAAGAGAGGGGGAAGAAGAGAGAGAGAGACAGAGAGAGAGAGAAAAGGAGAGCAAAAAAGAGACAGAAGAGAGAAAGAGTGAGAGGGAGAAAGCAAAGAGAGAGGAGAGAGAAAGAGAGAGAGTCAAAAAAGAGAGAAGAGAAAGAGAGAGAGGTAGAATGAGAATGAAAGAGGAGAAAGAGAGAGAAGAATAAGATAAAGAGAGAGAGAGAAAAGATAGAGGGAGAAAGAGAGAGGGAGAGAGAGGAGAATAAAAAGAGAAAAAATAGAGAGAGAAAGAGAATAAGAGAGAGGGAGAAGAAGAGAGAGAAGTGAAGAGGAGAGAATAACTGACGCACAGACATAAGTTTAATTGACATGTTTGTGTCTGAATGCTAAGGCTAACAGGAAATGCTTGTAAGTATAGAAGTTAACTATTTTGAATATGAACAACCCAACTGGCGTTTATCGTTTGATTTTTATCACAGTATTGCCCAGCTCTAGATGGAGCTGTAACTCAGTTCCTGACGTGGGAAACACATGACTGTCACGTGTGCTTTGCTACACAGATTTTTTGGTTCAGAAGCAGGTTTAGTGGGTGTCCTGGGGGCCCGGGTCACATGTGCACATCCCAGTTTTATAAGTAGGTCTGAGGAGCACAGCCAGGTGATGTGCGTCATCAAAGATCTGGCAAAGACCTGGTGTGAAGTCTGCAAATCCTGATCTGTTCAACCAGTATCAGTCAAGATTCTCTGTGAAAAGGTGCAAAAAGAGGGAAAGGAAATGTGCTTAAAGGTCCCATATCACACAAATATGACTTTTTTGAGGTTTTAGTTTTGTTAGAATGTTGTTATCTCAGCCAAAACATACTCAGAGTTGTGTCCTGCTTCATTCGCAAATGTCTGAGATAACCCTGCTCTCTACTTGTCCAAAGCTGAAAATGTTTTGATGTCGTTAAGTCAGGGGTGGGCCATTATTTTTCACTGAGAGCCTTATTTGAATAAAAAATAAATAAATAAATTATAGATTGCCAGACCAAGACTATTGTTGTGAATTTGGGCTATACAAAAATAAATTGATTTGATTTGATATTTCTAAACTATTTCTGTCCAATTATTGTGACATAAATAAAGAAGATAGCTACAAACACATGATCTTTAGCTAGTCAGTGAAAAAATACACAAATTAAGAGTCACGACCCGAATATAACAGGTTGAAGGTTGCCAGGGTCTGCATTAAATGGTAGTTTTATAGTTAACTGCTTTTTAGCCTAATTTGAAGTCGTTTACTGTACAATTCTGTAATATTGAAAACATTAGACTGTCTTAAGTTGCTGATTATTTAAATCTATTTTGTTAAGTTCTGGTTTGCCTCAAAAGTCTTTTCTAAATCGAGTGAATCGAGTGGCAAAAGTTTAAATGAGGCTAAAACAATAGTTGTAGCTCATAATTTGGACAAGCTTTGTTTTGCACAAAGACAGATCACGTTGAGAGAGAGAAGGAGAGAGCGCGATAGAGGCTCACTGCCTTTATAAAATGTAAATTACCCGATCAAACAACTTTCTCCTCCTCCAGGCAGTGTCCTTTTGCAGTCTCTGTCCTCCTCCAGTGTAACGTTGTACAGCAGTGGTTTAAGCACAGCAACAAGTACCGTGTCGCGCGGTTAGCATCTGGCCTCATAGCAAGAAGGTCCTAGGTTCGACTCTGGCCGCCTGGGCCTTTCTATGTGGAGTTTGCATGTTCTCCCGTGTCTGCGTAGTTTCCTCTACAACTAAAACATGTCCATTAATGCCTCCCTGACCCTTCCCCAGGCTCCCTGCAAAAGAGATTCTGAATCTCAGTGGACTTCCTGGTTAAATAAAGGTCAAAAATAAATTTAATAAATCCATGTGAGCTCGTTGTCGTCCTGATTATGTCTCATGTTTTGTTTTGCCGTGTCTATAGATTTTCAGAGCAACGTGCGACCAAACTTTGACAAAAGCCCCCAACAAGCGTCCTTTTGTTGAAAAAGTTATTAAAAGACTTCAGTAAACAGTCCTCCTTTCCCCTTGTAGTGAGAGGAAAAAAACGTGTCACAGGAGTGTAGTCTCTGATTGGCTACGCCGACTTCTAACGCGTGAAAGATGTATTTTCCCAACTCCTGCGTCGACCACAGATTTGAAGTTGCGTGTGCCGCAGGTTTGAGCTTCCAATCTGCAAGACACCAGACGCAAATACGCACCGCAAATTCACTTGAACGCTCAAGACGCGGGTTTATATTGACCTAAAATGAAATGGATGCAAAACACAATACGCTGTCAGGTCTGAAATCATCATTAAATTAATAGTTTGTTGAGACTGCTCCAAAACACAACTTTAGATGTGTTGTTGAGGAAATTACTTTGTAACATGGATCAAAAATGTGCACAATATGGGACCTTTAAGCCTTATTTAAAGTTAATGTCTGATGAGAAATTGCCGTCACATTTGACTTGGGAACATAACAGTTTGTCTGAAGCCTAAATAAACCACGCAATGCAATTCACCAGGCAATACAAAGTAAATATTTAAATGAGCGGAGTGTTTGTGTGCTCTATAGTACATTAAATACGACAAAGTAGTTTACTCAGTTGTTCCAATAAAAGTGTTGTATTTACAGACAGAACAAACCGTTTCCAAATGCAGGATGTAAACACCGGTAATGATAAACTATATGTCCTGTGAAGTCAACAAAGCAAAGTACTTCTGTTACTGTAAAACGAAACTTCAGACTTTGACCAGCGCTGAACTGTGTTTGAATGTACTGTATTTACCAAGTAACGTATTTGCACTTCTTTCTGCGTCGTGGCTGGATTTAGAAAGGTCACCTGAACAGAACGTCGCAGAGGTGCAGGGCCAAGTTATGTTCACGGCACAGTCAATATTTACATGGCACAGCAGAGGTCAACACACCGAGTCACTCAAAACATGGACTCAATGTTCACACAATGGCTACACAATGTCAGCCAGTGCACATGCTGATGGTCATGTGCTGCAAAAGAAGAAACTAATACATTTTTTTTTCCCTTCAATATAAAAATGACTCAAATCTAGGCGGGCCACCCTGTTAAAAGCACCCACCACACGGCCTGTTACAATGTCTTTTCATTTGGAGAATTTTCAATCAAATCAATATATTTTTGTACAGCCTACAATCACAACAACAGTCGTCTCTGAGGACTTCCCAAGATTATTAATTTAGCAAACATGAATAGTAGGAAATAAAAATAAAACAATACACATTCAATGAAACTATAAACATTCAGAAGCAGTGATTGATCATGAATGTCAAAGCAGATTATTAGTAGAGCAAATGAATAATTGTCCAGAGCATTCCCTGTCTTAGACCCTCCTTCTCGGCAAGGAAAAACTAAAAAAAACAGAGGGAAAAAGAGAAACCTCGAGGAGAACCACAGTGAAGAAGGGATCCACTCCCATGGACGGACAGATGTAACTAACGCTAACGCAGATCTAGATGCAAATATAGAGTTTAAGTCTGTAGAGTCAGAGTCCATTAGCACAGGGAAACGACTGGAGAGGATTGGATCATGTTATAAATGTCATGTCACGTCATGTTATAAATGTTCTAAAAGATGTGTCATAGCGATTTAACAGCTATGGTATTTAATCATCAAATATTAACATTAATTACTAACCTACATTTTATAGGTCTATATTTTCCGTATGCTGTCAGATCAGCTCTGTTAAAGCAGTAAACTAAAGTAGGGGTGTCAAATATGTCCCCAGAGATGATTTCGTGTGACCCCAGATGATTTTGATTTTTAGTGGCCCTTAATAAAAGCTTGTAACAAGTTGAGCTATAGGTCCCAGAACATTACACTGATGATTTTGCTCTGTCCTGTTTATGAAGTGCAAAAGATGAGTCACATAGGCCAGAGTAGAAAAATAAATATGATATAAACCTCTAAAATGCACTGGAATACAGCTATTGCATACAGTTTGTTCAAAATGTTTTTGGAAGGACACTCTGCACAACAAAATGCAAGTCAAAATAATGTAATGTAGTTCAAAATAAATATGGACACAATTGCATCGGTAGTTTTAGATTTCAAAATGCGACCTCGACCAACTTGATCAATTCGGCCCCAGCTCCATTTGATTGACACCTCTGAGTTAAGGGATACACTGAGCTGCAGATTGTACTGTATAGGCTGCAGAGTTTAAAGCTTGAGGAAAAAAAGGAGCTACTTAGAGATATGTGCTGCACCTCCCACGTTTTCTGTAATTTTTTAATTTTGTCATCTCATGATAAGTTATCAACATTTTGGATATTAAGTAGAAAAACAGTCAATATAATCCTCTTAGTCACAGTCAAATCAGCCTTTCTGGAGAGACTGTTCCAACGCTGTCCTGACAACAAACAAACAAACAAAATCAATTTAACAGGACTTTTAAAGTAAACTCATTTTCAGGTAAATGACCTTCAACTTTTAATTCCTCAAACTAGTGTTACACGGGTCCCAGCTCCTGCCAGCATCTTCAGTGTTTTAGTGACAAAAGGCTGGTGCCTGAAGTGGAATAGTCAATATAACAGCTCAGTTATCAGTTAACCTAAAGAACATGTCGTTTAATGAATTAAAGCCAGATTGGGATAGTAAGGTATTCTTTATTGTCCTACAGAATTGAAGCCCCTAATCCAGACCTGGGCAATCTGCGGCCCGGGGGCCAGATGCAGCCCTCGACTTGTTTTAATCAGGCCCCTGGCACGTTTTTGAGAAACAAAAATATGTGACGATGACGAACTATAAAAGATAAAATTTATGACATTTTGCTGTTAACCTGATCATATTTTTCTGAGAATAAAATCAAAGCCATAAAGAGAAGCACATTATTTTAGATTAAAACTGTAAATTTTAACGCCCACATATGTGGGACACAAGTCTATTCTTCTGTGTTAGGGTTGATATTTTGGCGTTTTCCTATAAAATTACGTTTTTCAATTTCTTAAAATTTGAAGTTGAGTCTATGAATGTATTTCATAAAATTATGACCTTTTTTGACTTTGGCTTTATCCATTAAATTATTATCTTAATCTCATAATGTTAGAGGTTTATTCTTGTAGCCAGCGTTGCTGTTGTTTTATCTACTCCATTGTAGAAATGTGTTTGCTTTAATAAGAATTTGTTATTGTAGTTGGTCCCTCTCACTTGTCTGGGTTTGAATCTGGTTCTCGGGTCAAAATAATTGCCCACACCTGCACTAATCAACAAATCATCAAAATTATGAGAATAAACGGAAAAAAATCTATGTGCAAACCCGACGTGCATCACCTAAAATTTAGCTGCTTTACTCCCAGTGTGAGTCACAAATATCAGCTTTTTTGTTCGTCTTTTAGCGTTGTTAGCTCTTTTACTTGATAAACGAGACCCACAGCGGATCAGCAGCAGAAATATTTCACTCTTCGTTTTAGTCGCTTACAACACTTCCCGCTTACCTCTGCTGTCTTTTGCGATCAATTTCAAACTTAAATGACTCAGCAAGAGATGTATTACATTCAAATTGTATTAGGAGTTGCATAACTGTCCCGTAAAAATAATTTCCTCCCCAAAGGGAAAAGGAACCCGCGAAGTAGGAAAACCTTGTCCAGCGGTGAACTTTGTTATGATTAAATTTTCTCAAAGTTCAAAGCTTCCCACATTGACTTTTTTGTGCCAGGAAAGTTATGACTTCAACGCCTTACTCTCGCTCTAAATTTAATCAAAAAAATAAATCTCAGGGCTCCTTACATAAGTCTTACGAGCTTGTGCTAATCCAAGTATTTCTGATATCTTTGTTGGTTGTTGTAGCTTTTGAGATTAGTCTACAGATCGTCTTAGTGCGTTGCCAGACAGATAGAGCAATATTCTGGTGTGGGAACCCGCTGTTTCCTTCCATTAGTTTAATCTTGGACAGAGTGATTTTGAGGGATGTAACGGCCCGCTGTGAAAGCTGCTGCGAAAGGCCGTTTGTTCCTGTTGTTTGACTTTGGAGGAGATGAAGTAACGTGAGCGAAGGAGGTCAGACATCAAATTTCACAGGTTCCTGGTGATTCTGTACAGGGTTTAACTGCTTCCATATGGCACGGTCCAGGTGTTTGTTTTTAGTGTGTTGTATTTTTAAGGCAGTAATAAGTCATTTTGTATCACCATCAGGCACATACTGGCACCACAATGAGTGTGGAAAATAATTATGTGTGTTTCATTTCACAATCTTGCTTCCAGGCATGACTTTATTTGGTTTGAATTTAGGCAAATCTTCACTTAAAGTTTAATTCACAGAGAATTGGCAAAGTTTTGTTAAAGTAAATTCATGAACAAGCAACAGCAAACAAGCTATAGATTTATAATTATCGGAGAATTTTACTTACATAAATGTGGACTATATATGTCTTTAAACTAATGGGTGCCTAAGTTATTGTGCATATGAGAGTTTTTTTGTTTGTTTTGATTAAAGTCAATAACAGAAAAAATCATTCAGCCATAACAGCAAACATACAACACCACACATAGTGGAGCTTGTACTAATAGTACGTAGTACTAATGAAAATTTAAAAACATGCCTAGTATTATAAGCCTACAGAGGTTTAAACAGCCTAATAGCAGTTGAGACAAAAGATTTTAAATGCCGTTAGTTTTGCAGCTTGGTAAGGCATAACGTCTGCCTGACGGTAACAAGACAAATTCATCTCTCAGCACATGTCCCGGTGATGCTATAATGACACCAGTCTTTACACCAGTCATTAAGATTTACTGGTTGCTAAAGAGTTTTAAACTGATGACATCACAATCGGGAGACATTTTCAGTTTCTTGTAAGAAACAATCAAACGTGTCTGTAAGCAACATTAACAAAATATTTGTCATGACAAAATTTGAAAAAATTAGTTTTACGTTTTTAGACAAATCTTGAACATAATGTTTCAAACCAACCTGACATCAGCACATTAATACAAACCAAAATTAAATAGAGCTATTAATGCTAAAATAATCATCAAACTGAACTAACACACAAACACAATAACACATACTCATATAAACATTGTCTTACCACTGGTAAAATATTTACATTGTCTGAACCTGATGCAACATGAAACATCTAAAACTCACTGTCCTCTGAGTGTTTTAACTATTGATTCATTTTAAACTTGACTATTCTGTGAATTTCAACAATCCTCTTTTTAGGCCAACGCATAACGACGCCGTCACTCACTATAATTCATTAAATGCACATCACATTATAAAAAGTCTGAAAATGTGTTGTTTTTAATGTGAGGGTTTCCAACATTTAGTGTCAGGAATTTGTTTTCACTCAATGTAATTCTAAACAAATCCTGGTGTAAAACGTGACATTGATATTCTCAAATAGACCAACTAAAGACAGAATGATACACACATCATTGACAAAATATAGGTAATGGCAATGCTCTTTGCATGGTTCTAATGTTTTCTATTTTAAAGGCAAAAAATAAAATAAAATCTGATTCTGTGTAAAACATGTAGTGTGCAAAACTAATAATTTAAAATCTGCTTCCTGCTACATTGAAGTTAGGGTTAGAGTTACATCTACAGTTTTGAACAGGAAGTCAGGGAACCTGTTTATCTTGATAAGCTGTTTTAGATCATTTTGTGTTTTGCATAAAACAAAATATACATTTTTAATCTAGTTTAAAGTTTATTCCTAAATACACAAAGAAGCCCAAATGCACATTTATCTAAGTTTGGTGAGACGTCATTATGGTAATATTTATCACAGTTTTACCATAAATAAGTTACAAGTTGACCAGTGTTGGGTAAGTTACTGTAAAATTGTAAAACATTATATATTACTAGTTACAGGGAGAAAAATGTAATACATTTGTATTACAATATTACTGTCTCAGAAATGTAGCTGAGTTACACTACTGTGAGTTACTTTGAGTTAATCACACATTGTAAAACACTAATCCTGTTACTGATTAATTTATAGAAATGTGACATCACAACACATTTTCATCATATTTTATTCACCTTTAAGCCACAGTGTTTTTGTTGTGTTTTGGCACTGAAGTGTTGTTTTCAATAGAAAATAAAAGCATTTAATTTATAATTAAGTAACTTGAGTTACTCAGATTGTAACTAGTAATATATTATCAACATTTTTATAAGTAATGAGTTACACTACTTAGTTACTGAAAAGCGGGAATGTTACGGTATATAGTTACTTTTGTAATGCGTTACTCCCAACACTGAAACATTTAGCAACATGAAACTGTTATAACACATTATCACTGTCTGTGTCATTTCTGTGGAATCTGGCTGACCCATATTTACCCTGCTGTTGCTAGGTAACAGTTGTGAAATTACCTCTACAATGTCTCAACTTCTGGACAAACGACAATAAGCCTCATCAGAATAGTCAAACTGGGTAAAAACAAGCAAAACGTTTAATACAATCTTAAATATAATCATGTTCACACACACTTTAACATTTACACAAAGCTTCTCACAAAACTCCCTCTTTTTCGCCGTCATCCGCTCACATGCTCACAGTAGTCCGCTCTGTTGGGTCACCTGATGGAGACGGAGCTGTGGACAGTGTCATTGCCACAACAGAGTCTCGTCCTGACGTTGGCCTCTCTCTAGACACGATCCAGACGGCCCCCAGTCGGCGTTCGCTGTGTCTGTCCTCGCGCCTGTTGCCATAGCAGTGTTTTGGATGAGCACAGGCATTTATAGATTGCATAAATGCTATTAGATACACAAATCTTAGCTCACACGTCGCTGTGAGAAGCGCAAAAGGGCAAATGGAAAGTGTTTAGCTAAGTACTGACATAAGTTTGAGGGATTTTTACTGCCGAGCCAAATACATCAGCGATAGAAGTACGGCTGTGAGAGTTAAAGAGGACACAGTGTAGTAGCCAAGACCACACTAATCGAGATCAAGACCAAGACTGAGACAAGACCAAGATCGTGAGAATTGTCAAGACGGCACATAACGTATCACTGTTTTATTAAACTATCACAGATTAATCCAACAAATGCCTGAAAGGAAAATGAAACAAACTGTTTTAGACCCTCACCCCTGCTTCAAGACTTTCACCTTTCACCACATAAAAAACTTATTATTAGCACTTTCATATTCATAACTTAAAGCAGAACTAGGCAGCTTCAGTGGTAGTGTTCCTAAAGTAGCCTACTGAACCGAAACTTAGCATTATGTGTTTATATTTTTACTTTTGTGCAACTGTAAGTGAAATAATGCAGCAAAAACACATCTTAAAAACACATCTTACACTGCTAAATAAAAAAATGAAAGAGACAGAGTTTCTCAGGACAAAATTTGGGTCGGGAATGTGTCGGGAAGGAGGTGAGGGAGGAAAGTTGCAGTTGCCGTAGTTCAGACCTGGGCAAACTGCGGCCCGGTGCCAGATGCGGCCTTCGGTCTGTCTTACTCTGGTCCTTGGCATGTTTTTGAGAATAAGTGCTGCTCTTTATATTTCTTTTATTAACTAATTTAACTATGGAGCATGTGTCTTTGCTACCTATATTAGCACAGTAGTCACATGGTCAAATTAGTAAAAAGCCTGTACTTGCAATAATGATAATTTGTCACAACAGTGATCGTCTTCCGGCCCTCCACAGTTGTAAGAGTTCAAATATGGTCCTCTGAGAAAAACAATTGCCCACCCCTGCTGTAGTTTCTGTCGGAGACAGCGGAGAGAGCCGCACATGCTTCAAATGCTCCAAAAGACGTATGTAACCATCATTATGGAAAGGCTTACAAACTATTACTTAGTTCTGTTTTAAGTTACGTAATCTTATTGTGCAGTGCTTTTTGTAAACTGGTCTGGACAGGTCATTGTGCTGAGGCCAAGTATAAACTCCTATTAGATGAAATCAAGACGTCAAAAATGCGTTCTTGTAACTGTTTTTCAGACTAACACTGGTGTCAAAGACTATTACACACTGGGGGACACATAAAGCAAAATCAACAGGTTACGTTTACGTGACACAACATTCTACAGGCCAATGTTATTTCAATGAAGAGGGCAGCTCAAATGAATGCTGTGTAAATGCAGGAAATACAAAAGGTTAATGAGTCTAGTCACCTCAGAGATCACCAGAATTCAAATTTGAAATATTTTTTTTAGATATTTCTAAGTAAAATACAATTTCAATGTGGTTTAAAAAAGGTATTACAATTACAGATTAACTTGGGTTGCAAGTCCATCCATACAACATGATGTTAAAGTGCAACCCACAACAGATAAAAACCCTTAGTACCCCAGTGTAAGATTTGACCCAATTTGACATCAGGACAACAAACATAGTTAGAGCAGCAACAGGCTATTGAGCAATCAAGAGCAAGATTTGCGATGAATCTTGGGTGATAACATGATAGTCACTTTCCCAGACACCTGACTCTTAACATTTCTACACAATGTGGGTGGAGCCTAATGAGAACTGTGTGGAATCAGCTTCAGGCTTTAAGAAACCGAACTGGCAACCCAAATGAGAGAGTCATGTGAGGCTCATTCTGCTTTCTGATTGGTTAATCCTCTTGAGAACCAAATGAAGATCATGTCCACTAATCAAGAATAACTCATAGTTACAATGACTTTTCAAATTCTAGGAAGTAAACACAATCTATTTTGCATTTATAACAGGAAGGTAATTGTTCCATTTCTATACATTCAGTTGGAATTCGAAGTAACACCCATTAACTGTTCTCTGCAGAGGAAAAACAGTCTTTTAATTTTATGAAGCGATGTAAACTTGAAAATATATCCACAGTGCAGCAGCTGTGAGGTGTGGTGCTATAGCCTTGCCTGCTGTATTTTAAAATCTAAAAAACATTGAGTTTCTGAGAAAAGTCACATCAACAACCATCTTTATGACCCAGTTATGACTCAGCTTGAATAGGTTAATATAAAAATACACTTATTTTCCCAGGAAAGTCTTAAAAGAGCAAAAAATGTTGTGTTTTCCAATGAATCCACTTCCTCCAGAACAGACCAGCCAAAACATGACGTTTGGTGATTGTATCTGTTACCAGGCTGTCTACCGCTGTTTGGGAAACTCTGCTCTGCACAAGCCTCCTTAGGTAAAAGTGATAATGCTGTCCGATGTCTAAATAAGTCTTATGCAGCAGGATCTTGATAATATGCTCTTTAAAGGACTGGACTCTGTGTGCGGGGGCCTCCGGTGTGCCGTAAAAATGGTACATACTGTGAGATTTGTAGAACGCATTGTTCTTGGCCATGCAGCCCACACCAGAGCAAAACGGTCAGTACAATCAAGCTCCAAACACAGGCAGGCTGGACAATGCTGCTGGATCATGCTGCAAAAATAGAAGAGGAAATATATAGTTAGGCTGGGGGAAAAGTTTATACAAAGCAGTTTTAAAAGTTGTTTTGCTTTAATTACAATGTCTGCTTTTGCCTTTTCAGCTTCATGCAAGGGTTAAGGTGAAGGTACATTTACTTCCTCCAACAGACTTTTTCTGCAGATACTGATGACTGTTTTTTGCAACCATCCCTGAATATTAAGTATGAAATCCAGTTGTGGAATTGGCTAAAGACTTAACCTGGCTATCCAGATGGAATTATCTCATAATATTTGTGAATTCACAAACTCGAGATAATTCATCTGGCCTTCCAGCAGCTCGATTGATTTGGAATCCAACACAACGGGATACCAGCCCAAATACATTGCAGCAGGACGGGTTTAGGGCAGTTGGCTGCAGGAAGTACCACTTGAAGAAAACAAAGATGGCAGCTTCCATGGATGTACGTGTTTTTGCTGCACTTGATTCTGTTTTAGCAGAAATATGGAGTATTTTCTTTTTGAAAGAGCAGAGAGGTGTTTGTGGCACTGATTGGTACAACACAAATAAGTCCGCTCACTCCCAATCAGCTCGATGTGTTTCAGTAAACGTCCCACCTTTTCCCGAACACTTTCAGCAAGTACAGTTCCAGATGGATACTGTGGAAGAACTCAAACCGGAGTTCAACACAGATCCAAGTGATGTGAGGTTAGAAAATAATACTAAGTGACGTATTTAGGATTTTTATTTTTAAACAAAGTGAGAATTCCAACTGCAAATCGTGACCTAGTATCCAAAATCAATGTTATGATGCCAAGAATGTTTCGTCAAATCTAGTCTGACATATCTAAGTCAAATTGTCAATGTCAAGACACTAAATATTTGCGGTTTGTTTGAATAACACGTCGCACCACAAACACAATTCTGCTTTTGTGTAACTTCTTTGTGTTGTTTTCTCGCCTTTACAGTTTTACGTGACAGCTGAACAACACTTATTTATCCCAATATTCCTCCTCCTCTCTCCAAAAACGCCACACATCACATCTCTGACACAATACTTCCGAGGGAATCTCTTTTGCCTCCCACAGCCCCAGATCTTGGCCTGTCTCTTAATTCCTGTGGCTCACAATTGGCCGCCGTGGCACCTGGATGTCACAATATTTCACCCGCTTAAATAGATCTCACATTTCATATTACTAAGATGTTACTGCGAAGGCCTTGGCGCCGTGAATCTGTCAGCGCGAGATGGATGTTATTCCGTCAAGGTAATGGCTTTAGACGTCACATCCTCGTCACCGTGTTTCAGTCCAGCTCGACAATTGTAATTTATGATTCGATTCAAAAGACCGGCAGCGACTGTGAGCATGTGGCAGGGCTCAACAAGACATCTCTCTCTCGTCAATCAAAGGTCCAAGTTTGTCATAAAACTTAGAAGTTTCCAAAAGATCGGTTTGTCAAAAGGATTAGTCACTTGTACGAATAAATATTGTAGCAAACCTCAACAGAACTTTATCAACATTAGACTTTGGAAATTAATCTTAAAGTCCATATGACAGGTGACAGGTTTGGTGTGATTGTCCTTGTGGTTGATTGATAGTAGTTTTACACCAGTTAAGTCGCAATTTAAAAAGAAATTACAAAGAAAAGTTACATGAAGTAGCCTAATTTGAGTTCTAAAACAGAATTTGTCATCCAAAAGCGCCAAAATGAAAGACAATTTACACTACAACTAAGCTAAATTAAAATATCGCAAGATTTATGTTGATTTAACCTTCTATTCACAGCATTTTGCCAGGTAACAATTGTGGAATTATCTCTAGATATTTCATATTTTTGGACAAAACACAGTTTTTCACCTTATTCTGCCCCACCCACTTTACTTGACAGTGTACTTAATGTTTAGCTCTGTTAAGGTAGCTAACACATCTTTTGAATATAAATAAATTAAATCAAATAAATGAAAATACAGTATAACAACAGTTAAAATTAACCCAGCGACTGAATTCTCATTAGTGCGCTGCCAAGAAATGAATAAAACTCATCGAATTTGCAAATTGGCTAATAGTTAATTAATTAAATGTTTAGTGAATTATATGATTATTGTGTTTATTGAAAAATATTGTGCAACCTGTCATAGAATTTTTGGAATCAAACAATCTTTGGAAGATCAATAGTCTGTTCCAGTCGTTCTCGGAGGTCGGAACCTTGGAGTAATGTTTTCTCCGAGTGTTGTGTTCCAGTGGTCACAGTAATGAGCTATTCATTCATTTATTCATTCATTCATTATTCCCATTAGAGGTCACAGCTGAATCCCAGTGACTTTGGGCCTTAGGCAGGGAACACCATGGACAGTGGCCAACTTGTTGCAAGTTTAGACAGACAACCATTCACTCACTCACTCACTCACTCACTCACTCACTCATTCACTCAGGGAAATTTACAGTGATGCACAATTAACCTAAACATACATGTTTTTGGAGGTGGGAGGAAACCGGAGTACCCCGAACATACAAACTACACCCAGAAAGATGAGATGGTGATATGGTCCGACCCGGGAGTCGAACCCACAACCTCCTTATTGGGAAGCCAGAGCTCTAACCACTCTGCTACCGTGCACCCCAGTAATGAGCCAAGAAAGTAATTAATAGCTTGAAAGTTAGCCAAAACAGCCAAAAAACAAATCTCTTTATGTCAATTTATCAACTTACTGTTGTACATACAGTTGGGATGAATTGGATGATTTGTTTACATTAGCTCTGTGTAGCCGTATTGCAGCACATAACAGCAGGTTTATAACGACAGAAGTGTATAAGCGGTGCAGGAGCAGAGTCTCAGAGGCGAGAGAACTGTAGAGACAAACAGAAGAGAAAATAACACCGGTACGATCAGCAGTGAGGCTGTTGGATGTTTATCTTTCTCAAAACGCAGGGAGCTGCCATGTTCGCTTTTCTACCTCTAACGCTGAAATCCTCTCAGAGTATCCAAGTAGGAACTCTGAGTTGGAGGCTGTTCCAGTGGGAATTTAGGATTTGGAACTTGGAAGAGTCAAGCTCACTATAAATCCTGTTGTGAATATACGATAAGTCCTAGTCATGTTTGTCTCCATGGAGATATTATTTTCCAGGACGTTCCATTGTTGAGCTAAGCATATTCATCTAGTCTTATCTTGTTTAATTACAGATGGTATTACAAAAGAATTCCCATAAAAACATGTGTTCTTACTCGGCTGACCACATTTCTGACCCGTAACTCGGCGTGACCTGCCTGTTTCCATGGAGATAACAAACTTTGATGAGACGCAGTCAAACATTTGGCAAATAGTGACGTTTCTATGAGACAAAGTGATCATTTAGTAAGTTTTTAACCATTAAATAACAATGTTCTGTCATCACTGTTTGCTCTAAGTTGAATTTGAATTGATTCCTGCATGTTTGAGTAATCTTGTATTGTCCTGCAGCTGAAGTTCGATTGCTTAGAAAATCCCTGTTTCAACCCATCCCTTATCCCCGCCCACTTGTCTGTTTTTACTTGCATTTGCTATGAAAATTTGTATTCCTTAATAAAGCATGTAGCGTTCAAAATGATCATTTAACAACTTTCCAACAAAGACAGGATCAGTGCTGCAGTTTTGATCAAGAAGTCATTGGACCTTTTTTTATTTCTAAGCTGTTCAAGATGTATTTTGTGCTTTACATTGAACAACATATAAATTACTGATCTATTTCTTTGCTAAATCCGTAGACAAAACACAATAGGTTTCTTCTTATATCCCAAGTACTAGCATCCTCCATTAGATTATTCTACAGATATGTTAAAGACCCTGAAATCCTCTAAGGCGATTTGTCCATACAGTCGCTGCTTTTCCATTGTAGCTCTTTAAATAATCCGTAATCCACGTATAGCTGCCTCCCTCGGCTGCGGCTCTCTGGACCTGGCCCATTAGCAACCCTCTGCGTCACCGCCACCTCTGGAAAGAAATGGGAGTTTGCACCTATTAAAATACCACAGGCAAAGGTCAAGAGCCGGTCAGAGAGTGTCAACAACTTTTCATCTTGTTTTTATTCTGTTTGCAAGGATATTTAAAGGAGATCTACTGTGCTTTTTTCTACGTATCTAGTATTAAAGATCAGTAGCTTTCTTTTTTAGACTACATAACACAATTTAAGTTTAAGTCTGACAACTTCCTTTCATAAATCCTTTGACACATGGTTAGTATTGACATGTGTTCATTTTTGGTTGCAATTATAGCAAATAAACCTCTTTTTACAAACAACAAAGTGAAACTGGAGAGGACCACCCAAGCTCAGCCAATCAGAGTTCAGCTTTGGCTTATGATTTTAACTAAAACTCTTTATTATTCAATTCAGACAGTACGCAGTGGTCTAAATTTTTCACAAAGTGCTGCATTTATCATGGACTTTTTAGTGGAAAACACAAAGTTTACTTATTTACAACTAAAAAAGTTAGTTACCACAACTTTAATAAATTTCCTATTTCATTAAAGGTTGTATGGAGGATTTTTCATTCCAACAACTTCTTGCTGTTTTTCAAATGATGCTCATGTGTTTCTCCTCCAGGGCCACGCCCTTCACTGCAACTGGGCCAATGAGTTACTTAGGAACACTAAGGGTTTGCTTGACAAGTTAAAAGGCCAATAGATAACGAGGTACCTCGTTTTCTATGGTCAATGTTTTACTGGATTTATCATGTCCACAGTTTATATATTTTTATAATTCTTTTTTTGTTTAGCATAAGTATAAGGCTGTTACAAATCTATGCAACTGTTTTTGACCAAGACTGACAACAAACAATTTTTGAAAATCCTCCATACAACCTTTAATAAAATGATATTCCTAAAAGTACATTGTTCAACCCACAACAACTCTGCTGATACTGGGTTTGTAAACAACGGTTGAAAAACAACAACAAGACTTTAGCTTCTCTCACATTTATCACAGACAGAGATCACACATTTGACTTTATTACCTTTTTTTCGGTAACATTTATAATAAGGTCTAGATACAAATCATTTATAAATGTAAGTTAACCATTAAGATAACATTACCTGATCATAAGTAAATGATTAGATAGTATTTACTAATCATGAGCAAACATTTGCTAATCATTTACTTCCGGCCCCTATTCTAAAGTGATGACCATTTATAGGTTTTCCAAAAAATGTATTCAGTGATATACTGCGTTATCCGATTCTCGATATCAGTACCAGTATCCCAAGCCCTAATCCTAAACTTAACCATAGAATTGTGCATAAACGTAGCCAAATTGGTGGTTAACGTTTTCCATGGTGAGGTTGTTACGTCACAAACAGTCACAGAACCAGTGAAGGTGCTCACTTTGATACTACACTGGTTTACCTCAAAAGTGTAGATAAGGGCTATTCAAATAGCGGCCCGCGAAGCAGTATGATGTGGCCCACCTTGGTAAAATGGGCCATAGACTGAGCCACATTGTAAAGAAGCCAGGGAAACAATCCGTATCTGATTTACAGTGAACAGTGGTAGATACAGAAACATAATGCTTTGAAATATTTTCAGTCACCTGCAGTACATTTAAATCAATTTCATCAGCTAAAATTCCAGTAGTCCTCTATCCGCTGTAAAATATAATTGAATAGCCCTGCTTTAGAGCAATAAAAACAGACGCAGCATTAGTTATTATCACTATAGAAACAACTCTAGTCTTGGGCACAATCTTGCGTCAAAAACTGTGATGTATTGTGCAACTGCCCGGCCCACAAGCGCCCTCTGAAAAATAAAGTTGAATAGCCCTGGTGTAGATGATCTAACTACTACATGCACATCACTTACACATCACAGGTTTATTTATTATTAGTAAATACTATATAATAATTTAGTAATGATTAGATAATGTTATCTTATTAATGAATTAACATTTGTAAATGATTTGTATCTGGACATTATTATAAAGTGATACCGAATATAGTTATAGAGGTTAGGCACATACATTCTGTTATTTCAAAATACTCCTCAACGTTCGGATAGAGTGTTGAAAAAATACAATAAGAACATCTAAGAAAATGGGCTAAGCTTTTCCTCTTGGGAGCAGAAATTTTATTAAGTAGCTTTTCTATTGTCATGGCAACAGTGCAGACTTTAGCTAGCTTGCATTTTACAGTTGCACAACAAATAATTCACTCATCAAATGGATTAAAATACATTATTCAAACATAAAAAGATAATAAGTTGATCTGTGTGTGATCCTAAAGCCAGTCATCAGTGAGTGAGAAATGTGAGATAAACAAAGGAATTCCTGTGATTTTTCTGCTTTTTTACTACTGTTAACCTGATTTTCTCTTTTTGCATTTCACGTACAAAGTCAATATTTAACAGTAGTTGCGATTATGTACTTTTATTATTAGACTGTAGCTGCTTTTTCCTGTTTTAGTTGTGTTCTGAGCTCATACAGGAGAGCTAATGTAGCTTCTATTACTTGCCTCTCATGCATTTTCGCCACTCGCTACTGACATTTAGAACGCTGTGATGTCGTCTGCATAATCTCTGTTACTGTTTTTGTCATAGCAATTACAAAATCCACTCTAACATTACACGTACATTGCAGCTGCAGACAGACAGAATAAGCCTTTTGTATCAGAGTGACTCATTCTCACCCAGTGTTGTGAGTCAAACTGTGCCCGATCTTTGCAGTGTCAGCGAGGAGACTTTAAACAAGCCGCTGTTGTAAAAACCCATGTTCAACGTCACTGCTCTACACTCACATACGCAATAAGACAAACACAGATTTAACAGTAACGGTAAGTGGAAATAGACAAACAGGCTTTAAGAAGGACAATGTGGAACAAACTGTTAAGAGAGGCGTAATGAAACAGGACAAAAGGGCAGGGCAGTATAGGGAACAAATTATGATTGATTCTAGACAAAATATTGCACTGATAGGTAGAATATGTGTATGTTTTTCTGCATTCACTCCTTGCAGATTTTTTTCGGTGAAGGGGTGAAGGGGACTTTTTCAATTCTGAAGTTATTGTATCTATTGTGCACTGTTTTTGTGTCGATGAATCATTTTGAGCACTTCTGCAGCACTAGCACATCAAGCAAGTTTGATTTAAATGTTTACTTTGTGTAATTTCTTTTGCAATCAGCAGATGGCGCTCTAACTCAATTGCTGATGTGGGAAACAAGGCTAAGTAGGGGTGCTCAGGCGGATGTTTGAAGGACTGGAAAAACAAAAATGTCAACATGTTATGCAAAATTGACTTTTTGAGTTTTTAATTTGATTCTTAAATTACTTCCTTAATAAAAACACAGCTGAAGTTTTGTTTGTGAGGTTCCTTTTGTCCCTCCCAAAAAACTGTGCCTGATCTGTAAAGTCATAGGTAGATCTCTGCAAGTTTTTGCATAATTAGCTTATCAGACAAGATAGGGCTGGATGATACAGTATATCGATGTATACATAGAGAGATATCTACTGGACAAGATATATATATATATATATATATATAAATACTAAGATATTTTAATTCTGTGTAAAAAGATCTCATGAAATTGTTAAAAAGCAGTTACAGTTGCAGAAAAAAGTGTCAAAGAGAATGATAAGTTCAATAAAATGTTCTACTCAAATTTTATGTGTGTCTTATGCATAGAATTTTGTTTTATTAAGTTTTACTCAGCAAAAGGCATGACCCACATTAATTTATTCAAAGTAAAGTCACATTGCTACTTTATAATCAGCAGATGATAGGCTTAGAAAACAAATATTTCACTTAAAAATGTAATTTTAAAGATATCAAGATATACAGTATGTCGCGTATCGAGATATGCATTATTCTCCATATCGCCCAGCCCAAGGACAAGATCAGTCTAATTGTTTACTCTGTGTAATTTTCTTTGTAGTCAATAGATGGTGCTCTAACTTAATTTTTGATGCGGTAAACATATGACCATCATGTGTTCTTACGATACTTTTTAATAGTCTTGGTGCAGGGGATTTCAGTGGAGGTGCTCAGGAGCAGGAGAGAAACAACACAAAAAGGCATCATATTTGTCCTTTAACCTCTGCAGAGCCTCCACAGTCATTGTCAGAGCATCACAGGCATCATAAATACCATAGGATCCCTTTGCTACAAGAAAAATTGATTCCCAAAGTAGAATGTAGCAGTGGTCCTGTTCTTCAGAGGGAATGCAGTGGGACTCCGCAAAAACCACAAGTATGAACAAAAGCTGAGTTTGAAGTTAACTTTACATTATTTATTTGGACACTCATAGACATCCTTTTTCTTTTAATTTGACACTAAGCAATGGTATATTCTATCTACATTTAGTGTGAGTTATTGAGAGGAGAGGTACGCTTGTGAGGACTCAGTTGAAACTTCATTTTTTGAGTTATTGTCAGTTAATGCAAAAATATATAATTAACATTTGCAGCACACCCACTGCAATAACTAAATTAAAGTTGCACAATGCACCTTTAAGCCTCTCCATATTCAACAAGCCACTACGTCAGTCCATAAAGTATATTTCCAAGCCTTTCTTGTGAAGGACCTCTCTAAGGCTTTGTCTTGGTGAATCTAATTGAAAACCCAGGTGGAACAGCACTTTGCACGATGGAAAAATATTCCCTGATGTCGAGCTCTCAAATGTCCTCTGTCCCTGAGGGAAAAGACACGTGTGTCTTTGCATAGATGTTTTCAACTCGTCATCCACGTCATTGGAAACACATTTGCTTATACCTTTTGTTCTGGCACATGCTTTGGATAAGTTGTTTGTCTGTAAAAACATGTGCAGGCCACACGTGTCCAGGTGTGGATTATCTTTCCCATCCTTAACAGTAAATCAGCGTCTCACCCTGGGGGACTGGGCTCCGCGGTCTTGGCAGATCTAGTGTTTTCTTTCTGTTTTAGTGGAGCATGGACTCAAACCCATACACACTCGAGTTATTTTTAGACCTGCTTTATGCTTGGCTGACCAGTGCTTGGCCTGCGAGAATAGTGGGATTTTACACTAAAAAGAAAAAGAAAAATGTCTGACTTGACCTCAACCGCATGCTCAGATCTGTAACAGCAGGGATGAAAATCTGTTTGCTTTTGCCTCCTCAGAAAAAAAAGAATTCTAAACTAATAAATGCATAGACATGAACTCAAGCATCGCATTACGTGATGAACTCACTGGCCCTTGGCTCGAGCGTCCTGGCTCTGCTCCAGAACGACTCTGAGTTGCATTTTATTTTACCTTAAGTTGCCTCTTTTCTTATAAAAAAGGAAAACTTAATTTGGAGTTTGGACCAGTCTAGATTTGGGTAAACCAGGACAAAAGACATTTCCACACATGAAAGTACAAGAACTATATCTGCAAAATTACCCATTCTTTTTAGCCAGAGGAACCACAGTCACCCAGACTTTTTTTTATTGTATTAATTCATTTGGTAGACGAAATAGGCAGCAGCATACAGCATAAGGTTCAACACAGCTTAGGACTACAAGTTACACGGGTACCAAGGCAACCAAAAGAGGAGAGAGAAAAATAAATCATGGATGCAACACTTAGACACTTAGATATACAGTACAATCATAGAGACAACTGTACATACTTCACACACACATGTACATACATTTATAAACTATTAAACGCACTGCATAGCTCCTTCCTATCGTAAGATGCAAAAGGTGTCCTAACTAGCAGCTTATTACGTATATTTACAGTTTAATTACTTTCTGGTTATCCAGTGCAACAATAGATTTCATGTAACAGTCACTCATGCTCACGTTGACAGCTGTAGAGTCTGAAAGTAGTTCTCAGCTTCGCATCTGTAAAAGAGTTTAGCTTAACACAATTTTTTTTTTTTCAATCATCCTACTTTTTTGAGCTGGTTAAACATAAAACTTTGACCCAAACAAACATTTAAATTAACAATAAAATCCAATATCCATCTTCATTGTTTTTTTGTTTTAGTTTTTTTTCTAATACACATTAAATCACAGTCATATTTTTGGATAATTTAGTAATTTAATCTGAGCATATATTTAAAACTTTTCCAAACAAAAACTGCGTTGTAAATGTACTTGTTTTACCAAAGAGCTACTGGTCTGAATGAAAGCATCTGAGCCTGAGTCTGAGCTAAAAATGTCCCCAAAGTGTGGCCCTAGTCCCTTGTTCCTATGAGCAAACACTATTTAAAAAAAATAAAATAAAATACCAGGAACTGAAAATGGTTCCAGTGGGCAACTAGAGAAACTATAACACCGTTTTTTTTTTTTTCTGTCAATAAGCTGCCAGATGTGCCTTGAAGAAATTATCTGATTTAAATATTTGACTTGAAATCAGATTCATTTAATAATTTGCCAGTTTAGTGCGTCCAGAATATACCCTTTTCACTAATAATCCAATCCAAACAAACATGGTTCATCGTTAGTTTAATAAAAGTTGTGCTGAGAACGATTCATGTATGTTTAAGTAATCTTACATTGTCCTGCAGCTGATGAGTCGTCAGAAAATCCCTGTTTTCACCTACCACCTATCCCTGCCAACTTGTCTGTATTTACTTGTGATTAGTTAAAAGAATCAGGTTCCTAGTAAATCTCGTAGGGTTCAAAATTGTCACGTGGTCAATTTAGAACAGGGGTGTCAAACTCATTTTGACAAAGGGCCTTATTGGCACCTTAATGTCCTCAAAGGGCCGGTTATAACTAAAATTAACCTCACAAATCTTTGACGTATACAAATAATAGTTGTATTTGATTATTGTACATTTATTTGAAGTGACAATTACTGAATACAGCTGCAATAGTCTGAAAAATGACTTACTCTTTAAGTTTTACACAAATATTTTCTTTAGATTAAAGCACCCAGATTACTCCTGGCACTACTATAACATTTAAGTAGATCTTAAAAGACCTTGAGGGCCGGATGAAATGAGGTGGAGGGCCGCATTTGGCCCCCGGGCCTTGAGTTTGACATATGTGCTTTAGAACATTAAAAGTGCGCAGCGCAATAACCCCTTTTTTTTGTCATTTAGATGCTTCTGTTACACTAAATAATTAATAAAAATCTGCGTTTTCACTTTGAGCGAGCTTGCATGGCCACAAAATAGTCTATTCTTTAGCCTTAATGAGCCCGAACACGTGTGTTTCCGCAGAAAAATGTTTTTGTTAGCTGATTTTTTTTTATATTATGGCAAAAAAAAGTATTAATCTCTATTCAGAAATTCCCAATGTATAGTTTTAACTTTCTAATTCTATTTTAGATGACTTTTCACCTCCAGAAAGTAACACAGAGCACCTTTAAAAAGACATGTGCAGCTTATAAAAGTGAAGTTTTACACTGAAGGCGGGCTTATCGGTTCTGCATTTTAAACAGGAAGTCAATGAACCTATTTTTATTTCTAAGGCGTTCTAGTTTAACTTTGTGTTTTGCAATGTAGTAAATACAAAATACTTACCTACATACATTACAGTTTATTACTAAAAGCATCGAGAAAACACACTGTCTCATTTAAAGTAGACAATATTTGCAACATAAATAATTATTCTTAAAAGTTTGATTTTGTCATATTTGGTGGTGTGTCGCGGAAAATGTTCAACCACTAAAGTGTGCCACGAATCAAAAGAGGTGACTAAAAAAACACCTATTCGTTTTTTTACTAGACGTCATTCCCAACTGCATAAAGCTCTGTCCAAGTTTTGAAACAAGCGTATATTGAGCTCCATAATAAAATCTCCCAAACAGCGTTGCTAGGCTTCCAGATGCATTTACTCACTGCACATGTCTGCTTGAAACCCTACACTTTCTCACTCCAGTCTTTGGCACGGTAAACGTTTGTTGTTGCGTGATTGACCACAGCAGCTGGTGTCAGCAACACTCAGGACCTGACAGGCCGTTTGTGTGAGAGAACTACAAGCTGCTTTCTCCAACAGTAAAAGCTCAGAGCAAAGTGAAGGCTCTTACACTCTCCCAACACTCACACGTCTTATGTTGGACCAGGGTTGTCAGATTTTTAGAGAATGGAAAGCCACAAAGTCTTTACCAACAACTGCTAATGAGGTGTCATAGGTAGCATATTTAGCATTAAAGTTGGGTTGACTAACTTTTTTAGTTTCAAATTAGTAAACTTTGTGTTTTCCACTAAAAAGTCTAAGATAAATGCAGTACTTTGTGGAAAAATTAGTCCACTGTGTATTGTCTGTATTGAGTAATGAAGAGTTTAAGTTCTAATCAGGAGCTGAATGCTACGTTCTGATTGGCTGAGCTTGGGAGGTCCACTCTAGTTTCACTTTGTTGTTTGTGAAATGACATTTATTGATCATAATTGCAACCAAAATGAATACATGTTGATATTAACCATGTGTTGAAGGATTTAAGAGAGGAAGTTATCAGATTTAAAACCTAAATTGTGTTTGCAACTTTAACGACAACTTTAAAATGTTAGTTTCTGTTCCTATTATTGTGAAAAATGTCTTTGGTTTAACATTATAATGACTGCACCTTAATTAGCCTTAATAAATCCGTATTAAAGCATGAATTAAGTACTTTAATAAAGCATGAATAATGATGAAAAATTCATCACAAACAAATGACAATTTAATGGATGGAACAGTGTTTATTAAGGTTTAGCAACTACTTATTTACCTTAACTTCAAATCCTAACCACAGCTAAAACCCTTATCACAGATATCACAATTTTTCAGTTTTTGACTTAGTTTGGTGTGATAGTCTTTGTGGTAAATATTTATTTTAGCTTTACTACAGTTAGGTGCAATTTATGAAGAAACTGACCAATAAAAGAAGAAAATCACTGGAAGTAACTAAGTTCTCAAACAGAATTCCTTATGTGATCTAAAAGCGCCAAAATGCACACAGTTTCCTGGAGTTTAAATGATCATTTAAAACAATTAAAGTGTTATAAGTTATAATTTGTCACATTGTCACTTATGCGTGATTTATGCTGATTTTGGGCCAGATTTACAATTTGGTTGCTAGGTAACATTTGTGGATTCCCCTCCACATGTGTCATATTTACTGGACAAAAGACGATAATGAACTTCATTAAAACAACCAAATTAGGTAAAAACAAGCTAAATGTTTAATGAAATCTTTAGGTAACTGCTAAGCCTTTTTAAACTTTTCATCAATTAATCATGAATGATTAAGGATTTATTCATGCTTTATTGAGGTTTTAGTAAGGCTAATTAGGGTATTGGTATTATAAAGTGGTATCATTGTGTTTAAATTAGAGACAACCCTAAGAAACAGCCATGCAAATCTCCAAATTAGCACGCACATTTTCAAAAAAGAAGTCCAAAGTCACTATAAATAAGCAGATTTGGCAACTGTGTTCAAGGCCTTGTGAGGCTGCCATGTTGTCCCATCTGTGGTCAGTATCCTCTGGGTCTCTTTGTAACACAATGGCTCATTATTTAGAGCCTCGCACACATACAAAGGGCCGACTTGAGGCCATCAGATTAGTAAAGATTGACCCCTTCTCCTCCAAAGAACAACTTCCCATTTACCCTTAACCAATCAAAACGCAGTGCAGGCAGAAAAGTGTAATGTGAAACCATGGGTCCTGGCTTAAGGGTCCAAACCTGGAGCACAGTTGGAGGCTGTCGGAGCAACAACAGACGCGTTCTTTCACACACTCTGACTGGTGCGACTGAGTGCTAAACCCATACGCAGACACCTTATGCTGCCAGAACACAGCTAAAGCACTCAGTTTGGGAACATGCTGAAGTCTGTCTGACCCTGAGGAGTTTAAATTGATAAAAAAAAACACTCGTAGCTTCTCTTTGGAGCTGCTGGGCCTTGACTTTGTGGAGGTGGATGATGCAGTGTGTCTTCTTGTTCCTCTCCCCTCAGCTGAGCGCCGGATCCCCCTGTAGCTGCGAAGTGGGCCCAGACGGAATCAAGAAGAAGAAATCCAAGAATCTGTGAGTACATGTTGCTTATTTTGCCACGCCACTCGTCACTTATCATGCTAATCCACAGACAGAACAGGCTTGAATGGGTTAAATGAGGATCACGTGGTTTTGGGATGAAGTGAGAGGTGTGTGCTTTCTAATGCTGATGAGGAGCGTTTGTATACAGTTCTAAGTTTAACACCCTGCTTAAGCTGCTCATGCTAAAGGGATGTTAGTTCTTACATTATAACAAAAGAAGAGCAGTGGTGTCACGCTGGGAGCTAACTGAAGTAACACTTGATAATGAGGCTGTTTTGTGTGAAAGGAATCGAGTGTAGAGATGTCACAACATGAAATTTTTGTGTTTTTTATAAGATTTCTGTGATGATAATTTGATGGTTACTGAGACCAAACAACATCCTTATTGTCTGAGTGTTATTATGAGCCAAGTCTGTGCTTAGGTTTGCATAACTGTCTTGTCCAAATGACTAAATACAGTAAATTTAAAATTACATTGTGAACCTTCTGAAGGTGGAAAATCAAAGCATGATCCCAACAGAAAGCAAATTGAGTCTAATAGTTGTCCTTTTGGCAAAGATGCAAATCCAGAGAGAATAAAGACACATTTTTATACAGTTTTTAGTCCAAGACAAACTAATTTACAGTTAGCCGTCTTTTTGGACTATGCTTGACCTACGTTTTATATTTTTGTATTTCTTGCGACTATATTAGGGCTGCAACAAGTTAATTGTTTACCGTAATCACAGGTAATCAATTATTGAATTAATTGTCAACTAATTTATTTTCGGTCAATGTCACTTACCGGCGTACTGCACATGCGTTATGCAGAAACAGCCGCTCTCCCCCTCCCAGGACAACAGCTAGCTGTTTTAATCAGGTCTGAACTGGTTTGACAGACGTCTGTCTCCTGATGCTTGAGACAGCGTTTTTCTCGACGTTTTTTCACTCACCTTTAAGGGTCTTAGGGTCAAATTTTATTCACAAATATTGATTTAGCAGCATAACTTTTGTTTTCACAAAGCGATAAACTCTTGTGGTTAGTTGACATTAGAGCTTTTTCTACTAGAAAAATCCTTCTATAGGTTCCCACACTAGCATGAACTGAAAAAATAAGTTTGATCGCTCCAATTGGGCAGCAGTGACATAGAAAATGCATAAATGTGCTGCTTTTACTAGAAAAAAACAAACAAAACACAATTGCAAATAAGTCAGTATTACCAGTAAACAAAAACTGTATTCTTGATTTGAGTAAATGTGACTGAAGTTTTTTGTTGTTGTTGTTGTTGCTAATTTCAATTGAGAAAATGCTTGACCTTTTCTATTGTTAGCAAAGTAAAACATTTTTATGATTGTTCCATTGGCTATTTTTATTTAAAACAATGTTTTCTGTAAATATAGGCCACGCCTCCAAGAGCAACAACACTTCTGCTTTGCCTATAATCAATTACAAAAATAATTGTTAGTCGCAACACTAGATTATATTTTGATTAGAATAATCACACTTATTAATTAACCTTATATTCTTTACACCCCAGGAGTTCATGTTGAAAAGTTTGTAATCAGAATTTCTATAAAGGTTATGTAGATGACATCAAAGCAGTGAGTGGTGAGAATGAATGAGAGTCAATTTAGAGAAATTACATTTTCTCCTGTAAATACCGTAATTTCTGTATTATAAGCCGCTACTTTTTTCTTGAATTTTGAACTATGAGGCTTATAAGGCAATGCAGCAAAATAATAGATTTAATAATAATAGTGCGGTCTATATATGTACTTTATCATTTTCTTACTTAAATCTAGTGGCTTGTATTCAGGTGCGCTCAATAGAGCAGAAATTACAGTAGTCCAAACACAACTAAAATAGGAAAAATCTGCTACAGACTGATAATAAATATAAACAACCACGACTGCTGCTAAATATTGAGTTTGTATGAAATGCAAATAGAGAAAATCAGGTAAAACAGTGGCAGAAAAGCAGAAAAACATCAGCATCACTTCAGCTTCTCTCAGATTTATCACTGACTCAAACTTTAGGTTCAAATCCGTAACTTTGCTATGCCTAGTTAAGATGTTTTAAATCCTTTTGATGAGTGAAAAATGTGTTTTGAATGCTCTAAATCTCCAAATGTTGTCAGCAATAATGTCTGCACTGTTGCCATGACAACACAAAAGCATTTTTTATTACATTTTTTGCTAAACAGAGAAAAAATGTAGCCTCCAAAAAGCACAATTTTATCAAGTGTTGAGGAGCGTTTGTGTATAATCATAAGTTTTAGGATTGTTTCTGTTAAAAATGTGACAAAAATAATGAGCTACAATCAAACTCCCATGTTTGGTTGGCATTCGCAGCGGCTTTATTTCCACTTTGTACATATAAAATACTTCAGCTCAGTCACTAAAAAAGCTTGATTCATTTCAATTCAGCAGCAGATGTTTGATGAAGCAGTGTCTGTCTGATGCGCTGAGAAGTTCCACAAAAGCTGCCTTGACACGTCTCTGGAAGTGTCACGACTGGATGTATTATGCTCTTATATGACAATGAAAGTTACAGCCCCTCGTTTAGCCGCTAAATGGAGTGTGTAATAGTGTGTAAAAGTGTGTATGGGTGTGTAAGAGTGCCGTTAGGTGCCAAATGTGTGCGCGACACGAGGGCTGAGGGCTTGTTTGGCTGCGTTACTTTGGGAGATGTGTGTGTCGACGCCTGCTTGATTCATCAGCTGCTGAATGAGGCTTCTTCACGCTCACATTTAACAACATGAAAGCATATTTCACGCCTCCTGAACAGTTAAAGGAACTGTCTGTAAGATGCACAAATAGAGGTTTATAAAAGGCACAACAATCACAAAATGTCCATTATTTGAAGATGATCAATCGTGAGCAAAGTTGACTATGACTCATAATAACATAAGAGACACTTTTTCAGACAACTCACTCTGTCATGGTTCAATAATAAGAATAAAACTTTTACACAATGAGCCTGATGAGAACTGTGTGGAAACTACTCAATGCACGGTAGCCGATTTCTATTTAGACAACTTATTAGTGAGTTGTATTTACCTTTTTGACATGTTTCAGCTGTGAGCCTTCAGAAGCATCACCGGTCTGAGCAGTGACTTGTTGTTTATTAGATGTTACTTCGTGGAGGTGTGGTCAACCTGATGTGCCCTGAGTCGCTCGGACTGACCACGCCTCCTGCTGCCAAGTGGTCTCTGGAGAACGGAGTCCCAGGTAGGTGAAAGGAGGAATGCTCCTTCATCTCGATTGATGGTGTCTGGGCCTCGCTTCCTGATTTCTATGGCCTCCTTGATCCAAAACTAATTCCTAAAAGTAATTCCTATTAAGATTTACAAGCAGTAGTAAATAGTTACTGCTTTAGTCATTGCTCTAAATCATTTTTCTTAAGGTTAAGGAAAGTTTATCTTAATGTGAGAATGTATAAAACACTGAAAACATGCTTGTGTCACCAAAAGCTCCTGGTCTGACTGGAAAGTACCTGCCCCAGAGCAAGAGCTACAGAAGTCCCTAAAGTGTGACCTCAGCCAAAAATGGGAACTGGAACTAAAAAAAAGTACTAAGAACGAGAAAAAAGTTCCTACAGTGGGAAAAGACCTTTAGATCTTTAGTGTCTGTGTGAGAGGAAAATTACAGCTATTTTTTTTAATAGTTTTTGCTTCTTCTAATTTTACAGATGCTTGACAAATTTGGCCACAAATGTAAACATCAGCAAATGAACATCATGCCTGTTGCTTTTTAAATGAACTCAGATTTACCATGACTTTCAGTAGAAATAAGATTGCATTAGACACCTTTAGGTCATGTTTTCAAGTCTAAATCTCACACTTGGTTCTTTTAAATCTCACACAGTAGTCGTCCTTGCCCCTGATCGCCGCTCACTGTTGCGCGCTGGCCTTGTGCGCTGTTTAGTTAACCAACAGATTAAGTGATTAAGATTCCACAGACGTCTTTCGGAGCCTGAAGTGCGCTGCCTTTTTGTCAGCTGTTCTGTTTAGCCGCAGCTGCAAATGAGCACAAAGAAGGAAAAGAGACAGCTTTCCTCGCGTATGTGAAGTCACTGAATGTCTTCTTCTAAAGCAGACGTAAACCATAAGGAGAAAATGTCACATCTGTTTTGTTTTTTCAAGATTTAGCAATCACGTCTGCAACAAGATATTATAAAACTTTAGAGTAGTGAAGACTGGGAAAAGTCAAGACACTTTTTGGATTGGTGGGTTTTTGACAAATTATTACAAAACCTGAATAGAAGAAATTATTCCACATACAATTGAGCATTCTTATTATAATATAAAAATTGTTCCAGGATTAAAACTGGTAATAGTTAAACTCTTTTAGGCCAGACTTTTGGACCAGCAAAATGTAAAAAATGTGTGTGCACTTTGTTATATTTTCAAGTGAAACTACACTGAAAAAAAAAAAGTTTGAAGGCAACAAGAAGCTCAACTAATACAGTATATTCATGTTTTGAGTGTTGATTCAACTTACATATTTTTTGTTGACGTAACTTACATTTAATAGTTTTCTAGACTTTAATCTATTAATTAGAACAACAAATTTAGTTGTGCTTGCAGAACTTACTAGTTATACTTAGTACAATGTCTTTTATTTAGCTTTTTCAAGTAATAACTTAACAACATCAGCTCAATGCAACTTAAACTCAAAAATGTAAGTTGAAAATTGTAAGTTGAATCAGTTGAATTTTCAATAAAAAAAGTTAAGACATCCTGTTGCCTTCAAAGTTTTGTATGTCTTCGAAGAAAATGATCTACAACGAAATGTCAAAAACGTACGATAGGCACGTTTTCACACCTTTTTTACGTCAATATGTTACGAAAAGCCAAAATGTAAAATGACCACCAATTTAGATTTTACGTTTAACAGGTAAATTTAGGTTTCAAGTTACTAAAATGGGTAAGTTTAGGGCTGGGGCTTGGGGTAGGTTACGATTTTTCCCCTCAGCAAAGAAAACCTCGCCTCATGGCTTTAACCAAAATGTGTGATTATTTTGTGTTTTGGCGTTCCGTTACATATTGACGTATAAAAGGCGTGAAAACTTTGTTATTGTACGTTTTTGACGTTTCGTTGTATAACTACACAAGCCCGTCGATAGAAATTCGGGGACCCGGGGCAAGAGTGGCTCATATGGGCCCCTCCCAATATAAATCATTATGACAAAAGACCTCTTTGTCCCCCCTGCCAACTCCCCTGTAAATACATTTTCTCCACAGTCGGGGCTGAATTTAGTAGATCAGCTTCACTTTTAACTAACAGATGAATATATAATCTGAACCTTATAAAACAAGGCTTGATAGTTTCATTAAAAAATATAAATGTTGTATCTGAAAATTTTTCTTTCAACTAATTAGTTTCTAGCCAACTCAGACATTCCAACAAACATGCACAAACTACAAGTGAAAGGTCAATTCTATATTTTTCTTGCATTGTTTTGAATGGAACAGAAGTGTATCATCAACCACAGTATATTCATTCATAGCTTTCAAAATTATCCCCCAACATGACCAGATATTTACAGTTTTTCACCGTCCTTGCCAACTTGGACATAATTTAAGGATGTAATAATGTCAGTTTCTCATAAATTCGTATCCCTTTAATGGGTGGTTCAATCTCTTCCCTGCAGCGTGTTTTGCCTTCATATGTATCAGTTCGTTGTGGATTCTCAGCGCATTTATTCAAACAAACACAGTATATGCCAACTCCCTGGGCTCTATAGGTGACTTTTTAATATTGCAGGTAAGACATGGCAATAACTCAGTTTGTTCCATTCCAGACAAGACACAGTTTTTTAATGCCTTTATATTTTTCAGTGCAACGCGGCATCCCAACAGTGACATAAAATAGCGTTTGTATTGTTTTTTTTAATTACTATGATTTTGCATATGAGTAAAAACGTATGTAAATTCACTGTACTGCGTTTTTCTACCTTCAAGACATTCAGAGGCACAAAGGCAGTATTCACCCGAAGCAGCGAACCTGAGGCCTAGTATTCAAGAGAACATTCCCCAGAAAACCGTCACAGTCGTAACGTTTTGTGCTCAAAGTTTATATGGTGTCGTTGCAAGTTAATCTTCCTTTACATGGAACACAGAAAGTAGTACTTAGTTTTATTCACTACTTAGTTGGTAAATGGTCCTGACTCTGTTCAGCGTTTTCCTCCTCCTGACCTCTCCTCTGCTCCACAACAGCGCGCTCCAGCACATACATGAAGGGCGCGCTCACGTACACAAATAAAGCGTGTTCTTGCTTACAAAGACAAACTTGTGCCTAGACCTGTGTGGATATGCGCTCCGCTGTAATTCGCTCATTTAAATCTCCAGAAGTGTTCATTTATCAGTTGTTTTTCTTCATAACTCAGAGAATGTACAACGAATTTTCCTGAAACAAAGTCTGTTCGAAAGCTTATGGGATGTTTTTTTTTTTTTTTTGTTCCAAAACGTGTCAAGAGTCTTTGATTATACGCTATGTGCATCATAGAATTAATGCTTAAGTTTAGCAGGCAGCAGCTGGTTCCGCCCCTCCCATGACTGGGCACATTTGTCTGATGTACGAGCCAGGCCTCTCTTGCTTTCTCTCTCTCCGTCTGTATCTCTCTCTCTTTTTCTTTCTCTCGCTTTCTCAAGCCACTAAAGTCACCGGAAAACGTCCCGACTGTTCCGATTAGCCAGCACGCCATTGCTTTAAATCAAATCAAATCAATTTATTTTTGTATAGCCCAAATCACAACAACAGTCGTCTCTGAGGACTTCCCAAGATTATTAAAAATATGAATAATAGGAAATTAAAATAAAACAATACACATTCAATGAAACAATTGATCAGGCATGTCAAAGCAGATTATTAATAGAGCAAATGAATGATTGTCCAGAGCATCCCCTGTCCATAGACCCTCCTTCTCGGCAAGAAAAAACTCAAAAAAACCCTAAGGGAAAAAGACAAACCTCGAGGAGAACCACCGTGAAGAAGGGATCCACTCCCATGGACGGACAGGCTGTAGATGTAACTAAGGCAAAGTTATAGAGTTTATGTTTGTGGAGCCAGAGTCCATAAGCAGAGGAAACGACTCGTCTAGCAGGACCAGGACAGGCCAATCCTGGAGAGGAAGGTGGGGCGGATGTCCAGAAAGAGGGAGTCCGGTGTCAGTGGTCCGGCCCACGTCACTGAACAGCAACAATCTGAAACAGTTACACTCCCCGAGAGGGGAGTGGACAGGGGACAACGAGTGAATAGCAAAGAACAGACTAGAGATGAACTGTAATTTATTATTCTTTACAAGAAAGGCAGAAGTGAGAGGACAGAGCTCAAGTTGCCATACTTTCCCCAGTATAATTGCTCCTAGGGCAGCCTGACTAGAACTGTGATTTAGAGTCTTTAAAGTCCATGGGCCTGATTTATCAAGCCAGGTGCTAAATTGCGGGTGCAAAGTAAAAAAAATCATCTTATTTGCAAGTAATTTATGCAGACTTTAATGTTGGGTAGGCTAACTTTTTTAGTTGTAAATAGTAAACTTTGAGTTTCCACACAAATAGTCTGATAAATGCATCATTTTGTGAAAAAATTAGCCCACAGAGTACTCTCTGAATTGAATAATAAAAAATTGTAGTTCATGAGCAGAATGCAGTGTTCTGATTGGCTGAACTTGGGTGGTCATCGCCAGTTTCACTTTAAAAGAGAAAAAAGAGAGTTTTAAGTCAAAAATGTGTTGAAGGATTTATGAAAGAAAGTTGTCTGTTTAAAACCTAAATTGTGTTTGTAGTGTGAAAATCACCTACCCCACCTTTAATATTGGAAGATGTACATATAACATACTCAAAACAGATATTCACCACTTCAAACTCTGCATCTGTAGTGTCTGTGTGAAAGAAAAATGTTTTTGCTCCTCCTAACCTGTTTGCACATGAGTAAATGCTTGATAAATCTGGCCCCATGTTTTTAATTGTTGTTTCTGTGTCACGTGAAACCAGAGCGATAGTAAGAGCCCTTCTCGTTCACACAGAACACTTGATTTCATTACATATTCAACTGTCTGGTAGCAGCCTTCCACAGAGACGTCTCCATTGCTTTGCTGAGTCTGTTCTTCATTGATCTTTTCCTGCCTTCCCCTTGCCCTTTCTTCTTTGTTTTGGCTTTAACCTTTTTACTGTATTGAGCGTGACTACTCAATTGAAATGTAATACTTCTTTTTTTTTGTATTTGAAAAAAATGCAGGTTTCAAAAGGTCACCGGCAAAGTAAAAATTGGTGAATCTATAATTTTTAAACTGTGAATAAAGGAGATCTGTATTTAACAAATCACTTGCTTGAAGTAGACCTAGCACCCACTGTCACATCCCAACGAGTCATATAGTGACTCTCATGGCTCCTGAAAACATAAATAGCTTAATATTTAGATGGAAACATTGTGTAAAGATCTATTTTTTTTTTCTACACAAAGGAAAAAGAAAACTGTCAGTGGCAAAGCAAATTTATGTGCTTTTTTATTATATTCATCTATTTATTTGTTCTTTTATTCATGCATTGTAACTATAACTAGTTCACGGCAAATGAATATGTGTTTTGAGCAATTCTACATTATCCATCTGGAACTTTCCCCCTGAAAGCCCAGTCTCTGAATATGGACACTAAATATGACTTTTTACTGTTTAAATGGTGATAAAAAAATACAAGTTGTGACTCACAAACAACTGTGGCTATGTTTTAAACATAATTTACTTATCCCACAGGAAAATCTTTGTTCTTCTTTTAAGCCACATTGTCTTAACCATCAGAAACGTCCTGAAATAAGTGAAATATTCTACATTAACATAAGCAGCTAAATCTGAATTTAAAACAACTCAAATCCAGATTAAAATTCTGAATCCAGGTCACTTTAAGCAAGTCTAGATAGTTTTTGCAGTGTACAAAGTGGGGCAAAACAGCATTTTGTTTGTTTATATTATTTATTATTTACAGTTCAATTCATTGCATTGTAAGAGGTTGTACAAAAATGACATAATAAATAAATAGCATTTTTTAAAATTCAGGCATTATTGTTTAAATCCAATAAAAATGTTTAACATAATATGTTATTAGAAACATTGTTGGAGTTTAATTATGGACAATGTGAACTAGCTGGCAAGAAATATCCCTTACGGTGGATTTACACAGACTGCAAGGCGAGTGCGGGTCGGGACACGTGCGGGTTTCTTGCTAAGTGCCTGTTACACCAGATGCTGTCAACTGTGGTCCGGTTCGTCCAAAGCCACGTGAGTCACGTAGATTCCCGCGAGAACGCTCGTATAATGAATGAAGCCGCACCAGACCGCTGCGGTCTCCGACAAAAATAGACTTCATGCGATTCTTTCCGCAGAGTCGCGCGACTCTCGCACTCGCAGTCGGACATGTCGGAGCACGGTGTAAATCAACGATTGTTTAAGCACTTTCTAAGTTCTGCGTGACTCGCGCGAGTCACGACTCGCATCCAAGTTGCACTTGGTGTAAATCCAGCGTTATACTGTTAATTTACAGTAAAATACACTTTTTTTTTAAATCAGATCTTTAACAATCTGTAACAAATTATATTATAAATTGTAGGCTACATCTTCAAAACAACTTTCACAATAATATTTCAAATCTGATATTTTTCTCAACCTTAATTAAGAAAGCAACAGAAAGTCTTTTGTTTCACTGAATAGGCGCTGCACTTTGTATGTTAATCACACATACAGACATTTCTACAGCACAATACTCTAATCTGCCTCTTATATTTTGTAAAACAGACTGGAGTGAGAAACACCAGCAGTATGTCGCAGCAGCTGTGTTTGTGAATTGCAGAATACACTCGCCCGCACCACACAGAGCATCCATTGTTTCCTCTTTAATCATGCTTCATTTGCTTCCACAAAGAGCCGTCTGGTCGCTTCCTGAGCCCGAGTCCTGTCTATTCTCCGCTCTTAACCTCACATAAATCTTCTGCATCTTCTATTTTTAGCTCGTGTCATTGTGTCTCGTGCTTTTAACCCCGCACAGCTGTTTTCCTGGCTTTGTCCACTCTTTGCTAAGTTTTGTTTTAACTCTGTCCAGGTGTGTTGGCTTCCCCCGAGTGCAATGATCCCTAAATCTCACCTCTTTCCAGACCTGGGGCTCTACAGGTCGTCGTAAAACTATAAAGTGACGTCTTGTCTTACCTGTAGAGGTTCCGCAGGTGACACGACATCATTCTAAATGTTCATGCTGAGTGGCAACGATGCATCAGAGTTAATGGAGAGAAAGGACATTTTCTCTTGTAAGAGTTCAATAAACAGCTAAAACAGGAAAAATAAACTACAGTTTGATAACAAATTCAACCCACAACAAGTCTACTGAGCACTGGGTTTGTAGCTGACATGTAAAAAGAGAAAATCAAGTCAACTGTTGTAGCAAAGCAGATAAACAACAAGACTTTAGCTTCTCACATTTATCAGACATTGAAATCACACACAGTTGAATTTATTGCCCTTTTCTTCTTAAAAAAATGTTTTTGAGTTCGTTTGTTGCAGTTAAATGTCCTAAACCATCAACTGTTAAAATACATTGAAGAAATGCCACTCATTCTAAATGTTGCTAAGCATTTTTGGAATAAAAGGATGTCGGTGCATAACCTCTTGCAATTTTTTATTGTATTTAAAGGTGCATGGCGTAAGTGGCAAAGTTTTTGAACAAGGGCGTCATCTTTGGCGTTTTGTGGCACTGCACCCACCCTATCGTCAGCAGAAGACATATTTTACGGCTTAAAAGATTTTTTTTTTTTAAACACATCGTTATTTTCTGCAAAATGTTCTCTGAGCTTAGAAGACAATGGTATTTGTATGAAAAAGTAGATGCTATTTTATTTGTTATTTTTGACTGACTGATCAGTTTGCAAACTTCAAAAGTTACACAAGGAAAGATTATTGAGAGTTTGAGGAAAAGCTTTGTTTTAGCATGAGAGAAAATTGTAAACAAGATCTTTACAGGACTCATTTCTCATGAACTAAATGTTGAATTTCAATGTATCACTAAAACATAAACCGTACCAAGGCTAACAGCTAAACTACTGTGTCTAAATGTGCGATGTCCTTTGACAGGCCTGAGTGTCTTACCTTCTAATGAAAATAATCACCAGATGAACGTCCTATTGATGTCCTGCACAGTTCTTCTTTCTCAAAAACACGTCTGAGTCCAACTCGGCCCTGCGTCAGTCAGCCTCATGCCAGTGCAGTCGTTGTTTTGATCATTATTCTGTGTTGCTGGGAGTCGGAAGCTAGATGACACTATATATCACATTTTATTTTATTTTTTAATTAAACAGTTTTTACAACATTCTGCAAAATAAATAGAAATAATGACAATAATCCAGTGAAGGAAGACTAGCGCGGAAGAATGCGACCAGCGCCACTCACATTTATGAGCCTGTCTGCACTTACACAGACAACCTCCGTAAGTTTACAAAACATCATGGTGCACATCCAGGCCTGTGCCAATGGACGGTAATTTGATATATCGTAATATTGAGCATTTGAACTTACGCAATGCACCTTTAAGATCATCAGTAAATATGGATGATTGGTGTAGGCGTCTGCTAACTCTGGGATGTGTTTTGGAGAGCTGTTGGCAAAATTTTGAGAGTTGATTTAAGTTGGCTTCCTGGAGGCTTTTTCCCGTCGTAAAACAAGTAACTTTTAGGATTTTGTTCCACTCTGTTTAGAGTGAAGCTAAACACTAAAAAAACAACAACGTTTGAAACAGATTGTTAAAAGAGGCATGAGGAAAAAGCCCTCTTGAAGGTGTGTTCTTATGAGTATATCTGCACATCCTGGATGATTTTTGATGACTTTTGCATATATTTTTTTTTACCTCAATACTGTGTGCTGTTCACAAACACCTGCTGTTAAAGTCACACTGCTGCTCTCCACTCTCCTCTAATTTGTCCATTAAATCAAAATCAGAACTGAACAGCATAGTGCAGACAGGGGTCAAAACTTTACAGCAGATATTTGAGGAGATTGTTATCAAACAGGCCAGAAAAATACCTCTGACCCCTCTCATGTCTTATTCTCCCAAAATGAGCTGCTCCCATCCAGACGCGGCTGCTATAGAGTTACAACAAGAAACAAAAAAGACCCCTGAACAGTTAAAAACTCATTCCTCCCAATACCTCCTAAATTCAGGCAGAACCCTGTTAAGTTCATTTTTATGGGGTTGTCACTTCCTCAGTCTAAATGAAAAATTACTATAACATCCAACTTTGAGTTGTGATTGTTTTTGTCTAACATGTTAAATACTTTACAAATCAGGAGAAAACTTCACCTAAGAACCAAAGTCTGTTTATAAAGACTGTGTTTACCTAAAGCTTGAGCATTTGAAAACACACAGCTTACATGCACACAGTCTATTACACCACAAAAACATTATTAACACTTCAGATCTCATCGGTGCTCGTTCTGTAGCAACACATAATGTTTAATAGGGATGGGACGACACAGATTTTTCACAACACGAGACGAGACTGAGTCCACGAGATTCAGACGAGATTTCAGGGTTTCTGCTGCATGTAACTGATCAAACGCCTCCGCCCGGGCCCGCAGCCGTGGTCCACGCGCGTGGTTAGCTCGCTTTTGTAGCCTTTCCTTGTGAGAACCTCTGTAGGTGTATGGTGCTCGCACAGTTCACTCCCTGTGTGGATCTATTTTAAACTATGTTTGAATGTGGAAAACACTGTGCTGTTCAAGCGATATCCGCGTGTTATTTGACTAATGTTTTTTACGCTAACTTTTACAATTCCCAAAAATGTTTTTCTTTTTGTCAGACAGGAAAGTTTCTTTACCTGCTTTACATGTTTCAGCTACTTCCTGTAGCCTTCCTCAGAAACAATGTAACTTTTACAATGTTTAGGACTAATTATCTCTGTCAATATTGGTCCTATCATTATGAAATAAACACTGGGACAGAGTCTAGACTGTTTTCTGTCAGAATAAGTCTGTGTGTGGAGGAGACTGTTTACTACAGCTGCTCAAAGATACAAAACTTCATTTCGTGACTATTCCCAATAGCCTTTGTATAAGGTGTATGCACAGTATCGTGACAGGTTTATCTCGCAAGATCTCGTGGCACAAGATCTCGTCCCATCCTTAATGTTTAAATATTTTTTTTATGCTTATTTTGCAGATTTGCGTGAACTTGTTTTGACCTTTTTTATAGGAGCTTTGATTGTTTGAAACCTTGGCAACCTGTAAAAAATATTACACACAAAGTAGGTGTTAATGGCCCCAGAGATGGCAGAAACGCATGAGTTGTCCTTACTCACTGTTTGCATTATCGCTCTCATGAAGCAGAGGGTTTTTTATGTGCAGCACCAAGCTAAACACAGCTAATCTATTGCGCAGTAGCCGTTGTCCACTGACGCTTGTGCTCAGTCGATTTAACCCATCTTTCTGAGTCAGACAACCTACTAACTTTTACGTCTATTGGCTTGACTAATGAACACAAAACATTAAGAGTCTGTGGGCATAAATATGAGTTTGTCCAGGCCCCTGTGGAAGGAATCTGTGGTCACTAAACACGCCGGGGGAGTGCAGGGCCCGCCTCTCTGGACCCTGCGGACTATATAAAGCTGCCCCGGAGCTCTCAGGGGTTAGAGGAATGTGATTGCCAAACAAAAAAGCCCGGACCGCAAGAAGCACTGGACACTTACTCACATACATGCAGTTAAACTTTGAAAAACAAGACGACCTGCGCTTCAGCCTGCACCCATGTTACCTACTATGGTTGATTTGTCTGAGAAGTACTTGGAAAGGTAAGCGCTGGCTGTGTGTTTGATTGTTTTGCACTGAGGAGAACTGGACGCTTTCATCAGGGGCTTAAAAAGTCTTGCATCTGCTGTTGTGTGTGTTAAAATGCTTGCACAGGACATTAAATTTAAGATTAACTCATGTATTTTACACTGCTGCAGCTTTGTTGGATAATTCTCAATGATATTCTCAATAATTGGTTTGTTTCTTCTGTTGTTTTTTGGTTGATGTGATAAATGAGACGCTCTGTTGCTGTATAAGTTGCTTTCTTTTTTGTTATTCATTAGTTTTTTCATAATTGCAGTAAGTTATGAAATGAGATCAAGCCCTCTGGAATAGAAGCAGCTGTGTTACATAAGTTAGTTTAATCATCAATCTTGACTGTATTGGACTTAGTGATGGATTAGTCGACTAAAAGTGCACACCTCCTTTTCAAAACTAGTAATTTGACCACATATTTATGATAAACATCTATTTTCACAAAAGAACATGCAAGTAAAAGAGATTTTCAGATGTTAAAAATGTTGTAATAGATCTGCTTTCAAATTCTTAATAATGCATGTTTTGGTTGACTAAGACAGCAGTTCCCAAAGTGGGGGTCGCAAAGCAAAATCTGGGGGTCACGAGAGGGTTTCATGATGTAATTTTACATTTTTGACTTGGCTTTGAAGCTGGTTTTTAATTGGAAGCATCATATTTGACAGACTTTTGGTCATATAAAGCAATACTATACAAAGAAACAAATGCATTTTAACCCAATTTTAATAGGTTTCCATCTATTTTGCTGCAGGGGTAACATGTTCTTTGGGGGGACTCGGTCTGAAAAGTTTAGGAACACAATGACACATGTACTTTTATGGATAAAGCTAAACGAGCAATTTCAGCAAAACAGACATTGGCAATGTTATATTATGTTTCCCAATCTGATACATTCATAGGCAGAAAATACAATACAAACTCTATCACTCACTGATGTGACCTGGAGGCGGCTGCACAGAGCCGTGAAGCTACATGTACAACTTTTATTTGGGGATGTTTTTGTCATTTTTCAGCTGTTCTCACTAGGGATGTAAAATCGATCGAAGTTTGCAGCAATCGAATCGAAAGCCCAGAATCGATCAGTTTTGCTCCTGCAGCCACTGACTTAAACACACACGCTGTTGTTATATAATACACACAATAATACAATAAAAGCCATGATGTTTGAAGAAACAAAGTGTGAACTTGTGCAAGACCTGGCTGAATGTGCATTATTATGTTGCGTTAACAACTGATGGGTTAATGACACTAAATATGACTGTTTGCTGCTCAAATGTTGATGAAAGTACAAGTTCTGACACTAACAACAGTGGCTTTGTTTTAAATGTAGTTTATTATGTTTTATTTTGTGTCTTAAAGTGAACCCTGACTATAACGACAAATATGGCTCAAATGCAGGTACATCTCATGTTTGCTCAAATAAACTACAAACTAATATATAACTGTTTACCATTTTTATCAAATCTTCATTGTTTTGAGCCACTGGGCGCCGCCATATTGTCCAGACACAATGCATTCTGGGTTGATGACATCAAATGGTTGCTTTTGGTTGTTGCCTTGGTTACTCCTGTGGTTCGATCAGTGAACAGTTGAAACAAAAACACCTCTGACAGTGTCCAGTTCTTGCCTCTTCCTCTTGATTATCTTCAGTTTTACTAGATTCTACATAATCGTTCTGTATTTGGCCAAACTCCGGCTCAAACTGAAAAGTTTTAACTGTTGAATTCATGTTGCTTAGTTACCTGCTGATGCCTGTTACCTTGACAACCACCAGAGGCAGACAGACAACCATTTGACGTCACAGCCAGGACAAAATGGCTGCCATGTGATTTCTTTAAAACATGATTTGATAAAACTATAAATACTTCCAAGGTTTTTGTCCTGAATTTATAGAAGTGATCATATTATAAGTGTTTTAGGGTAAACATGTGATTGTAGCCAGGGTTCACTTTAAGGTAAAAAAAAAAATCGATATAGATAAACTAACAAAATCGAACAAAATTGGAAATTGTGGCTGCAAAATCGAAAACTGAATCGAATCGTGGCTTAAGTGAATCGTCCCATCCCTAGTTCTCACTAGTATCATGTAAAAGCGGACGTTTGGTGGTCTTTAGAGTCTTAAATGATGCACTTGTTTAGAAGTTCACTAGCCATTAGATAAAACACTACAAAGTTTGTAAACTCAAGAGTAAATTGAGTAACAATGCTCTGATCTTTGCTAAATGTGGTCTGCCGGTTTGTACCACCTTTCAACTTGCGTATTTTGCATACTAACGCTAACGACAATAGGAGAACAAACAGGAGAACACTCAGGAGTTCTTCAAAACATACCAGACTAGCTCAGATTCTAAGTGTTTGATAGCCTCAGAGTGCACGTCTACTAATTATATGTCTATGTGCAGAACTACAATTTATATCCTCATCAAAAAGGAAGAAAAACTGTCTGTGATAAATGTGAAAGTCTTGTTGTTTATCTGTATTTCTGACGCTGTTTACCTGCTTTTGTGCTTTTACATCTTAGTTACAAAATCAGTGTTCAGCAGAGTTATTGTGGGTTGAATTTTTTCTCACACGTAGCTTCTTTTCCCTATTTTAGCTTTATTTTGAGCTCTTACAGAAGAAAAAGTTATTTGTCTTTATTGACTCTCATGCATTCTTACATTTAGAAAGCTGCGATGCATAACCTCTACAGTCAGTTTGTTTTGCGCTGAGCAGATAAGCAGACATGTTTTGATCAGCTCTGTGTGCTCGAGAATACACTTCACCACTTAACTTAGGCTGGTCTCCTTTTCTATTTTTTGTACCCAGCCTGGATTTCCGAAATAGTCCCTGCTCCCAGTGGCGGAGGTGAGCTTGTTCTGCGCTTATTTTAGGCCTTGATTATGAGAGTGTAAATGTGACGCGGGTTATATTTAAGCTTAACAATTCAGGACGGTCCCTTTTGTTATTTTTTCGAGGAATGCCTTGATTAGCTTTGCCGTTGCTGATTCAAAAGCATAAGGAGCGTAATTAGTTTTGTGTACGGGAACACGAGACCTCTGGCAAAGTGTTGTCATTCCTGTAAAAGGTTTGACTCTTGACCTACTGTGCTCACACCGTGTAGTGATATTTACGCGTGCAGAACCAGGTCCAGCCGGATCTGGGTTGCCATTTCGGGAACTTGCTAAGCGTTATCAGAGGATGAAGAGGCATTGTTCGCGGCACACGGTGATCTGCAGTTATGCGCCTCTCTCCCTCATGTGCTTTCGGAGCCTTTCCCAGAGAGGACAGCCTACTTTCGGAAGACCAGGAATAGCCGATGGGGTGCTATTAAGTCTGTCTAAATGTGAGCCATGCAGGGAGGGAATAAAGAAATAAAGACAGAAATCTAATTGCAAACACAAGGACCTCCTGCTCCTTCTGTCAAGTACAAGGTCTAGAAGATGTTCAGACCTAAGTTTCTCTGCTTCATCTGTGGGAGGTAGTGCAGGCATGTTCAAACTGCGAACCAGGGGGGCTTAGAATTCCTAGTTTTTAAGGTCAAATTTGAGCAATTCTTCTGTCATAGTTGAAATAACACATGATGCTTTTGAAACTTGGAATGAATGTTTATTGCCTTGTTAAGAGTGCACTGTGTAGCTTTCTGGGGGTGAAAAGTCGAGGGATAGAAAGGCAAAACAATACTTTGGGACACTCTCAGTGAAGATATTTATGTTTTATGCCTTAAAACAGTGGTTCCCGACCTTTTTTGTCCCAAGTACCCCCTAAATTTTGTCTCACATGTCCAGTACTACCTAACTTTCGGTAAACAAATGGGTTTTCTTGTAGAATACTGCCAATTGTTGCTTTTGCATTTTCTTGTTTTGTATCATGCTGGCTTGAAAATGCCTCAAAACTAATACAAATCATCCTAAATAGAATTTTTAAATGAATTTGAATTACATTTCACCATCAATAAAAGTCTGAAATTATTCCAAGTACCCCTACACGTACCTTGGGTTGGGAAACACTGCCTTAAATAATAGAAGCCAAAGGAACAGTTTTCTATGAACAAATACAAAAAAGAGGCTCCTACAGGTCAAATAACCCACTTAAAGTAAAAACACAGATTTTTATTTATTTATTTAAAGGGGACCTATTGTGTGTGTGTGGTTTTTTTATATTACTGAAACATGCATGAATCAATTCAAATATAACTTTGAGTAAACTAATGATGAAGGAAGGCCATCATAACAGGGTTAAAAACTTAGAAAAGTGATTTTGACACAACAGGTCCCCTTTAATGCTGGGTTGTCCAAACTTTTTCCACAGTGGGCCGCATTTTGAAACCAACATGGGGCGAAGGGCCATGGCTCTGAAGAGAATCATTCAAAGTTTTGCATTTGATCTAATTTTAATGAACCACAACACATTTATTTTAGGTTTATATAACATCAAAATGTTTGTAATTTTGACTATGATAGAACAAATAATCGAATTTGACATTAAAACTATAATTTTTCTAAATCAAGCAGGAAGTCTGAGGGCAGAAAACAAATGGTCCAAGGGCCGCATTTGGCTCCAAGTTCGCAGTTTAATGCAACAAAATCACATAAATTACAAAAACGTGCATTCTTTTCTTGGTCACAAAGTTACACAGTGCACCTTTAAGTTTGGTGTTGTTTTTTTTAATTAAGTAGTGTTATATATGGCCCTCAGCTCCAGATAAGCTTCATCCCACTGTGATCAACACCCTGCAGTGGTGTCTGTCTGGTCTGTTAACAGTGAGAACACACAGGCGCGGGGCAGTGTTGTCAGACGGGAGCAGGTTACACAGAATATTCTCCTAATTTGATAATCCTCCATGGAGCGAGTGTCAGTCTTTTGCAGATTAACTTAAGCTCAGGACTCAGTTGTGTGATGCCTGCTGTGGATGATGATATTGGCTGATTATGAACTATTTGTAAGTAGATTTCACATGTCTATTGTGGTTTTATCTTAGAACCAACAACTATTGCTTCATCTGTGTCTGCTGCAGTAGTGTGACAAAATATTCAGCTTTTTTTCACACTACTGCAGTTTTTCTTGTAGAAACTTTGCAATAATATTCTCAATATTTTAACACACCTGGTGAGTTTCTTCTATTTTTTGTTATTTCATAATTTTTTTTATATATAATTGTAGCAAAATATAAATTAATATCCTAAGAAACAATCTGGGTAGCATCAATAACAACAGCGTAAAATGTATACAATGCACACAAGTGATAAATATACTGTATATTTTTAGCTTTCTTATTGTTTACACTTGCTGTTTACTGGATTAGGTGGCTCTATGTTTCATAGTAAAGCACAAGCAGTAGCAATAGACTATAAAATAAAATAAATTACATAAAATACAATAAAAGATTCAGTCAATCAATCAATAATTTTATTTCAAGCTTGTTTGGATAATACACATTTTTTTATACAGTATTACATTCATCAAATTTAGAAGTTAACAAAATCTGTTAAATAATGTATACATTTCTTAATCAATACAACTGACAGTCAATAAGCTCGAAAAGGAGTGGGAAGAAGTTAAAAAACGTATTTAATCCCACCCCCATTGCTACGTAATTCTTATGTGGTTGAACAAAACATTATCATGACTGACACAAACATTTGCTGTATACGTGAGATTCTCTAGGGCTTGGTAGAAGAGGCCCCGGACCAGGTTGGGGACCCCTGCTTTAGCTGATTATATAGCATAAAATGTATTTATCTCCATTCAGAAAGTCCCAAAGTATAGTTTTAACTTTCTATTTCTACTCAATTGTGTAGATTGACTTTTGATGATCCATTAAGTTGCGCAGTGGACTTTAAGACTTTTTAAAGCTTTGTGGCTTTAAAAAGTCTTAAAGTGAACCTTGGATATAATCACATGTTTATCCTAAAACACTTATAATATCATCACTTATATAAATACAGGACAAATACCTTGGAAGTATTTGTAGTTTATTAAAATAGTGTTTTAAAGAATGACATGGAGGCTGCTATTTTGCTGCGGTTATGACATAAAATAGTGTTGTCAAGGTAACAGCAGTAACAGGTAACTAAGCAACATGAATTCCTGGGTTAAACCTTTTCAGTTGAGCCGGAGCAAAGCCAAATACAGAACGATTATGTGGAATCTAGTAAAACTGAAGATAATTAATCAAGATGAAGAGGCAAGAACTGGACACTGTCAGTGGTGTTTTTGTTTCAACTGTTCACAGATGAAATTGTGGGAGTAACCATGGAAACACTATTTTATGTCATCAACCAAAATGGCGGCTCCCAGTGGCTTGAAAACAACATAAACAATGACAATTTTATATTTAAAAAAAAGTAAGCAGTTATATATTTGTTTGTAATTTATTTTAATAGGATGATCAGTACTAGTGTTTTAGCCACATTTGTCTTCATATCCAAGGTTCCCTTTAAAGGACAAATATGATAGATTTTTGTGTTATTTTCTTCCTTGAAACATGCTCCTGAGTGTCCACTTTGCCATCTCATGTGCCAGAACCAATAAACGAGTGTAGTAATGCACAAATGACAGTCTATCTACTGACTGAAAGGAAAATTTCACAAGATAAACAATCAAATCTTGTCTGATGTGCTAGTGCTGCAGAAATGTTCAAAACGAGTCTGGACTTGAAAATAGTGTAAAAGATCTATCTATGACGTCACAGATCAGGCATGTCAGAATGTTGTTTTGAAAAGAACAAAAGGTCTCTCACAGACAAAACTTCAGCAGTGTTTTTGACAAGGAAGCAATTTTATACTAGGAATAAAACTTAAAAAAGTCGGTTTGCCCAAATATGTCCCCTTTAAATTTGATCCAACAGAATTCACAGATCTATTTTAACTCCGTCTGAAAGTCTATCCTGCTCTGGACTCCTTCCCATGCGTCTGTTTGGATTCTGAGTATTATATTTCGAGGTAAAGGAAATGTGCTCCAGCTGTTTACATTTTAAAACAGTAAAAGGATATGACCTCGGCCTGGGTTTGAGCCGGCGTTCACTTGAGCTGGTGTGAATTGTGACAGTGGAGGCCAAATTGTCTGTCAGCTCTGGAGCTCATTCCTCCGGACCACAAACATCAACACGGCTGTTTTGACAACATGCTGGGTGTCCCAATCAGGGGTGTGGGGACAACACTTTACAGGCAGGACCGGAGGGGTTTCACATTTTAAGCAAAGATCGAAGTGAATATTATTTTGCTCTGTTCTTGTCGAGCTGCAACAAATTCTCCAGTATTTTTAAAATCAGTCAACATTGTTAAAAAAACTTCTGTGTCACTTTTTGACCAGTGATACACTTGAATAAAACTACAGTTAGTCATTTAGTTGTCTTTGTCGCACCAAATAAATGTAAAAATTCCTTGTTTTTATGGTGAGCCGCCTTAAATGGCCACAAAATTAACTATTTAATTAACTTAGCATCTTAGGCTTCCATTGAAAAATCCTAAATTATCTTTATTTTTTCATATAATTCACTATTAACAATGTTTCAAAGTATAGTTTTAACATTCTGATTCGACTGGATTGTGTAATTCACTTTTCACTCTGGTCCACGTTTAGTCCTGACTCTGGTCCACGTTTAGTCCTGACTCTGGTCCGTGTTTAGTCCTGACTCTGGTCCGTGTTTAGTTCTGACTCTGGCACCAGTAGAAGGCCGGTTCCTGATGTCCTCAGAGTCCGAGATGATTCATAAGGCTCTAACATGTCACATCAATAAACATGGGAACGAGGCCATGGAGAGACTTAAACACCAGAAGGGTTGGTGTTTAAGTCTCTCCGTGACTTGTTAGACGCTTCAACTAAAAACCTTCTGACACCATATTTCAAACTTTATTAAAATGTCATATTCAATAGATTTCAATGGAAATAATCATCTGATAGTTGAATAATCAAAATAATAATCGCAGACTAGACTTTTAACTGTTAAGAGACAGGCATAGCTCTTATTATATTTTACATTCTTGTAACTTTGGAGGTGAATTAGAAGAGAAAGTTAAAACCATACATTGGAACATTCTTAATAGAAATGTGCATGTTTTATGTCATATTGTACAAAAATGTAGCTAAAAAAGCAAGCTTTCTTTGAAAACATACAGGAGGAGGCTGTCCTTTTGACTAAAAAACTATACATTTTGTGTCCATGCAAGCTTGCTCGAAGAAAAGAAACAGATTTTTATTAATTAGGACAACGGAAATATCTAAATTGCAGAAAGTTACACGTTGTACACAGTTTTCTAAGAATAATAATTAGAAAATGTGAGTCAACAAATACTAGGAACCACTGCTGCATAAAACAATTGAATTAACTAATAAATCAAATGTGTCGACAGTGTGGTGGTTTTAAAGAACATAAAGAATGCAACTCCAGCACTTCTGAAGTTTTCTCTCCTCCTCCTGCAGTACGCCTCCACGTCCACACGATGGCACACTACCTTTTCCACACATCTACATCTGCCCTTGATAGAAATGTCGTCCTCATCGCCATGCATCCCTCAGACTCTCACTAAAACCTCTTCAAATAATCACACGCGTTCCCTGACACATATTTCATCTCGTCCTTATCGGCTCCTTTCGAATCAGCTCACGCGGCGACAGACCTAATTGCCTGGAGTCTCGGCTAAAAATAGAAACTAAAAAATCCCATAAATTCAGCAGCGTTGTTATGAGTTTGTTTAACAGCGAGTGAGCTTTGATACGTGTCGTCCTTCAGGCAGTGAGAGGATAGTGAGAAGGGTCTAGAAGAGGAGAGAGGGGCAGGAGTTTAGCATCTGCTCCAGGACTGGTTCAGATACTGCACTTTTTTATTTTTTTTCCCCCAGAGGATGAGTCATATCTTTCTCAGTGACTTTCTGCTAAAGCTAATGTCTGTATATGTGTCTGGTAGAGATGGGACAATTCTGTTTTCATCACAATTCAACTCTCGACTCAAAAAATCTTGGTATAATTTAGTTAGAGTGGTTTAGAGTTAGGATTTTGATAAGCCACAGAAGATGAACAAACAATAAATAACAATATTACTGTTTTCATAAAGTCTACATTGTTGTTTTTTTTTATCCTTGGCTGTTTTTGTTGGACTAAAAACATCATAAAAATGTGTGTTTTTACTCTGAGCAGACTTGCATCTCACTGAAATTGTCAATTTTATTTCCTAAATCAGGGGTGTCCAAACTTTTTTTTTCTTAGCTGGACCAAAATTAGGGTTATTTTTCCTCGTGGGGCTGAACTTAATTGTATGCTGTATCCAAAAAGCTAATTTGCAATATGTATTTTAGTAACATGTTTAGATTAATAAAGCTGATTTGGTGCACTTTGACAATCTTTTCAACTTAAAATGCAATCAGACAGACATTCTTCAAATCTCTGCACCTCCATAGGCCTTGGAGGGCCTATAAAGCTGTAATATTCTAACCTGATGCATCAGCCGGTTTTTATTTCACTTTGTGGAAACCGTCTGACATCGCATCGTACGGACTTGTTTGCTTCACTGGAGGCGGGGACTTATTTAACCAAAATACTGCTTTTTGGTCTAACAGTAACGTGTGTCAGTGATTGTTGTCGTCTCTATGTGGTACCTGCAAATTAAAAGGTACATTGTCATATTCTATAAGTTAATGATTGACACAAGGTTAAAGGAGGAGAATGTACACAGGGATTTTTTGTTTATCAACTCGGGTGATGTGCGCGCACCCGTTATGCAGAAAGAGCTGCCGAAACAAGTCGAAAAAGCACGGCTGTCAGCTAACTACAAGAGTTTATCACCGTACAAAACAAAAGTTACCCCCGGTCTCACACTGGATCCAGTCCGTACTCCGGTCCGGCGTACGGAGGCTTTCCGTTTCTTGAAAAGTAATGAGAGGCTCTCACACCGCGATCCGTCCGGTCCGGCGAGCCGCGCGGCTCTGCTCCGTACGTCCGTATCGTTTCCGTTTCATTTAAATTTTTCCGGACTGCCGGAGGGCTCCGGAGCCCTTTTTGGTAAAGTTGTGAAAAGAAGACACGACAAACAGGAAACCAAGCGCTCGCGGGTGAAGTGAATCCGGTGGTTTTCAAAGTAAAAACATTACGTTTCTGCTACTACAACAAATACAGCAAAATGCTCGACATATACGCGACTATTGAACACACAGGAGGCAAATAAACGTCCCGTACTTACCCATTGTGCGTCGAAAAATCCAACAGAAAATGAAGTGACGTGAAATAAGCCCAAAACACGGCGCAAGTGTTCCTTGTTTACATATCCATGTGCCAGAGATCACGTAAACTCCCTGAAACTCCCAAATTGAGCGTGAATCCCCGTGAACTCGTGGTCTCGCGAGGCCAGCAGAGTCCGTGCATACGCATGCATATTCTGGAGGCAGTGTGAGTGACAACCGGACCCAGACGGATCCGGATCTGGATATGGATCTGGATCTGGAGCAGTGTGAGCCCGGTGTTATGCTGCTAAATCAACATTTGTGAATGAAATTTGTCCCTACGACCCTTAATAGTTACATTCAGTTGAGTAAAAAAACGAGAAAAACACTGTCTCAAGCTTCAGGAGTCAGACGTCTATCAGACCGGTTCATACCTGATCCAAACAGCTGCTCTCGTCCCGTTTCGTTGTTTAATTCAAAGAAGTTTCCCAAGTTAAGCAGACGAAGAGTGACTCTTTCTGCATAAAGCAGGCGCAGTAGAATGGAAAGTGTCTGCTCAACTCAGGTTGGTTCTGGCCAACACACCACTCCGCTCCAGTTTGCTGATTGGGCGACCGCACTTCTCGCTTTTTGAGAACTGCCTGCAGTCCTGTGATACCTGACGTAGTCACTGGAGTGAGATGAAATTGAGTGGAGGCACTTGGTGGCACCAACCCTCTCTTAGAAAAGTATAGTGTCTCTGAGGTCATGACTGAAGACATGTGAACCGTGAATGTTTTTATTGAACCCAAAAGCGATGTTAATTTCTTCAATAGTTGATACATTTGTCGCCTTCACCTGCTCATACTCGTGTTTTTTAATCCACATCTAAACCTTTAAACAAAGCGCGTTTCTAATTAAGAATAGTCATTTTTGTTTGTTTTTGTATTGATTCATTAGTCTTGTTTTGACAACACTTGCAACCTTTCTAGTTTAATTGAAAAAGCCAATGTTGTTCTTTTGAAAATTGGGTCTCGGTCATACACAGTAATTACTCTCTCCGTTCTGTTTCTCCACGTTTACAAAAGCACACTGTCTAAACTGAGACTCGCTGCTATTTCAGGTAAACTGTAGATCACGACAAAGCTACGCACGATTCATCAAACACAGTACATGTCTCATTTAGGGATGGGAGATCTCAGGAAAAAATAATTACTGATACATTTTTCATTAAATTAATATTTTTTATTAGCTTCCCTCTTTCTCTTTCTGGTAATGCTTTTATAAACAAAACTATATAGACTTCTATTCTGTACAATTTAACACAGAAAACAATCATTTCTTTTTCTTCCAAAGTCTGACTGTCTGTTGCAAAACACGTATGTGTTGATAGTTTTTTTCTGGGGACCTCTCGATTCTAAAAATACAACAAAATAATTACAATTTGACACAAGTCAATTTCTTCATGTCACAATAATATGATTTGTAATTATTGATCAATTTCACATGAAATGCTATATCACTCTTTGTTAAAAAACATTTTACATTTTAATGGTATACCTTATATGAAACACAATCTTTTAAATCAATAAACGATGAGAGCTAGCTGTTTCAATCAAGTATGTCTGTCTCCTGAAGCTTGAAACTGTGTTCTTCTCTGTATTTTTCATTCACCTGAATGTAACGTGTATGAGTCGTAAAAAAGAATTTCATTCACAAATGTTGATTTAGCAGCATAGAATGTTTTTGCACAGTGAGAGACTCTTGTATTTAGCTGACAACAGCGCTGGCTCGTGTTGCTGCTACAGTTTGTGTTTAACTACTGCGGCTCTTTCTGCTAAACGATTGCGCGCACATCTCCCATGTTGATAAACAAATAATCCCTCTATATAGTTCTGTATTTCCTGATTATTTTGCAAACATTTTGCATTTGTTCGATTATAGTTTGCGTTCACATTGTCCAGGCGAATAATATTTACCACAAATGTTAGAGCTCAAATGAATCTAGTTCTAGTAAGTTTATGTTCTAAAACGAAAAGTAAATGTCGTCACTAAATCATCAGATTGAAAATGTGTGAAATTATGTTTTAGATAGTATGTAGTAGTATTAGTAGAATGTTATTATTGTTAAAAACTCATGACCACCGTCTGAGCTTAATATGACGTATTCTGCAATGTGCATGCAACCTAATAAACAACATAAAATAAGACATGTTTTAGCACATTTGTATTAGATAGATCTCTTATCACCTGAATATGATCATCAGTAAATGCCCAAAACGTACCAAGATGTTTATTTGTGTCAATATCTTCCAGCCCATGTGACAAACTTTCCCTCATCACTTGTAAATCCCCTCGTCTCAGACACGTGACAGTTCTCCACGTTGTTCAATCCAACCACAACAATGTCACACATTCAAAACTCGCCTCACAAACCGACAGAGGCGATGGACTGGAGCTTAGCCCAAATCTCACACGACTTGTTAGAAAGCTCCTTTTTGCAAAACCTCTCCATTCATACCTGCACATGAGTGAGCAGTAATCCGCAGCCGCTCCTCCCTCGTGCCTCCGTGTTCATCAGTGCCTATTACTGTTTGCTAATTCGGGGAGTACATCTTCTCCCGGGACGTTTGGGGAGCAGAGGAGGAGGAGGAGGTGGGGGCTTCTATAGCGGGACAGCAAGTACAACGACAGGGCCACACCGCCGCCTTATTACAGCTCAGTCAATCCACAGTGGAAATCAAAAGCAGAGACTCCGGAAATGGGTGTTGAGTGAGGTCACATCCCACCGAGGCGACACGCGCGCTCACCCCCGGTTTTGGGAAAAGCCAGGACACGCACCGAGGGATTACGGAGGGGGAGAGCACAGAAATTGGCGTAGGGACTCGGGGGTTGCGGCGTGATCCGGTGTTGGCAAGCGGTCAGTTGTGTTGGGGTGCAAAAGGTGCTTGGTTTGTTTTCGGAGAGGGCCTAAAGGGTCAGCTCCCCTCTGGTGTATAGCGGCGTAATGAAACAAGTGAATTGGAGTGAGGATGATAGTCTCTCTCCTCCTTCTAAGCCGAAATCGCTCAGTCCCTGTTGAGGAACCTGTCAGGGGCACTTCATCAGCGGCGTTACAGATAGATGGGACGTTATTAAGAGAGAAGACGAAATTCTCTGCTGCATTTTGGAACAACTTAAACAAAACAGCAAAGAAATGTAAACATGCAAACTTTTCACTCAATCTCTGTGGGATTTTCTGACTTTCTCTGACTTGGATTCTTTGTGGATCGTTTTGCATCGGATTAAAACTATTTCTGTCTTTCATCTACAGGGCCAAAGACATGAAGAACCGGCTGGCGTTTTTGCGGAGGAGGAATGAATCCCCAGGAAGCACCCCGACCGGCAAGTTAGACAAGTCCATGTCCAAGTCAGTCAAGTAAGTGAACGAGTCCTGGGTCTTATGTGGGCAAATGTGTGACTGCTTACTGTGCTTGGCCTAAGATAACTTTGTGGCTCTGACAAACTTATATTGTTTTAGACTAGTTTTATCTAACCTTTCTCATCTCATGTCCTCTTCTAAATTTAGTTTCATAGTCCATATTGTGCCTCTAAATGCAAGACAAAGATAAAAGAACTCATGTAATTCTGCTGTCATTCCCTAAATGTAGTGCATTTTCTTTCTTCCTGTTGCTGTGAATGGCATATTTATAATTGTTGGTGCTTGGCCGCTGCAAACTAAACAATAAGGATTTCCTCTAACCTTCAAGAGACCCAAACTTTATTACTGTGCTAATAAATTAGTGTATTGTAGCTTTATCTTGTCAATTGATCACGATGATGATATTAAAGTCTAAAATGTTTCAAAGAATTTATAATTTGCTACAATGCACACCAAATTAAAATACAATACAATTTCGACTTCTTCTCAAATCATTCCAAGTATCGCTAGACTCGTGTCTGTCTGCAAATCCTCGTACTCCTGTTTGGGAAATGCTATTTTAAACAAAAAGGCCATGGTAGAAATCACCCCTGACTAGTCTTAATTTATAATCGAAATTCTACATACAGAATATTCAGCAATTTTTTTATTTTAATGTACTTGAAAGTACGCAAAATTAAGTTTTCCTTCAATCTAGCAAAGACCTGGGCAGACTGCGGCCCGGAGACCAAATGCAACCTGTTTTAATCAGGCCCTCTGCCCATTTTTTGAGAATAAGTCTTTCTATTTATATCTCCTTTGATTGACTTATGGATCATGTGTCTGCACTTGTGTTCTTAATAATTATCACAACAAATTAACAAAAGAATAGATTAAATAGCTTATATTTTACATAAATGTGCTTTCAGTAATGATAATTGTTACACACATTGTCGTGGTCCAACCACTTGAAAGGCTTTTAGGGCTGGAACTAATCATTATTTGGTAATCGATTAGTTGAGTGATTATTCCTTTGATTAATCGATTAGTTGTTTAGAAAGCAAAGTCACATGAATACAAGATTTTTTGCCAGATTTGAGCCGAGGTAACATCGCTTGAAGATGTCCTGGAGATATAGATTTAGGTTTATTAAAAGCATAAAAATCAGACGCTAACCAACACTAAAATAACAACTTGAACAAGTATCGATACTTAAAAAATCGTCAACAGGACAACATTTGATATTTTCTGAGGAATTTTAGCATAATCTTAAACTACTCTAAAACCCAAATCTTTAATAAAGAAATTATTTTGTTTTGTGTTAAAAATAGATATAGAAATGTGACGTAAAATAAGTCTATTCTTTAGTGTTATTTCAGTTTGAAATTTAGCATCATGACCAGGCTCAAACAAACTAGTTTTTACAGCAAAAACACAAAATTTACACAATTTCATGTCATTTCTGTTCAGTCTGAGGTTTTTGCACAGTTCCTGCGACGTTAGGAACCAATACATAGACCAGTTAACGATTATTTGATTACTAAAGTAGCTAACAATTATTTGAATAATCAATTAGTTGCGATTAATCCATTAACTTGTTGCAGCTCTAATGGCTTTGAATATGGTCTATGAAGAAAAATTGTTACCTTCCCTATTTATTGTAATTCACATTGTATTAAACACCTGTACTTAGGCATTCATTCTGCTGTAGGTTTTAATGTAAACTGCTGTCACTCTTGTTACTTTTAAGGGCACTATATTAATGCTGACTATTTGTAAATGTACTGTAAAGTAACATTTTAAATCACAATGACTTTTTCCGCATCCCTAAAGTGAAACCCATCGTAATTAGCCAGCGCTGAATGGACTTCAGACATGTATGCGGCGAGCACTTTACTTGTGGATTCACTCCGGGTTTTAGTGTGGATTGGAGTCGTTTTTTGCGAGAGGAAGCCAGCAGCACATGTAGGAGCAGAGGCAGCAGGGGGCAGACAGACACCAGAGGGGAGGAGGTCTCAGCGCCCACTAAACTCTCCCCCATTGGCTTTTGCTAGCTCCTCCCCCTTTGCATTTGCACTGAAGTGAGTGGGAATATAAAAGCCTTCCCTCTGCCACACAGAGCAGCAGACTTAACATAGACATCCTTCAGCAACAGCAGCAGCAGCAGCTCATGTGTTAGAGACTATTTTGTGGACAGAGTGCTGAACTAGGCATGAACTAGGGATTTAGCTTTACAAAGTTCTTCGGATGGGTCACACAATGAGAAACCTGGCTGAGATGGGCTTGCTAAAGAACCGATCTGCTTTCATCTGCAGGCCCACCCCGGAGGAAGCGCTCAAATGGGGGGATTCGCTGGACAAGCTACTCACGCACAAATGTAAGTTGTCTTTTTTTTGTCACTTTGCATTCTTTACATTATGTTTCTTCTGTAATCTTTGCAATCTAGAGCTTGTCTGATAACAGTGGCTTCAGTTTGGGTGGGGGGATGGTGTTGAGCCCCTCTAAAGCATGCCTGCCCTTTTTGTATAGAAGGATTACCCGCTGTTGTAGCCAGCTTTGAGCAAGTTTGTCTAATCCTAGCAGTCTTAACGCATGCTTCCCATACTGTGCAGTGCCCACAGCCCCATCCTGCACGTGTTGCTATTTTGGTTTCCCACTATTGGTTTTATAGCAACAAGAGCCAAGCCAGAGGCACCACATCTGTTTCTTATTGCACTCCCCTTGGCCCCTCTCTCGCTCCTTAGTCTAATTTCCTCCCTTTTACTTCTTACCTCACTCCTGCTTACCAGAATGAGGTAAAGCACTGACAGGCAGAGATTTGGCCCTGTGTTTATCAGCGCTGGGTGATTCATGGGAACGGAAAAGTGCAAACGGCAGCTGTGGGTGAAACACAAGTTCCTGCTATTCTTTGTTGTGGATTCCTTCTTCCTCAAATCATTAAGTGTAAGCGGAAAAAGCCCTTTTAGTAGTTTCGAAAGGAAGCGTAGTTTGATTCATAAACTCATCCCTTTGTTCATTCATCACAGGAAGTTTGAATAGTGGGGAGTTTTTTATGATGTCACCTCAGACCTAAATGTCTTTTTAATGTCTTATTCCAGCCACATGACTCAAAAGCTATTTTAAGAGCACTTTAGCAGCGAGGTTGCCATGACACTGCCTGCGATCGCTTGTTTATTCTCCTCCTTCTCGTTTCTCCGTGTCAGATGGTCTGGCTGCGTTCAGAGCCTTCCTGCGAACAGAATTCAGCGAGGAGAATCTGGAATTCTGGCTGGCGTGTGAGGAGTACAAGAAAATCAAGTCACAGTCCAAGATGGCCTCGAAAGCCAAGAAGATCTTTGCAGAATACATCGCCATACAGTCTTGTAAAGAGGTGAGTGTTCATCAAGTGGGAAAAGAAAAAGAAAAATCTGTCTTGCACATTAAGCATCTGTTCTGTCGTGCTCAAAAATGTTATTTACATTTACTGTATGCAAAAGCTGCAAATTATTCTTTAATAAGTTGGACATCAACATCTCTAAGGACAAATGAACTTTTTGCAATTTATGATCATGTTATAACAGTGTTCCCTTATCAAAACACAGCAGGAGTTGTGTCTGTGAGATACTATTATCTACTATCACTATCTTTAAAGCAGAAATAAGTAACTTCAGTGATAGTACTTCCCCTACAGTTCTCTTGTCTAATTAAACTAGCCAACTGTATCGAAACGTAACATTATTTATTTATTTCATTTTTGCATAACTTTAGGATTGAAATAAGACAGAAAAACCATGTATTAGCCCGTTTTACACTGCTAAATATAAAATAAAAAAGCCAGAGTTTGTCAGGAGAGTAATTCAGGTCGGTGCAAAGGTGAGACGGAGAAGTTGCAGTTGCCATATTTACTGAGGGAGGCAGTTCAGTGAGCCGACACATGCCCCTAACAAATGCCCCAAAAAGTAGCCATCATGATAACTGATAAGCTCCGCCTCCTCTTACAGCCCCTTAAGTGGCTGTGAACCATTTTAGAACTCAACATGTATCACTCAGTCTTTCCCCAATAATCTCGCTGTGTACAGAAATGTGGGCGGAGGTAGGTGGTAGGTGAAAACAGGACTTTTCTGAGCATTGGAGCTTCAGTTACAGGACAAAACAAGATTACTCAAACATGAAAAAACACAGCTTTGACCAAAGTAATGAAGAGAAAACACTGGATTCTATGTCATGGCAAAAGTTATAGGAGACCTGTTGTGTTTTTCCATGTATTTATGAAGGAACTATGACATATGTAGATTAATAATTCACATGAATTCACACTGAAGAGCTTCACCTCTTAATCGTAAAATTGGAATGGAATTTTTGAGTGAATACAAGTAAATACAGAGAAGACATATGTTTAGGTGGTAGGTGAAAACTTTAATTTTCTGAACACTTCAGCTGATACAAGATTACTCTAATATGCAGGAATCAATCTATTTACAATTTGAGCAAACTAATGATGAGAAAACACTGTTATAACTTGGCTAGAAAGTGGATTCTACAAAATAGCTAATCTTTAACATTAGAAATCTCAATTTGTAAAACCTTCTCGTCAACTAAACTTTCTTCTGCAGCATTTCTTAACAATACACATCTTTTTCGTCTCACAGGTCAATCTGGACTCCTACACCAGAGACCACACGAAAGACAACCTGCAGAACGTGACGCGGTCCTGCTTCGACCTGGCGCAGCGGCGGATATACGGCCTCATGGAGAAAGACTCTTACCCCCGCTTCCTGCGCTCAGAACTCTACTTGGACTTAATCAACCAAAAAAAATCTAGCGCCACCTCAACTTCTTCGACGTCGTAAAAGACAATTGCAAAGAAAAGAAAAGAAAAGAAACAGGAAGCGACAAGAAACTGAAGCTGATAACGGAAAGCAAATGAGAGATTATACGTTCGCCTTTTGTTATTTTCTTGTCCGGACATTTTTGGTTGTTATAAATGTTGTGTAGTTGTGGATTCGGGTGGCAAGAGCTATGGCACTGCAAAGGAATGTAGTTTACATGTTTACCGAGTGGTTGAGTGCTGCAGTGTGTGGGAGAATGAATGAATCGATAACACTCCACCAAGGCTCAGATGGAGAAAAGACTTGTCTGATCACTGTCATATTTGTGTCAGAATACAGAGGGGGTTTCGTGAGGTTTTAAGACAGTCCGGTACTGTTTTTTTGCCACTTTTTATTCTGTATATGTCAAATCTTATCCCTCCGCTTGTTAGAAGTCTGCTGGTACGACCGATTTTAGTTGTTTGTTCATGTTTTGCGATGGGGAAAATGTGTCCGACGGCTCATGTCTCGCTTTTTAGTTCGACCTGTGGAAACATACTGTGACGAAGGACGACGAAAAGACGGACAAGAGAAGACAAGAAGCAAACGATGCGTCGCTTAAAAACAAAAAAACAGACTGTGGAAAACTCGAAGAAGAAGAGGAAATGCAAATACATCCAGCGCAGCCAAAACAGCATTTCCTTTTAACATTGTAGCTCACTGCGGACTAAACAAGGAAGCATTCTCAGGACATTGCATAAGACTGCTTGTTCATCTTGGTTTGGAGACTTTTGTACACTTCCACCTGTTTTTTTTCAACGCTTTAGAGTTCTAATGTGCACTCCCTCTTTCTCCTGAGCAATACTCTGCACCAGGCATGTCCAAACTGCGGCCCGGAGTCGAATCCAAGCCAAATTATTTGCCATTGGGTTAAAAAATGTATACTTACTCTATGGCAAATACATTTTCTTAGTTGAAGCCAAAATCTCCCATAAGAAAAGTCATGAAAGTAGTTAAATATCAACTGAAATCCAAATTACATTCTTAATCCGAGTAATTTTAGGCAAGGCTATCACATTTATGCCAGTTCAAATGATTGTTGTTGAAACTTTGCTTAATCTTAAAGGTGCTATACCTGATTTTAGCTTCCTTAAAATCCATTTTATGCATCCTTCATTAGTGTAGATGTTTTGCTCACTTGCCTAATGTAGTCTGAGCCTCTGAATTGTTCACCACGATGTGTTTTAAGCTTTTGTTAAGAGCGACAGCAGTTAGCCACAATGCTAACAACAAAAACAGACAAACTTCACGAACACGGGTGAACAAACGAGGCATTATTAGACGTAGTGTGGACTAATTTCCACTCGAATATATAAATTAACAAGGAGGAAATAGATTTTAAGTTGTTTATATGTAGAAAATCTGGTATAGTCTCTTTAAGGAATTAACTTGAGCATTTTACAACATGGCCACGTTTAGTTTATTTTAACCCTTGTTTTTGTCTGTTTCTCCACTTGAATCCCCTGATGAGCACAGTTTGGACATCCCTGCTTTAAAATCACGGTCTGAAGTTAACAAAGTAATAGCTCGTTGTTGTACAAATGTTTGCCTATTTATTTAAAACCATCTCTCAAAACCTGCTCCTCCAAAGCACTCTCACTTCCCTCCTGAACCACCGAACAGGCTCAATGCTGTCCTGAACTTTTAAGTGCAATATATTTTTTTTATTTCTATTTTATTTTAATATTATTTCTAGTTTGTTCACTTGTGATAAAAAAAATTCTTTGGGGAAACAGCTTGAGCTCTGTATTAACTTTGTTTAGGAGAAATTATAACACAAGCTATACTAAGGTTGAGTTACAGTGTAAACTTTGAAGAACCTTAAAGTAGTTTAATTAATTTTAAGCAAGCAATTCTAATTCTGTGTGTGTTTTAACCCTGGCAGCAGGCCGCCGGGGGATTGTTGTTGTTGTAAATATGATTCTTTGACAAACTATGTGACGATAACACATTAAAAACTGACGTAAAGCCAATAGGTCCCTGCTGGTCATGAACTGTGGGACGCAGCTGTATGTATGTAAATATGAGAGACTCAAAGCTATAAGACGTATTTGTTGGAATAAAAAGGCAGGAGGTGAATATTTCCTTGTCGTACACTGCTTGTAAGGAGTCCTTTCTGAATGCATTTGATCATTTTCACTGTTTACAATTCAAAATGCATCTCCTATGATAGCAGCGAGTGAACTGAGTAGAATTTATTTGGTGTCATTGCTAATGAGAAATAAACCAACCAACTGATGAAGTCATTCGCCGTGTCTCTGAGATTCTTTCTTTTGTTTTTTCAGTGTTTTATTTTTACTTTTCAAAGCTGAATTGCTCACCAGGAAAAAATGCTTCACAAACACTACACAGACATGCAGAGTTGGAGTTTGAGTTACATTTGTTTAATCCAAAAGAGGCTCTGCCAAATTCTGACAAAGGTTTCATAGTTCTGTCTCCGGCAAGTCATCTTTTCTACATTTCTGAAAACTGTCTTTGTCAGTGGAACGAGGAAATCAGATGCGTTTTCTCTCCACTGCCAGACTTAAAAAATACTAGTCTTTTTTTAGAAGATTTATTTGTATAGCACATTTCATACAGAAACTGCAACACAATGTGCTTCCAAACAAAGTATGCACAAAAACAAGAATAAAACAATTTAAAATGAAAGGAAAATCTAAAAAGATACTGTATGTCTTTAATCAACTTTTAAGAGCGCTCAGGGTTGGAGCACATTTAAGAGCAGAATAAGATCTGGTTTCACCATTTTTTTATTTTGTGGAAGATCTAAGACTTGATGCAGGTTCATAAGACATAAGGAGCTCAGATATGTATTAGGCGCTAAACTATGGAGCGCTTTTTAGGTGACACACTGTAATTTTCTGGAGGTCAAAAGTCAACCACACATTTAAAAGCTGGGATATGTAACTTTTTAAAGTTGTCAATTAGTGAACTTTGTGCTTTAACTAAATATACTGTATACAGTATAAATGCAGCACTTTGTAAAAAAAATAGGGGCAATGAGTACTGTCTGAATAATAAAGTATTTTAGTTCAATTAATCTCTCTCTCTCTCTTTCATATATATACTATATATATATATGTCTCTTTCCATATGTGAGTAGTAAAGTGGACATAAGGGTTGTTCAACTTGACAATTTAGCAACAAAAGACTTCCTAAAGTCTTAATTTTTTGTAATATATTAATCTGCAACAATAATGTAACTAATTAAATTGGATTAAAAAAAAACACTGAAGTTGAGTGTTTTTCACAGCAATTTTTAGGTGAGATAAAAATAGATTAATTAGATTGGGGTGCACAGTAGCAGAATGGTTAGAGCTCTGGCTTCCCAATAAGGAGGTCGTGGGTTCGACTCCCGGGTCGGACCATATCAACATCTCATGATCTCTCTGGGTGGAGTTTGCATGTTCTCACCATGTCACTGTGGGTTTTCTCCGGGCACTCCGGTTTCCTCCCACCACCAAAAACATGCATGTTTAGGTTAATTGGGCATCACTGTAAATTTCCCTTAGTGAGTGAATAAGAGAGTGAATGGTTGTCTGTCTAACTCTGCGGCAAGTTGGCCACTGTCCAGGGTGTTTCCCCGCCTAAGGCCCAAAGTCACTGGGATAGGCTCCAGTCACCCGCGACCCCTAACGGTAGAAAGCGTTAGGGGTTGCGGGTGGAAAAATGAATGAATGAATGAATAATTAGATTAATTAATTACAGATCCTAATTAATAACTCACTATTTTTTTTAATCGCTTGACAACACTAGGATTTACATGAAGGAAAAAATAGTGGACAAATTTATATTTCTTTTTTTGCCAGCATAAAAATCTGGCATCCCAGTTTAAGAAAACACGTTTTTATGTTTTTCTGTCAAACAAAAGCATTAAAAACAATGTTCAAGTCTATCTCATAGCTTAGTTAAATATGTCTGGCTTAATGTGAAAAAACACAGCTTAAGAATCAACTTTTGCATGGAAACAAAAAGTGCTCAAAATGGGTTTGAAGTCCGATTTGGGAAACAAATGTCCATGCTTTTATTTAATTTCGGCTTGATTATTGTAACTTGTTTTTTACATGTTTAAAACTCTATTATAGTGAACTCTATTGTGCAGCCAGGCTTCTAACAGGAACGTCCAGAATGTCCCACATCACTCCTGATCTCTTCCTCCAGTCAGAACTTGCTTGTGGATCAAAAAACTACATTTTAAACTCGGGAAGACCTCACTGTATTAAAAAAAAATATATATAAGGCAGTTTAACTTAAAAATGTAAGTACAATTTCTGCCTTAAAGTTTTATGTCAAATCTACCCAGAGTCAGTTATTCTCTCCTCTCCACCTCCTTTGTCTCTTTCTCTCTTCCTCTCCACTCCTCTCTCCCCCCCCCTCTCTCTTTCTCTCTTGTTTCTTCTCTCTCTCAGTCTTCTCTTTCTTTGTCTCCCCTCTCTCTTTCTTCTCTCCCTCTTTCTTCCCTCTCTTCTCTCTCTTTTCCCTTTCTTTCTTCCCTTCTCTCTCTCTTCTCTTTCTCTATTTCTTTCTCTCTCCCTTTCTTTCTCCTCTCTCTTCTCTCTCTCTTTTTCTATTTCTCCCTCTCTTCTCTCTCTCTTTTTCTATTTCTCCTCTCTTTCTCTCTCTCCTTTTCTTTTCTTCTCTCTCTCCTCTCTTTCTTCTCTCTCTCTCTCCTTTTCTTTTTCTTCTTCTCTCTCTCTCTCTCTCTTCTCTCTCTCTCTTTCTATTTCTTTCTTTCTCTCTACCTTTCTCCCCTTTCTCCTCTCTCTTCTCTCTCTCTTTTTCTCTTTCTTCGCTTCTTTCTCTCTCTCTCTTCTCCTTTTCTTTTTCTTCTTTCTCTCTTCTCTTCTCCTTTCTCCTCTCTCTCTCTCTCTCTCTCTCTCTCTCATTACTTAAAAGTGTAAGTTTGAAAATCTTTGACTCACATTGTTAAGTTTTTCAACATAAAGATTTAAGTTAATTTAACCTATTGGCCTCATGACTTTTTACAGTGAAAGTTTACTATTATAATAGAGATTTTTATTATTTATTTAATGCAACAAGGACATTGAAATGACAAAACCATACTTTTAATAAAGTCAATTTTTGATCAAAAAGTTACACATTGCACCTTTTATTATTGTATTCATTTTTAGAGCTCTAAAAAAATATAATAAATGAGTTTCTTTCACTTATAAGACCCTTTTCTCTTCTCTTACCACATATTTGAATGCACAGTTTATAAACATAGAAACTGCATTTGTTTCATCTCTGTGTAAACTCAAGGTGATGTAAGGTCATGACGATAACAGTATTTTTAGGAGCACAAAGTATCGTCCACAGAAGATAAGAAGCACAACGCGTCACTTCAGGCTCTGCTAAACACAGCTGATGTGAACTTTCCACCGACATGACGATGAACAGTGTTTTAATGTTCGTATTTACATAAAGATTTGACTATGAGGCCAAATGACACTCATCACACACTTGTCGTCTGTTCAGAGTGTGAGTTATGCAAAAGCTGATAACGTTACATTACCGAGAACTAGACGGACAACATGAATTATTAGTGTTAATGATTTGTCTGTAATAGTCATGAGGACAGAGGTGGGCAAGAGGCATTGAGCATACCATGATATAATAAAAAATACTCATTTAAAATCTGCAAGTGCCTAAATCCATTAGCATTCTGTATTGTAACCAAAAATGGACCTAAACAAGATTAGTTTTAGCCGCTCTTTGGAATGCCAAGATTATTAGGTTAATCGATAATTGTGAGTATTCAAGTCACAAGATAATCGTAAGAACAACAACAAAACATAATTTCAGAAGCAAAATAAAGTGCTTTTAGTTAGAAAACAGAGATGTGCAATTTATAGATAAAAGCAGATATTTGGTGCAGATGTATTTTATTTGAGACAAATTCATTTTTTTTATGTTCAGAGAAGTAAATTTGTGATTTAGAGTCTTGTTATGGATATAACACTCTAAATGTCAGAAGATCAAATAATACACATTGGTAATAAGTT